>JARDYH010000001.1:406735153-407935153 GCA_029215795.1 Anniella stebbinsi | reverse complement strand
ATCGATGAAGTATTTAACGGGTTGGGAGAAGTGGGTAAAAAGCACATTGTGATGGCTGGTGACTTTAATATGGTACTAGATATAGGGAAAGACCG
The DNA here is from genome assembly GCA_029215795.1 of Anniella stebbinsi. Taxonomy (NCBI): domain Eukaryota; kingdom Metazoa; phylum Chordata; class Lepidosauria; order Squamata; family Anniellidae; genus Anniella; species Anniella stebbinsi. The sequence continues at coordinate 407,935,058 of JARDYH010000001.1, read as the reverse complement.
GGATAACATACTAAAAGATACTAAGAGGGTGGGGAAGACAGAGTTAAGCAAATTAATGGAAGGGAAAGAATTAATGGATGTGTGGAGAGCTTTAAGAGGGGAAGAAAGGAAATATACTTTTTATTCACAGAGATTTAAGAGTTATTCAAGGATAGACCACATCTTTGTATCAAAAAATATGTTACCCAAAATTATAGATTGTGATATTGGAGTTATCAAGGTCACTGACCACGCGTTAATGACAATGGACATGGAAACCAAGAAAGACTATAGACAAGCGAAGAGATGGAGATTGGATGTAAGGTTGTTGAATAAAAAGGATACAATGGAGAAAATAAAGAAAGAAATGCAGGAAATTTGGGAGATTAATGAAAAAGAGAATAATCGGCAGGACATATTATGGGACACAATGAAAGCTGTAGTAAGAGGGATTTGTATTAGGGAAAGATGGACATTAAAAAAACAACAGGAAGCTCAAAATAAAAAGATTGAAGAGGAGATAAGAAGTTTGGAAGAAAAGTTAAAGGAGACAAAAGATAAACGCCTAATAGCCCAAATTCAAGCTAAGAAAAAGGAACTAGAGAAAGAAGAATTAGAACAAGTTCAAAAGAATTTGTTGTATTTAAAAAGAGACTTTTTTGAATATAGTAATAGGAACTCAAAGATGCTGGCTAGATCCACACAGTTGGAAAAGGCTAAGAATATGATAGGGACAATAAAGGATAAGGCAGGGAATAGTTGTAATTTAATGAAAGATAAATTAAGTATATTTAAGGACTTTTATAGTGAATTATATACATCAGGATCGGGACCGCAAGATAAGATATTGGAATATGTAGAGAGGAATTGGAAAATAAAATTGCAGAAACAGGACAGGGATTATATGGAAGGTTTAGTTACAGAAAAAGAGATAGAGGGAGTTATTGATAAACTAAAAGGAGGAAAATCACCGGGGTTGGATGGTTTGGGGTCGGAGTATTATAAGCTTTTTAAAGGAATTTTAGTACCAAGATTAAAGAAATTATTTAACACTATAATAGAAGGGGGGAAGACTCCGCCATCATGGGATCATTCCCTGATTATATTAATTCCGAAACCAGGTAAGGATTTAACGGATCCCGCATCATATAGACCAATTTCCTTAATAAATCAAGATTCAAAGATTTTTACAGCAATATTGGCAAAAAGAATGGCCACATTTATTAGTAAATATATTAAAAAAGATCAGTGTGGATTTATTCCGGGTAGGCAAATGTCTAATTTAATGGGAAGAGTATTAAATATAATTAGTATTATAAAAAAAAGGAATTTAAAAGCAGGTCTGCTAGCATTGGATATATTCAAAGCCTTTGATTGTGTGGAATGGCCAGCACTCAAAACAATATTAAAAACATTTGGGTTTGGAGATTGTTTTATGGGAGTGATGGATAAGTTGTATAAAAATAATAAAGCGGAAATATTGGTTAATGATGGGTTAACTCAACAGATTACACTAGCCCGAGGAACTAGACAGGGATGTCCTCTTTCACCGATCTTATTTGCAATAGTAATAGAAATTTTGGCAAATGTAATAAGGGAAGATGAAAGAGTGAAGGGGATAGGAAGAAAGGAGAAGATTAAAATGAATATGTTTGTGGACGATACTTTATTGACGGTAGAAGATCCCCTAGGGAGTGCTGAGGTGATTAAGAAACATTTAAGAGAATTTGGAGAAATTACGGGATTAAAAGTAAATTGGAGGAAGTCAGAAATGATGTTATTTAATTATAATAAGGAAGAGTTGGAAGAAGGTAAGGATAAGTTGGGTCTTAGACTTAAAAACATAGTACGTTATTTAGGTATTAACATTGATAGAGATTTAGATAGGCTTGAGGAACTTAATTTGGTAGCTTTAAAAAAACAAGTAGGGGAGAAATTAGAAGTATATAAGAAATTAAAACATTCTTGGTTTGGTAGAATAGCAATTATTAAAATGAAGATTTTACCTAAGATTAATTTTTTGTTTAGAATGTTACCAATTAAAATATCAGATGTAGAGCTGAAAAGTTGGCAAAATATAATCAATGCATATTGTAATGGGGATAAGAAAGCCAGGATTAATAAAGGGTTATGGTATAAGGCTCAAAAGAAGGGAGGTTTAGGACTTCCAAATATTAAGTACTATTATATAGCTAATCAGTTAAGGTATGTTATAAGCTGTATTCTAGGGGAGGAAGATCTGGAGTGATTGGAGACGCAAACTGGGGAAATAGATTATAAATTGAAAAATATTTTCTTTAAAAAAATTCAAAAGAAAGAATTAAAGGGACTGGACAACCCTTTGTTGGTAAATATAGTGGAGATCTGGGAGAAATTTAGGGGGAAGTTGATACCAGGAGATTCACCACTTGCCCCAGTGGTAGTAGTGGAGAATTTCCCAAGAGTGTTAAAAGTGGAGATTGAAGCGAGATTGAAAGATAAGGAAATAATTAAGTTAAGGAAGTGGATGGAAAATATGAAGGATAATGAACAAATTAAAGAGCTATTGATAGGTCATAAATTTGCATGGTTTAAATGTATACAATTAGGGAAATGGACTCAGGAATGGAAATTGAAAAATAAAAAGTGTAGAAACAATACAAGATTTGAAGAATTAGTAGAGTCAAAAGGCAGGAAAGAAGGAAAGGAAATTAAGAAAGGGTTGACTAGTAAGATATATAAATTATTGATAGAGGAAGAATTTCAAAATTCACTTAAAGTAATAAAAAAGGCTTGGGAAGAAGACGTAAATGGAGAAATTAAGGATTATAACTGGGAGAGGTTGTGGAACGCAAGAATGTTAAAATTGTTATCGATCAGAATTAAGGAGAATTTTTATAAGGTATTGTGGAGATGGTATCTAACACCGGTTAGATTTCACCAGATTGATAAAAAAATATCTAAAAAGTGTTGGAGAGGATGCCAGGAGGTTGGAACTTATTACCATATGTGGTGGAGCTGTGAATATGTACAAAAATTTTGGAAAAGGGTATTTAAAGAAATAAGTGAAATAATTGGAAGTAAAGTGGAATTAGACCCGAAGCTCGCTCTACTAGCAATATGGGATAGAGGGGAAGAGGACAAAAACAAGAGGGAATTGATAAACAACCTCCTGACTCCTGTTAGACTAATGATTGCAAAAAATTGGAAAGGACAAGGAAGCTATACAATAGAAGAATGGTATAAAGAAATATGGGATATGGCTTTGAATGATATGCTAACTTGTAAAATGAAATTGAAAAGGGGAATGTCCGGTAAAAATTATTTTGGGGAAATATGGAGACCCCTTTTGGAATATGTATTAAGATCGGGGAAGGGACAAACACCTTCAAAAGAGTCGATAAACTTCTGGATAGAATAAAAGGTTAAGAGAAGGTCTCATGGTGGGGGGGTACACGGGGGGGATTGTCGAGGGTTATGTATGTATTTTATGTTATCATTATGTTGAAAATAATAAAATTATTTACAAAAAAAAAAAAAAAAAGGAAAATAAAAAAAGTTCTTCAGTTTGGCACCAAAAAGAGCACAGTGTAGGCGCCAGGTGAATCTCTCTGGGAAATTTGCTCCCCAACTGAGGTGCCACAGTAGAAAAGTCCCTCTCCTGGTAGCCACTCACCTAACCCATCCTGTCCATTCCATTCCTCCCCCTACCTGTTTTCTTATCCCCCCCACAATAGGCGGTCAGCATCCCATGCCCTCTGAGTAGGGTGACCAGATAAAATCCAGGTCAGGGCTCATATAACTTTAATAGTTGTAGAGAAAAGGGAATTTCAGCCAGTGTCATTTGTATACAATTAGTTCCTGGTGAAATTCCCTCTTCATCACAACAGTTAAAGGTGCAGGGGCCCTGCCTTCTTTTGTATATGGTCACTCTAATATAGTGCCTGCACCTTTAACTGTTGTGATGAAGAGAGAATTTCACCAGGAACTAATTGCATGCAGATGACACTGGCTGAAATTCCCTTTTCTCTACAACTGTTAAAGTTACATGAGCCCTGACCTGGATTTTATCTGGTCAGCCTACCTCTGAGCATGTTCTGTCTTCATCGGGTTGTTTTCTGGAGGGGTTCCTACAGTTTGTTTCTCTCTCTCGATTTTGAGGTTTTTAAGGAGGATGGGGTGGGCACACACCTGCACCCCAGACCAGCCACATCAAAATCTGGTCAGCTATCACTTTCATCATTGGGAAATGTCTGTTTGCTTCCTCCGTCATTCGTTTCAAGCCATTTCCATTGTCTGTCTGGTTTTCAGGTCCCCTCCACCCCAATGCAGTCCATCACATTCCACGCCACTGGGTCTCTCTGCTAATATCTTCTTCTTGAGCATCTATGATGCCATTCGACTACAGCTCTATGAGCGTGAGGACAACTTGAATTGGAAATTGTACCGTCCTAATCAAAGGCAGAGTAAACAGTCAGCATTTTAAATCTCTGGAAAGCCCTTCTTCAAGGAGAATCCTTGAATAAAAACATAAGGAGATAATATAGAGCTACGCATAAAAAATGGGCTGCTTGTACACTCGGGCAGCAAAAGATGAATGGTCCTAACAGGCTCCCTTGACATTATTTCAAAGATTAAGCCCATTATTTCCCTCCTGAACTTTTCATGTATCAGGCACAGATGTTTCTCCCTTTGGATTAAAATGGAAGAATACTTCCTGCTTACACTTAAAGATGCATCAATATTTTTTTGCTCAGTCATCTCCCCAAATGTAGGACTGGGAAACTACTTGCATATATGGGATAGCAGCGTCCATCTTTCCTTCCCTTCAATCTGTCGTTCAGTTCTCAAAGCATCTGGCTTAGAGACAAGATGTATTCCCAAGCATCCCTCAGAAATTTAGCCTTTGGAAGAAGCCGGGGAAAGTGGGGAACCCCAAACTGAGGCCTTTTCTACACCTACGGGTGTAGAGGGAGGGCCTGGGGATGATTCCGGGCATACCTGCTTCTTGGATCATTCTTTTCTTTCTAAACAGGAAGTGACATCCCAACTTCCTCCCGGGATGTCGCACAGTCGCACCCAGCTGAGAAGAGTGCATTTGCACTTCTTCGACTTCGGTTGGTGGCCCAGCTACATTCCCTATCTGGACAGGGATAACCTGGCTTCAGTTGTCCATGCTCTGGTAACCTCCAAGTTAGATTACTGCAATGCACTCTACGTGGGGCTGCCTTTGAAGGTGGTTCGGAAGCTGCAGCTTGTGCAAAATGCAGCGGCCAGATTGATAACCGGAACCAGTAGGTTCGAACATATAAGACCTACTCTAGCCCGCTTGCATTGGCTGCCTGTATGTTTCCGAGCCCGATTCAAGGTGCTGGTTTTAACCTATAAAGCCTTACACGGCTTGGGACCACAATACCTGATGGAACGCCTTTCCCGACATGAACCTACCCAAACACTACGTTCAACATCTAAGGCCCTCCTCTGAGTGCCTTCTCCGAGGGAAGCTCGGAGGTTGGCAACAAGAGAGAGGGCCTTCTCTGTGGTGGCCCCCCAATTGTGGAACGATCTCCCTGACGAGGCCCGCCTGGCGCCAACATTGTTACCTTTTTGGCGCCAGGTCAAGACTTTCCTCTTCTCTCTCAGGCATTTGGCAATATCTGAGGAGCCTGTGTTTGTTTGTTTGTTTGTTTTTGTAGCTTTTTGAAGTGTTGTAGTGGTTTTAAATGTACAGATTGTGTGGATGTTGTATGTTTTTGCTGTTTTAATTTTTGTATATTATTTTTAATTGTTTTTAATCCTATGTAAACCGCCCAGAGAGCTTCGGCTATGGGGCGTTTACAAATGTAATAAATAAATAAATAAATAAATAAATAAAAATCGAGGGGCCCACCCTGCCATCCTATGGCGGACTTGCTGCCACCACCTCTCCTGATGGGCACGGAGTCACGCGGCAGGGCTCTGTGCCCGTTTCTGGTGCCTGCTTACTCGTGAGTAAGTGGGCACCAGCTGGGACAAGAGCCCACACTTCCTGCAGTCTCAAGATGTTCCCGGGACTGCTGGAAAAATCAGGATTTCCCAGGGTCCCTTATCCCTGGAAACCCGTGCCTGTCCCTCCCGCCTCCAGGAATCCCTGTGCATTATCTGGACTTACAGGAGCACCGAGGGGCAGTCCCGGTAAAAAAGAAGGTGTAGAAACAGCCAATGACAATGAGAGCTGAGCCAAAATTTCTCAGAACACACTTTTCTCAGAAAAAAAGTTTTGAGATTTTTCGTTACGTATCCCTTGAGAAATAAAATTTGCAGAATGTTCTCCAAATTTTATTCACTGTTTTTGGGGTGGTGGTGTGGTGGTGTGAGGGATGGCTACTTTCCTTCCCACAATGCCTCACATTGATACTTTTTATGGGGCATTATGGACAATGAAAAATGGGAACCAGGCTTCCAACACAATTGATGGTGTGGCCTCATTCAGGGACAGTGTTCAAACACACAAACTTAAGAAAAAAAGGAATTGTGAGTCTTACCCTAACCGATAGAATGTCTCCATCCCCTGGAGAAAATCTGTGATACTGTCCTCCCAATTCCTCTGTTCCAAACTAGGGTGGAGAATTTGGAGAAGCTATTTGTGCACAGCTTTGTGTCAGTGATGAGGGCTGCTTTCTGGACAATGGTGAATTGGTGGTGCATATTTTGGATTCTGTGTGCCAGTCGGATTCATAAAGCAACCTGGTGCATCCTTATGCACCAATGTTACTGCTCGTATCTCAGCAGAAATTGCAGAGGGAGGTCAATTCTACAGAGGCCACCTAAGGGTCATAGAGCAGTGAATGGTCTAATTGTTCAAGGTGCATGCCATTCCCTCCTGATATTTCTAGTGTGCTCTACCTAGGGTTGCTTGAGGAATTCTTTTCAGTTCATGTTATATTTCAGATCCTGCTATCACAACTCAATAATGTTGTGTCTCCTAGCTATTTCCAATGAAGTATCTTCCCACCTTATTGCATGGATAGGGGCAATTAATAGATCCCAGAAGTTATGCTGAGGCATGTAATCCACATACAATCATACCTCCAGTTGTTATCTGCCCCATAGCCCATGCCGACAGGTAGGTAGCTAACAAATCCAAGAATTTCAAGTTGGGGCAAGGAAAGAAAAACTAGCAATGATGCTGAAAGTTTCTTCTCTGGGCTTGGAAATATGAATGTCAGCGGATTCTGAATGCTGTCCTCAATATGAGGCATGCATTATTGCTGCAAAAGTTCTTCTCTGGCTTGGATTGCAACGTGAGCCAGAACAGAATTTTTGTACAGATATTCCATTTTCCACCCTTCCTTTTTTCATGGTGAGATTGCTTTTCTGCACCATTTGGCATCCCACTCCCAAGCTGCTTTTAAAATGTAGCAGACCTTAAGGAGGATGTGGAGGGCCTCTCGGTGCTGTTTGGTAACAACAGGGAAGTTCTAAAAATAATTCCCGGGTGTCACGGTCACCCATAGTTTCTGCAGGAGCTGATGACTGATGGTTCAACTTTTCAAAAGCAAAGGGCCATACAGGTTACTAGTCTTCAGGGGGATGAGGGTATTAAAACATGTCTGTAACAGGCTTCTTCTTTTATATATCAAGGTTTTCCTAATAAAGGGTGAGAGGACCTGGTGGCTGTTCACAGGGAAGGAGCGGCATTAAGAGGCAGGACGAGACTAATGGAGATGGACAGGCTGCTGGGAGTAGTTCCTACTTTCCTTTTCTTCTCCCACGATCTTGGAAAACATTTGGGCTTGGATTTCAAAGTGGAATCCATCCAGTAAGAATATGCATTCTTCGTCCTTGTGTGGGCCATGTTCTAGCAGTTGATTATCATTGCTTATTTGGTATTTGCATTCTTTCATGTTATTTATCAGTACCTCTGTGTAATGTTTTGGAGCAGCCTCCTCAGATGCTTTGATACCCACTACCTTCAGATGTTTTGGATGACAAGTCCCATGATTCCTGAGTTTTGGCCATGCCAACTGGGGCCAATGGGAGTTGGAGTCCACAACATCTGGAGGGAGGAGGTTTAGGAAGTGTTAGGCTAGAACTGAGGAGTCCTAAAGACAAGTTGTATAGGTCTTGTAATTCACATTGCTCCTCAACCAGGAGGCTCACTAGGTGGCTGTAGGCCTGTCACTATCTTTCAGCATAGCCTACCTTGCAGGGTTGTTACGAGGATTCTTGGGAGCTGTGCATAAGAGGAAGAGGAATCCTATATGAGATCTAGAGCTCTGGGAAGAAACGGTGTGATATCCCTTTGTTAATTGCTTAGAGATGCTAGAAAAAAGTAGCATACTATTATTTTACATCAATTCCTCTGAATGGTGTACAGAGCTCTACATTTGCATGTTTTACTCCTCTATATTACCAATGCCCTGATTTTTAATTTTTTAAAATAATTTCCCCCAACCATCTTGATGTGGTCATGGACACGATCCAGTCGCGATCATTTTCACATGCAGAATTTTACCAATGTGCAGGTACCTTTGCGCATACTGATAGAGTAACGACAACTCCCCACCCGGCCCCACCTGCTGCAGACAACGTGATTGCACTTGAGGCTTTTCCCGGATTGTTTTTGTAATAATCATCTGCTGTAATTTCCCCTGCTTGGGTGGGGTGAAGAGTCGTTTGAAAGTGCAAATCCTGCCAGATTCCTGTGTTCGAAAGTGTCAAACAGCTGAGCAGTGCAGAAAAAAGGGGGGGAGGGTTGAGATGTAGAGAAAATTAAACTTTATTTGCAGCACACACCCCTTTTCTCCTCTGCTCAGTTGTTCCCTGCAGTTTGGTAGGGGGGAATTGTGTGGGGAAGGGAGATTTAACTCTCTCCCACTGCGATTCCCTTGAAGATTTCCCTCTTGGCATTATTAAGCTTAGGAAAAAGGTTCAAAGATTCAAGGAGGGGGGGTTAAACTTCATTGCAATGCTGATGTGTGAGTGTGAGTGTGAGGGGGGATGTATGTTGGGGGGCAAGGGGGACCTCTCCCTCACCCACTGCTGGCTGCAACCCCACCCATGTGGCCCCTGACAGGTTTACCCTGAACCCTTGGAGGTAGGGTGACCATATGAAAAGGAGGACCGGGCTCCTGTATCTTTAACAGTTGTAGAGAAAAGTGAATTTCAGTAGGTGTCCTTTGTATGCATGCAGCACCTGTTGAAATTCCCTCTTCATCACAACAGTTAAAGCTGCAGGAGCTATGCTAGAGTAGCCAGATACAAAAGAGGGCAGGGCTCCTATAGCTTTAACTGCTGCGATGAAGAGGGAATTTCACCAGGTGCTGCATGCATACAAATGACACCTGCTGAAATTCCCTTTTCTATGCGAGTGTTAAAGATACAGGAGCCCTGTCATCCTGCCCATATGGTCACCCTACTTGGAGGTAAAAACATTATTGACTCCTGCTATCCGAAATGACTTCTTGGACCAATGTGTAGGGTGTAATTGAGATAACCACTGGACTTCACAATCCATTGAATCACAAGACTCAGTTTGCTGCAGTTTAGATTTTGTATAATAATAATTATTTCATTTCTATACCACCCAATAGCCAAAGATCTCTGGTTTGCAACAGTTCATAAGATAATACCACACAGCATGAAATACAGCTTACAATATAAATATACAAAATGTAAAACAATTTAGACAACTCAGCACTGTTTCAATAGAATACTAGATCTGTGATGGGGCACATAGAATATGAGATTAGGCTGGGATAATTGGCCCATCATATGTCGTTGAATGCCTTGGGAGTAGAGGACAGTCTTAACCTGGCACCAAAAAGATGACAGTGTTGGCATCAGACAGGCCTCAGTGGGGGGTTCATTCCAGAGTTGGAGGAGTCACCACAAAAAAGGCCCTGTCTCTTGTCACCACCCTCTGGATCTCCCTTGGAAGAGAGACTTGAAGGGAGGGAGCAGATGTTGACTGTAGCGTATGTTCAGGTCAGGAGAGTCATTCCATCAGGTATTGCATCCTCGAGCCATGTAAGGCTTTATAGGTTAAAACCAGCACCTTGAATTGGTCTCAGAGACATAAATGTATCAAAATATACAATGAAATACCTTTAAAAACAATAATAATTGCAGATTCATTCAAGAATGCAACAGAGTCGAATGATGGGTTTAAAAACAACAACAACATGTAAATGTGAACTGGGCCAAGGATAAATGGAATTCATCCATCTTTCTGTGTCATCAATGTTGTGTGTGTTCATCACTGAAGTATGGGGTGGGGAGGTGCAGAGGAACCGAAACAACACATGCTCCAAATTCATTTTAGGAATTCTCCGAGTTTCTATGATTCCCAAATTCAGCAGGAGTGCAGGAGAAGGAAGAGGAAAGACCTAGTAGGTGGAAGATCCTCTGCTATCTTTAGCTGTGCAATAGTTGAAGACTGATATGCAACTGGGAAGGAACAGACTGATGAACGAACACATCCAAAGTCAACAAGGACCCCAAACTGGCTGATCCATCTGTAATTTAGAGGTAGATGGACTCTCGACATCAGAGGTGCAGTACCTCAGCTCTGGGGCCGCATTTATCCCTCTTGGCACCCCAATCTGGCCCTCTGAGTTTTCTCAGACGGCCAAGCCCCTTCTCCTGCCCCCTCCCCCTTTCCCCCAAGGGCTGATCATTTGGTGCTTTCCTGGCTTTTGCGTATTCGCACCCACAATTCTAAAAGGTTCCAGTGCCTCTGTTAAGGGTTAGCTACTGGCAGTAAGAGCGTTAATGTGCTAGTGATGTTGGGATGTTTTGCCCCTGAGTCTTTGCTATTGGCTTCAACCTTTTGTCCTTTACTTCCTGTCTCCACTAGAATGTAGCCCCTGACAGCGTCTCCAAACTGAAAATTGACCCTAAGGATGAAAAGTTCAACACCTCAGGGAATTGCTGCTGGTAGGCCATTTTCCCCCTCCATGGAAGAGACAATTTGTACTCCAAGAATCTTGCTATAAAATGCACTGGCTGCCTATTCACTACCAGGCCAGGTTTAAGGTTTAGTACCAGGGTACAAAGCCCTAAACAACTTGGGACCAGGATACCTGAGAGAGAGAGCCTTCTCCCGTACCAACCTGCATGGTCACTGAAGTCATCAGAAGACATACTCCTAATAGTTCTACATGGACCTATGGCCTGACTGGAGTCCACCAGGAGAAGAGCCTTCAGTGTGGTGGCCCCTTTTCTTTGGAACTCCCTGCCCCTGGAGGGAATTCCAAAGAAACCTGTGCTGCTTTGGGTGCCTCCTGAAAACAGCTCTTTTCCAGGGAGCATTCCTTAACTGACCAGCAACAGTTTTTATTGGTATTCAGTTTTAAAAATGAACAATTTTAATAAGCTGTTTCAACCTTTTTTTAAAATCTTTTACTACTTTATTTCTTACGTTCAACCCACAGGGATCTATTTTAGATGTGGAGTGGTATATAAATATTGTAAACAAATAAATGCTAGCTCTGTTTTCCATTTTGATTTTGATTTTTTTTATAAGTCTGGAAAGGACTGGTGCCTCCCATGGCTGTATCCGTTTCAAATTCCCATGCCTGGGTGATGGGGAATTCCACCCGAGACAGAGAGGAAATGGTTAAGACTTGCCTCGTTTGATTGCCGAGGCAATCCTGAGATACTCCTCCTTGGTAACCGTCTCCAGGACAGCATCTTTTTTTCCGCCCACAGGCGAATTAACAGACACTTCGTCAAGGGCACGATCTAGGTTTGTAAAGCATGGCTGGAAACTTTCCTGAGCACCCACATTCATTGGGGGAAACAAAAGGTTATAGAGAGGGAGGGACACAGTGGTACAGTACAGTGCTGGGTATTCATGGCAAAAGAGAGAGGGGGGGGGAAGAGATTAAAATCCCCAGAGAAATTTGGCATTCTGAGCAGATGTGGGGCTGCTATTTAAAGTCACATCTCTCTTTAAGAGGCCATTGAAAGCCACATCATGTTGGCAGGGGGACTCCAGTTTTTCACTGGCCAAATAAAGAGGTTCCATGACTACTTGAACAGTGAAGGAGAAGCATTATGCACATGCTCAGAGATGGCAGGTGAAGGGAGAGAGAGAGGGGGGTACCAAAGTTCTTCCATCAGAGAAGCAGGTTGCAGATTAAAATAAATAAATAAAGCTTGAGGTTATAAATCGAATGTGGGAGAAATCAAAATGGATAGATCCATCCGTTGCGGCTTGGAGTGCCTATCTCTTCAAAGTCAGGGGTTTGCATCCTTGTGTGAGCACTCAATTAGGGTTGTCTCTGCTTTTTTTTCTGGGGAAGCTACTCATCTTTAACAACGAAATAGCAGGCGGGTACAACACGATCCTCTCCATGCTGGGAAGAGCTGTACGTCTTGAATTTGGCTGGTGCAGAGGGGTGAGGATGGTGCTTCAGTTCTTTTTTCATGTGTATATAAGAATGTACAAAAATGCACATAGTTGTTCAAATGAATGGAGGAGGAAGTGAAAGCAACAGGTTCGACTGTACCTCTTCCAGAGAAGAAACTGAGAAGGATTCACGGTGCCGGAGTCTTTGAGTGCATTTCCACAATCTGCACCATCCGGAAATCACCATGAAAACAGATGTACTTTGTGGACAGAAATCCATATCTCCCAGGATATATTCCAGATAGGGATGGATGTACTCACGGCATCTGAGGCGTCAGAAGCTGGCCCCACAGCCACCACGCTCATGGCAACACACAAGCTCCTTTGAGGCTTGGCGAGTGTCCGATGATATCGCCAGCCCATCCGCCCTCAGCCAAAGCCTCCACTGTGCGCAACAATGAAGGCTCTGGGAATTGCACATGACCCCCATTGCATACAATGCGGCAGAAAAGGCCCCATTTACACAAGAGTAAAGGTGCAAATGCTCCCGTCATACCGTTACTTTTGTGTAAATGGGCCCCTTAATGAAACAGTTGAAAATATGTAATGTCAGGAGCCTTCGTTGTTGCATGAAATGGAGCTCACAGACATGCCGCCACACAACTGGGTCCTGAGAGAGGTGGATGCGGGGAATCCCTTGGACTCCCGGACCTTGTTGGGAGCCCACAATATTTCTAATTCCAGATAACATCAACAACATGTGTGATAAAATGTCTTCATTTGCAGAGCTAAATGATGAGCAACATCAGATGCTGCCTTATACCGACTCACACTGACTAGCCGCAACAACTCTCCAGGGTTTCAGGGAGCGGTTTTACCAGCTTCACCTGGAGATGCTGGGTATCAAACCTGCAACTTCCTGCATGCAAATCAGGGGCTCTACCATTTACTCCCCCCCCCCTTTAAAGGCCCTGGTGAGATAAAAGTACCCACATATATATTAGGTTCTGAGTTGTGCTTCAATAGGATTTAGCTTTTCCTCCGTCCAATCAGCCTCCGCAGGAATACTTTTTTGCTGCATCTCTGATGGAGGAGTGATGATGATGCCATTCGCTCATTCCTGATGCAAGAATACAGCAGACTCACCTGTGTCCGGAGGAGGGCCCCAGCAAACCTCTGCATGAGTCTCTGCTCTGTGTTTTGCTTGCTCTGAACATGGAGGGATGCCTCGGATTGAGGGGCTCAGTCTCTTTTGGATGGGGCTGTTCTCCCTTTGAAAAACCTGCTTTGCTGTTTCATGGTGATGCTGGATGGAGCGGTACACCAGGGTAACCATGTGCCACAGTGGTAGGAGTGCTTTTGCCCCACTTAGGTTGGTGCTCCACCTGCTCCTGTCCCTGGAGCAGTCAAACCTGGCTGTGGCAACTATGCTGTCATTATCATGGCTGGATTACTGCTGTGCGCTCTACGTGGGGCAACCTTTGAAAGGCTTTCGAAGCAGCAGTTGGTCCAGAAGGCAGCGACCAGAATGTTAATAGCTGTGGGTCCATGGGGGTCGTGTTGCACCTCTCCTGAAGCATCTCTGCTGGCTGCCAGTTTGCTTTTGGGCACAACTCAAAGCTGGCAATTTCCTTGAAAGCCCTAAATGGCTTGGGTCCACAATACCCATGAGATCTCTTCCTCCTGCCCAGTGCAGATTTTGATGGGACCCCCTCGATGGCCCAACTCCCTCAGTGAGTCTACCAACTCACCCCCGTGGTCATCAGCTGCTGTTGCTCCTCCTCCTCCTCCTCCTCCTCCTCTTCCTCGCTGCCACTTACTTGCTTGACAGGCAGAGAGCCAGGGAGCAAGAAGACAGTGGCATCTACATTCTCTTCACTACCGATGTTCGGGCTGTGAGATGCAGGTGAACATGAAGTTTGTAATGTTGAACAGGAGGATTTACTCCAGGGGTGTACCACTTGCTGTGGTGTGGGCCCTAGGTGGGTACCTGCCCATGGCTATACTTGATACTGGTTCTCTTCTGGCCATACCAAACTGCCTGTTTCCTAGGATCAGAAAGAGAGGCCCTTCTCCATGTCCCACCTAGGGTGGACATACAGTTGATGGAAACACAAGATAAGACCTTCTCATTAGACCTTCTCAATGTTGTAGAAGAGCTTTCTCCATGCAGTGTGGATGGCTTCTCTCCAATTGCTTGGGTCCAAATTTAATCATGCTTAGAGCAGACTCATGGGGCAGTCATGCCTAATATAAGCTCCATTCATTTCAGTGGGTCTACCCTAGTTCCAGCTAAATCTGGATCCAACCCCTGCACTTTTATATAAAACTGATGTTGTATCTGTGGGGTCTCTTTCTCTCTCTCTGCTATTGTTGCAATTGTAATGCATTGGGGTTGTTATTTTTATTGTATTTTCATTTTAATCATATTTTCCTTTCCCCCCAAAGTGGGGGAAGGAAAAGCTCAACAGCTTGATGCAGGAGCCTCTAGCAGGCCTGACAAGGCCCACCCAGTGAGGAGAAGTGCCTGAGGCGAGTAAGAGAAACAGCTGGGGCTAATGAGCTGGCGGCGAGGTGCTCGCAAGGCGGTGGGGATCCATGCCAGTAGCTCCCACAGAAGGATGCCTTGCAGGCTTGGCGAGGTAGAAGGCAAAGAAGCGATTTGCTGACAGGCAGGACTCGGCTGCTGGTGGAACTGAGGTGTGAAACCGGCTTCAGAGCTGGAGATGAGCAACTCCATCTCTTGAGCTGGGAGATTTGCGGTTTCACACTTTCCAAAGGTAATCGGAGGAAAACTGATGCATAGTAGTCCAGTATTTTGCCTAAAGGGGTTTCTAAATCCTAGCTCAGCCATGACAGGAGCTCAGGTAGGTTACTTCGTAGACTTGCCTCTGTCTCTCTCCCCCTCTCTGCTGCCTCCCCATTGGCCAAACTTAGGTTGTGTGCTCTTTTGTGGCAGGGACCTGTCACTTTGATTCCTCTGAAAGCCCTATCTCTGTAGTACGTGATAATGGGAAACAAGAACATCAGAAGAGCCGTAATGCTGGGTCAGGCCCAGGGTCCATCTACTCCAGCACTCTGTTCACACAGTGTCCAACTAGCTGACATCCAGGAACCCACAAGCAGGACATGGGTGCAACAGCACTCTCCCACCCATGTTCCACAGCAACTGGTGCACATGGGCTTATTGCCTCGGATACTGGAGGTAGCACGTAGCCATCAGGCCTCGTAGCCATTGATAGCCTTCTCCTCATCCAGGATTTTTTCCAACCCCCTGTTAAAGCCATCCAAATTGGTGGCCATCATTGTATCTTGTGGTAGTGAATTCTATAGTTGTTCTTCTGGGCTCACCGGCTCGAATCATTGACACCTTTTGATTATCAGAGATTATTGCATCCTATTCCACCCCCCTCCAGCATTCCAATTTCCTCTAAATTTAGCTGTAATCCTCAAATTGTGTGTGTGTGTGTGTGTGTGTGTGTGTATGTGTGTGAATCTTCCCAGCTACAATATAATTTGGAGGAATCTATCCCTGTTGTAACTTAAAGTATTTTGGGCTGGCAGTTAAGACCCCCCAAGACCTGCTCCTTGTAGAGATGAAAACTGGAACTGGTTTGTTGGATTGGATAAACACAACTGCCTGCATTTCTGGAATCTCCCTACGGGTGTCGCTATGGAGACTATTATGATGGGGTCCTGTACCTCCAAATTTGTCACTCTGCTACTGCCTAGTGCCGTAACAAATGGGGAGACTGACCCACAAGTAAGTGTTGGAATGAATTTCTCTGCCCACAAAGGCAGTAGAGGATGTCAAGACACCATTTGCAAAAGCTCTCAATGGGATTCTCTGTCAATGGCATTCTCACTTGGGTCGTTATCACACGGGCGGTTTTAAGTAGGGGTGTGCACGGACCCCCCGGATCGGATCGGGAACCGGATCGGGACCTCCAATTTTGTCCCGGACCGGTTCGGACAAAATCGGAGGCCCCCCGGACCGGATCGAGTCCGATCCCGACCCAAAAATCGTTAATTTTTGGATCGGCCGCCATTTTTTTCCCCATAGACTTGCATTGCAATGCAAGTCTATGAGAAAAAAATGGCGGCGGGTGGGTGAGGGGGGGCCTAACTCCCTCCCCCCCCGGGGCCGTCCGCTGTGGACGGCCCCGGCAGGTAAGCCCCCTCCCCCGCGCTCCCTACCCCCCCTGGGGCCGCCCGCTTCCATCCGCTGGCGCCCGCGGGCGCCAGCGGATAGAAGCGGACGGCTCCGGGGGGGGGTAAGCCCCCTTCCCCGCCACTGCTTACCTTCTCGGCCCGTCCGCTCCCGTCCGGCGCCGGCGGCTACTACCAGCGGGCTCCGCGGCCTACTCTCGAGTAGCGCGCCGGGTGATGACATCACCCGGCGCGCCACCCTAGAGCAGGCCGCGGAGCCTGCTGGTAGTAGTAGGCGCCAGCGCCGGACGGGAGGCGCCGGGCCGGGAAGGTAAGGGCCCCCCTCCCCCCTCCGCGCGCCCCCTCCTCCCCTCCACGCACCCCCTCCTTACCTTCCCGGCCCGGCGGCTCCCGTCCGGCGCCGGCGCCTACTACTTCCAGCAGGCTCCGCGGCCTGCTCTAGAGTAGCGCGCCGGGTGATGACATCACCCGGCGCGCCACCCTAGAGCAGGCCGCGGAGCCTGCTGGGAGTAGTAGGCGCCGGCGCCGGACGGGAGCCGCCGGGCCGGGAAGGTAAGGGCCCCCCTCCCCCCTCCGCGTGCCCCCTCCTCCCCTCCACGCACCCCCTCCTTACCTTCACGGCCCGGCGGCTCCCGTCCGGCGCCGGCGCCTACTACTTCCAGCAGGCTCCGCGGCCTGCTCTAGAGTAGCGCGCCGGGTGATGACATCACCCGGCACGCCACCCTAGAGCAGGCCGCGGAGCCTGCTGGGAGTAGTAGGCGCCGGCGCCGGACGGGAGCCGCCGGGCCGGGAAGGTAAGGGCCCCCCTCCCCCCTCCGCGCGCCCCCTCCTCCCCTCCACGCACCCCCTCCTTACCTTCTCGGCCCGTCCGCTCCCGTCCGGGGCCGGCGGCTACCACCAGCAGGCTCCGCGGCCTGCTCTAGAGTAGCGCGCCGGGTGATGACATCACCCGGCGCGCCACCCTAGAGCAGGCCGCGGAGCCTGCTGGGAGTAGCTGCTAGTGCCGGACGGGAGCGGACGGGCCGAGAAGGTAAGCGCCCCCCTCCTCCCTCCCCCCCGCTGTCCACTTTCATCGGCAGGCGCCCGCTGGCGCCCGCCAATGGAAGCGGCGGTGGGCGCCAGTGGGCGCCCGCCGATCCTCCAATCCTCCGAACCGGTTCGGAGCCTTTTCGGACCGGTTTGGATTGGATCGGCCGATCCAGCTGCGGGATCGGAAATCGGATAATTTATCCGATTTCCCACTGGACCGGACTCGGATCGTGGATCGGGTCCGATCCAGTGCACATCCCTAGTTTTAAGCACACCCTCCGCAACTGTGATCCAGTTCTTCAGCGAGGGACTCGCATGATGTCATCCCCTCGCGCTGTTCTCGCGCCCTGAGTGCTCCGTTTTTCGTTTCCCTTTTGAACTATCCCTGAATGGGCAAAGTCTGGAAGGCACAGGCAGGTATTGCAAGTATCGCAGGTACCGCAGTAATACCTAGCACGTGTAAATCAAAATGCTAGACTCGCATAGGAAACGGAGGGAGAATCACAGAAGCAAACCGTAGGACAAATATAAGTGTGATAAAGCCCTTGGGCTCACATTCAGAGAGTGGGGAATTTTACATTTCTCATTTACATGTTTTAGAGAAGTGCAAAATCCAGGTTTTTCATGGTGGGCATACCCATCTAAATCTGCTCCAGAAATGATCCAGAGTGAATGGATTGATTTCCCTGGGATCTGGTAATTCATCAAAACTCTGACTGAGTCCAGGGCCTCAGGAAACATGGCAATTATGGATCCATTTCAGTGTAAGCTGCTGGAGGGAGGGCTTCTCAAATCCATTGTCCAGACTTCCCCCTACATTTTTTTCTGGATTTCACCCCATTCCTGGCATCATGTCTGCAAGACAAAACTCCAATTTTCAACAGCAAACCATGGTAGGTTAGAAAATGTCAGTTTCTCCGGCAGACAGAACTCAAAGGAGCCATCAAGCTGCAAGAGACCAATGCTGTCAATTCTGTGACTTCTCTGATGCATAATAAAGTAGGTGAATTCAGGGAGAAAAATACCTCCCCCCATCACACACCATCACCTCTAAACCGACACTGGATTGCACTGTGATTCATTTGCACCATGAACAGTAAGGTTGTATTCAACATGAGTGTAAATCAGCTCCGTAGTCCCCTGATAGTTGCATGTACGGGCAGAAATCAGCTGTGAAATGCTCGGCAACTTCACCCGCATGCACTCCTACAGTGCTGAATTAAATGATAAGGACCTATCCGCCCGGCACAACAAGCTGTCCTCCTAAAGCGTCTCTCTCCCACCTGCACCAATAAAAGCAACATATTCCCTTGCTTAACCTGACTGCACTCAATCTCTAATCCTTAATGTTGTTGGGGGTCTATTTCTCTGAATCCGTATTTCACCCTGGATATTGGACTTTTTGATTGACCTGATCTCATTTGCCATGAGGGACGGATTTATTCGGAATCCTTCTTTTTAAGGAAAAAAGAAAGAAAAAAATGCAAAGCCTGCACAGTTCAACACAGCTTTCAGATTATTTATTTATTTATTTATTCCTTGCATTTGTATACCGCCCCATGGCCAAAGCTCTCTGGGTGGTTTACATAAGATTAAAACACTTAAAAACAATATACAAAAATTAAAACTGCAAAAAACATACAATACACATACATTTAAAACCACTATAATAACTTAAAGAGCTATGAGCCTAAAACAAACAAACAAACAAAAAAAAAGGGAGGGGGGAAGAAACAGACCCAGGCTCATCAGATATTGCTAAATGCCTGGAAACAGAGGAAAGTCTTGACCTGGCACCGAAAAGATAACAATGTTGGCGCCAGGCGGGCCTCATCAGGAAGATCGTTCCACAATCGGGGGGCAACCACCGAGAAGGCCCTCTCCCTTGTTGCCGACCTCTGAGTTTCCCTTGAAGTAGGCACTTGGAGGAAGACCTTAGATGTTGAACATGCCCCACATCTATGTTAGCAACATGGAAGTGTATACTGATAAACACAGGGGGAAAATGACATAGGATGGGTGTAAGTACCAAATATGTTTTAACTCATGATGCTACCAAATTTCATAATCGGTCCTTTCATTGGTCAAAACCCCTTCATTGATAATGTTCACCTTTATAATGATGAGCCTGGATCAATTTATTACAAAATCCAGAACTGATTGTTAGCTTCGGAGCATGCACAGATGCCCGTACTATATTTTTCAGTAGGGATGTGCACTGGATCGGACCCGATCCACGATCCGAGTCCGGTCCAGTGGGAAATCGGATAAATTATCCGATTTCCGATCCCGCAGCTGGATCGGCCGATCCAATCCGAACCGGTCCGAAAAAGCTCCGAACCGGTTCGGCGGATCGGCGGATCGGCGGGCGCCCACTGGCGCCCACCGCCGCTTCCATTGGCGGGCGCCAGCGGGCGCCCGCCGATGAAAGTGGACAGCGGGGGGGGGGGGGAGGAGGGGGGCACTTACCTTCTCGGCCCGGTGGCTCCCGTCCGGCGCCGGCGCCTACTACTACTAGCAGGCTCCGTGGCCTGCTCTAGGGTGGCGCGCCGGGTGATGTCATCACCCGGCGCGCTACTCTAGAGCAGGCCGCGGAGCCTGCTGGTAGTAGTAGGCGCCGGCGCCGGACGGGAGCCACCGGGCCAGGAAGGTAAGGAGGGGGTGCGTGGAGGGGAGGAGGGGGCGCGCGGAGGGGGGAGGGGGGCCCTTACCTTTCCGGCCCGGCGGCTCCCGTCCGGCGCCGGCACCTACTATTCCCAGCAGGCTCCGCGGCCTGCTCTAGGATGGCGCGCCGGGTGATGTCATCACCCGGCGCGCTACTCTAGAGCAGGCCGCGGAGCCTGCTGGAAGTAGTAGGCGCCGGCGCCGGACGGGAGCCGCCGGGCCGGAAAGGTAAGGAGGGGGTGCGTGGAGGGGAGGAGGGGGCGCGCGGAGGGGGGAGGGGGGCCCTTACCTTTCCGGCCCGGCGGCTCCCGTCCGGCGCCGGCGCCTACTACTCCCAGCAGGCTCCGCGGCCTGCTCTAGGATGGCGCGCCGGGTGATGTCATCACCCGGCGCGCTACTCTAGAGCAGGCCGCGGAGCCTGCTGGAAGTAGTAGGCGCCGGCGCCGGACGGGAGCCGCCGGGCCGGAAAGGTAAGGAGGGGGTGCGTGGAGGGGAGGAGGGGGCGCGCGGAGGGGGGGAGGGGGGCCCTTACCTGCCCGGCCCGGCGGCTCCCGTCCGGCGCCGGCGCCTACTACTCCCAGCAGGCTCCGCGGCCTGCTCTAGGATGGCGCGCCGGGTGATGTCATCACCCGGCGCGCTACTCTAGAGCAGGCCGCGGAGCCTGCTGGAAGTAGTAGGCGCCGGCGCCGGACGGGAGCCGCCGGGCCGGAAAGGTAAGGAGGGGGTGCGTGGAGGGGAGGAGGGGGCGCGCGGAGGGGGGAGGGGGGAGGGGGGCCCTTACCTGCCCGGCCCGGCGGCTCCCGTCCGGCGCCGGCGCCTACTACTACCAGCAGGCTCCGCGGCCTGCTCCAGGGTGGCGCGCCGGGTGATGTCATCACCCGGCGCGCTACTCGAGAGTAGGCCGCGGAGCCCGCTGGTAGTAGCCGCCGGCGCCGGACGTGCCGAGAAGGTAAGTGGCGGGGAAGGGGGCTTACCCCCCCCCCCGGAGCCGTCCGCTTCTATCCGCTGGCGCCCGCGGGCGCCAGCGGATGGAAGCAGGCGGCCCCAGGGGGGGTAGGGAGCGCGGGGGAGGGGGTTTACCTGCCGGGGCCGTCCACAGCGGACGGCCCCGGGGGGGGGGAGGGAGTTAGGCCCCCCCTTACCCACCCGCCGCCATTTTTTCCTCATAGACTTGCATTGCAATGCAAGTCTATGGGGAAAAAAATGGCGGCCGATCCAAAAATGTACGATTTTTGGGTCGGGATCGGACTCGATCTGGTCCGGGGGGCCTCCGATTTTGTCCGAACCGGTCCGGGACAAAATTGGAGGTCCCGATCCGGGTCCCGATCCGATCCGGGGGGTCCGTGCACACCCCTATTTTTCAGTAATCCTACCACCTGCAAAGTAACTTGAAGGAGTCCCATTAGCTGCTTTGCTCACTAGGGGTGTTGTGAGAGTCTGGGAAGAGGGTGGAATCCAGTGGACTGCCCCACACACTTGAGCCCTCTGGACCCGCTCGTGAAGCCTCTGCACTCACCCAGACCCATTTGTTGAGGGGCCGCACATCCAATAAGTGGGTCTGGCAGCCACCCGTCCCCATAGTGAACTGCCCCTTTGCTTAGAAATGGCAGCTCAGGGATTTCTGGAAATCTAATGTTGCTGTAAAAGGGCCATTTATGTAACATTACAAGCGAGGAGCAACTTGTACCTCCACCACCTGTAAAGCCTTCACAGTCCCCTTCCTTGCAAGAAAAGGGTCCATGAAGGCTTGACAGGTGGTCAGGGAAGGAGTTGCCAGCCAACCAGTCATTCTCCCTTCCTTGCAAGGAAGGGGTCTATGAAGGCTTGTGTTGTTCTTCAGTTCGAAGGATTAAACAGAAAGGAGGAACAGCTGAGCTTGGGAGGGTCTGGGGAGTGGCCCTTCACAGGAGCAGGCAGAAGCCAGCTGAAGGCCAATGCAGCTGACAACAATTCCCAATCACCACTATCCCCATAAAAGAAATGCCAGAACTCAGAAGCGATGCTGGAAGCAAGTATTGTTCTTGGTGCCTTGTCTTCATCACTTGCATACCAATTCCTTCATCTTGCCTGGATATATCCTGACCTTGGACTGGACCCTGACTACTCTTTGATGCTTTCCTGAACTTAGTATTGTTTGACCCGTCTTCTGATGGATACTTCAGCTTTTTTATTTATTTATTTTTTAAATTTCCAAATTAAAACATCATAATACAACATAATACAACATAATACAACATACAATACAATACATAACCTACAACCCCCCCGTGCTCCCCACCCCCCAGGAGACCAACATTTTCCCATTTATTCATCCTTCCAAAATTGTAATGATTCTTTTGAAGGTATTTACCCCTTCCCCGTTCTTAACACATATTCCAAAAATGGACTCCATATATTTCCAAAATCATTCTTCCTGGACATTCCCCTCATTATTTTCATTTTACACGTTAACTTATCATTAAGTGCCAAATCCCATATTTCTTTATACCATTCTTCTATTGTATAAATCCCTTGCCCTTTCCAATTTTTAGCTATCATTATTCTAACGGGGGCCAGGAGGTTGTTTATCAATTCTCTCCTACTTATATTCACATTCCCTTTATCCCATATTGCTAGTAGAGCCAGCTTTGGGCTTAATTCCAATTTACTTCCCATTATTTCACTTATTTCTTTAAACACCCTTTCCCAAAATTTTTGTATATGTTCACAGCTCCACCACATATGAAAGTAAGTTCCAACCTCCTGGTACCCCCTCCAACAATTCTTGGACACTTTTTTATCCATCTGATGAAATCTTACCGGCGTTAAATACCATCTCCATACTCTCTTGTAATAGTTCTCCTTTATTCTAATCGACAAAAGCTTTAACATTCTTGCATCCCACATCCTCCCCCAGTCATGTTCATTTATTTGTTCCTTTAAATCATCTTCCCAAATACTTTTAAGAGAGTCTCGATATTCATCCTCTATCAAAATTTTATATATTTCACTAATCAAACCTTTTTTAGTTTTATTTTCTTCCTTCTTTCCTCTTGATTCAATTAAATCTTCAAATCTTGTTATTTTTCTACATTCCTTATTTTTCTTTTTCCACTCCTGTGTCCATTGTTCCAATTGCATACATTTGAACCAAGACATGTTTTGTCCTTTTAAAAACTCTCCAATTTGCTCCTTATTTATCATTCTTTTCAACCAATCTCCTAATTTAATAATTTTCTGATCCCTCAGACCTCTTTCCAACTCAGCTTTTAAGTTCTTTGGGAAGTTTGCCATTACTACCACTGGGGTAAGAGGAGAATCCACTGGTATTAACTTCGCTTTAACTTTCTCGCAGATCTCTGTTATATTTTCCAACAACGGGTTGTCCAGTCCCCTCAATTCCTTCTTCTGAATTTTAATTAAAAAAATATTTTGCAATTTATAATCTTGTTCTCCTGTTTGCGATTCTAACCATTCTAAATCATCCTCCCCTAATATACTATTTATAACATATCTTAATTGATTAGCAATATAATACTTCTTTATATTTGGAAGTCCTAAACCTCCTTTCTTTTGTGTCTTATACCATAACACTTTATTAATTCTTGCTTTTTTATCTCCATTACAATAGGTACTAATCATATTTTGCCAACTCTTTAACTCTACTTCCGTTATTTTAATTGGTAACATTCTAAACAAAAAATTAATCTTAAGTAATATCTTCATTTTAATAACCGCTATTCTACCAAACCAGGAATGCTTTAATTTTCTATATACCTCCAGCTTTTCCCCTATCTGTTTTCTTAAACTAGCAAAATTAATTTCTTCTAACCTATCTAAATCTTTTACAATATTAACTCCTAAATACCGTATGGTATTTTTAAGCCTAAGACCTATTTTATATTTATACTCCTCCATTTCCTTCTTGTTATAATTAAATAACATCATTTCTGATTTCCCCCAATTAACTTGTAATCCAGTAATCTCCCCGAATTCTCTCAAATGCTTTTTAATCACATCCCCACTCTCCAGGGGATTTTCTAGCATCAGTAAGGTGTCATCTGCAAACATATTCATTTTAATCTTTTCTTTCCCTCCTATCCCTTTTAATCTTGTATCCTCCCTTATAACATTCGCCAAAATTTCTATCACTATAGCAAATAAGATCGGTGAAAGTGGACATGCCTTGGGCTAGTGTAATCTGTTGCGTTAACCCATCATTAACCATTATTTCTGCTTTATTATTTGCATACAACTGATCAATCACTCCTATAAATTTATCTCCAAACCCAAAAGTTTTTATAATTGTTTTAAGTGCTGGCCATTCCACACAATCAAAGGCTTTAAATATATCCAATGCTAACAAACCCGCTTTAATATTCTTTTTTAAATAACATTAATTATATTTAAAACTCTCCCAATTAAATTAGGCATTTGTCTTCCTAAAATAAATCCACATTGGTCTTTCCTAATATATTTACTTATAAAAGTACTCATTTTTTTGCCATTATTGTCGTAAAAATTTTTGCATCTTGATTTATTAAAGTTATTGGTCTATATGAAGCTGGATCCATCAAGTCCTTATCTGGTTTCGGGATTAATATGATCAAAGAATGATCCACGATGGTGGGGTCTTTCCTCCCTCTATTATACTATTGAACATTTTTTTCAATCTTGGTATTAATAATCCTCTAAAAGTCTTATAGTATTCCGACCCCAAACCATCCATCCCTGGAGATTTCCCTCCTTTTAATTTATCAATAATTCCTTCAATTTCTTTTTCTGTAACCAAACCTTCCATATAATCCCAATCTTGTCTCTGCAATCTTATTTTCCAATTCTTCTCTACATATTCCAATACTTTATCTTGTGGACCCCTATCTGATGCATATAATTCTCTATAAAATTCCTGAAATATATTTAATTTATCCTTCATTAAATTACAACTTTTCCCTGTCTTATCTTTAATTGTCCCTATCATATTCTTTGCCTTTTTTGACTGAGTGGATCTGGCCAGCATCCTTGCATTTTTATTACTATATTCAAAAAAATCCCTCTTCAAATATAACAAATCCCTTTGAGCCTGTTCTAACTCTTCTTTCTCTAATTCCTTCTTCTTAGCTTGAATTTGGGCAAATAGGCGTTTATCCTTTGTCTCTCTTAATTTTTCTTCTAAATACCCTAGCTCCTTTTCTATTTTTTTATTTTGTGCTTGCTGTTGTTTTCTTAGGGTACACATTTCCCTGATACAAATTCCTCTTACAACTGTCTTCATTGTGTCCCATATTATCCCTTGAGTGTTTTGCTCTGTTTCATTAATTTCCCATATTATCTGCATTTCTTTTTTTTATTTTTTCAACTATAATTTTATTATTTAATATCCTTGTATCCATTCTCCATCTCTTTGCTTCTCTATAATCCTTCTTCATTTTAATATCTGTAGTCATTAATGCATGGTCAGGACTTTAATTACCCCTATCTCACATTCTATAATTTTAGATAACATATATTTTGACACAAAAATAAAATCTATCCTAGAATAACTCTTAAACCTTGGTGAGTAAAATGTATATTTTTTCTTCCCCTCTTAATACCCTCCAAACATCCATTAATTCTTTTTCATCCATTAATTTACTTAAACCCATCTTCCCACCACTCTTAAAATCTCTTACTATAATATCCTTATCCTTTCCTTTATCTAATACCATATTAAAATCCCCTGCCATCACAATATTCTTTTTCCCCATTTCTCCCACAACATTAAAAACTTCATTGAAGAATTCCATTTGTTTCCCATTTGGATCACATACATTAATCAAAATATACTCTTCCTCCCCCCACCATACAAAAAATTATCAAGAATCTACCCATTTCATCCTTCTTCACTCTTTGAATATTTATACCACATTTTTTAAAAATTATAATCGCTACTCCTCTCACTTTAGAAGTTCCAAATGCCTTCTCATAAACGCCCACATCCCTCATCCGAAGCTCATTTACCCCTTCCTTTGATTGATGAGTTTCCTGCAAAAAAATTACATCTGCTTTTTCTTTTTTTTAATAATACTTCTATTCTCTTCCTTTTTATAACAGTTCCTAGCCCTTTAACATTTAAAGTTGCAACCCTTAATTTATTCTCCATCCTTCCCCACAAAAATCTCTATATTGGTCTCCCCTTGTGACACACATACCCCCCTCCCTTACCCTCCCCCCACACTTACCCCCAACTTCGCCCCCCTCCTCACCAGGCCCTCCTGGGCAATGGCCCCAAATATTTTTAGAATTCTTCAGGGGGGGGGAGAAGCAACCCAACAGTCCCGGAGCATCAGCTGGCCCTCCCCCTTTATAATTTCTTCTTTATCCCTATCCAGTCATAGTTCTTTATTGACTGCTTCCACCTACAGTGCCTTCATCCTGCTTTGTTTCTCCATCATCTGTAGCGTCAGTCAGACCCAACTTCTCCAAAAGCTCCATCCCTTGCTCACATGATGTTATTCTGTAATATTTCCCTTGCCAGGTAAATCTCAAAAAAACAGGGTACCCCCAACTATATGTTATCGCCTTCTTCCGCAAAGTAACTGTGCACAATCTGATGCTCTTCTGCCACTGAACCGCCTGGGGGCATAAGTCATTATAAATCTCAATTGGTGTTGCTTGTAGCATGGGTTGGCCAAGATGCCTAATTGCTTGCATCAGCTTTTCTTTCTTGTAATAATTCGCAAATTTGACAATTATGTCCCTTGGGAGCATCCCCCTCTTTTTATAGCCCACTCTATGGATCCTCTCGATGTCAGCCATCTCCCACATTTCCTGGGGGTCCAATTCCTTAATCTATACCAATATTATATCTCTCAAAATCTTTGGGTTCTCCCCCTCTTGCTCCGTGAAGGATCTAATCCGAATATTTGCTCTTCTGTCTCTATCTTCCAGGGCAATCAAGCGCAGATCCATCCCCTGCAATTGCTCCCCCTGTTGCTTGCTATCTTCCTTAAGCATTCCAGTCTCCACCTCCATTTTTGCCATCCTTTCCACCAAAGTTTGAAAGCCTGTCATAATTTCCATCTGCGAGTCCAGAATATTTTCTCTCAATCTTTCCTCCTGCTTCCTCAAAGCCTCCTCCAGCACCTTTTGAAAGTTAGCCATTAATTCTCCCGGTGACCACGATTGACTCTCTTTAGCCGCTTTAGGAATTGCTCCTGGCTTGCTTCCAGATTTAGCACTCCCACTTCTGGAGTGAAGCGGAGACATCTTCTCGCCTCGGTCTGAAGGCTGTTCTTTGTCCGCCATTACTCTAACAAGCCACTGCCAGTTCTTATCTGATGGACGCACTTTAGGCTGTCTGCTCCAGATGGGGACACTGGACTTATTACCCTTTTGCCTTCTTTTCATAAGGCTACTCTATAAATCCGCGCCCCTCACCATAGATCTTGACAACCACACTTTGAGATCCTTTCCGTTCTTATCCACCCAATCTATTTCGGCTTCTCATATACTTGGCCGGGCTCTAAAAAAACTCTTTTCACTCAGCTTCAGTTATTGCTTCAACCTCTCCCTCAGCCTTATCAGCCCTCCTTTGCTCTTTAGTCAATTAAAACTATTTATTACCAGCCTCTGGTCACCTGCCAGGATTCCTGGTCTGCTTTACTTTTGCTTTCTCCGCCAATACAGCAGCACTGGTTTCTCTTCAGATCATACAAATCTCTCGCCTTTACAGCAACACTTTCTCCACCAGTACCGCAACAGAATACAGCAATGCTTCCGGACCCGATATCAAGTCTTTAATTAACAATCCGTCAACTCCAAGATAGGGATTTTAAGTTTATTCATCGCTTCCTTAGGAGAGCGAGAGTTTCCCAGCCTTACTCCATTCTTGCTAGGCTCCTCCTCCCGATACTTCAGCTTTTGACCATGGACTGTTTAGTGATGTTTCCAGGAGGGAAACAAGTTTAACGCTGGTGATTTATGACAACTTGACAGGTCAACCCTCTCCTGTAATGCTGTGTGAAAGATAAGAAAGACTCTGCAGATCCATCTTCATACCAGCAATTGGTGATGGTGAGTAAACATTACATGACATCATCATTATCATGCAGGTAGGGCACGTGAAATCAACCAATCAGATAGGGGCCACATAAAGTGGTGACACATGACATCATGCAGCATGTCACAATTCCAAACTGCAGCTCCCAAGATGTACCTGATATAGTACATTCACAAAAAAACCAACAATGTATGCATAGACTAGGGGTGTGCACGGACCCCCCGGATCGGATCGGGACCCGGATCGGGACCTCCAATTTTGTCCCGGACCGGTTCGGACAAAATCGGAGGCCCCCCGGACCGGATCGAGTCCGATCCCGACCCAAAAATCGTTAATTTTTGGATCGGCCGCCATTTTTTTCCCCATAGACTTGCATTGCAATGCAAGTCTATGAGAAAAAAATGGCGGCGGGTGGGTGAGGGGGGGCCTAACTCCCTCCCCCCCCCCAGGGCCGTCCGCTGTGGATGGCCCCGGCAGGTCAGCCCCCTCCCCCGCGCTCCCTACCCCCCCTGGGGCCGCCCGCTTCCATCCGCTGGCGCCCGCGGGCGCCAGCGGATAGAAGCGGACGGCTCCGGGGGGGGTAAGCCCCCTTCCCTGCCACTGCTTACCTTCTCGGCCCGTCCGCTCCCGTCCGGCGCCGGCGGCTACTACCAGCGGGCTCCGCGGCCTACTCTCGAGTAGCGCGCCGGGTGATGACATCACCCGGCGCGCCACCCTAGAGCAGGCCGCGGAGCCTGCTGGGAGTAGTAGGCGCCGGCGCCGGACGGGAGCCGCCGGGCCGGGAAGGTAAGGGCCCCCCTCCCCCCTCCGCGCGCCCCCTCCTCCCCTCCACGCACCCCCTCCTTACCTTCCCGGCCCGGCGGCTCCCGTCCGGTGCCGGCGCCTACTACTTCCAGCAGGCTCCGCGGCCTGCTCTAGAGTAGCGCGCCGGGTGATGACATCACCCGGCGCGCCACCCTAGAGCAGGCCGCGGAGCCTGCTGGGAGTAGTAGGCGCCCGCGCCGGACGGGAGCCGCCGGGCCGGGAAGGTAAGGGCCCCCCTCCCCCCTCCGCGCGCCCCCTCCTCCCCTCCATGCACCCCCTCCTTACCTTCCCGGCCCGGCGGCTCCCGTCCGGCGCCGGCGCCTACTACTTCCAGCAGGCTCCGCGGCCTGCTCTAGAGTAGCGCGCCGGGTGATGACATCACCCGGCGCGCCACCCTAGAGCAGGCCGCGGAGCCTGCTGGGAGTAGTAGGCGCCGGCGCCGGACGGGAGCCGCCGGGCCGGGAAGGTAAGGGCCCCCCTCCCCCCTCCGCGTGCCCCCTCCTCCCCTCCACGCACCCCCTCCTTACCTTCTCGGCCCGTCCGCTCCCGTCCGGGGCCGGCGGCTACCACCAGCAGGCTCCGCGGCCTGCTCTAGAGTAGCGCGCCGGGTGATGACATCACCCGGCGCGCCACCCTAGAGCAGGCCGCGGAGCCTGCTGGGAGTAGTAGGCGCCGGCGCCGGACGGGAGCCGCCGGGCCGGGAAGGTAAGGGCCCCCCTCCCCCCTCCGCGCGCCCCCTCCTCCCCTCCACGCACCCCCTCCTTACCTTCTCGGCCCGTCCGCTCCCGTCCGGGGCCGGCGGCTACCACCAGCAGGCTCCGCGGCCTGCTCTAGAGTAGCGCGCCGGGTGATGACATCACCCGGCGCGCCACCCTAGAGCAGGCCGCGGAGCCCGCTGGGAGTAGCTGCTAGTGCCGGACGGGAGCGGACGGGCCGAGAAGGTAAGCGCCCCCCTCCTCCCTCCCCCCCGCTGTCCACTTTCATCGGCAGGCGCCCGCTGGCGCCCGCCAATGGAAGCGGCGGTGGGCGCCAGTGGGCGCCCGCTGATCCTCCGATCCTCCGAACCGGTTCGGAGCCTTTTCGGACCGGTTCGGATTGGATCGGCCGATCCAGCTGCGGGATCGGAAATTGGATAATTTATCCAATTTCCTACTGGACCGGACTCGGATCGTGGATCGGGTCCGATCCAGTGCACATCCCTAGCATAGACTGATTTGTTACTTTCATGGGTAAATAATGAATTAACTGGGTATTTTCGCCCATTGCTGGCTTTAACCAATGTACAGAAATGCAGGCGTGCATCAGCAAAACACTGCACAGAAAAGCACAGGAAGGATCTTGAGATAGTCATACATGTGCTCATGAGAAATACACGAGATTGCCTTTTGGCAGTGTTTTACATATTAACACACACATCAGTAGTGCACAACTGAAAATGTGCAAATGAATATAAAGACCTGTGCATGATCCAGTTCTGAAATCATTTTAGAAATTCTCCTAGTCACAGTGGGATTCAGGAAGAGTGGAATAAAATGAAGAGTGAGTCAGAGGAACAATAAATGAATAGTAAGGGGAAATCCTCTCACCTCTAGTTACATGCAAGATAAGCACCTTATGTTGAGAACATCCATCCCTGGCCATGGAAAACACTGTTCCTATTTCATTCCTATTTTGCATTTGGGGTAAACATTACCGCTTCTAGAAGGTATATCTGCAGAATGAGCACAAAAGTTTCATTGTACATACATGCAAATTAATTCTATCCCATTCCAGAGATACTTGAGTCTCACTAACTTGAGGGGGAATTCACTCGTCCCTGTTGGAAGGAGGAGGAGTCAGAGGCAGAGCAGGCTTCATGCATTAACTCACCAGATGTTACTTCAGTACTTTTCTGGTCAGAGGACATGGCTTTATACATGGCACACTTCTAATGTGGGCCTCACCACTCCCATTCCATAAGAGGTAGTAGCTAGAGAAAGAACCAATGACCCTCTAGGAAATAGACAGCTCCTCAGAGCAGGCAGGGTTAACAGCAAGTCTAAATCTGCCAGCCTTCAGGAGATCTCTGTCTGTTGCTGAGACAACAGCTCACCTTGACTGAGTCTTAAGTAGCTTAGACCTATCCAGGGTGCTGATAGCCTGGTCTGGCTTTGCTCTGCCATTCTAAAAACTGACTTGACCTAACAACTTGGTATTTTAGGATCCATTTAAAATTCCACATTTTCCCAGTCCTTTTAATAGCACCCTACCAAGCCACGAACCATCAGTAGAAGCTTTTCCTAGCATGCAAATGTTGTTTGTATTATTGTTGTTATTTAGTTATTGCTGTTGCTTTTGTTGTATGTACTTTCAATAACAGGAAAGGGATTCCTAAGTATTACACATAAGTATTGCAAACAGAATTAAACCAAGGCTTTACTTGTTGAATGCCTTGGAAAATCCAGCTCAGCAAATAGGTTGATCCACATTACTCACCCTCTGTAGCCAGCATGGCTGCACTAATCATGGAATCCCCATTTCATATCTCACCTCTGCTTTAGCCAAGCTGATTTCTTGGTTCCTCACCTTGTCATCTGCAAAATAGGAATGATATCAACATGCTATACAAGGCCGTTGTAAAGATGACAGCAAGTGTCGTAATTCACCAGTGTTAAACTCAATCAGCAGGAGGGAAATGTCAATAAAC
Source organism: Anniella stebbinsi (assembly GCA_029215795.1). Lineage (NCBI taxonomy): Eukaryota > Metazoa > Chordata > Lepidosauria > Squamata > Anniellidae > Anniella > Anniella stebbinsi. The sequence goes on along the minus strand of JARDYH010000001.1, from coordinate 407,903,390 downwards.
AGTCTGTGGTTGAAAGCCAAAGTATCCATCAGAAGCCAGGTTCAACAATACTGGGTTCAGGAAAGCATCAAAGAGTAGTCAGGATATGGTCCAAGGTCAGGATATGTCCAGGCAAGATCAAGGAGCTGGTATGCAAGCAACAAAAACAAAGCACCAAGAACAATTGTTGCTTTCAGCATCACTTCCGAGTTCTGGCATGTCTTTTATGGGGATGGTGGTGATTGGGAATTGTTGTCAGCTGCATTGGCCTTCAGCTAGCTTCTGCCTGTTTCCATGAAGGGCCACTCCCCAAACCCTCCCAGGTTCAGCTGTTCCTCCTTTCTGCTTAATCCCTCAAACTGAAGCACAACAGCAAGACCATACTTGTGAAGTGCTTTGGTCAGCTTTACATGGCAAGATGGCCTAGATTTCATGACTAGGGTGAGTTAAGGTGAGTTAAAGTGACTCCCAGGTGGATTGAAAGATGCCTTCTTGAGTCCCCCACCCCGCCCCACCCCCAGAACCTGCTGCGTTTTCAACACCCTTCCAAAAAAGAGGATCCCTTTGATGACTATTTAAACACATTCCCTTAAAACTTGTGACAGAACTCGCGAATGTCACACCTTCATCCTGACTCAAGCACCAGCCTGCCAAAGTCTCAATGGCATAGCCTGCTGGGTTGGTTTTTTTGTTTTGTTTCAGGAAGTGGGGGAGGCATTTTGTGCCCCTCGGAAGCATGACCCACACTGACGTCTCCCTCCTGCTCTGTTTTGCCCTGTCCTTTGTTGCCTCCTCTTCTCTGGGGACCTGGCTAAGAACATTCCTCCCAGTTGCTATGGAAACTCCATCATTCTGCCAGATCCCAATTTCTCTCTCTCTCTTTCTGCTCTTGGAAGACTGAACACAGAGTGACTCTAACCAGGCAATGGAATGGAAGCACCTGAGCGCTGAATTTCCATTCCTGGATCCCTCCCCGTGATCCAGTCCATATCTGCTTTTGCAACGTGTTGCTCTCAACCTGGAGCATAGAAATTTTGTCCCAGGTCCAGCACCAGCAAGCGGTACAATTGGGCAACGGATGAGGGCTCCTGGCATTGATGCTCCTGGCCAGGCTCACTCTTCCGGTGCTCTGAGGAGCATCAGGCATTCACCTTTGGAATGATTTGTGCCAAAACACTGTGAGGAATTACAACAGTGGCCACTCAGTCCTGACATCTCTTTACTCTGCTCTTCATCGATATGTCTGCCCGCCCACCTGCTCAGTGGAAACATACACAGGATGGGCTGAGCTGGGCCCTAATGCAATGAGCCATATGCTGCCCACTACATTTGGGAGGGGCTCACACATCTGGGGAGGCTGCCCAGGATGTCCACTTATGAACAGCCCCCAAAGAAGAAACACATAATCCCTCTTAAAAGCAAAAAAAGAAAGAAAGGGGCAGCAATTTGCACGAAACCTTCATTTCCTGATTTATAGGAATTTTGAAAGAATGCCTATAATTTAAATAAAAATGCAGCACAGCACACTACAGAACCAGAGGAATCGTTGTGTAATCATAATTGCCCCCTGGATAGTATTTTTATGCATGTAACTTCTTGATCCTTCTTTTTTTTTTTTTGCTTTTCACAATTGTTTTTTGTTAAATACACAATAAAAAGAAAAATAATAATAAAAATGCTTATGGATGTGATGTGAAGTAAGGCTATGTTTGTTTTTTGTTTTTTAAGTGTCTGGGGAAATGCAACGAAGCAGAGCCAGCAGGAATGTTTACCAGATTGTGAATAGCGTGAGAAAGGATGGTCCTGAGTCCATCATACTAGAACTCAGGGTCACCCGATGGACTGGCAGGAAAAGACAGAAAGAAGGATTTCATCACCATGCAAACACAATGGACTTGTGGAACTGCCTGCCACAAGATATGGTACAGGATACTACTAGTTTGTATGCCTTTCAAATGACAAACACACTAGCCAAAATCATAGAGGGCCGGCCGGTCAGTGGCTAGTGGTACCTTGGTTTAATGCCTCTAGCACACTCTAGAGTGTGCCTTTCGACTCACTGCTTTTCTTATAACCCAACTCCCCCCCCCCATTGCTAAGCAAGTTGGAGAAATGACTGTGTGACATGCGCAGAGCCTAAACGACTTTAAGCAAAGGTATTTGCCCACAAATGTAGGCAGTGATCGGGGAAAAAATGACTAAAAATGACATATTACACAACCAAATATTTAAATATTTAGTACAGTTTGTGTGAGACACCAAATAACACATTTGTAATGTTGCAATAGGCTAATAATGGCCGAGAGTCGCTGGTTTTCAATCATTTCAGCAAAATAAAATGTGACTCCTCTCCAGGAATAGGGCTCTCTTTTCTTTTCTTTTCTTTTTTCTTTCTCTTTCCCTATTTTTCTTTCTTTCTTTTTGTTTTGTTTTGAAAGAAAAAAAAGTACCAGCCCTCTTGAGAGAGAACTGCCCTCCTTCCCAGATCCTCCAAGATTGCTCGAACAGGAGGTCCTGGATGGACATTTTCCGAAGATGGTGCTGGGGGATTTCTGATCGGCTCCATGGTATCTTTACTCCACGGTCCTTCAAGCAAACAACTTGTCCTCACAGTGTTTCCCATCTACATGAAGTCACTGAGAGAGGTCATGCGGGAGTCTGGAATGTGTGGTCATCTGGCTTCAGATGACACATACATGCAGCTCTACTTTCTCTTCTCTTCAGAGCCAGGTGAGGCTATGGTTTGATGGATGGGTACCTGGCCGTGGAAATGGACTGGATGAAGGCTAACAAACAGAAGCACAATCCAGACAAGACAGAGGCACTGGTACTGACTGGTCCTTCAGGCTAGAGTAGAGGGATGTTACCTATTCTAGAGGGGGTTGCACTCCCTCTGAACGAGCAGGTGCATAGCTTGGGGCTGTGCCTGAATCCATCACTCAAAGATTCAGAGGCCTCTGGAGCTTTCAGTGCCTTTTATGAGCTATGGCTGGTTGTATCCCAGCTACAACCCTCTCTGGAGGTGGAGAATCCTACTGCAGTGATTCATGCCCTGTTGAGATTACTGTAATACATTGTACGTGGGGCTGCCTTTGAAGACAGTCCAGAAACTTCATCTGGGACAAAATATGGTGGTGAGAATTCCAACTGGGACCAGGTGATGTGATCTTGTCTTGCCTGCACTGTCTCCCAATTTGTTTCCAGGTCCAATTCAAAGAGCTGTTTTTTTTTTTTTTACTTTTAAGGCTTGGGTCTTCAGTATCTGCTGCAAAGCCTCTTCCTATATGCAAATGGAGGCTGTTGGCTCCGAAGCCAGTGGGATGGTGAATCCAGTTTGGGTTTGAGTCAGACCCAGTCAGAGCTCTTTAGAATTCTGACTGGTTCTGATGCAAACCCAGACTGGATTTACTGCCCCACTGGCCATCAGCCTCTGCTGGCTAAATATACCTGCCCATACTTTAAAGACATCCCCATAGAGATGCACAGATTTTGTTGAATCGGCTCCATCTGGGTTTCATGGATTGACAGGCATCTTTTGGTCTTTTTTCCCATTCGTTGACAGAATCAGATTTTTCTCAATTCCCCAAACTTGCATTTGCCCTGGAAAGTGGGCACACACATAAATGTGCTCCAAAAATGCGCAAGCTACCTATGCTCATTTTTACACCTCTGAGGGGAAATGTGCATTTTCGGTTCATCTTTTCATTATTATTATTGCTAAAGATTTTATGCATTGTTTCATGGCTAAAGTTGTGTCCAGTTCCAGAAAGTTAAAAACCAAAACCAAAACGGACATTCTGCAAGTCCATGAATTCTCACAACTTGGAAAAACCTGGATTTGCTGCAGATTCTGCAAATTGGATTCAAGGAAATTGGATCTCACTTTAATCTGACATCCCAGTTTCCATAGAAGCCTCCTTCAAGTTCTCCAAGTGTAACATCAAGAGAGCCCCCCCGGGGGGTGGGGGTGGCCATTCATTTCTGGAAGTTCATCTGGCACCCCCATTTTTGTGGCACCAGGCTAAGACATACTAGTTCTCTCCTGGGTTTAAAATCCTTTAAAATCTTTTAATTTTTAAAACAATGTATTTTCGTATTTATTTCCGATTTGTATTTTATTATTTTAGTCCCTGTGATCTGGCTTTGCTTCTCACGCATGATATTGCATTTTATGCTGTGTTGGCCTGTTTATTTGTTTTATATTGTTGATTTCATTGTGATGTTACTTGCGCTGTTGTTGTTGAAAAATGCCTAAATAAATTTATTGGGTGAAGCCATTAATAAATTACTTCAATTAATAAATTCGATCCAGGGATAGGTCTCAAAAAGGTCTCTTCCATACAATGTTGTCATCAATGCAGTGGTCTAGCAGCTAAATGTTGGAGTTCAGGTCAACCGATTGAGTGTGTAAACCAGATTCAACTCCTGGATAACTTTGCTGACTGGAGATTGTGATTTATCTCCAGTTTACCTACTTGACAGGGTTGTTATGAGGATCAAAGTGGGGGAATTCATCACCTTGGAGGAAAGGCTGGAATGTGATAGAAATGGTAGAGATTGAACAATAAACTTTCTTGTAAGTGCTGCATAGTTCTATCCCAAATCAAGCCCATTAGTTTGCTTAAAACAGTGGCATGCTGCTCTTCATAATTTCATTCAACTTCTTCTCATATTTGGTTAAACCCTTCCTTTTCAAGAAATAGCTCTGGCCAAAATTATATAATCAAAGATCGTCTAAAAGTGCATATCCCTCTGTGCTAGGCAGCTGCAGCCTGTTCTGCAAACCCTTCATGTTAGGAAGCAGGGGTCCCACTCCTGTGGTGTTCACGGCAGCTTGAATTTTAGGTATTTGAAGTTCATAATGTTTCCTTCAAAGGGATGTCAAAGAAATCCACAATGGATCAAGATTTCTATGAATCCACCCCGGGGAATCTGCAGAAGACCAGCTTTACAGAGTTGTGAGGATTCTGCGGACTTGGAGACCATTTTTTTTTAAAAAAAACTTCCTGGAACCATATGCAATTATGGTTGTACAAAACTAAGGCAACTGCATAATAAATGTGGCAATTTATAACTTGCTTTTTTCAAAAATGAGAAAAAACAAACAGAACATTTTACACATCTCTGATCTCTCTTCAGCCTCTACAGTGTACCCATTTCATTTTTGTGTGCTGTGCTCATAGATTTTACACTGACCTAAGAAACATATGCAGGATGTTATGTATTAGTGAAAGTTCCATAAATTCTGATGGATTTGGGTTTTTTTTTGGGGGGGGGCATACTTTTCTGGAAGGGAAACAAAAATCTGCATTCCATCAATGAATGGAAGATAGAGCCTGACAATCCACAAAACCCAAATGGAGCAAATCACACAAGACTATGGCTCAATTCGGACGACACGATAGTCAATGGTGGGGTAATCATCAACTTTACAGTTGTTCAACTAGGGGGTACTCCCCACACAACATGGTAATAGTTAATCAACTGTGGTGTGGATTAGGATCAGCGCTGAGTTGACTATGGCAGCATTCGGATGACACAATAGTCAAAACAACTGACGATTGTTTTCCCCACACCAGTTGTTTATTGTGTCGTCTGAATTGAGCCTATCTCTTTATGCTGGGAAAAGTTTCACTTTCTGATTTCACCCCCTTTCCACAACAAGTGAGGCCATATTTTTTTCTGGTCAGTTGGCAACCCTTGCACTTCTGTTTTTAGACATTATGTTCACCTGTCTCTCACTCTGGCCTAGAAAACAGTGAGGGTGAGAAGGAGGATCAGGAGATGCTGCGGCCTCCTTGCTCCCTGAGTCTCTGCCTGTCAAGCAAGCATGTGGAAGTGATGAGGAGGAGGAAGAGGAGGAGGAAGTAAGGGCAGCTGGTGATAATCGTGGTGAGGAGGTAGGCACATTGAGAGTGGGGGCCCATTTGGGATGTCTTGTCCACGTACCCTCTGAAACCTGGAGCCAGCACAGCTTGAAAGCCTCAAAACTTTTAAACAGTTGAAGAAAGATGCAATCCTATACATGTTTAGTAGGGTTGTGCATGGTCCCCCCAATTTGCCTTGGGGCCCATTTCAGAGCCCTTGAAACAGCCCCAGTTTGCCTTAGTGTACTTCAGGGGTTGCCTGACTAACCTTGGTGCCAAAGCCAAGGCGAGATTCGGGCCCCCGGCCTTGTGGGTCCCTGGCTGCTGGCTGCGCAGCTGGTACCCAAAAAAGTTGGTAGCAAGGCCAGAGTCCCTCCCTTGTCCCCCCAACCCAGACCCACTGCCGCCAGGACTTACCTGCCACCATCATCGCCGCCAGCTGCCATTGTTGGCAGCAGGTAAGCAGGGAGAGCGGGGAGAGGGAGGTGAGTCCAATGGACTCACAGCCGGCCTTGTGCTGGCTTTCCTAGGATGGCAGGAGGGAGGGCCCAGCACCACTCTGAAGTGCCCCGAAGTGCCCCGAAGCTTTGGTACCAATCTGCTTTGGCTTTGGGGTACCTCGGGCCCACCTCACCTCAGTTTTGGGGATTTGGCCCGAGGAGGTGCACACAGCCCTAACGTTTAGATAGAAGAGAAAAAGAATTAAAAGTCATACAACTCTGGAATTGCTGGGAGCTCTAGGATGTTTAAAAATGTCTAAAAATGGATGGGATTGCATCCTAAATAGTTTTCAAAGGTGTTAAAGAGCTTACCATGCTCATCCCAATACCTCTGCTACAACCATACACTCAGTTGTTGTGTCTGATCATACCTGCGATTGTCCACAAAGGTCAAATCTTTTCTCTGCTCCTCCTCCACCCCACCTCTCTCTCGGAGAGTGTTTGAACTTCAAAGCAAAGGGATTTGTTTCTTTGGACTGCACACCTGCTACTCAGGTAGGTTTGCCAACTGATTAGGGGAAAGAAAAGGAAACAACAACAGCAGCCTAACCTGCTACAGTACCATTAGGAGCACCTGTATTTGTACAAATTTGTTGGTGGACCTTTTTACAATATGGAGATAAACATTAAGGTTTGCTGATGACTGCAGATACAGCTGCTGTGAAAGAAGGCACAGTAGCGGAGGCAGTCAAAAACGTGACAGCTCTGGATGGAACAGTGTAATTGCTTATTACACAAACAGTCTTCAGAGTGCTAGTATGAACCTACAAAGCCCTACACAGCTTGGGGCTGGGTTACCTGAATGAATGGCTCTTTCCATATATACCTCCCTGGATCATCAGAGGCTCTTCTTCGGGCGCCTCCACCAAAGACAGTGAGACAGAAGGCCAATAAAATCCCAACTTCAAGGATAAGTTGATGGGATCTGAGCTAGCAGTGAATGACCAAGAAAGTGATCGTGGGGTGTGGTGGGCAGCTTAATGAAATTGTCAACCCAGTTTGTGGCTGCTGAAAAAAAAAAAAGGTGAATTCCATGCTAGGCAGTATTAGGAAAGGAACTGAGAATAAAACTGTCAGTATCATGCCACCTTTATATAAATCTAGGCTGACCATATGAAAAGGAGGACAGGGCTCATGTAACTTTAACAGTTGCAGAGAAAAGGGAATTTCAGCTGGCTTCATTTGTATGCAATTAGTACCTGGTGAAATCACCTCTTCATCAAAGCAATTAAAGTTGCATGCACTATACTAGAGTCACCCGATACAAAAGAGGGCAGGGCCCCTGCAGCTTTGGCTGCCTCTACAAGAGGCATTTAAAGCTCTTTCAAGGCGCATTAAAAAATTTACCTCTACAAGAACGGAGCGCAAATCGGGCGTAGAGGCGTGCTATCCCTCCGATTATGCGCATTATCAAATGCACGTTAAACAGCGACTTTTATTTTGCTCTGCCCGTTAAAGCGCATTTTGACTATGTGAACAAGCGCTTATGCGCATTAACTACTTGTAAAGCGCATTTTGGTCATCCGTTAATGCGCTTCACCGCCTCTCGCCGCCTCTTGTGCAGAGGTATTGGGCGTAAATGTGCTTCCGCGATTATGCGCAGAATCACTTAACCAGGCGCAAAAGCGAATCCTTGTAGAGGGGACCTTTAAGTGTTGTAATGAAGAGGGAATTTCACCAGGTACAAATTGCATACAAATGACGCTGGCTGAAATTTCCTTTTCTCTACAACTGTTAAAGTTACATGAGCCCTGTCCTCCTTTTCATATGGTCAGCCTATATAAATCTATGGTGCAACCACACTTAGAATACTGTGTCCAGCTCACCTAAAAAAAGATATTGTGGAGTTGGAAAAAATGCAGAAAAGGGCAACTGCAATGATCAAGGGGCTGGAATATCTCCCCTATGAGGGAAGGTTGCAACAGCTGGGATTGTTTAGCTTGGAGAAAAAAGTGAGTGATGGGCGACAAGATACAGATGTACAGAATAATGTCTTATGCATGGTGTGGACAAAGTGTTAGGGAGACAGTTTCCCCCTCTCTCATAATAAAAGAACCTGGGGTCATCCCATGAATCATAGAATCATGGAATAGTAGAGTTGGAAGGGGTGGGAGATTCAGGACAGATAAAAGAAAGGACTTCTTCACCCAGCACATAAACTGTGGAATTTGCTTCCACAAGATGTACTGATGGCCACCAATTTGGATGGCTTTAAAAGGGGCAGGGTGGATGCATTCCTGGGGGGAGCAGAGGTTGGGGGAGGATGCTTGTCAGCACTCTTCTCATCTTCTTATGCTGTGAGTGGGGATATCAACAGTTATTCAGTCAATGGAACCTCCATTTTCATGGGCAGTCTATCTGTGGAAACCCAAGACTGGGAAGAACCCAAAAGAGTGAGCTCTTGCCTACCTGTTCTGCTTATGGGTTGGCCAAACCAGAATGCTGGACTAGGTGGCAGTGGAGGCTGGTGGCTCTGATGTCCATGGGGCGGTGAGTCCGCTCCGTGTTTCCGTCAGAACCAGTCAGAACTCTAAAGGAGCTCTCCAAGCACCTTGGGTATCTCATTAAAAGAGTTCTGATTGGTTTTGATGGAAACACGGAGCAGATTTGCCGCTCCACAGACACCAGAGCCACTGAGCTCCACCACTAGATGGACCTGCTTTTGTTTCTTAACGTATTTATTGAAAATTGTTGAACTCCATCTGTCTTCCCCATGGATACCAGGGCGGTGTGCAATAGACATGACCGAAACGAGCCATACCAAAATAAATACAAGAAAAAGAAAACTATAAATTTTGAAAACAATTTCAAGAAATACAGCAGCTTGGTAGGGGAGAGGTTGTCCCTGTGGTTGTTTGGGTCCCAGATAGCTCTGCTCATGCTGCTTATGGAGGGTTAGAGCCATTCTAAATGTCTGACTTCTCTACTGATGCTGCATTAGTCCCCATAGGTCATGAAACCTTCCATGTTCAGAAGCAGTCTATCTCAGGACACCCAATGCCAGAGAGATGCATTGTGGGAGATATCCTATGAGGGAGTTTCTGAGCAACATTTGTGCAGCTGTGCTTGGAAACAGGATGGATGGACTGGGTCAGCCTTTCCTGATCAGATGACCCCTGAATGTGTCCAACTGCAGGCTCCATCATCCCCAACACAGCCAAAGAAATTTCCATGCACTTCAGAACCCATCATCCCCAATCAGCACAGCTAATGACCCCCTGGACTACAGCTTCTATCATCCCCACCCAGCACTGCTGAAGAGCTTTCCCTGCAATGCAGATATCCGGCCATCACAGCTGATAACCCCCTACGGACTACAGTTTCTACATCCCCAGACAGCACTACTGAAGAGTCTTTCCTGATGGACAGCTTGCATCATCCCCAGCCAGTACAGCCAAAAAGCCTTCCTTGGATTGCAGGACTCATCATCCCCAGTCAACACGGCTGAAGAGCCTTGCCTGGACTGCAGGTCCCATCATGCCCAGCCAACACCAGGTTGGAGAAGGCTCGAAGCCGGGCTCTCCAGAGTTTCTCATTCCGATTTTTAAGGAAAGCGAGAAAGCCACGCCTGAAGGGTTGTCTGCCCACGCCGTTCGGCCCCGACAGCGGAGCTCCAGGGTGAGTGACAGTTTACAGCCGGCCTGCTCCAACCATTGGGCCTCACTGCCTTTCCACCCGCCTTGGCTACCAGCCCACCTCTCCCTTGCCAGCTGGGAGAACTCCCCCTCCTCGGCGTGGTGGCCGGCAGGGGGTGCGCTCCGATAAGGGGGTTCATCCCCCCTGGGCCAATTAGCTCCTCGTGGGGGGGGTGACGTCAGGCGGGGCTGGACCACGCGGCGGCGGCGGCGGCGGAGCGAGCGGGCGAAGAGCGACTCGGAGGCGAGGAAGCGCGCGCGCTGCAGCGGCAGCAGAGCTGGAGCCGCCGCCGCCGCCGCCTGGATGCTGAGGCTGCCCGGCTGAGGACCAGCTCGCCGCAAGCCCCCCTCTCCCCAAGGCTGACCGCCCCCCGCCCTCTCCAAGAAGGACCTTGGGCATCGACAGCCTCTCCGGGGGGTTTGAGGTCGCCGCCCACCTTCCCATGGCTCTCGGAGCCTCTCGGTGGGCTCTCTGCCCCCAGCTGGGGGAGGAGCTGCAAGGGCTTCACCCCCTGTAGCCTTCATCCCCCCTCCCCAACTGTCGAATTGAATGAACCCCCCTCCCCAAAACGAGGGGGCAAACTTGGGCGCCCACTTTTTTGGGGGGGCCCCGCGATGCAGGGGCTTTAAAATAGGCAACCGCCCCAGAAACCCATAGGGGCTGGAACAGAAATACTCCCCCCACCTGATCCATCACTCCCCCCCTCTCTTTTTGCAAACTCTTCCTCTCCGCGATTTCTCTTCTCTCCTCCTGACATCCGAAACGAAGGACTCTCTTCGCCCCCCCCCCATGCACCCCCAGGTAGTGCACATGGCTGGGACAGTGAACATTTGATCCCCCACCCCCACCCCCGTTTCTGGGATCCCAGACGTGACAATGTGGATACAGCGGTTTTTAGTTACCAGGTAAGAGATTTCAACGGAGGAAGGGGGGCTGTTATCTTTTGGGGTGCGTTGGGGGAACTCGGTGGCCATGGAGGGGTGACGCAAATGCATTCGTTTAGGAAGATCTGCGGGGGGCTCGTGTTATGGGTATGTTATGGGGGGGGGCTTCGAAAAATCTTTTTATGTTAAGAGCTGAAGGTGGTTTTTTGGGGGGTGGGGTGGGGAGGGTATGGAATGACCTTCTGCTTAACTTCTATCAGCCAAAGGAAGCAGATGGGGGCAGCTCCAATTAAGCCAAAAAAGTATTTTGCAAGTTCTGCCCAGAGGTGGTCTTCTTCTCCTTTTCTCTCCTTCCCTTTGCTTTGGCTTTCCTCATGGCAGACCTGTTCTAGAAGTCGAGATGCTCCTCCTTGAAAGAAAGGACCCTTGCACGGTGGGACCTTCAAAACTGGGACAAATTGCCCCACCACAGTTAGAGCTTGGGCCAGCTTTGATTTGGCCGGTAGAAATTGCAGCTCCCATCCACCCCCGTCCTGATCTTAACCATGTATTGGGGTCAAATAGATTGCGCAGTTTAACAAGCGTGTGTTTATGTGGTCTGAGAGAACCTTTCCTTTGCACATCGGCTGTGGCGGATGCCTCGAGCCCCATTTGATGCCTTTTAATTGGGATGTCGATGGGACTTACTTCCAAGGAAGTGTGCACAGGATTACAGCCTAGGATTGTCCCTTTAAAAAGGCAGACAGAGAGAGAAAGGGCACAATTTCCAACCAACCACCGACACAGGGCTCAGCTCCCAGAAGATTGCTGAGAAATGGAATACATGCGGGAAAGTGTGAGATGGAGGTGGGGTCCGTGTATGTCCTCTTATAGGAACTTGGCATCCATTGGCTAGTGGATTTACATGTAGAGACGTGCATGAATCAAACCCATAAGTTGCACGGATGTTTATGCAACAGATTTTGCATGCACTGAAACATGTGCCTGGGGAGAGCACCTCCAATTGATGTGACATCTTTGGGCATCTGAATTTTGGCAAGGAGAAAGGGGGAGGAAGTTGTATTCTTTCATTAGCTGCTGCATGCAGTTGTGGTTTACTTTTGCTAATAATAATAATAATAATAATAATAATATAATAATAATAAGCATTGAAAACTTCCCCTCCACCCAGACATGGTCTTAAGGAGCATGGAAGGGAATGAGCGGCTACTCTATCTCTCATTCCTGGTTCAAGGACTCCACTTTACGTCTGTGTAAATGTTGCCAAGGAACCTGCAAACACAGGATCAATTTGATGGCCCAATCAGAAGGTGAAATTGCTTCCCGTTTCTGGGAGGTTCTGTCTCTGTACCAAACTCAGTGTGTGTATATGTGTGTGTGTTGAGGGGTAGGATTGTGAAAGCCAAATTGCTCTTCGTGTGACTGTCCACTGGGATGCAGTAGACACCCGGTTTGGGGAGAAAGGGCACAGAGGATACCAAGCTTTATTGTATATGCAGGCATATACACGCATATACACCACACACTCACACACCTGCCTTTTAAATAAATAAATAAATAAATAAATAAATAAATGAGTCCACCGATGGGTGTGGATGCCTCATAATCCCCTGAGCATTTTGTAAAGCAATTTGGAATCATGCTTCATTTTGTAGTCTGGATGTGTAAGGGATTATCTCAGCGCCCGGCTGTTGTGCACCTGTCCCCTTCCAGCCTGAAACAGTCCCAAGGGCATTGGTTGGGTGCTGTTGAAGAACCATGGCCACCCATGCCCTGTGTGCAAAGCTGCTTGCGCCGTTTTCTCTCTCTCTCTCATGGAGATGGGCACCGGCTGTCAGTCCCTAGAACATGCTGGAGTTGATCCTTGGGATGAATTCAGAAAAGATGTATTTCATTTGCTGTCTTCTAAAATCTACCGCGACCGCTACCGCAACACCTGCTCCACTGAACCCCATGGCTGGTGAGGAGTTGTAATAAGGAGCTGAGACTATCCATTGCTCTGTCTCCTCTGGCACGTTGGGCTTTGACTGGCAGCGGCTTTCCATGATCTCGTTGAAAGGGTGGTCTTTCCCTGTGGCCCTTTTACTCAGAGATGCCAGGGATCAAAGCTGGGACCCTCTGCATGCTCAGTGTGATTCTGACACATGGTCATCCTGGTTGTTCAATGTGGTGCATGTGTTAAGGACCCTTTGCCAAATGGATCTGGCTTATTCCCTGCTTGTTGTGGCTGGGGGGGAACAGGTTCTGAGCAAAGGGTCAATGTGGCATGCAGTGGAACTCCTCTATCCCAGAGGGTTGCTGGTGGACAAGATGACCCTTGCTTGCCTCCTGTCCTGTCAATCATGCTCCTCTTCCTTGATAATCTGGCTTGACCGTTCCCACGCTGGACAGTGCATCCGACTCTCGCCATGCGCTATTCTGCCCATTGCAGAAGCCAGGAAAGACTTCTCCAGTGGCTGTTATTTTATGAATTTGCTCACGTGGCCATTTATGGTGTGGGAAGCATTTCAAAATCTTCCCGTGGATGGGAGTGTCAGGAGACAAATTGTCTCATATGGAGACAGGCGCTATCTGGGGGCCTTTCTTGAAGAGCACTGGTGTGGAAGTCTTATGTAACATGGTTTTTGTTATGACAGTTGTGAAATGGCACAAACCAGCGTTTGTACCCCTTGTCGCATATTCAGAGACGAGGGCAGAAAAATATAGGGAATATGAGTTTCCAGAATTAGCTTTTCAAAAACCTTGACATTTGAAGAATTCACTGGTGTGTGTATATGTGTGTGTGTGTGAGAGAGAGATTTTGTTTTCTTTTCATGCCTCACTTTTAATCTTGGGAGTAAGGAACACCACAAGTTTGCAGCTGCGTGTGTAAGTTTTTACAGTGATTTCTAAGAGAAAGGGAGGAAAAAACCTCCTTGAAACAATAAAGCTGCAATCAAACCAAGAACGGCAGTGTAACATATCTACAGCCAGATGATAATATACATCCCTATATACATGGGGTGGGGAAAATTTCCCCCTTTATCTTCACTGCTGGCCCTTTTTTCAAACCTGCTATTTAACCCTGCTGTCAGTCAATTGAAAACAGATATCCAAATGGCATCAGGGACTAGGGTGTTGCAAGAGCAAAGCAGCTCTTTCCTTGCATTATCCATTGCGGTGTGTGCGCATCTGTGACTTGTGTGGACTTCACTGGCTAGAGGAGATCACTGGGCACATGCAGTGCTCTATTGGCACATCTGTTGAATCAGGCGTTCATTGTTCCTTCATATTGTAAAAACAATGGAATTGTACGAGACAGCCATGGTGCAATTATTAAGGAACCAAGTCATGGTGTAGTCCAAGATAACACACGTCAATAACACAAGTGAGGAGCACATGAAAAGCAATTTCAAAGGAGCTGAAACTGCCACAAATGGATCTTTAGCAGGAAAGAAGGGGGGGGGTCGGGAGGGAAACAAATCCTGCATCTCTTCATCAGCTGATGTCTTATGTGCATCATGCAATTCCCCATCCCGGCAGGAATACACATGCAGAATCCTGGCCCCTTGCTGGATTGGGACTGATGTGAGTCTGGCACATGTGTCTGCCATTCAGTTCAGATGGCATTTTGGTATTTTTATTTTTTGCTGTGTGTTAACTCAAATCTAGAAAAAGGGGGTTATTTATTTATTACACTGACATCCCACCTTTTTTCCTCCTTAAGGAACCCAAGGCGGCATACATAATCCTCCTTGTGAGGTAGGCTGGGCTGAGAGTCTGTGACTGGCCCAAAGTCACCCAATGAGCTTCTGTGACCGAGTGCAGACTAGAACCCAGATCTCCTGACTCCCTGTCCAACACTTTAGGCACTATACCACACTGGCTCTCACACCACATAAGAATATAAGAAGAGCCCTGCTGGATCAGACCGACATTCTGTTCATGAAGTGTTCAACCAGCTGTCAACCAGGGACCCACAAGCAGGACACGATGCAACAACACTCTCCCACCCATGTTCCCCAGCAACTGGTGTACATAGGCTTACTGCTTCTGATACTGGAGGTAGCACATAGTCGTCAGGACTAGTAACCGCTGATAAGTCTTCACCACACTGGCTCACACCACATTATAATCATTTGAAGTATTTGGATGCCTTGCCTCCGCTAAAGATAGGTTCCAGGAGTGGCTAACATATAACCTGTACAAAAACACAGCCCCTGCTGCCTGCAGGCTTACAATCCAAAACGACATGGAATGGCCCAGCTTCTCTGCTCAGCTGTTTGGGTACTGCCCACTGTACTTAAACATGCACGAACCTCACTTGTGCTACGTGGTGAAAAAACCAAACCAACTGATGTGTTCGGAATGATGAGGGAAAGGATGGGAAACAAACCCACACTTGTCACCATACATTTAGGGTGCGGTTGTGTTTGGAATCCTGCGCACCCCACGTCCGAAAGGATACTATAGAGTTAGAAATGGGTAACCCCAATGAGCGCTTTTTTTCCTAACAGACACATGATGTGGCAGTTGCAAGAGGCTTGAATGTTTCCTTTAATATAAAGCATTTGGCGTTCAGGGAGGATTAGCCTCACAATAGTGATTAGCCTCAATAACCATGTGGAAACTTCATAATGTAGGCGGTATACCTGTCTGAGTTCCAGATATTGGAGACTCCAGCAGAGTTCTTCAATTCCTAATAACACCATCACCTTTGTACAGTGTTCAAATGTTTTGCATGCATTAATCTAATTGTCATCTTTGCAACAACCCTGTGTTAAGCCAGTATTAGTACCCTTACTGACCCCACATGGCAGATGGGGAGGGGTGAGGCTCAGAGAGAGCAGCTTGCCTAAGGCCACCTAGTAAGTATATGGTCAAGGCGAGATTCGAACTGGAGTCTTCTTGATTCAAAGCCCAGTCACTTTGCCACAACATTCCCGTCACCTTCATACCTTGGTTATGGCTTCCAGAGCCCTCTGCCGGGAACTGTGTTGGAATAAAGATGCTCAACTCACCTCAGTCTGATTCGGCACGGCTTTTGTTTGGTTTGTCGCTGCTCAATGACTCACAGCTATGCCTTGATCTACTGATGCAGCAGAGTCAGCTGCTAAAACCTGGATGTGGATTGCATCCCTTTCAGGTTAGAAACTGGGGTGGCTGCCACTTTTTTTAATGACCCAACCATAAAAACAAATAAAGAAACCCAACTCCCTATAAATAGTAAACAAGCAAAGCAAGGAGAAAGGTTCTAGTCCTGGGTAAATTAAGGGATATGATTCAGTCGTCCTAATTTCACTGGTGCAAAAGTGGCAATCTTTCTTTCTTTACTGAAAACAAAATACCGATTTAGGACGAATTCAGTTATCAGTGACGTCATAAACCAATTTGATTTGTATGTATTCTTTTCTTTCTCTCGGCCTTTCCCTCTCTCCCTGTTCCATCATTGATACGTTTGGTTCATTGTGTGCTGCTTTTTTCTCTGCTGCCTTTACTTATTTTTTTTGTAGGGTTTATTTATTAAATACTTAAAAAGGGAAGCTCTAGTCCATCTTGTTCTCTGTTGTGCTGGTTGTCTATTTTCAGAGAGTTCTTCAGTGAATATTCAATAATCGAGATGCATCAGCTGCAGTGTGAAATATTACAGTCTCTTTCTTCCACTTCAGTGCCTCTTTTTCCTAGTTGCTCCCCTAGAAATTTGGCAGTGGCTCCCCTAGAAATTTAAGTCCCATGCTGGGATTGGGCCTAGGACCTTCTCCATGCAAAGTGTGTGCTTTATCACTGAGCCGTAGTCATTCCCCATAAGCTCAGGGCAAAGATGGTTTTCTAGTACATCCTGAACCAAAATAACAAATACCCTCTTGGCTTTCAAATTAGTGGGAACAGGCTTCTGGCTGGTAAACACAAAGAGCACACAGTTGTGTGAGATGCTGTGGTGGTACACAGAGGTGATGGACACTATGAAGTCTTGATTTCCAGATGTTAAATGCTGGGGGATATGGGGAAGCTCTCTGCACTGTGGTGGATCTGCGATGACTCATCCATATGGCCTGATTGGCATTGGTGCTGTGGCTATCAAGGGCTAAACATACAGATGTGTTAATCAGACCCAAGAAAGAGAGAGAGAGAGAGAGAGAGAGAGAAGTGGTATGGATGAACAACACTGAAGGAATGTGAGGCATTGGCACCTCCCCTGTTACATCTTCTGGGGAACTGTGGAGGACACTCCAACGGAGACACCTCCAAGATCTCTTCCACTGACCGTTGAAGAAGGCTGAATCTAGACTTATCCAAGCTGTTGCCCTCCCAGATGTCTTGGATTACAACCCTCATCACGTCCAGCCAGCAAGGGAATAATAAGTTCTGTGGAGTTCCAGAGGTCATGCTGGCCGGGATTGGTGAGAGTTGCCATCTGACGTGTCTCTGGAAGGCACCAGGTTGAGGAACGTTTCATAGTTGAGCAGGCCAGCCACAACAGAAATGTCTCCTCTAGAGTGAGTTACAGGCAATAAGAGCATTCTGCTAAAATATTCTGGCATTTTGGGCCTCTGCCCTCTTTTCCTTCAGCCCTGCCCATCACTAGAATGCAGCCTTCCAGAGTTTCTCCAAACTTGAATCCACCCTCTAGGCTCAAACCCATGGCCTTAGTGCATGCATCTAACGTGGGTGGTAGCCAGGTGCATTAATGTTGCTTCCAAACCATTTCCCTTCAGATCCCCATCATTTGTTATCCAAAATTCGAGATTCTACCTGCTTTGGATTCTTATATGTGTGCATGCGGTTTTCTTCCCTTTTTGGGTTCCAGTTGTAGCACTGTCGTGAGATGTAGGAGATATATCAGACTTGGGCCTCTCTGGCTTATTAAAGGCAATCCCAACCCACACTGCCTCGGCTTCTGAGGAGCAAGCCCCCTGATGCCCCTATTAGGGGGGAAAACCCAGAACCATATTAACAACCAAATGAAGGACCCAAAATGTGATTCCTTTTTGTAGAGTGAATGAGATGGTAGCTCGAAGCCAGATTCCTGTCGTCCGGATGTTTATTTGGTGTTGTAAAGAAGCAGCGGGAAGAGAAGCAGTAAGTTTATATACATATGGTTTTTAAAGCGCTTGTATTTATCAGC
Source organism: Anniella stebbinsi (assembly GCA_029215795.1). Taxonomy (NCBI): domain Eukaryota; kingdom Metazoa; phylum Chordata; class Lepidosauria; order Squamata; family Anniellidae; genus Anniella; species Anniella stebbinsi. The sequence continues at coordinate 407,885,419 of JARDYH010000001.1, read as the reverse complement.
TTGTTTCACCATTTCTCTGGGCTATGTAGCAGCTTTTGTCAGGGTGGTCCATAAATACATGCAGCCCAGCTTAAGCGCCATGGGTTTCTGTCCAGGGCTCTCTGAATTTTAGGGTGCAGTCCTGTGCATGATTAGACAGAAAACAGTCACACAACTCCTAGCATTCCCCAGCCAGCCATGGGACTTTTTGCTGCCTGAACATGCAGAGGGCAGCATCCTTATATGGTTTTCTATTGCTGCAGAAGAGTAGGTGTCTCCGGGAAGCCATACCGGTTCAACCAGATTTGGATCAGTTCAGATATGTTCTGTAGATGTTTCCTCATGTGTTCTTATTTACGGATCACCTCTTTATTCTTTCCTTTCTCTGAGGAGCTGAAAGTAACACATGTGGTGAGATCCACCCCATTTTATCTTCCTGAAATCAGTGGGGTAGGTTAGGCGAATGGAATTTAAACCCAGGTCTCTCTCACTCGAGCCCAATTCTGCATCCATTGTCAGCAGCTTCCTTTGGCTTGTCTACAGCCTGGGCAATGGACAGGCATGCTTGGAATCGTAGTCCCAAACATTTGGAGGGTACCAGGTTTGTGGGAAGGATGGCATAGGTGGTGGCATTTGAGGATTGGAGATGGGAAACCCCAGTTTACACCAGTGTTCAGCCATAAAGGGCACTGGGAGACACACAAGTAAGGTGGGGTAACAGGGCACACCAAAGGCAGATAGAGGTGTAAACTGGGCACAACAAGGCCTTTAATTAAAGTAGCAGTAAATTATGCACCCAGTCAGAAATCTGAGGGCACCTAGGGTGTCATAAAATTCTTCTCACTAATTTGAAGGATGTTGCAGAATGCTCATGCAGAGAACTTAGGTACCCCGGGGCCAAGAAAGTAAGGAAGGGAGAGGTAGACAGTTCATTGTTTGGTCTTCCCCCCAAGAGCTGAGTTGCTCAGATTGTGGAGCTAGGCCAGAGCTAGTGACTTGAAAAGACCTCATTGGTCTCCATTGTGTCACCTGATTCCTGCCGAGTAGCTGCAATACTACTACCTGACCATCTATGGTGGTGGTGCTAGAGCGCAGCACAAAGCAAGCTGGTGCTCCACTCCAGAGAGAAAGTCACCTCAGCCTCGCTGGCAGAGCACCTAGTTTTGAGACTGAGACATCAGGCAGAAGAGTAAAAAAGAATGATATTGCTGGAGCAAAGGATGAAACACCTTGTGCTGTGTAAGGATTTCTCTTTTATCCTTTGGGGAAGAGACCATAGCTCAGAGGTGCAGGATTTACTCTCCATTCAGATGGTCCCAGTTTCAAGCCCAGTAATCGACATGGAGAGGGGGGGTCTGGTAGAAAGGGATGTTGATTATGCACAGCATGGAGAATGTGGAGAGGGAGACATTTTTCTCCCTTTCTCATAGTACTATAACCCAATGGGGTCATCCCATGAAGCTGATGGATGGGAGATTCAGGACAGATAAAAGGAAGGACTTCTTCACACAGAGTAGAGTTAAATTACAGAATTCACTGCCATAATATGTGGTGATGGCCACCAATTTGGATGACTTTAAAAGAGGGTTGGATAAATTCCTGGAGGAGACGGCTATCAATGGCTATTAGCCCTGATGGCTATGTGCTACCTCCAGTAGCAGAGGCAGTAAACCTATGTACACCAGTTGCTGGGGAACATGGGAGGGGGCATTTGCACCCATGTCCTGCTTGTGGCTTCCTGGTCAGCAGCTGGTTGGGCACTGTGAACAGAGTGTTGGACTAGAGGGCCCCTTGGGCTCTTCTTATGCTCTTATGACTTGTACTGGAGATCTTGGAATGTAGCCACCATTCAGAGATCATGATGATGGTGATGATAAAGTTGCATATCCTCCCCAACATGATTCATAAAGTGTACATGAGTCTACCCAGACAAACAGATTGGTGTGGGAAGTGTTGTCCCACACCAGAGGTACCTGAGTCGTCAGGGCAAATATATACAACTGTTGGCTGTGATTTGCCATAGCAACTACCTAGCAGAGCAGTCATCCAAGCCCATACTGACATCCCACACATTCTACCAGATATCTTACCACATCTCGGCACTGCCTATGTGTTCAAAAAGCCTCCTTATGGCTTGTCTCACCTGGTCTCTGCTGAATGTCAGTGGTGCCACCACCATCATCACAACTGCCCAGGAAGTAGTAGGGGTAGCTAGTGGCCCAGTGGAGGTCAGGTGACCAAACGGACCTATGAGATGCTGCCAGTTCCTATAAAGCTTCTGACTCTGGCCTGGCTCCAAAGTCTTGAGCGATCTTCAGTGTGGACTGAGCTTGCAGAGGTCCTAGTCTTGTCTTGTTGCCTGTCCTCATACTGGTCTCTATAGCCTAGCAACAATCTTGCTACAGTAGCTGATATGCCACTGTGGAGTCCATAAGCAAGGTGTGAAGGTAACAGCCCTTTTTCACAGTCCATCCGCCCCTCAGCATGTGGTGTCCAGGAGTAGATGTCATGGGCTCCCAACGGGGTCCGAGCATCTGATGGACTCCCTGTGTCCACCCCCCCCCCCCGGACCCAGCTCATTTGATGCGGCACATTTGTGAGCCCATGCTTGGAGCACCATATGGTGCAAGAAGCGCCCAGCAGCCCTTCCGCCCTCACCCAGAGCCTCCATTGCTGTGCACAATGGAGGCTCTGGAAGTTATGTATTTTCCCCATTGTATAAATGGAGGTCGTAGATGAGCAAATTTCCCCCAAATGCACAAATCCTACTAAACACACATTTTCGCACTTTAGCCTATAGAGAAAATCCACCGTTGTTTTTTTTTAAAAAAACAACAACAAAATGTGTATTTTTCTACAGCAAAATTTGCTCAAAATTCCCAAAGGTTGGGAAAATGGTTCACAAGTCCATGGAAGCTGCCTGACAGGAGGAAAGCCGGTCCAGTGCAGAATCCGTGGGTCGGATTCACAAAAATCTGAACTCATTTGGTTCTGTTGTGCATTTCTCTGACATCTGTACCCCTGAACCATGTTTTGGGCTGTGAAGGACTGGGAAGCACTTGCTGCCCATTTGAAGGTGGGTTGGCAAAATTCAGATGACTTATTCAGGCAGGGGGGTTGTACATTTCGCAGTCAGAGCCAGCAGTAAAACCAGAGGTTTCCCCTCTTTCTTTAGACTTCTCCTTCCTTTCTTTTACAGTTTTTTTTGTTGCTGCAAAATGCATCTGGGTAAGGATGCATCTGGGTAAGGATGCTATGTAGATGCATTGTAGGTTGAGAATGCGCCTGTTGGAAAATGACCTCTGCCACTGAAGGTCGTGCTTACTGGGATAATACAGACTATGCACTTGGGAACAGGAATCCAGACCAGAGGAAGCTGGAGGCTCTGATGCTAACGGGGTGATGAATCCACTCTTAGTTTGAGTCAGAACCAGTCAGAACTCTAAAGGAGCTCTCAAGATGCTGAAGCAGCTTGTCGAGCTCCTTTAGAGTTCTAACTGGTTCCGACTGAAACCCAGAGCGGATTCACAGCCCCGCTGAGATCAGAGCCATCAGACCCCACTTTATTCCGCCTCCACGGAATAAAGCAGCTTTCCCCAAAACTGGTGTCCTTCAGATGCATTGGATTACAACACCCATCATTCTATTTCTGTGCAGATGAATTGAGAAAACCATTTCACCAAATATATCTGAGGAAGGGTGTCCTCTTACAGTTTCTTAGGACTGAGGCTCACCATTAACAATGCCAGCAACACACCGTCCTTATTTGCACCCTGGACAGCTCTTTTAGCATGGCACTGGGCAATGGAGGCTGGTGGCTCCGATATCAGTTGGGCGGGGAATCCACTCCAGGTTTCAGTCAAAACCAGTCAGAACTCTAAAGGAGCTCTCCAAGGTGTGGATCACTTTCATCACTTCTCAATCATCCCAGAGTGGGTGCTTTCCAGGCCTACTAGACAGAAGGGAAGTGTCTGTGTATTGAGTTGGAGGAGGCCAACAGAGCCATGAGAAAAGTGCCAGTCTCAGACCAGAGGGCAGCTGATGAGGTTAGGCCTCATCTTGAGTATTGCGTCCAGTTCTGAACACCACACTACAAGATGGATGCAGACAAGCTGGAGGTCATTCAGAGGAGGGCAATGAGGATGATCAGGGGTCTGGAAACCAAGCCCTATGAGGGGGGACTGAAAGAATTGGGCATGTTTAGCCCAGAAAAGAGAAGCCTGCGGGGAGACATGATAGCACTCTTCAAGTACATGAAAGGTTGTCACACGGAGGAGGTCCAGGATCTCTTCTCAATCATCCCAGAGTGCAGGATGCGGAATAATGGGCTCAAGTGACAGGAAGCCAGATTCCAGCTGGATATCAGAAAAATACTTCCTGACTGTTAGAGTAGTACAACAATGGAACCAATGACCTAGGGAGGTCGTGGGCTCTCCTACACTAGAAACAGGGGGTTGGATCCGATGGCCATATAGGCCCCTTCCGACTCTATTGTTCTATGATTCTATGATTCTATGAAGCACCTTGGTTAACGCCTTACATTGAGCTCCATCAATGACACACAAGTTCAGAAGTGCATATTTTGAGAGACAAAACATTTGAAACCATTGTGTTGGCTTATTTTGTGGGGCATATACGTTCGAACCAGCCATCCAACGAATACCCGGGGCATCATGGCAAAACGCGTCTTTCAGTCCATTTTCTGGCTCAGGTTAAAAAATTAAAGGACTACACTCACAGTCCTACGTGAGCTGGCTTTTCAGGGAACAGAAGCAAAAGTGGCACAGATGTGAAATAGGTTGATTTGCCCATCCTTAGTTTCAGAGTGAGGAATTGAAGGAATTTCCATAAGGTTAGGGGGATATTTGTTAGGGCATGTGTGTGAGAAAGACACTTCTTTAATTGACACATACATCTGAGTTTGACACCCTTCTCAGGATCCAATAGCAACTGGAAAAGGCAGGGCGAAGGAGAGCAATTTCACAGATGAAAAGAAGAGAGAGATTCAGAAGCCCCTGATCTCCCTGCCCCCCAGGCAGTCTGAATAATTGCAGCAATAATGTTTAGAATGGCGATACGCGCGTGCGTGCGCTCAATGAAGTGCAGGACAGCAAGCTGACTCAGTTGCTTAGCAGACACCAAGCGTCTCCCTTGCTGTCTTTTATTCAGAGTAGCCTGGGCTGAGAAAGCTGAAGCAGCTACAAAGAGATTCCCCTTTCATGATCTCCAGAGAAGCGCTGGTTTTGCAGTTTTCTAGCGGTATCCTCTAGCGGTCAAACAGCGGCTGCATTATGCATGCCAAAGGAGCGGGATTGAAAAACAACAGCAACCCCCTTTTCCCATTAGTTCCTTCTCTGCAACCCTCCCCCCCCAACACAAATTGGCTTCCAGACCTTGTCACATGGGCCCTCCTTTGTAGCCTGGCAATTTGGAGATTTCCACCCAGGGTCTTTTGGAAGAATGCATTCTTACCCATCCGTGTCAATAACAATTACACCTTGGATTGTCCTGCATCTGTATACACAACGACATCGGCTCCAGCTGCCCGGCTGCCCATCTGTTTGGGGGCTGTGGTGCACCTTATGTAACTGTCATCTGATTAAAATAGGTAATTGCTACAGTTTCTCCCAAGGATAGGAAAGGCAGGAGGGGGACACATAAGCTGCTGCAGGAATGATTGCTTGCATCTGCGTCTTTCCTCATGTAAGGATGGCGCTGGATCAGCTTAAAAAAATGGAACATGGGCACAGTGAACGAAGCATTAGGTTCGGCCGCCGGACCCTTGGGGGCTCCGGAAAAGTTGCTAGAAGGAGACCTGAAGTGAGTGGTTGTTGCTGAAAATAGAAACCGTGTGTCTCTTCCTCTTTCCTTTCCTATCCTCAGTCTAGGTTTCATGACGCTTGGGCTGCAAGCAAGACATGAGCTGCTTACATGGCTTGGAGGCTTAGTGAGGGCAGCACGTCAGGCAGAGGGGCACTGATGCAGCTTCTCTTTGGTTCTGAGGCTCGAGCCTAACACACCAGAGCACATCCAGCCCCAATGCATTTTTGATGGGACAGAGGGGAATCAGCGACATGGGCAAAACCAGCCATCCTGGGTTTTCCACAAGAGTTCAGAGCTGAGTAGTTGAAGAGCAGGATGTATGTGTCTCCAGTTCCTAAGGAGTGGGGTGGAAAATGTGAAGCTCCCCCAGCTACAACACTATATGCAGACGTTTAGAGGAGAAAGTCCCCGTGTTTTTGTTTCGTTGTGTTTTCACCCATATGTTTATTTCCCAGGCTTTATTTCTCACCAGTCCCTCCCCCAAACCCAGCGTAGCTAACCAATACATCAAAGAACATGTAATCATCATAAGCCCACCAAAATATACAAACATAGCAGATAAAACAATAAAACAGTTGGCCATCAAACAATGGAGGACAAGAACGGAGTTGTTTTCCATACTAAAGTCATGTCGGAATGGCACAGGTTTTGCCCGGCATGTTAAGTACCATCAGAGAGTGGCATTAGCTGAACCTCTTGGGGCAAAGAGTTCCAAGGGTTGAGTGACGCAGCCAAGAGGCCCGGCCCTGCATGCCCAATGGCTGCAAGTTGATGGACCTCGAAGCTCCATCAAAGACTTAAGTGAGAGTATGTACGTAGGATCATAGGGAAGAAGTTTCTATTTAATGTCCTGGTCACAAACCAAGCCTGCTGAGGTGGGGGCGCCTCACCTGGTATGGAACCCATCAATATACTACAATAATCATCTCACCCCCCCATTTCCAAGTGGCTCATCTGTGGGAGGTTTGGAGGATGGAAACAAGGCAGAGGACTTTCTCCGTGGTGGCCCTTTGATGTTGGAACATTTTCCCCAGTGAGGCTCACCTGTAACCAACATTATTGTTTTTCTAGCACCAGATTAATACTTGCCTCTACTCAATGATATTTGGCCTTATGTGATAGGATTTTAATGGGTTGTGGGATTTAGTGTTGATTGCCGCTTTAAAAGGGGGTTGGATAAATTCCTAGAGGAGCAGGCTATCAATGGCTACTAGTCCTGATGTGTATGTGCTACCTCCAGTATCAGAGGCAGTAAGTTTATATACACCAGTTTCTGGAGATCGTGGGCAGGAGGGAAGGTGTTGTGGGTCCCTGGTCGACAGCTGGTTGGCCACTGTGTGAACAGAGTGCTGGACTACTTGGACCCTTGGTCTGATCCAGCAGGGCTTTTCTTATGGTCTAATGTATGGAACCATTTTTGTACGATATTGTAATAACTTAATGGAAGTGGAGAGGTCTAGCAATGGCTGCTAGTTGGGTTGGATATAGGGAGCCTCCATGTTGAGGGGCAGCGTACTTGTGGGAGCAGTTTGCTGTGCGGGAGAGGACTGTGCCCAATATGCTCTGCTGGTGAACGTCCTCAAGGCATCCGTTTGACCAGTAGAATGCTAGACTAGATGGACTTTTGGTCTGATCCAAGTTTGCTTGTTTGTTTCAAGCATTTTTCTCCCAGTCCTTAGAAAGAGACACTTCCGGGACAGCTTGCATATATTCAGTAAAACAAGACTGTCCCTGCCTGCAGGGCTATAATCTAAAAAGGCCATGCTTCCTCTCTTGTCTTCCTCTGGACAGCCTGCTGCAATCAGGTTCTTATATCATGGTCTTCTATTCTTCTATTTAAATCTTATTTCGGGGGGGGGGAATGCCACAGCTACTCTGCAAGTTTACATCAGTTTGGCATCAGCTTAACTGGCATGAGTTTCCTGAGAGTTGACAGATCTTGAGCTACGGGTCTTAAAGAGAGAATTCTCAGCTTTGTGGCTGGGTATCACAGTAGAAAAGCAAGCCACTCTGTTGTGAGAAAGGGGTTTCTAGGCTAGGGATATTGGAGAAATCTGCTATGGAAACAAATGGATTTGGATTTTTATGACTCTGACCCATGGATTCCACAGAGGACCAGCTTTCCTCCCAGTTTTCCTAAGGTTTGGGAATTTTGCGCAATTGTTGTCATAGAAAAATATGCAATAATAATGATAATGATAATAAGAACAGCAACAACAATAATAATAACCGCCAAAAATGTGCACTTCCCCTATGGGCTAAAGCATGAAAATTCTCATTTTGGAGCAATTTGCATATTTGCACTGATGCAACTATGTGCCAGTGTGAATTTGCGCAAATTCACAATTGCACACATTAGATAGATACATTTTATTACAGTTATACAACCAGCATGACAAAGATAAGTATACAGAAAATGAAAATATACAGACATTATTATAACATACCAATCCATCAATCCCTACAAAACTTCAGCAGTTAGCAAAAATTTCCTTGCGGCGAGAAATAGCCGCTACACAAAATCGTGCCACCTGAAGTGTAACTTGATCTTTCGCATCTGCCAAGAGATAATCTAAATAAAAAAATTCTGATCTGCCTGGACAATTTTCCATAATTGGAGCCATCAAAGAGGATCTAAGATCATTATAAAAATAACACATTCAGAAACTGAAAAAAATAATAATAATGACGGAACGATAGGATGATGGAACGAAAGGTGCAACACAGACGGAACAGATTTGCACAATCCGTACTTTACTATTCTGGGCTGCTGTACTTCTTGGAATCACCCACATCTTCTCATGGGAATTTTGATTCATGGCTGCCCTTGAGGTTTGGCTGAATTGGGCAGTTGCCGAGGCTGGGATCTGCTGGTGCTAATGAACAGCCCATGCCACTGTCTTGGCTTTCAGTGCTGCTCTGACCTGGCCGGGCCCTGCGCTAAGCAAGTATTCTGTGGCGATGTCATGGACTATTTTGGGGCCTTCCTCTGTTTTCCCCCCATCTCAAGGCCAGTCCTGAATTCAAACAATATTTCAGGAGCTAATTGAATCCAGTCCTATTGGTTCGGGTCCTACTTCTTGGAGCAAGAGATCCCAAATCTGTTCCATCATCTATGTGTCAGCCCTTCAAAATTTTACATTGGCAATCATGCTATCTCTTAACCATCTCTTCTCCAGGCTAAGCATACTTGCATCTCCTTCAACGTTTCCTTGCAGGGCTTGGTCTCCAGGTCTCTCACTTTCTGTGGGTCACAGCCTTTATATACCATCAGCCCTTCAACTTCAAACTGAGATGTAGCAGTTTTTTCTTCCCCAGGGAGAACTGAGGCACGGTGCCCATAGATCTTGCCAATGAATATCCAGTGACCAGATAAAAAAGCAAGGGGTGAGGTGTCCCTTGGGGCTGACTGAGCAAATGAACCTTAAATACTTTTGGGGGTGTGACTTGCTACAAAGCAAAACTGGGTAGCAATTTTGTCCTGCCCAGGTAGAGCCCCAGCTGGAGAGGAGGTAGGACTAAACAGGGATTAAATTAGTTATTTCTCAAAATCACCCAATGAGCTTCATGGCTAGGAGGGGACTAGGACGCTTTAACTACTACACCACACCAGTTAATTAATTGCCCTTTTGAAGCTAACCATTTTCTAATAACCACATCTTTAAGAAACCGGAATGCCTCTAGACAAACATACCTACACACATGCCTCCGTGTTCTTAAATGGATTATTCATTTTCTGCGCTGATCTGCAAAGTGCTGGCCATCACCATACAGAGTGCTAAGGAAGGAAAACGCAACTCACGCTGGCCAGTTTGCAGGGTTCTTAAAGCTGTCATTGGGGGGGAGGGATGCTCACTGCATCGATGACTGCATCACCTTCTCCTTTGGGACGCGAGCAAGGCACTGATCAATGCCAATGAGGAATTCCACCAGCCATTTCTGATATGAAGCTCTTTGCAGGCAGGAGGCTCTTTTGTAGCTAGAGATGTATGACAAATTTGTTTCAGTTTGGTTTTTGATCAGAATTTTACCCAGTTTGACCATCCGGACTGAAGATGGACACAAGCTGTACAACGCCCAGCTTGCAATGTGATTTGTTGTCACTCCCTCAAATGTGTTTGACAGCACATGTACATTTGAAAAATGTGCATGAAAAAACATCCTTTTGAAAAATGTACACAAATACACTTTAATCAATGGCAGAAGGATGCATACATTTTTTAAAAAATGAGCAGAATTGATGCATGCATTTGGGAGAATATGCACTAAAACACAGATTTCTGTGTGAAAAGGAAAGGGAAAAAAAGTAGGGCTGTGCTTCGCCTCAGTCTTGAACCTGAATTCAAGTGAGACGATTCGGCCAGCCTCAACCTGAATCTGGTTTGGGATTGGATTGGCCCCTGTCCACCTACCCACAGGACTTATCAGAAGCCTACACTCATGCCAGTGTGTCACCCGTCCTCCAGGAGAGCCATTCTGGCCTTCCATAGATCGACTGTTGTAAACTATGGCAGCTGGGAGAGGCTTCAGGTGAGTCCCTCGGGTGGGGGGTCAGCAGCTCGCCAGGTTCAGGGGGTGAGTGAGTGGTGGGTAAGCAGGAGGGAGTCCTATCGAGTCCCAGTTGGCCTTGGACCCGGCTTTCCCAGCAGCTCGTGGGCACCCGGAAACCGCAACAACTAGGCTGCTTTGGACTGGAGGCGCCCCAAGTCAAATCGGGGTCGATCTGGAAGCTCCAAATCGACCTCCAAGGCAAATTGGATGGGGGGGCTGTGCGCAGCCCTAAAAATAAAAGAAATAAAAAGCAAAGCTTGATATGGACTCAAGTTAGAATGAGCTTTGAGATGGAATTTGGAGCTTTAGCTGTGCTGATTTACACATCCAGATTCTTAGCATTCCTTTCAGGACTTAATATCTTTGTTTTGCAAAAGTGCCAGAAATCTAGCACACCCTGGAACCCTTTCTCTCTCAGCCCAGATGCACAGAATCTGGTTATACTCATGTCAATTTGCTGGAGATCCTTTAGAGTGCTGAATAAAATCTAGTGCGAATTCAGTGCCCAATTGACATAAGAGCCACCAGCCTCCAATGAAAAGCACTTCTTCTCTCATCTCTAGTGATTTCCCTCCAGCTGTCCCATCAGCCCCAGCCAGCATGGCCAATGCTCAGGGATGCTGGGAGTTGTAATCCAAAATTTCTTCAGGACATCAGGTTGGGAATACAGTTCTGCACATGCAGAGGTACACACAGATGGTGTTTCCATTTGCTCTGTCTGGATGAGCTGAGCTACCCAATAGTGAAATAGGCACCCATTGTTAGGAAGAATTGGCACTTCTAAGCCACCGAAGGCCAGGATGCCCTGAAACTCCCATCCCCAATCTTGCTGGGACTCGATACATCGTCCCAAATGAAATAGCTCATGGTTCTAACCATTTTTAAAAGGGATGCAAACATGACGGGGAAAGGGGAGAGACTGATGAAATAAGGATATGGAAACATGATATCAGATTCAAAGAACAGCATACAGGGAAAGAGGTTTTGGGCACATGATACATAAGCACATAGAAGGTGGGGGGAAATAGACCCAGCTGAAGGTTTATCCATCCATCAATACGCAGAGGCTTTCAAGAAAAGCACAAGAAGGACTTGAAGAGCTATTCCATTTCTTCAAGGCTTGTCCTCCAACAACCGGTATTCACAGGTAGACTGCCTTTAAAGCTGGAGGTTCTATTTCACCCTCATGGCTGGTAGCTGTTGATAGACACGTTCCCTGTGAATCTGTCATCATAAAGCAGGCGTGTAGAACCTCAGTCCCGTGGGCAAAATCTAGTTCTCTGGTGGTCCCTGCCTGTCCTGTTCAGGTTTTTCAGAGAGCCACACCCCCTTCCCTTGACCCCACCCCGTTTCCCCTCCCACCAAACATATGGTGATTTCTCCAAAAGCTTAGGTGCTAACAGTCAGTGCATTAAAGTACAATATTGTGGTATTTGGTTTTTATTTTATTTTAGCCCCAACCATTTTGTCTTTGGCCAAGCACCCCCCCCCCCGAGTGGGATGCAGCCCCCAAGAGCTCCCCTGAAGAGGAATGTGGCCCTCAGGCCAAATGACGTTCTGTACCCCAGCTTAAACCCATTTAACCCAAGACATATTACCATATCTCATGGCAGTGAGTTCCATAAAGGCATGAGGCATTGCGAGAAGCGATCCTTTCTCTTGTCTATATTTTGGTGGTAGAGCCATTTCACCCTTGGGCAGCTGTGCTTTGGGTGGTGTGCAGCAATTCACACTCCCCACCACTGGAGAGAACTTGGCTTAGATCGAACGACTCACCTGGCAGTTACTTGGCCCCAGTTCAGATCCTGGGGGGGGGGGTGTTCTTCCCCCAGTCCCTAATAAATGCAGCTATTACTTCTCACTGTAGCAACATTGGGATAAAACAGAGCAAGCGTGTGATAAACCGCATGAGCATATTTCTCTTGGAGGCATTTCTGCCAGGCCCTAAAGGCATCCACTTTGGGAGGCTTTTTAGTGTAAGCAAATAAACATGGAGTGTTACAGTATTTAGCTCCAACCTCTCTGCAATCAGCTGTTGACATCAGCCAAGCGCCTTAGCAAAGAATCCATTTCCCGGCCATGGAAGCGGGATTTAAGGGAGAGGGTGGTTAGAACCAGCTTTCAGGCACTGCTTTATAGCTCTATAAATGGACAGCTGAAGAGAATCGGTTTTAACGGACTCAGTGGAAGACAGTATCCTGTGTTTCTGAAATAGTGAGGAAATATTTCAAGGCAGGGCCATAGCCAGGCATGGAAACATCTCAAGTTTGTTTCATTTTTGATCAGGATTTTACACAGGCATCTCCAGGGTAGAGCTGGGAAAGACATTGCTCTCAAAACTTTGAAATCTGCTGCCAGTTGCTGTAGAGTAGCCATGTCTATTTCTGAAGACCACCTCCATTTCCCACCTCCAAGTCCATTCCACGGTGATTCCATGTGCCTTTTTGCCTTGTGGTGATTTCCCCCCATTTTCTGTTTAAATGCAGATCTTCTGTGGGTTTTTCAAATTGTTCTGCATTTTTGTACTCATCCACCCATTGCCTAACACATGTGTGCAGACGCTTCGGACATCAACCCATTTTCCCATGTGCACTTTTCCAAGGCACACATGTCACCAGATGCGGTTCTCCTGCTTTACAGAACACATCAGAAGCCCTGAAAGATACGGATTTCCAAAAGGGAAGTGCGCCCAGCGATGCAAGCTAGGGAAATCTGCCCAAACACCCCAACAACCATACAAACAAAAAAAGAGGAAACAAACAGATGAAGCAAATTTCTCATGCATCCCTAGTGCAGGTAGTCCTGAGTCAGATGGACCATTGACCTGACCTATATGGGGCAGCTTGCTATCTGGAAGTAGAGATGCTGCTCTGCATGCAAAAAGAACCCAAGTTCAATCTCCACCATCTCCAGGTCGGGCTGGGAACAAACCTGCCTGAAACTCCAGAGAGTCACTGCCTATTATTATTATTATTTATTATTATTATTATTATTATTATTATTATTATTATTTCTATACCACCCCATAGCCAAAGCTCTCTCAGTGGTTTACATAAGATTAAAAGAATTAAAAATGATATACAACATTTTAAACCATAAAAACATACGGCATGCACAAAAACATGCATCTAAAGATAACTATGAACAACTATAAGCTGTCAGCCGAACCGAAAACAGATCCGGGATCAGTTAAGCTCATCACATATTGCTAAATGCCTCAGAAAAGAGACCTGATGCCTAAAAGATAGCGATGTTGGTGCCAGGTGGGCCTCCAGTAGGAAAGAGACAAAGTCTGGTGCTAGCCAGGTGGGCCTCACCAGGGAGATCATTCCATAATTGGGAGGCCACCACAGAGAAGATCCTCTCCCAGTTAGTCTGGACTAGGGCTAAAACTGGGCTAGATGGACGAAGGGTCTGGTTTGTGGGCTACCTGTGTGCCTGGGGATGAGAATAAGTGTGTTGAGAGCCAGATCCCATTTTCATTGCAGAACTATTGGAGGGTACATGACTGCCTGAATCCAGAGGGTTTGGTTGCTCTGCACATGGCCTCTAGTGAATTATAGGTCTATTGAACCGAGATCTGAAAACAACCATTGTCAGTTATTGCGCTGCATGAGCTGGAAATAAGCACAGCTGCGGCATCATCCGCCCCAGGTGTCTGCCTGGAGGGACTTCTTTGTAGGCAGGAACAGAAGGAGACAGAGAAAAGGGGTAGGAATCATCAGCGAAGAGCTGAGAACCTGGCTCTGCCCAGAAGAGAACCTTCTAGTCGTATCTTCCTGCCAGATTGCTCAATTCATTGTCAAAGGCTCTTCTGTAAATGCCACCATTCACAATCGTGCAATGGAGGGCTACCAGGGAAGAGCCTTCTCTGTAGTGTCCCCCCTCCCCATCTGTGGGATGCTCTCCCCAAGGAGATGTAGCCAAAGTCTTCACTGTATATACATTTAGACACCAGGTTAACAACTTCTCCTTCCAACAGGCACTTAATTTGTAATCTGTTGCTTGGATTATTCACTTTTCTGCTGGCTGTTTACCATTTTTTTCCCAATGTTTTCATATCTCTAATGTTTTCATATTTTATTAGGTTGGTATTTTCATTGTTACGTTGGTTGTTTTAGTTGTGATTTGATTGTCGTTGATTTCTCTGGCTGCCTCCTCTTGGAGATGCGGTTTACTCTTAGTCATGGGGGTGGGGAACCCCCATCCACCCCACCCAAAAAGAGACCACAACATTTCAAAAAATAGTGTTTAAACTTTTACTGAAGAAAAATGCTAATAGGAAAAAATTAATCTGAAAGGGCGCACACACACACACACACACACACATGGGGACCACTACATGAGCAGTAGGATAATAAAACAACCAGGAATGAACAGATCCAACTAACCTGTTAGACTGCATCCCTATTTAACCAAGTAATATTTTACTGTCATTGGCCCAGGTCCAACAACTCTGACTCTTTTGTCTAGGACTCTAACCTTCTTCATTCCTTTCTTTCCTTCCCGCTGTCCTCCTCTGTGTTTCTGTGCACCTCTGTGTTCTTGCTTTAGTCTTCTATATCTTAAAATTATGGGTTTTTAAAACTCTCTCTCTCTCCCCAGCTCCAACCAATCAGGAGGGTAATTTCTGCAAATGTAGTTTCTATTTCCTTAGTTAAAACTTTCCTCTCTTCCCCCCCCCCCTTCTGACTTTCAGGTTAACTTTATAATCTCCTGGCTTTCTGAGAAAAACTCCCCAGCTTCTGCATTCCAAATAAACTTTGGACTTCTATGTTATTAGCCTTTTGACTAGCATACAGTATCCTAACAGCAACAAACATAAAGACGGGGAGGACAGTTATGTTCCTTCACAACATCATATCTGTTTCCTTCAAAGAAGAATTCTGGTGAAATCTGGGAGGGGGCAGGACACCGTCACAGAGGAGCTGGTCAGATCTTGAGAGGTGTGGGACTTAGTTCCTGAAACAAAGCCTGAGCCTGTCACACCTGGAGTTGAAGACCCTCAAACCAAGGTCCTCAGAGATATTGCCTCCTGAGACTGGCTTCCTCAAAGGGCCAAGCCCTATCTTGGATTCCCAATGCCCATTCATTAGTGCAGGCAGCAAATCAAGATGGGATTAGCAATGCCTTTTCCCCAGGCCTGAGGGCTTCCCCTCTGAGGAACTTTGTGCTTCAGGTGGAGTCTTGGCAGGACAGTCAAGGCCAGGAGAAAGGTGGCTTTAGGTATTTATGGGATTCTGGGCCAGTCTAAACATGATGTCAAGTGCATGAATGTTGTTAATGTGTGCTTCTTTTTGTAATGAAAGTAGCAGCTGAAAGGCAGTGGTGGTTGTGGGAGACCAATGTTATGATGGCAGAGATGGGGAAGGAGAGGTGAACCCTTTTCCAAATTCTTCCCTGCCATGGCCCTGACAACCTCCCCCCCATTGGAGGCAAGTGCCATTGGACACTTTCCTCCCCCCCCCTCTGTGAAAGAGAGAGAGAGAGAGAGAGAGAGAGAGCGCAAGACAGACAGCTGTCACAACCATGGCTGGTGGGAGGCATTTGAAAATGCTTAAATGCCCCACGTCACAGTCCCAATGCTGCTTGCTTGCACCCCAGTGATCGTCATTTACATTACCAAAATATGTGCAAATTGACTGCATTCACCTTATTAACATAGACTCTAGCTTGGCCCTCTGTTGGAGCAAGCAGCCCACTTAGCACCGAGAGACCTGTCCATGGTCCTGAAAGTGTTGTCACCCAAAATGCTCATTCTGCACAAGCTGGATGTTGATCTGTATTCTGTGTGTGTGTGCGTGTGTGTGTGTGTGTGTGTGTGAGAGAGAGAGAGAGAGAGAGAGAGAGAGAGAGAGAGGCTGAATTCAGATGACACAATAAGCAATGGGGGGGGGGAACAATCGTCAGTTGTATTGACTATCGTGTCATCCGAATGCTGCCATAGTCAACTCAGCGCTGATCCTAATCCATACCACAGTTGATTATTTATTACCCTGTTGTGTGGGGAGTACCCCCTAGATGAACAACTGTAAAGTTGATTATTACCCCACCATTGACTATCGTGTTGTCCGAATTCAGCCAGAGAGAGAGAGAGAGAGAGAGAGAGAGAGAGAGAGAGAGAGAGACCTCTAGTCTAGGTTAAAGCAAGCAGGGTCACAAGGCCCAAAATTAACAAGACATGCAAGAGATCCCCCTCCCCTGTGCCCCAATCTATGCCCTTCCTTTTACTTTTTCTTTTTCTGGGACACATATTAGCTCCTGATTTAATTTCTTCTCTTCGTTTGACTCTTGTTAATGAGATGCAATTAATGCCAGCAACTCTGACTCACAAAGCAATTAGAGTCCCCAAAGTTGTGTGCCCAACAAACCGATACAATATTTTTGAGTCTTTTGACAAATAGACCCCCCCCCAAAAGCGGGGGGAGATGAAAGAATCAGTATGGTGACTCACGTTCCATCTTTCTCATGCTACTGTAAAATAAATCGTCTTAGCTTGAAAGAAAACCCACACAGCACCAGGAGGTGACTGTAATCTTTAACATTGCATGGAACAAAACAGCTAAAATAAGTTGAATTTCTGAGCTGTTCTGTGCAGTCCAACTGTCCGTATTATGCAGGGGCTTTGGTTGCCAACTCTTTCCTAGCCATCTGCTACTGTGCTTTTGACAACTGCTTGGTATGCAGAAAGTAGCAGAGAATAATTCCTATGATGGCTACTGAACATTGGGTAGCTTTGTATGCACACATGCGTGTGTATGTGGGAGTGTGCCATTAGCTTCCTGTTGTGTTTAATTGGATTCCTGCATGTGTCAGGAATTCCCTGAGTGTGCTGTTCCCTCCCCATTGTCCCTCAGTGGCTACAGTTCCCTGAAATATGGCAATTCCTCCTCCTTCTTCCTGTTTTGGCTACATTCCTGTTGGCACTCACCACCTCAGTCTGCTATTAGAGGGAGGGATAATGTACAATAGGCAGAGAAGATCTTTGGCAATGTCTTGTTCTTTTGGAATCAGCCAGGCAGTAGTCCCTGCTGAGAAAAATGGTGGCGTTATTATCAGTACCAGCGATTGCCTCTGCATGTGTGAAATTGTGGGGGAAATTCTCTGGAGGCTCTTGACTTAAAAGAATTTGAGCAATAAACTCCCCCTTCCACAAACAGGCAGTATTTCAGAGGGAGACAAAGACGTCAGCCAGGCACATGACTTGCTCAGCCAGGCACATGACTTGAACAGGTGGGTAGAAACTTTTGGGTATTCTGAGAATTAGCCCCTTGCTGGTAGTAACTAGTTCCACTTTCTTTTGGGGACCAGAGTAATAGATGGCTGTTGACGGAAATGGGGGGTGCTTGGATGTCCAGATGTTCCCAGCATAGCATTAATCATCAGGGTTGATTGGAGCTTCAGTCCAACAATATATGAAGGATCACATGTTCCCCATCCCTGACTTATGAGCATGGCTTTGGCCATGGGAAGTAGGCAGTTAGAAAGGACAGCATGGCTGGATTCCACAAGGAAGAGGTGGATAGCCTCTTCATTTCCCTCTTGGTTTCTGGATTCTTTTATGTACAGTGCCTGTGCACCTCCCTATTTATCTCATGAGGGATAGAAACATGCTTGTTCCATTTTAAGAAAATCAGGGGGTGGATGGGTGGCAAAGTACAGATTTCATCGTTCATGCTTAAAAACCAACAAACCAACAAACCAACACTTGTATTTTGAAGAGGTGGGGATAGCCTTGGATTGATTGATTGATTTTAAACACTGTAAATTTTTTGCATTGGTCATGAAGCGATGTCAGGAAGGGTGGAGAGACAAATGAAGTGATATGATGTTCCTAATGTATTGTTTCCAGTATGTGGGGAAAGAGAGCTTTGGCTATTGGGCAGTATAGAAATGACATAAATAAATAAATAAATCATCTTATGATCTTAACCATGTGGTTGAATGTTATAGCAACTGTCTAACCATTTCCCTCTTAGGATCATAGAATGGTAGAATTGGAAGGGGCCTATAAGGCCATCGAGTCCAACCCCCTGCTCAGTGCTGGAATCCACCATAAAGCATCCCTGACAGATGGTTGTCCAGCTGCCTCTTGAATGCCTCTAATGTGGGAGAGCCCACCACCTCCCTAGGCCATGGGTTCCATTGTCGTACTGCTCTAACAGTCAGGAAGTTTTTCCTGATGTCCAGCTGGAATCTGGCTTCCATTTGTTTAATGACATGTGCAGGTTGGCTGCATCAAGCAGAATTTTTAAAAAATATATGTTGGTTGGAATGTGGATTTGGAGAGCCTTCTTCAACCTGGAGATTCCCCTCAAATGGTTTGGACTACAACTCCCAACATCCTTGGCCATTGACTATAGGGATGTATGTATGAGAACTTTGTTTGATTTTATCCAGTTCACACTTCTCAGACCAAACATGGACTTGGATGGAATCTGTGGCCGAATTCTGTACTTTTCCAAGCTTGCAATGTGATTTGCAGACCAAAAAATGATGATGATGATGATGATGATGATAAATGCATTTGATGGCATGTGAACATCTTGGAAATATGCACAATGAAAATGTATACATTTGAAAAAATGTGCTCAAATATGCTTTTATCAATGCCATAAGAATGCCTGCATTTCAAAGCAGCACACAATGGGTGGATGCATTTGGAGAAACAGGCACAGATTTTCATGCAAAGAAGAAAATGTTCACAAGCTGATACAGACTTGAGACAGAAGCAAATTTGAGATGGAATTGGGAGGGCTTTGGCAATCTCAAGTTTTGCTGATTTGGACATCCCTAATTGTCAATGCTGGCTGGGGTTGATGGGAGTTGAAGTTCCAAACGTCTGGAGGACACCAGGTTGAGGAAGGCCTGGATTAGGACAATTTCAGAAGAGTCCTCATTGATGCCATGAATGTGAGACACCACGGTTCTTCCGGATGCAAAACACATGCTCTGCCAATGTGTTATGGACCTCTCTCCCATCCATCAGAGTTGGAGTAGAAATTCTGGGTTGGAGAGTCTAAGGCAACTTAGTATGTTCATATTGTTTAACGTCCTTGGTGGTTTCCTGCAAAGTGTGTGTGTGTGTGGGGGGGGGGGTCACATTGAGAGGCTTTGCAGATAGCTCTGTTTCATCCTGCAGCTTGGAAGAGTTGAGATGATGCCAGCATTTCAAGAGAGCTGCAAGCAAACCCATAGGCATTTGCGGCAAGCTGGCAGGACTGACTGTTCCGACTAAGCATGGCCCAGGAGGTGGCGAGGTCGTCTCTGCCTCCTCTGCTCACATTTGCTCTCACATCAGAGAGGCCTCTAGTCCTTGAGATCTATGGGAGTGTAGTGGTTAGAGCAGCATCTCACAACCTAGTGCCCTCCAAATATATTGGACTTCAGTGCCCCTGCTGACTGGGAATGATGGGTACTTTAGCCCAGCACATCTATACGTCATGAGTCTGGGAGAAGGTTGGGTTAGAGTGTTGGACTAGGATTACAGAGACCTGGATTCAAATCCCCACTCAGCTGTGGAGCTCAGTGGGTGAATTTATGTCAGTCTCTCTTTTTCTGTCTCACCCTAATCTATTTCACAAGGTTGTTGTGAGGCTGAAATGGAGGGGGAAAAGAACCATATACAGTCCCTTGAGCTGATGAGAGAATAAGCAGGCATTATAGGCAATAAATAAATAAATAACAGCTTTGTCTTCCCACCCCCTTCTTTTGCTTGCATTCTACAATTTTTTCTCTATTTCTTTATATTAGATATTTCTTTTACAACCTTAAAAGAAATTCCCAGGACTGCATATTAATGCAATCATAAAACCGACAGTAAAACAGAAGCAGAATCAAACATTAGCTGACGCTGGCCCCTCAGGGTGGTTTTGCTTCATGCCAGCATGACGTGATATGGGGCTAAGAAGGGACATACGCATATGTACCCATGCATATTCCACAACCCGAGGAGCCATTCAGAGAGTCAGCAGGAAGACTCCCACGCGGGTTGGGCTAGCAGGATCCTTTAGGCTGCAAGCCACTGAACTGGGAAGAAGTCCTACTCACCTCAGTGGGACTAGATACACAGGATTGTGCTGTTTATCATTTAATGAATCCATGTCTTGTGGCACACTGGTGTGCCCTCATACAGTGCTTGGCTATTACCCACTGAGGGTGACCAGATGAAATGAAAGACAGGGCTCATGCGCCTTTTAGAGTTGCATCATGGAGAAAGTCTGCATTCCCTTGATGCAGGTTCATCCTTTTTAAGCATGTTTATTTATTTATTGTTTATTTATTGCATTTCTATAGCACCCAATAGCCAAAGCTCCCATGGCGGATAACAGTGTTTGGGCTGCAATGTTGATGGCAGGAGGGTCTGTTTTCTTCCTTCTTGATTTCCTTCCTCCCTCCCATTTCACTGCCTTTTAAAGTCTAATTTTTACTTTCTGCTCCTGGCTCTGAAATTGATTCCTTTCCCATGCCTTGGGGGCAGACTTTAATCCCAGTGACTCACCCACTCGCTTAGTAAATGGGGGAAATGGCTGTTGCTTGACCTTGTGTGAGGTTGCAAAGACTAATTAACTGGTATGCCCCATAGGCAAGGAACGTCATGCAGCTCTTTCTGCTGAACTCATGAAACTGCACATCATGGGTTGCTTCTCTCACATTTTTAGAAAAGGGCCAGATTGAAAAAAGAATGGCTTTGGGATTGGGCCTAATTCAGGAGTTCCAAATTAAGAGGATTTGGTGAAGCCACTTTCTGTGGCTCAGTTCGGACAACATGTTAGTCAACGCAGTGTGAAAACTCCACTCAACGGTTGGGTTTCTAGGGGGTATTCCCCACACAACATGTTCTAACTCCACCGTTGTGTGACTGTGGGTTACTGTGGAGTTGAGTAAAATCCATTGTCATGTTTGATTGACAGCTCCTCTGCCCTCTCTCCTCCCCGATCCTCCCGATGGTATCCCATCAGCCATTGCTGAAAAAAAAAATCCTGGCAGCTCTCCTAGAGCGGCACTTGCTTCTTTCACCACTCTTGCCAGGGAACTTTGTACCCAGTGGGAAAAGTCAACTCAATGCAATGGAGAACTCCATGGAGCCTGCCACACAACATGCATCACAATGATTGTGCAGGAACTCTCCTCTGCATGGTGAGGATATTCTGTGTGGAGTGTTTTCCCACCAGACAACATGTTTCTCAATGGTGGTGTAACAACTCCACTGTTGAGTTCTAAAACCAACATTGACTAATGTGTTGTCTGAACCGAGCCTGTCAGGCCTAGTGCGAGCACCATTGTGGGCCCAACAGATTTAGAGCCAGAGTCTGATTCAGAGTTTGAGCAGGAAGATTTAGAACCCAGTCCAGTCGTGGGAAGCTTGGGGCCTGGGAGCTGAGCTCTGCTGAGCTTTCCATCTGATGGCAGGCCAAATGAGGGTGAAACTCCCTATCAATTACAGTTGCATGATACAGCCTTGGGGAAGGCCTCTGGCTTACAGCCTGGGAATGTGAGAACTAAGCAGAAGGAAGTTTTGCAGGGGAGGGGTTTTCAGGTATTCACCCAGGTTAAAGCATCAGCTAAAGAGAAGAAAGATGCCCTCTTAGGCATAGTGCTGACTTACGGGCCAGATTTGGAAGGGGCATTCTAACAGACCCTCCCCAGTATTTAAGCAGGTGCAGAAACTGAACAGCCTTTGCTGGGAACAACTTCTAAATCACAAAACTTTCTGGCCTTGAGTTTTTGTGAAACTTGAACTCTTGTCTGCTTTGAATCTCGTTTCCTTGAGACTCTGTGAGGATTCTAGCCTTGGAACTTTCTCTTAAACAATTCCACATGCCAATAGCCTCTCCCTAGGCTGTTTGATTCATTGGGATCTATAAACAATGCAAGTATTGCCGTGAGCTCTGGAAAGCTGGTCTGTGTAACCAGATATACTGCAATTAAGCATTTCACTGTGTTTAGTGTTTTGTGTTGGATGGCCAGCGTGTGTCAGACAGTTTAAGGCAACACTCGGGAACTTGTAGCCATTCAGATGTTGTTGCACTATATATTTAGTAATTCAATTCATGAGTCACTCCATAGGCGAAACTCTCAAGGTAGCATACATAGTAAAACAAATACAACAAAACCAACTGATAATCATCTGCAATCATTGTTCAACAGCACAAAAAAAATCATTTAAAATAATTCAGAAGGAAGAATTAAATATTTAAGCTGTTAAAACAGACAATTTCAAAGTACAGCATCGAACATCTCACCCAAAATTAAAAAGGCAGCAGTCAAACATTCTTTTAAAATCCTGGTAGAATCAGAAGGTCTTTGTCCAGCACTGAAAAGTCATCAAGGTACAAGCATGCTGGACCCTCTCTAGGCTACAGCTGTTTGGGAAATGGATTCTGCAGCTACGGACATCTGAGAAATTTGCTTCGGTTCATTTTTGATCAGCATTTACCCAGTTTGCAAACAGGGACTCGGGCGCACCCTGTGGTTGAAGTCAGTGCACAAAATGTATGACTTTCCATGCAGGCTTCAAAATAATCAATTGAACAAATCTGAAGTTGATCTTAAAAATGCAACAGTCTTCATGAGACTGAGATTGACAGATCTGTCTCTAGTGGAAACACCACCGTTGGTTGATCTGTGCCTGTAGATCCTTCTGTGGTGGTTGAACAAGGGGCCTCTGCAGTGCACATGTCTCCAATAATGTAGCTTCTCTCCATCAGTGGAAGCCTACTTCCACAGAAGCCCAATCCCCCCTCGGAAAGCCATCTGCCCAAGGAGGAGTTGGGATCAGAGCCACCCAAGACTGTGTTGCTGCCTGAGGCAAAGGACAAGACGGTGCCCCCTCCCATTCCACATACACAAGCTGATTGAGCTGGCAGGTTAATTTGTCTTCAGCACTGATGATGGGATAGTATCGTCCACCATACCTGAAGACCACTTCAGGTGACTGATTCACTCTGCCTAAAAGTAGGGCCGAGCCAATTTAGAATTGTGTTGTAATAAGGAAAGGAGAAAAATGCAGAGAACATGTTAGAAACATGATACGGAAGGAACATCCTCCAGGAGAGGGTTGAAAAAGTGAATATTTGCACAACTGAATTGTTGGTGTTATATTCCTCCCTCCCTCCCTCTTTCTTTTAAACGCTAAAACGAATAATATACAGTGCAGCTTTACTCTGACATTTTACCCAATTCACATTGCATTTTGCTCTAGGTGAAATATGGGGTAGCACAGTCGTAGCTCCAGGGGTCTGATTCGTCCCTCCTCCTGTAGGACTTGGATTCAATGGAAAGCAAGCTGTCATGGGTCAAGTCACCCTTTGGAATCACCCCCTGCCTCTGAAGTGCTGATTTGTTTGTTTTTGTTACACAAAGGAAGCTCAATGGCTGGGTAGGGAACACAAAGAAAAGGTTGGCTCCTGAATTGATTAGGCAGAGAATAGACACACATGAGAGAAGGCGGAGGATGTCGTGAACAGGGCAGAGCAACCTGTCAGATGGAGCAGGCTCGTTTTTCATCTTCTGGCTCCAGGGAAAACAATCATTCCTCAAGCAAGCAGCATCGATCAGCGTCAGCCTCAAGGATACCAAAGCACTAAATCTGGCAATGCTTTTCTGGGTTCAAGAAGTTAGGGGAAAAGTAAAGACACCCCCATATTAATGCAACCCCTTGTGAATGTTTGAGGCCTACAGAGGTAAAAAGGTAAGGCCTAGAGGCCTGGGGTAGGGTGACCATATGAAACGGAGGACAGGGCTCCTGTACCTTTAACAGTTGTATTGAAAAGGGAATTTCAGCGGGTGCCATTTGTATGCATGCAGCACCTGGTGAAATCCTCTCTTCATCACCACAGTTAAAGCTGCAGGAGCCCTGCCCTCTTTTGTGTCTGGTCACTCCAGTATAGCTCCTGCAGCTTTAACTGTGTATATGCATACAAATGACACCTGCTGAAATTCCTTTTTCTATACAACTGTTAAAGATACAAGAGCCTTTCCATAGGGTCACGCTAGCCTGAGGTTTTCTGTTGGGAGGGGGAATCCCTGAGAGGAGTAGTTTCATTTCCCCATTTAAGGTACATTTTCCAGGTTTGAAATAGTACTTTTGTTTTTGCGGAGGAGGAGGAGAAGGGGATAAAAGGAAAGATCCGGGTAGGAAAAGCTAGCCAGAAAAGATGAAAGCATGGAGAAGAAGCAGCTCAGGAAAGGTTATGTGCAGCTAGGGTAAGGGAGCTTGCATTTTGAAACTGTTATTTTCTTTTAATGACTTTGTAGCACTCAGCCCTATTGACCAAATTCCTTTATTTGTAAATTGATTGTGTTAATATACGAGTAAACTGTTTTGTTAATTTTCAGTGTCCGGTGTGCATATCACCCACGTCTACAGCCGAAACCCCCACATTACTGGGAAGGGCAGGGGTAAAAGAAGGAAGATGGGACTCTTAAGGAATCCAGAGATCCTTAAGGAGTGCTCACAGGGTCCAGGACATGGAAAGAACCTTGACACCCCATATTTTTTTACTCAGCATTACACACAACATTTCAAGGGAAGTCAAATACATTTGCTGTAAGTATAGACAAAATAAAATAATGAGATACACCATACATCACTCTACAGAATTAAAGAGAGATGTGGGGTAGAGGGATTCCCACCACCTATCTTATGCTTTAGGAGACCCTCTCAATATTAGGGATGGGGTAGAAATCCATTTGCTTCACATTTTAAATTTTCAAACCAGTGTGCAAACTGAAACAGAGTTATCCTTCGAAATGCTCACTGCTCCAAATTTTGCAATGGAGGTCTTCAGTTTTAAAAAAAAAGTGTGCAAACTTGCACATATTAGGAAAAAGTGCATACAAAAATGTGTGTTAGAAAAAAGTTACATTCAAAATGAATATAACTGTTCACACAAACGTAAAGATCTCAAAAGTTCAAGATGCACTGAACTTAGGATAGGAAAAAGAAATGAGGAATGGGAAAGCAGAATTGACAGATTTGTTTATTCCTATTCAGTATTCATTTTTTTGGGCCAAATTGTCAGGGGACCTTTCTCACCAGAGCCCTGCATGTTGCAGAGGATTCTTGGGAAATGTTCCTTGGTGCATATTCCATTCACATGGGGTGCTGTCCAGGGAGGGAAGAGGAGAAAGAGAGACAAAAGGGAGTAGCCACACTAAATTCTTATCAAAAATTAGTTGAAACAAAATTCCCACACCTCTCTGCTCCGCTCACACCCAGGCACCTGTCCAGAGGTGAAAGTTCTTTGATATCCAAAGAAAAGGGTTCCGTTCCAACCTGTCCATACAGAAACCAAGCACTGCAGAAGTGTTCTGCCTGCCAAGTCGGGGCTGGAACTCTTTAATTAACACCCCTGCCATTTGGGGAAAAATGTCTTTGAGTCAGGTCAGCTTGATCAATAAAGCAATGAACTCAAGTGACTCGGAGCTTAAGGAGCTTTACTCCTGAGAGACAGAGAGTCCAAGAAATGTTCCTGAGATTGCAGTACAATACAGGCCAATTCAAATGTTCCGTTGATGAAGCCGATGGCAGGCACTGCTCCATAGCTTCCACATTGCATCAGTAACGTCTGGAAACCTGGATATTGTGGGTGCTTTCTAGTGCTACTAGAAAGAAGGGAAGTGTATGCGTACTGAGTTGGAGGAGGCCAGCAGCACCATGAGAAAAGTGCCAGTCTCAGACCAGAGGGCAGCTGATGAGAGTAGGCCTCATCTTGAGTATTGTGTCCAGTTCTGGGCACCACACTTCAAGAAGGATGCAGACAAGCTGGAGGTCATTCAGAAGAGGGCAATGAGGATGATCAGGGGTCTAGAAACAAAGCCCTATGAGGAGAGACTGAAAGAACTGGGTATGTTTAGCCTGGAGAAGAGAAGATTGAGGGGAGACATGATAGCACTCTTCAAATACTTGAAAGGTTGTCACACAGAGGAGGGCCAGGATTTCTTCTCGATCATCCCAGAGAGCAGGACACAGAATAATGGACTCAAGTGACAGGAAGCCAGATTCCAGCTGGACATCAGAAAAAACTTCCTGACTGTTAGAGCAGTACAACAGTGGAACCCATGACCTAGGGAGGTGGTGGGCTCTCCCACACTAGAGGTCTTCAAGAGGCATCTGGACAACCATCTGTCAGGGATGCTTTAAGGTGGATTCCTGCATTGATCAGGGGTTGGACTCCATGGCCTTACAGGCCCCTTACAACTCTACTATTCTATGATTCTAAGAAATCTATGTTGTATATGGCCATGCTTGGAGTATTGTGTACACTTCTGATCACTTCATCTCAAACAACAACAACAAGAACAACAACATTGTAGAGCTGGAAAACATGCAATAATGGAGAATCCTCCCCTATGAGGATACGTTGCAATCTTTGTCCCCTCTCTTAGAATAAAGGTGAAAAAGTGGGGTGCCTGGGGTAGGTGCATAGAATGGTTGTGTGGATAAAGTATAGAGTTCTAGTGAGCAGAAGGTAGGGAGGCTGGAGAAATCTCCAATTGCTCCAAATGAGGCCACATTCCTGTGAATCCAACTTGAATATTCTGTAGCAGAGCAGCTTTTTCTGAATTACAGAGAGATTGCATGGGACTGTTTTTTAAATTTTTTGGGGTGGGTGGGTTGGACTTGTGTAAATCCACACTTGCACTAATTCACACTTGTGCCAATGCACGTTAGCATCAATGCACATTACTTGAAGCATGCATTTGCAAACAAATAACATTCTGGTAAAATAAAGGGGGAAAATCTGATAGCATCAATGAGCGGATGATCAAAATGAAAGACGCCTGACAATCCATTAAACACAGGCGGAATGGATTTCACCAAATCTGTATATTTCTAGCAGAAAGTGAACAGGGAGAAGTTGTTTTGTGTGTGTTTTTCTCCCTTTCTTATAATACTAGAACCTGGGACCATTCAGTACAGCTGAACAGTGGAAAATTCAGGGCAAAGTAAAGGAAGTACTTCTTCATAGAGCAGATAGTCAAACTTTGGAATTCACTAGCAAGTTGGAATCTAAATGGGGCAGCTTCAACGTGAGATTAGATCGATTCATGGAGAATATGGCTACCAATGACTACTAGTCATGATGGCTATATATTGACTCCAGTATCAGGGGCATTATGCCTCTCATTACCAGTTCTGGGGAACATAGAATTGTAGAGTTGTTGAGTTGGAAGGGACCACAAAGATCATCTAGTCCAACCCTTGGCAATGTGCAGGAAACCAGTCAAGCCATCCTATGAGAGGTTACTGTCTAGCCTCTTCTTAAAAACTTCCAGAGATGGAGAACCCACAACCTCCATAGGTAGACTGCTCCGCTGTTGTACAGATCTTTACTGTTAGGAAATTTTTCCTTATATTTAATTGGAGTCTAGCTAGCTGTAACTTATAATTATATTTCGGGTCCTAATTTCTGTGGGCATGGAAAATAGTTCTTGACCATCTTCCCTGTGGCACCCTTTGATGTACCGAACACTGTGCAGGAGGGTGCTATTGCATTCATGTCCTGCTTGTGGAGTTCCCATTGGAACATCTGGTTGGCCACTGTACAACACAGGATACTGGATTAGATAGGTCTTTGGTTTTATCCTGCACAGCACATCTGATGTTCATACATTTAATGCCCAGCTCAGTTTTCATTGCTCCCTGAACTAATCAGTTGACATGAAGTAGCTAGAAGAAATACACACACACACACACACTGTGTCCCAAGGAACATACAAAATAAATTCTGAGAAAAAGGAATGTAACAAAAGGGGGAAAAGAGCCAAGAGCAATGTGGAAGGAACATCATAATTATAATCTCAGCTATAAATCTACTGGGATTCCTTTCTGGTTGTACCACCCACAGCTCTTATACAAGGTAAACTACATATAAAGCTGTGCCAGGCGTGTATGCTTGCTTTCCTCCTCCAGAGAATCTGAAGTCTATTGTTCTGGCAAGAAAAGGGTCTTCTCTTCTCCTGGGAATCCTATCACTGCAATTTCCATCTTCACCACTCTGCTGCTAAGCCATCGTCCTTCTTGGCTCACTAATAGCCTATCCCTGCACACAATGGATTCTGAACCATCTGCATGATGTGCACATTGGATTGTTTCCAATGGGGTATAGAAGCCTTTTACAGCAGCTGAAATATCACAAAGGCATACAGGGCCAGAGATGCCAGATGGCAATGGGGGCATTCTTCTCCTTTTCTAGTTGAAGATACCTTTTGCTCCGTCAACAAATAAACTTTTGCTGGTTGTCCCTGGGCAAAACTCACTTTCCAGGATGTGATGCCAAGTTTGATCAGAGCCTCATGCCAAGGGAAGTAAATGCTTCCCGTTGTGTTGGGGTTTTGTGAAGTGGAGAGAAAACACAATCTCCTTACATAGATGTGAACATTACCCCCACCCCCACCCACCCCATACACAAGAGCTGAATAAGGACGTTGAAAAGTCACAGTTGACGAGAATTGGCACCAACAGGGTTAGAGATCTGTGTAATCTGACAGCCCAGCTACTACTTTTTTTGTGTGGGGGCACAACATCACTCAGGGGTACTCAGCCTCTGTGATAAAGTTAACACCATTGAGCAGCACAGGCTTTTCATGGATGCAGCATGTGTGAAAAGCTGGAGTGTGAAAACTAGACATTTGAGAAGCACCCAGAGAAACTTGTAGTGCTTCCCATGGAGTGCTTTTTGTATCCATTTTTCTTTTTTCTCTGTGAGTGTGAGTGGTTGTGTTTGGTGTTCATTTTGTAGTGCTAGGTTGAGTGGGGGTGTAATTTTTATCTGCTGTTACTATGGCTTTATGAATGGGGGTGTTTTTAATGTGGAAGAATTCTCTGGGTGATTTTATCTGTTTAGCATGCATTGTGTTCATGTCTAGCAGACCTCTTCCTCCTTCTTTCCTGCTGATTGTTGTTCTTTCAATGCATGAGTTGGGATGGAGCATGTGGTGTTTTGTGAGTTCAGTGCGGTTGAGTCTGTTTATTTCCTCAAGTTCAGTGTGCGACCAGTGTATGATTCTGAATGAGTATGTGAGAATGGGTATTGCGTAGGTGTTGATGGCTTTGAAAATGTTTTTAGAGTTAAGTTTAGATTTTAGGATTAGTGATAGGTGAGTTGTTGTTGTTATTATTATTATTATTATTATTATTATTATTTCAGGGATTCTGGAAACATGGGTGATCCCTAATAGTAACTCATCCTAACACTTTTCAACACTAAATGTGAAAATTGGGACAGGATCAGGATTGTGGTTTATCATGGGCCAGCAGGAGAAAATAGGCTCTCATTAGAGATGGGCAAATCTGCTTTCAGATCGTTTAAGGGTCAAGTGTTTTCTCTCCTAAACATGGAAGTCTTGGCAAATTTCAGCAAATTCTTATCCAAAGTGAACTGGAATTCTTACCCATCCCGAGCTCCCATAAATAAATTTCGACAGCCCATGGCTTGAGGATTTGGATATATTATTCTGCTAAACCTCATGGCTAGGGAAGATTTGGGCAATTTCCCTCTTGGCGTATTGCTGTTGGAATGCTGCATGTTTGAATGCCAGGGATGGGGGAGAGAGCAGATCTAATTCAATCCATGAGGCAGGTGCAGGTTTCAGCTTCACACAAAATCCCTTTGTGAAAAGCAGACAAACTCTGAACGTTGGGGAGGGGGTTGGCCATCGGTTTGATGAAAAACGCAACTGTCTGCTGCTACCACAATAATACACGCAGTGTTTGGGGAACTCCTTCGGAAGCTGGGCTTATTTCAAAGCACAGTCAGTGTGAGAAATGGTGGCAAACTTCAACGTCATGAAAGGAGGAGAAGGATTGGTGCCCTTGCAAGGCAGTAATGTACCTTGCAACAATTGAAACGTAAAATTGGGAACATGACTGTTCTTATACTGTGGGATTATTGCAGGGTTCTGATTGCTCTTTGAAGGTATATTCATTTACTCTACTGTCCTTCACTGGTTTAAAATCCAGGAGCATGGGGGAGAAATGT
Organism: Anniella stebbinsi; assembly: GCA_029215795.1. Classification (NCBI taxonomy): domain Eukaryota; kingdom Metazoa; phylum Chordata; class Lepidosauria; order Squamata; family Anniellidae; genus Anniella; species Anniella stebbinsi. The sequence goes on along the minus strand of JARDYH010000001.1, from coordinate 407,855,078 downwards.
GTTCATTTAGCATTTTAATGAAAACCTACCTAATTACACACTTTTGAACGAATGAATAGACCGAGACTCAGTTATTCTTTTAAATTCTCATTTCCCGAAATTTTGCAATAGAGTTCTCCAATAAATGAAGATGATGATGATGATGATGATGATGATGAGTAGACCAGGAAACATGCATCCAAAAATGTAAATGTTAGTGAATGCCATTATATTATAACATTATAAATGTTAAAAATGGCATCATATTAGGAGAATGATTTAAAAAATGTGTATATTTAGCAAATCTGTCTAGAAAAAAAAATGCCTAAATTAGTAGGGCTGTGCATAGTCCCAAAAAATCAGACTGGGATCGGGACTGGCACTGGCGTCGGATCGGATTGGATCGGATGTCATCTGGATCGGATTGGTTCCGATTCCGATCCGAAAATTGGACATCCAATTTTCGGATCGGACCAATTTTAAGTGTTTTCGCCATAGGCTTACATTGGAGGAAAGAAAGCTTTCCCCCAATGCAAGCCTATGGTGAAAACATGCTCCCCCCAACTCATGCTCCTTACCTGCCTAGGCCATCCGCTTCCATTCGCTGCCGCCTCCTGGTCGCTTCTACCAGCAGGCAGCAGCGGACAGAAGCGGGCAGGTCCCCCTCCCCCCCACTCACGCTCCTTACCTGCCGGGGCCATCTGCTGCCGCCCACAGGTCCAATCTACTGAGAAACAGGCTTCAGCAGATGACAGCGAGGAGGGAGCAGGTAAGGAGCGCGAGTGGGGGGAGGGAGGGAGGTCCCCAGTCATCTGCTACCATGTTTTCCCCATAGACTTGCATTGGGGGAAAGCTTTCTTTCCCCTAATGTAAGCCTCAGACAAAAACACAAAAAATGGAAGTCTGATTTTCTGATTTTTCCTGATCAAAATTGGATCATAAAAAATCAGACCTCTATTTTTTAAAATCAGAATCGTTAATTACCATTCTGATTTTGGCTGGATCGGGCCTGGATCGTGGATCGGGTCTGATCCTCTGCACATCCCTATAAATTAGCAGAAATGCACCCAATGGTGAGCATGAAAGGTTCATGCAAACTTTTAAAATATTATCCAATGTTGGGATGAACCAAATTTCAGATTAAAGCAGAGAGGGAGAAACTGGAATAAACATTTTTGATAAAATTATATTAGGAAAATATGCTTATCCTGTGTTAGGTTATCGGCTGCTGAAAATAGATTTCAGCAGCTGCTGGTCTGAAGAGGTGGGCAGCACTCTGCATGGTGTTATGCAGTAAAATCTTATATATGTATACTTAGTAGCAAATTCTATAGAGTTTAGTGGGGTAAATGGATATAAGGTTGTAGCCTTAATGCTCATGCATGTCCATTTACTTACACATGCAGTCGAGACAAGATGTATCTGATTTGTTCTGATATTTCACTTCAGTTGACCCTGGGGAAGGAGATGAATCATGAAGGATGACAACTCGCACTAACAAAGTTATAAGATGTCATCTGCAAATGGTTTTATTTTTAAAGGGGGCTGAGGTTTAGTAAGGGCAGGAGCCAGAAATTCAGATCTGTTCCTGGTTAATAGGGATTATTGGACTCTTGTGTGCCATAACTCTTGTGTGTTATGCTCAGATGTTCCTTCTTCTTGAGGTCCACATTGCCTCAGTTGAAAGCTTTCATGGTTCACTTTCCAGAAGTGGATGTGACCGGAGCAAAAGAGGGTGGAGCTACATAAGTGACTCTTACTTTTGTTCAGTATGGAATGAAAAAAAACTAGACACATATGTAGGCATTCTCTTTCATCTACTTAGACTCATAGAATCGTAGAGTTGGAAGGAGCCTATAAGGCCATCGAGTCCAATCCCCTGCTCAATGCAGGAATCCACCTTAAAGCATATCTGACAGATGGCTGTCCAGCTGCCTCTTGAATGCCTCTAGTGTGGTTCCATTGGCTTCCTGTCACTTGAGCCCATTATTCCGTGTCCTGCACTCTGGGTTGATTGAGAAGAGATCCTGGCCCTCCTCTGTGTGACAACCTTTCAAGGATTTGAAGAGTGCTATCATGTCTCCCCTCAGTCTTCTCTTCTCCAGGCTAAACCTGCCCAGTTATTTCAGTCTCTCCTCATAGGGCTTTGTTTCCAGACCCCGGATCATCCTTATTGCCCTCCTCTGAACTCGCTCCGGCTTGTCTGCATCCTTCTTGAAGTGTGGTGCCCAGAACTGGAAGCAATACACAGTTGGACACACTTGTGCAAGGTCCCGTCTTTTGGCTTTGTAATCAGGAGATAGCGCAGCATAGAGCAATTCATATTATAACCCAAGCATGTCTAGTGAGAGCAAGTGGCCTGGGAAGAGTCCAGGGGTTCAGAGTGAGAGGCTGGGAGGCCTGCATTTGGCCCACGGGGATAGGCGTTCCCTCTGATGCTATGAGAGCAATTCTGCATGAGTGAATTTTCTTGTTTCTATTGACAGTTCTCCATCTTAGGGCCTGTTCATTTCCACCGATCATGCATAGGTGAATCTGACATGCTGCTGCATATACATTTGGGTCAACACCCCACACCTGAGCCGCCTTGTCAACTCTTGGGATGTGTATCCTATGATGTGGCAGCAAAGTGTTCTGATTTCTCCTGCTCCACATCACTCATCATTGGAGTCTTTCAAAATCACCATGGGCACTAGACCTGGTCTCCTGTTCTTTCGCTTTGGGTGTTGGTTCAAAGAGGAGGAGGGGTTTCATACAAAACAATTTGGCATGTGATCTGAATTTATTGGTGGGGGGGTTCAATTCTAATGGGGAGGGGGCTTCTTTTTTCTTGCTTCTTTTTTATTATATATAAAAAATGTTTACATCCCCCACAAAAAAAAGCGACTTTGGCTGCCTCTATTCCCAGAAGCACTGGGAGGGGGCATCAGATGTAGGTGAATATATATGGTTTTATAGAAGAACAAGGAATTATTTTGGGGGCTTGAATAGGGTGGAGAATTGGAGACCCACTCCAAAGTACAGTGATGATGTTATATAAACAGCAATTAAACTAACGACTTAATGACAGTGTGTGCTAGTTACCGTTTCTGCTCTAGCGACACAGCGCCCTGGTGATCCTTCTTGGTGCTCGCTGGTTTTTTTTGTGTGGGGAGGGGGTTAGTTTTGTTATTTTCTTAAAGGAAGATCTCTCCCTCCCTCCCGTTTCCAAATAGCCTTTCGGTATTGTGGGCTCAGCAGGCGGCCACCGCCAAATTGCTGCCCTCCACTTCTTTGCCTGCAAGGCCTGGAATAAAAGAGGCGCTGAGGCAGCGAAAGCAGAGTTCTAAAGCCAGGCTGTTCTTGCTCTGTGATTTCACGAGGATGAAACGCGGAAGCGAGGGGTGTTCGTGGGAGAGGCTGGCCTGACAGCAAGGGTCCTGTGATACTGTGCTGTAGACAATCCACCACCACAGCGGCGGATCAGAACAACTGCCAAATAATAGAGCTTGGATCAGTCTGCAAAGAAGAGGAAATAATAAGCCTCCTGATTTTGTGTATTTCATGCTGAGGCCTTATATAAGCACTCGCGCGACATGATTTTGAGCCTCCCCTCTGTAAGGATGTTAAACGGTGACTGTAGTCAACTGGGAACATGTTGCACAACAAGTTAATAGTTTTATTTTTATTTTATTGCATTTATATCCCACTTTGTTCCCTTCACGGAACCCAAGGCTGTGTACATAACCCTCCTCCGCTCTGTTGAATCCTCACAATAACAAGCCTGTGAGGTAGGTTGGGCTGAGAGGCTGTGACTGGCCCAAAGTCACCCAGTGAGCTTCCATGACTGAGTGGAAACTAGAACCCAGATCTCCCAACTCCTAGTCCAGTACTCTAACCACTACATTGCACTGGCTCAATCTGAAACCCATGTCTTTATGCTCCATAGAGTTGTCTTTCTACGATGCCGGCATTGCAGGTCTGTAATACCTACAGCACATGGCTAATTAAAAATAGGGATGGGTTAGAAGCATCTTTCTGTTACTGATAAGAATTTACCAAAAATCACTAGGGATGTCAGGAGGATCCATCCAGAAGGGTGTGTGTTGATTTAGTTGCGCTTTTATCAGCTAGCTCCTACCCTTGGACGTTGGCTCGTTTCCCATGAGCTGACCCAATTCAATCTTTGTTGAGTTGGCCCAGTTTGTGCGTTTTCCATTTTTAAAAGTTATTTCCATAAATAGAAATTTGCAGCTCTAATTTGCATAATTTGCAGCGGCAATTTGTGTAATGTATTATTTCTGCTATAATCAGCGGTATATAAATCTTATAAATAAATAAATTGTGGTTAAAATGTGCATGCATTATGCTCATTGCAACTGCAATGTGTGCAAAATTTATATTAAAAAAAGGAAAAAAAATCCCCCCAAAGGGCCAGATTTTCCAATGACGCACATCCCCAAAATTCACAAATACCTTCATCTTCCAGAGAGAAAGAGCTTGAGGTTTAAAAAATTCAAATGTGGGAGAACCTGAAATTTCCAGATTTGTCCATCCAGGCTCAGGGCTTTGAATGCTTAACATATCGAAATCTGGGTAGGAATCCCTTTGTATTCATCCACATCTGTATACCTGAATTGGAGTTGCCTTCAACAGCTATATATTAGGCAGGAAAATTATAGAATCATAGAATCAAAGAATAGTAGAGTTGGAAGAGGCCTATAAGGCCATCAAATCCAACCCCCTGCTCAATGCAAGAATCTACCTTAAAGCATCTTTGACAGATGGTTGTCCAGCTGCCTTTTGAATGCCTCTAGTGTAGGAGAGCCCACCACTTCTCTGGGTCATTGGTTCCATTGTCATATTGCTCTAACAGTCAGGAAGTTTTTCCTGATGTCCATCCTTCCCACGTTGAGGATAGCTATAAGGATTGAATTTATCCAGTGCAGATAGCTGAGAATTTTGTTTCAGTTCATTTTTTATATGAATTAACCAGAACTCACAAATTTCATATCTGGGAGCAAAAGGTCTTGAGATTTTAAAAGAAATTGAATGTGGGAGTGTTATGGTTGAACATAGATTCGCACCCAATTCCTCCAGCAGGATACCAATGCTTGACCCACCTGACCCCTGTGATTCTCTAAGATTTAAATAGAACTTTCCTACCTTTATACAAATTTATGGTGTGACCACACTTAGAATGCTGTGTACAGTTTTGGTCACCACACCTAAAAAAAAGATGTTGTAGAACTTGAAAATGTGCAGAAAGGAGCGACTCAAATGATCAAAGGACTGGAGCATTTCCCCTATGAGGGAAGGTTACAACAGCTGGGATTGTTTAGCTTGGAAAAAAGGAGGCTGAGGGGAGACCGGATACAGGTGTACAAAATCTTACGTGTTGTGGAGAACGTGGACAGGGAGGAATGTTCCCCTCTTTCATAATACTAGAACCCAATGGAGACATCCCATGAAGCTGATTGGTGGGAGATTCAGGGAGGATAAAAGGAAGTATTGCTTCACACAGTGCATGGTTGAACTCTGGAATCCACTACCACAACATGTTGTGATAGCCGTCAATTTGGATGGCTGTAAAAGGGGGTTGGATAAATTCCTGGAGGAGGGGAAGGCAATCAATGGCTACTAGTCCTGATGGCTGTGTGCTACCAGAGACAGTAAGCCTATATATACCAGTTGCTGGGGAACATGGATGGGAGAGTACTATTGCACTCATGTTCAACTTGTGGGTTCCTGGTCAATAGGTAGTTGGCCACTGTGTGAACAGAGGGCTGAACTAGATGGCTTCTAGCATGACACTTATGTTCTTTTTTATTTTATTTAAAGTTTTTTATTATTTTCAAACAAAGATAAAATACGAACAATGCAACATGCAACATTAAGATGAACTTCCGAATTTCTCCAACTTACAAAAATATCCACAGTTTCTTTTACGCTTTATCACAACAAAGTTATAAATATCATAAAAAAACAAGAATAGTGAGTGAATTCCCTGACTTCCCTATCTTATCAATTGTCTTTCTTCCAAATTCATCACTGAATCCACATGCAAATATGTCCTTCTCTCCTCTCTCTTTTAAAAAAAATCTATCAGAGGTTTCCATTTCTCAGTAAATCTTATTGTTGTTTTGTGTTTTATTATCGCAGTGGGTTTTGCCATTTCCGCCAACTCTTGTCATCTTCAATATCCATTCCTCCTCTGTTGCACTTCATATGTTCTTATGAATGGAGTGATGCTAAGAGATGGTAGATTGCATGGTGATGCTAAATTTTTGCCTTAGCTGGGATATGAAGACCGGGGTCTCTGATTCATTCTTTATAACATCGACAGTGTTCAAACATGGGCAATATGGAGAGATTGCCATGGGAATCATGATCCTCCAATTCAAAATTGGAAGGCTGTCAGGGTCAATGATACAAGATTGGACTTCTATGCATCTCGACTCAGAAGTAAGTATGATTAAGTTCAATGAGACTTACTCCCAGGTAAGGCTGCGTAGGATTGTCCCTTAAATTGTCAGACTAATTGTGAAAACATTTAGTTTGGCATTAGAGCAACCCAAATGTTCTTCAGTTAGGTTTTTCAGGAGAAAGTAGTAGTGTTGGGTAGAATTAAGGTAGACATTTTCCCCCCAAAAGGTTTGAATTGTTCAAAAAGAGATGAAGATTTAAAAGGATAATTGAATTTTGGTTCATGTATTAGTTCAAAAGTCTGATATCAGGCAAGTGTGCATTAAAATGCAAATCAAACAAATGTATCTAATAGCCTCATCCATCATGACGTTACAAAAAAATTTTGGTTTGCATTCTAATGCGAATTTACCTTATTCCTGACTTTTGAGTTTATGTGTGAGCTAAAACTCAGTTATCCTTTGAAAGTAAAATCCAAAATTGCATTACATTGAGGAAATTGCTTGCAAAAATGGGAATATTATGTGAAAAAGTGTGCATAAATTAGGAAAATATACACACGAATGAAGTACAAATTAGGGATGTGCATTGTATCAGACCTGATATCCGATACCGATTAAAATCAGAGGAAATCGGACATCCGATGTCCGATTCTGGCCGCAAGAGGTCCGATTTCTCCCAATCCATTTTTTTTCAATCAGTTTAATATCGGAAAAAATCGGAAAATCAGACCCCCATTTTACGGGTTTTCGCCATAGGCTTGCATTGAGGGAAAGAAAGCTTTCCCCAAATGCAAGTCTATGGGGAAAACATGGTGGTGGGTGAGTAGGGAACTCCCCCTCCCTCCCTCCCCCCACTTGCACTGCTTAGCTGCTGCCTCCTCACTGCCACCCACTGCTTCCATACTACTGATAAACAGGCCTTGCGGCCTGTTCCACAATAGAGCGACGTTGCGCCAGGTGACATCATCACTTGGCGTGCCGTTGCTCTATTGTGGAACAGGCCACAAGGCCTGTATATCAGTAGTACGGAAGCAGCGGGCAGCAGCGGACAGCGGCGGCAGGTAAGGAGCATGAGTGGGTGTGAGGGGGGAGGAGGGAGGGAGGGAGAAGAGGTCCCCTTTTACCTGCCACTGTCCCGTGCTGCTGTCTGCTGCTTCTGTGTACTGCTAATTAGGCTTTGTGGCCTGATTCTCATAAGAGCGATGACGTAACGGGTCACCCGGCACATCGTCACTCTACTGAGAACCAGGCTGCAAAGCCTAATTAGCAGTACATGGAAGCAGCAGATGGCAGCGGATGGCAGTGGAGGACAGCAGCAGGTAAGAAGCATGAGTGGGGGGAGGGAGGGGGAGGGGGAGGCAGGGAGGGTCGACATTTTAGGTGTTTTCCCCATAGACTTGCATTGGGGGAAAGCTTTTCCCCCCCAATGCAAGCCTATGGGGAAAAACCTAAAATGGCGGTCCGATATTGAAATTGGAACTTCCAATTTTGTATCGTTATCAGATCCAATACGATAAGATGGACCTCCGATTTTAACAATACGATACTTTAAAAATTCTGAAGTTCCAATTCTGATTCCGATTCGATTTTTTGCGTCCGTGCTCATCCCTTCTACAAATGTTCATATGAATTGAAAAATAAAATCTCAAAGTTAAGAATCAACCAAATTTAAGAATCGAAAACTTCTCAAAGTCCAGAATGAACCAAACTTAAGATGAGAAAAATTAGTAGCTGTGAGTAACTGAATTGACAGATTCATCCATGCCTAGAAGCTGCTGCTGCAAAAGTTTGTGAGTAGTTTAGACTCAGCTCTAATTAAAAATATTTATTTCATTGTTTATAGTAACAGCATGAAGTTTTAAATGGATCAGCAAATTATACAGCCAACTTTACGCATAGTGGCTATGAACAGCAAGAATAGGCAGCATTTCAACAACAGGGATTTTAGGAATGAGGAAATCATATTTCCATACCCATACTTCTGTTTCTTCCCATTTCTGCATGAATCTGCATTTTTTTTTAAAAAAGTACACAACTCTGCATATCAATACACATTTAGATATACATTTCCAATGGTTTATTTCTTGACAAAATATGCATTTTGAATATTTTCTTTCAAGATATGCATTTCTAAATGTATCTTCTCTCAAATCAGGCATTTTAAAACAAGCTTTGATACATCATCAGAGCCAAGACCTGTATCAGAACATTCAGGAAATGTGAGAACTAGTGCAGAAGAGCAGATCCATACATTAGTCTGAGACGTAGAGATCAAGTCAGTTCATGGTGGAATTTACAAAGATCACACAGTTTAACACAGAGCCATACAAGATGGAGGAGACCTTGCATTTAATGACTGCCATAGATGTTGTGTTGATACCGCAGGGAGAATCAAGGTTATGTCCTTGTGTCTCATGATTTATATACTTGTGACGTTTTACATCTCCAAAAACTGAGCAAAGTGCTATAAAAACAAAATATTCACATAAGGATGAGGTCTACAAATACTTGCTACAATGGGACCTGTTAAAGTGAACATTCACAGTATTCTAGCCACTGAAAGGTCGTCATGAAAGGACTTTAAGTTAGGGCAGGACTGTATATAGTGAGATATGACAAAGATGTACAGGGAGTTGTTAAAAGGAAGGTTCTGTTTCCAGTAGGGGTGTGCACGGACCCCCCGGATCGGATCGGGACCCGGATCGGGACCTCCAATTTTGTCCCGGACCGGTTCGGACAAAATCGGAGGCCCCCCGGACCGGATCGAGTCCGATCCCGACCCAAAAATCGTACATTTTTGGATCGGCCGCCATTTTTTTCCCCATAGACTTGCATTGCAATGCAAGTCTATGAGGAAAAAATGGCGGCGGGTGGGTAAGGGGGGGCCTAACTCCCTCCCCCCCCCCGGGGCCGTCCGCTGTGGACGGCCCCGGCAGGTAAACCCCCTCCCCCGCGCTCCCTACCCCCCCTGGGGCCGCCTGCTTCCATCCGCTGGCGCCCGCGGGCGCCAGCGGATAGAAGCGGACGGCTCCGGGGGGGGGTAAGCCCCCTTCCCCGCCACTTACCTTCTCGGCACGTCCGGCGCCGGCGGCTACTACCAGCGGGCTCCGCGGCCTACTCTCGAGTAGCGCGCCGGGTGATGACATCACCCGGCGCGCCACCCTGGAGCAGGCCGCGGAGCCTGCTGGTAGTAGTAGGCGCCGGCGCCGGACGGGAGCCGCCGGGCCGGGCAGGTAAGGGCCCCCCTCCCCCCTCCCCCCTCCGCGCGCCCCCTCCTCCCCTCCACGCACCCCCTCCTTACCTTTCCGGCCCGGCGGCTCCCGTCCGGCGCCGGCGCCTACTACTTCCAGCAGGCTCCGCGGCCTGCTCTAGAGTAGCGCGCCGGGTGATGACATCACCCGGCGCGCCATCCTAGAGCAGGCCGCGGAGCCTGCTGGGAGTAGTAGGCGCCGGCGCCGGACGGGAGCCGCCGGGCCGGAAAGGTAAGGGCCCCCCTCCCCCCTCCGCGCGCCCCCTCCTCCCCTCCACGCACCCCCTCCTTACCTTTCCGGCCCGGCGGCTCCCGTCCGGCACCGGCGCCTACTACTTCCAGCAGGCTCCGCGGCCTGCTCTAGAGTAGCGCGCCGGGTGATGACATCACCCGGCGCGCCATCCTAGAGCAGGCCGCGGAGCCTGCTGGGAATAGTAGGCGCCGGCGCCGGACGGGAGCCGCCGGGCCGGAAAGGTAAGGGCCCCCCTCCCCCCTCCGCGCGCCCCCTCCTCCCCTCCACGCACCCCCTCCTTACCTTTCCGGCCCGGCGGCTCCCGTCCGGCGCCGGCGCCTACTACTTTCAGCAGGCTCCGCGGCCTGCTCTAGAGTAGCGCGCCGGGTGATGACATCACCCGGCGCGCCATCCTAGAGCAGGCCGCGGAGCCTGCTGGGAGTAGTAGGCGCCGGCGCCGGACGGGAGCCGCCGGGCCGGAAAGGTAAGGGCCCCCCTCCCCCCTCCGCGCGCCCCCTCCTCCCCTCCACGCACCCCCTCCTTACCTTTCCGGCCCGGCGGCTCCCGTCCGGCGCCGGCGCCTACTACTTCCAGCAGGCTCCGCGGCCTGCTCTAGAGTAGCGCGCCGGGTGATGACATCACCTGGCGCGCCATCCTAGAGCAGGCCGCGGAGCCTGCTGGGAATAGTAGGCGCCGGCGCCGGACGGGAGCCGCCGGGCCGGAAAGGTAAGGGCCCCCCTCCCCCCTCCGCGCGCCCCCTCCTCCCCTCCACGCACCCCCTCCTTACCTTCCCGGCCCGGTGGCTCCCGTCCGGCGCCGGCGCCTACTACTACCAGCAGGCTCCGCGGCCTGCTCTAGAGTAGCGCGCCGGGTGATGACATCACCCGGCGCGCCACCCTAGAGCAGGCCGCGGAGCCTGCTAGTAGTAGTAGGCGCCGGCGCCGGACGGGAGCCACCGGGCCGAGAAGGTAAGTGCCCCCCTCCTCCCCCCCCCGCTGTCCACTTTCATCGGCGGGCGCCCGCTGGCGCCCGCCAATGGAAGCGGCGGTGGGCGCCAGTGGGCGCCCGCCGATCCGCCGATCCGCCGAACCGGTTCGGAGCTTTTTCGGACCGGTTCGGATTGGATCGGCCGATCCAGCTGCGGGATCGGAAATCGGATAATTTATCCGATTTCCCACTGGACCGGACTCGGATCGTGGATCGGGTCCGATCCAGTGCACATCCCTAGTTTCCAGCACAGATGGAGGTTCTGTTTTCGGCACGGATGATTTTTATTTAACGATAACCACCAAATTCAAACCCAGCCAGCACCCTGGGATGGGAGCAGGGCTGTTGAATCTCTTTCACCCCAGTGCTGAATTCAATTTTAGAGAAGCTCTGACCTTCCAGGGGTGATCAGGGCCAAAGGCCAAAGGCAAAATGGAGGCGAAGTCAAAATACAGACAAATAAATAAATGCCAGCCAAAATGCACATTTCCCACAGAGGCTAAAAATGTGAAAATGCACATTTTGGAGGAATTTTCTGCAAATTTGGAAGCTAAAAAAATCTGATTCCAACAATGTGTGGATGACAATGAAAGGCTCCTAAGAATCCGTGAAACACAGGTGGATTGGTTTTTTTTTTCACAATCCATACATCCCTAACTGGAAAATACTCTACCTTTAAACACACATACAAACAACAACCACATATACATTTCTGATCTCTCTTCAGCCCCTGCTGCATAGTGCTGTTTTTTTGGGCACTCTGCTCATTGAAGATACGCCGAGCTAAGAAAAAAAATGCACAAGATGTTACTTGAGAGCGAAAGCACCAGTCTTTTTTGAGGGTGTTTCCAAAGGGGGAGAAAATCCAGTTGCATCAGTGAGTGGACAATGGAATGAAAGACTCCTGGCAGTCGGTGAAATTTAGAGAGGAATGAACAAATCAGCATTTCAATAAGCTTGGTAGAATGTCTTGCTATGTGTTTGGGGAGGGAGGAAAGTTACTGTTACTGCTCAATTACAATGAAATTCAATGCAGGTTTGGAGGGATCTAATCACGTAAAATACTCATAGGAATTTCTATAAAGGTTTGAAAATATTTTAAAAGATTAACAACCTTTCTTGGAGTGGAGCTGATGAGGTTCACTCAACCCCTCTCTCCCGATTATCAACATGTTTTTGGGGTGGGGGTTATAGACATGCCTGCAACATCCCTATAAACCTGAGAGAGCTTCAGGCAATATAGAAATGTACTAAATAAAACAAGAAAGGGTGCAATCCTATGCATGTTTAGACACAAAATAAATAAAAAAACCTACAGCTCCCAGCGTGCTGGAGCTGTAGGACTTTTTCTGTCTAAACATGCATAGGATTGCACGTTAAATAAATGATAACATTTGAAGGTGCCTGCTGATGCTACTGAACTCTTGCCTCTCTGTCCACTGCGGTGAACACCATCCTCATTCTCACTCTTCTTATGCTCAGATCCAACTCTTGCATTCACATCTGCATTGTTACAGGTGTATGTGCTTGGATTCCAGCCAGATTGAAGAATCCCCAGTAAAACATGCTTCGTGCTGCACTCATTTCCATCCTGCTGTTGGCCATATGGGTTATGTGCCATTGCCTCATGGTAGGGCCGGCCCCGGACTGGAGTGTGTGTGAGAAAATAGCCCGTCCCCTTTGAAGCCCGATGGGGCTATGAGGGAAATGCCAATGGAGAGAGTTTCCTCATCACTTCTTCAAACATAAAATGATTTCTTCTTTCTTGTTTGAGTGTGGGGAGGGGAGGGAGAGGGAGGAGTGGAGAGAGAGAATGAAACATCTCAGGCATTTTTACAGGAAAAAAGTCGCCTTCTGAGACATTTGAGTTCATATCTACCAATCATGCAGATGTGCAAAACACTGTGAGCCAAGTCCAAATTGCTTAAAGACACGTCCACACACACACTTGATAATGATGAACTTGTCGATACGTGCAACTGGGAAGTGGGGCTGTCGTAATTTTCAACTCTGCAACACGTGAAAAGTTACTTGGAAGTAGTAACGCAGTGACCTGCCATTGCATGTTTAGCCTTGAGTAGGGCAACCATATGAAAAGGAGGACAGGGCTCCTGTGTCTTTAACAGTTGTATTGAAAAAGGAATTTTAGCAGGTGTCATACCAATGTCCTAGAGAGGTGGTGGGCTCTCCCACACTAGAGGCAATCAAGAGGCAGCTTGACAACCATCTGTCAGGGATGCTTTAAGGTGGATTCCCGCATTTAGCAGGGGGTTGGACTCAATGGCCTTAGAGGCCCCTTCCAACTCTACTGTTCTATGATTCTATAAGGGTGAAGAGGAGAAGCAGCCCTTCCATTAGGCAGGGTGAGGCAGTACCTCAGGTGGAAGATGCAAGGATGCAGCACAAAGTGTTGAAGGAGAGAACTGTGCGCCATGCAGCCTGCTCTGCACCCACCCATGTCAATGTTAAGCAGGATATTGCTCTATGGAAGCACTATGAAAGTGGTATATAAGAGGCAAGAGCCACACTACTGCTTTATATAGGTATTGAAGTGCGCTGACAACTGTTGGGGCCTATTGCCACATACCATATACCGTTTTCATACCATTTTCATAGTGCAATATCCTGCTGGATGTAGATCTGGCCATAGTGTTGTCTAGCGTGACCAGATAAAATCCAGGTCCAGGCTCATGTAACTTTAACAGTTGTAGAGAAAAGGGAATTTCAGCCAGTGTCATTTGTATGCAATTAGTTCCTGATGATATCCCTCCTCATCACAACAGTTAAAGTTGCAGGGGCCCTGCCTTCTTTTGTGTATGGTCACTCTAGTATAGTGCCTGCACCTTTAACTGTTGTGATGGAGAGGGAATTTCACCAAGAACTAATTGCATACAAATGACACTGGCTGAAATTCCCTTTTCTCTACAACTGTTAAAGTTACATGAGCCCTGACCTGGATTTTATCTGGTCAGCCTAGTGTTGTCCAACGTAGTGTTGAAGGAAGGTTCATCTGCCAATCCAATCAGCTTTTGTACATATAATGGTAGAGGGCATCATCTTGTCCTTTGCTTCAGGAAGCAAAATGTCTTGGTGTTTAACTGTTTGTGTGTGTGTGTGTGTGTGTGTGTGTGTGTGAGAGAGAGAGAGAGAGAGAGAGAGAGGAGAGTCAGCTCTTAATCACTGTGGACATCATTGTCTAGACCGAATGGCGATCCGCTTGGTTGACTATTGCGTGCTCGGTTGAGGAGTCAGACTGCCCTGGCTCTGGATGAATGAAACCTTTCCCAGCCTTCCTGAGATTCTGAGCTTGACAGCCTTTGAAGCAAGGAAGTGAATTGAAAACCAGGCACCTCAGCAGGATAGCAGACATTTGGGCAAAAGCATCTCGCTCCCGCTCGGTTGCTGTGGCCTCCAGCCAATTTGACCCACTTCTCTGGGCCAGCGAAGCACAGATGACAGAGTTCGGAGACTCCCCGAGAACGCCAGGTTGTGGGAGCACACGGCAACCCTTCCCCTTCTGCTCCAAGCCTTGCTATGTTGGCAGCTGTCCTTCAGGCAAGGAGAGATTGGGAAGACACAGTCCAGAGGTTCTCAATGCAGCAGCAATGCTGAGCCTCAGAGTTTAGCACACTCAGAGCAAAAATATTATCAGCAGGATTTGTCTGTTCCTTTCAACAATGGGATGTCCATCCAATGCGTATGGTATTTTTACTGAGCGCATAAAAGTAATGCTTAGCTGAGATTTGGGGGAGGGGGCTCATTTTATAAACAGTTTTGCACAGGGAAGTGTGGTGCTGGGAATTTCAGTCCATTTAAGCCTGATGGGATTTGCCAGTGTTCCTGTTCCAACATGCAACAGCGGACTGTGGCGGATTCCCCTCCCCACGATTCTGGAAATGTGTGTGTCCATTAAATAAATACATACATTTTTGGTGGGTCCCTTGAATGGTACAATTGGGAGCATCTTTATTGTTGTTTGGGTTGTTAAATTTGCAGAAATGGGATTGTGTGTGTGTGTGTGTGTGTGTGTGTGAATATTGCAGGTCTTTAAATTTTTGTGAATAGGATCATTCTTAATCTGTAGTCTTCTGCAAGTCCTCCAGTCTGCTATGTATTCCTGTGTCATAGGAATACATGCCAATTTCATCCTCTTCACAGTTTGCTTAGGAAAGGGAGAAGTGGAAAATGAAATGGAGACGCTCTTTGACAAGTACAGAATATGGCTCCGCTGGGCAAAAGGAAGCAGTGTGTGGAGAGAAACTGACAAGGATATTTACAATGAGAATATACGGCAGAATTCTCATGCATCCCTAGTTTTATACATCCGTTCCAGCACATTTTAGTGACCATTATGAAAGGGTATGCAAAAATGTTCATAATGGATAAACATCCGGAAAGAAATAGCCATATGCTCAGTTATACGTAGGGACAGACAAATCCATCAACTCTGCTTTTCTCTGCATTGATTTTTTTTAAAAAAAGATCTTATGTGGTTTCTGTCCCGAACATTAGACATTTGCAAATTTTGGAAAGTTCTTATCAAACATGAACTGAAATGAAGTTCTCATCCATCTGAGCCAGACAAATTCAATAGGGCCAGCTATTCCCAACAGGGAGAGAAACATGTCATACCTGCCTGGCATGTAACTATTTATTTATTTATTTATTACAGCAGCAGGAGTGAAAAGGAATCGCTGTGCTGGGAGCCTCTCTGCCAAAAGCCACGCTTCAAATAGGCCAGGAAGAGTCCCCCAAAGGCTAATATCCCTTGTCAGCCTCTCCTCTGGCCAGCGTCACACGAAGCCCCACCAATGCTGGGGCTTGAGGAGCATCTGCTCAATCTTCTCCCCACCTGCAACGGCCCTCCCACACTCAGGCAAGCTGGATGCAGAGTAGGGCATCAGCGTCTACAGTGTTTAGTAAATAAATGAATAAAAAAAGTCCTTCATGATTGAGTATTCCATAAATGTTCAGCTTTTTTTTTTTTTTTAAAGTCCCCAGGTGCACACCCTGATGAAATGTGCTATGTACTAGGACGTCTCAAGCCTCGGGATCCCAAACCCGGAGCATGGAGGCCATTTTAGGACAGATCGCCAGCTCTCGCGGGAAAGCCGGCGATGTTGCGAGTTCTCTCCCCAGAGAGAGGACATGCTGGGACCTGGAACATGGAGTCGCTGGTGTCGAGGAGCGCGTAACGCCATGGCGGGTGGCAACAACGATAGCTCTACCCTCTGCTCCTGGGCTCTGGTCAGTCCAGCCCTCCCAGGCACTGTATGCTGGTTGCTGTAGACTTTTCTGGGGCCTGGGAGTGAGGGAGGAAATGGCGGACCTGTCATTTTATGATGGATTCATCCTAAAATGGCCTCCAAGCTTCAGCTTTGGGATGCCGATGCCCGATGCCCGCACAGTCCTACTGTGTATATCTATGAGAGGATGTCAAAGGGAGGGAGAGAAAGTGACAGAGAGAGAGAGAGAGAGAGAGAGAGAGAGAGAGAGAGAGGAGATGGTGACAAAGAGAGAGTAAGGCCAGATCTACACCAAGCAGGATATAGTGGTATGAACGCAGAACGAAAGTGGTATATAAAAGGCAGGAGCCACACCAAGCAGGATACAGCAGTATATGGTATGTGTCTTATGGGCCCCAACAGTTGTCAGTGCACTTGAATACCGCTATAAAGCAGTAGTGTGGCTCCTTTTCTTGTTTATCAGGTATTGTCCCGGGAAACCCGCCAGCAGAGTTCTTATCAGTCCATTCCGGGAATGCAGCCAACAGAAATGTTTTTAAGTTTGTTTAGAGCAAGGAGAAATTAACTCCTGCAAAGCATGAAATGCTGAATCTTCCTAGCTCCTATAGGCAGAGATACAATGTCCAAAATCAGGTCCAAAATTCCAGGGAAAAAGTCAGAGAGAAAAAGTCCACAAGTCAAATCCAATTCCAAAGTCAAGGGTCAGAGAGAGGGTCCATAAGTCAAGTACAAATCCGGAGTCAAAAGCCAAAGCAGGAGTCTGTGAGCTAGAAGCAGGTAGTGTAGCTAGGCAGCTTGCACGTTGGTTGTTTCTAGCAGAGAAACGTCCTGCACTTTGAGGCTTTTTAAGCAGCTACTCAGCTGGGCTCACCCTTCCCCAGCTGTGGCCCATTACTTAGCTTTGGCTATTTAAGCTCAGTGTCTACTCTGCCGCGTCTCTGCAGTCGCAAACTTCTTCTTGCTGATCGGACCTGCTCTGCATGCTTTAGACGCCTTCTTTGCTGAGGACTGGGTGGCTGACATTCTTCGCCTTCAGAAACTTCTTCAGGAGATGGAGGAGGATAACTTTCCTGGGGCTTCTCTTCCCCCTCTGCTGCACGGCCCCTCTCTTCCTCCGACACTGCCTCCAATATACTCTGAGGCAAAGAATCTGCAGCCCTGGGTGAGTCAGCTTCATCCTCTGAGGAAGACTCCTCAGGAGGGACCATGACACTCCTGTCTCTTACATACAGCTTTAATACCATTATATTGTACTTGGTGTAGATCTGGCTGGTGGAATACACTGAGTTAGGAGGTGGTGGCTGTCCCTCACTGGAGGCATTTAAATAGAGGCTAGACTGCCAACTGTCAGGGGTGTTGCAAGGTTCCTACATGTGATTGGACTAGATGACCTCTAGGGTACTTCATATCTCTAATATTCCATTATTGCACATATGGCAGGGTATTTGAATATGGACTAGTTGTGCAGAGGAGAAAGGATCTAAACTAAAAATCAGCATGGGATTTCCTATATGTCCATGCTAGTTCTCTTAGGCCAGATCTACACCAAGCAGGATATAGTGGTATGAAAACCAGATGAAACTGGTATATAAAAGGCAGGAGCTACACCAAGCAGGACATAGTGGTATATCATAGAGTCATAGAGTCAGAGAATAGTAGAGTTGGAAGGGGCCTCTAAGGCCATCGAGTCCTACTCTGCTCAATGCGGGAATCTACGTTAAGACATCCCTGACAGAGGGCTACCCATCTGCCTCTTAAAGGCTTCTATTGTGGGAGAGCCCACCACCTCCCTAGGTCATTGGTTTCACTGTCATACTGCTCTAACGTTTTTCCTGATGTCCTGCCAGAATCTGGCTTCCTGTCACTTGAACTCATTATTCCATGTCCTGCATTCTGGGATGATCGAGAAGAGATCCTGGCCCTCCTCTATATGACAATCACTCAAGTATTTGAAGAGTGCTATCATGTCTCCCCTCAGTCTTCTCTTCACCAGGCTAAACATGCCAAGTTCTTTCAGTCTCTCCTCATAGGGCTTTGTTTCTAGACCCCTGATCATCATCGTTGCCCTCCTCTGAACCCCCTCCAGCTTGTCTGCATCCTTCTTGAAGTGTGGTGCCCAGAACTGCACTAAATGCTCAATATGGGGCCTAGCCAGTGCTTAGTGTGTATTCTGCCTTTGAAATTGTGTTCAGAATCAATTTCCCTCTCTTGATGCTGCTTCTTCAGGGCCACTTCCCCCAACCTCAGCTGTAGATCCCTCCTTCCCAGAGTAACCATGCATGTAATCCCATTGAATTAGGAATCATACTGTGAATGGGATAATGTCAATCAGGTTTGGCTACATAATTGTGTCACTGAGGGCAAGTGAAGGCAAGTGACGGTGATGTAAATGAATAAATTGAAATAACAACTAACCAAAAATGATTCAGTTTTATGTCCTGCTGAAAGTAGTTTTGAAGAAGTCTTTAAGGGTTCCTTATTGTCAGTCTTTGTACCAGAGTTGCATAGACCATTGTAATGTTCACTTGAAAAACAGCACAAGTAGGGAGTATGAGAAAAACCTTTCAGTCTGTTTCTTTATCGGGATTTACACAGTTCGCACCTTCTGGACTGAACGCGAGCTTGGTCACAATCTGCATCAACGTTCATCCATTTCAGAGCTTGCAATACATTTGCAGACCCTCCAAGCCTGCATGAAAACATGCAGGGATTTTCATGTAACAGGAATATATCAACAACGAACATATCAACAACAAGCATTTGATACAGACTTGAGTCAGAACAAGTTTGAGATGGAATTCAAAGTTTGGTCAGTTTTTTATTTTTATTTTTGCTGATTCTCATTTCTCTAAAGAACACATGACACAGACAATATGAGTCTTGTCCCATTTGTATTGTTTTAATTGGTCTTTTTTAAGCCCCTTCACCTCCTGGCTGTTGATATTTCAATGTCCTTTCCCCTCCTTTTCTGGAATAGCCTTCACGCCCCAACTCTGCCAGTCATGAGCACCCGCGGTGTCATGCATCAGGTGTATCTTTGCAACGTGGGCAGGATGAGAACATTGACATGGATGTGACCACATTCATAGGATTCAGTGGCAGAGCAGGGAAATGAAACACAACACAATGAGGACAAGGGAGGGAGGAATCAGCCTAGCAATGAACAAAGAAGAGAGCAACATTAATGCATTCACAATTGGTGCTGCTGAAAATCGCCCCAAATGGGAGAACCGACACTGGCGAAAAGGAACCCAGCAAGTAGTCATTTTTGTCTGAGCCCAACTTTTTGTTACCCTCCAAAGCAGCTCTCGAAGAGGGAAATTACTTAATGACGAGAGATCCATCGCAGTCTCAAGTGACACAACGGCTCCACTCGAAAATGCCGGAGCTGTTATCAGAGCAGCAACAATGAGGAAGGGAACATTTCGGGCTTTGAAAGAGGGAAGGCGGGAAGGGAGGAGGGAATCCTCTCTCAAATCAAAGGCAAGCGCTGCACTCCCTTTCTAAGGGACAATTTAAAGCAAAATCCCCCAACGCCGTGGTGAGCCTGTCTGAATCATGCTGATTACAGTAAATGCCACAGAGCACTTTTGCCAAAATGGTGTTACCTGATTGCCTGTTCCGTGACTAATTTGTTATATGGAAAACACCTATTTTCTATATTAGCAGCCAAGGGTAAATATCCCTTCGCTCTGTCTCTCTCCCACACACACACGTGTGTGTGTGTGTATGTGTTTGTGTGTGTGTGTGTGTGCATATTGCATCCAAAATGCTAAGAAACAGAATGGAGAAAGGCAGATTGCTTCTCAATTGCTTCAAATTGTTTCTACTGCTGAAGAGCAGATGCAGAATATTCATTTCCCCCTAAAAATCACATTGGAGAGATGGCCATGGAAAGCACCCCCAGAGAGATTCTCTGAAACAGAACCGTCTTTGGGCTGAAAGAGGTCCTGCAACCCTGTACTAGATGACTTCCAGTCCTATGGAATTCTGGTTTAAGTGGGTGCATTTGTACAATTAATTGGAGCATGCACAGTTTCCTGCAGCTTTTATGTTCCTCTGCTTCATTTTCATCTCTTCCCCACCTCATAATAACCTTACCAATGTGAATGCTGGACTCCAACAAGGAACTCTTTGAGGCGTGTTTTCCCAGTGCGCACATGCACTGTTGAACATGGATAAAACACCCCACAAAGAGAATCTGGATACAACCAGACTATGAATGTGCAAATCAGCAAAACTCACAAAAGCTCTCTGAATTCCATGTCAAAGCTCCGTCCAACCTGAATCTGTATTAATTTGCAATTGTTTTTTTCTTCTCATTTGAAAATCTGTGTGCATTTCCATGCATATTTCCCCCAAATGCATGCATCAGTTGTGTGCATCTTAGAAATGTACACATTCTTCTTCCATTGATTTAAGTGTGTTTGTGTGCATTTTTTCAGAAACATGCATTTTTCATGCACATTTTTTCCAATGTACACATACTGTGGAATGCAAATATTTTTTGTCTGTGAATCATGCTGTAATCTCGGAAAGCGATGGAGTTTGACTGCAGATTGCGTCTGAGTCTGTGTTTGGTCTGGAAGACATGAACTGGGTAAATCTGATCAAAAACAAACTCAAACAAATTTCTCATACATCCTTAACAAGACATACAATCAAATCAAGTTAGCACTTGGGGAGGGCGATCCTAATTACAGGTTCACAATGGTCTCAGTTGGAGCATCTAAGGTTGTGGAAGATAGAATCATAGAATAGTAGAGTTGGAAGGAGCCTATGAAGCCATCAAATGCGACCCCCTGCTCAGTGCAGGAATCCACTTAAAAACATCCCTGACAGATAGTTGTCCAGCTGCCTCTTAAAGGCCTCTACTGTGGGAGAGCCCACCACCTCCCTAGGTCATTGGTTCCATTGTCGTACTGCTCTAACATTCAGGAAATTTTTCCTGATGTCCAGAGTTCCCTTTTTTCAACTATTTCTATTGATGGGGAATTTCAAGCTCTTTTAAATTCTTCTAAAATCAATTTGAAGCTCATTTCGGCTCCTTCCCATTTTTATCCAGGTTTTTGTTTTTTGCTCACTCATTGGGGGAAAAGTGGACTTTTATCTGCATATTTTTCAAAAGTGTGCATTTTCTCCCCATTGACTGAAGTGTGTGAACGCACAGTTTGTTTTGTTTTGGTTGTTTTAGGAAAGTGTGCATTCCAATGTTCGGATCACAACTGCAGTATTTTGTAAGCGTTTCTCAAAAACAGTGCCCCTGCTCATGTTCACATTCAGAATGGTGATTGGGACAAGTTTGCACAATTTGGGGACAGAAACAAAATTTCCATACATCTCTGTTTCCCTCCAATAGTGGGTGATTGGAAAAAAAATGATTTATGCAATCCTGTGATAGAATATCACAGATGTTCTTCTCTGAGGTTGGAGAAAGAGCTCCGACCTAAGAGGAGGAGATTTGCCCACAGATCCCTTCACCCAGCCCCTGAAGATGGCTCCTTATCTCTTACTTCCATGAAAAGGGTGTTGATTGAAGGTGTGGTTTGGACAGATTGTGGATAGGGAGTGACTTCAGATATGGATGATCCAAAGCCTTCCTGGGCCCCAAACATGGGACTGGAATAAATTATGTCCCTCCTATTGTTTGCAAGGAATGGCAAACATTTTTTAAAAATCACATCTCCTCCCTCACTTCTGCCCTGCGTGCAAGATTTTGGGCATGTCAAATGTTCTGAGCTCAGAGTATCCCAACTCTATAGACAGGACAGCCCCACTTGTGTGAACTCTATTATGATCTCTCAGCACAGGTATGGGTTGGGCTGTGATTAGGGCTGCTTGAGGGTGGTGATTGATGTGTATTTTGGAGCAAACCAACCTGATTCATAGCTCCCGAATTCATCGGAATGGCCTTCCCTTGCAGATCATGCCCTTCTGTGAATTTGGCAACGTTATATCCCAACACATCTAAAAATGCATTCTGTTGGATGAATTCAGAATTAGAAATGTGTCCTTTGAGAAGAAAAGAGGAATGAGAAGTTGCCTTTTGTGAGAAAATGTGTTCAGAAATTGCGCCACAGGTTAATGTGGAAATGGGGCTTACGAATGAATGCATGCAAAACTGAGAGGGACTAGAAAGAGACCTGTCTCTCCCTCCCTGGCTGTAGTGCCCATCTCAGTCAAAGGGGAAAGGCCATCCAGTTGCCCCCCAGAGTCCTGCTGCTTGGGAACACAACATTTCCTTTAGCTGTCTCCAAACAGTTTAGTGGCTTGTTGCCTAGACTACCAGAACTCCCACACATTGCTATTTTATTCGGAAAGACATTCTGTCATCACTCTTTCACACACACACACACACACACACACACACACATCACAACATGACACAGAAGATTTGGGTGTCCTGAGAGATGCCCTCTCCATATGATGGGAGCAGGGTGTTGAGATCTCTATGCCCCCAGTTCTGCTGTTCCTGGAAATCAGGAACTGTTTGGGCCTTTCAGTCAGCTGGCTGTGTCCTCAGGGTTCAGGCTTCCTTGCTGCTCCATGCAAGTGTACCGTGAAATGTGAGACTAATGGAGATGATTGAGGAACCCTGAGATGGGGTCAGGAAACAGCTAAGCTCATCTCTTCTTCAGTTCAGCACAATTGCTTTGGACACTCTGGGAAGGGATCTTATGAGCTGCCCGCTTCCTAGAGGTTGCTATGGGTGACAATCTAGAGTTGAGATGCATGAGCATCCCTCTGCTCACTCTAAGAACATAAGAAGAGCCCTGCTGGATAAGATAATGGGTTTATCTAGTCCAGCACCCTGTTCACGCAGTGGCCAACCAGCTGTCAACCAGAGACTCGTGAGCAGGACTTGAGTGCTAGAGCACCCTCCTGCCCATGTTCCCCAACAACTGGTGTACATAGGCTTACTGCCTCTGATAATGGAGGTAGAACATAGCCATCAGGACTAGTAACCATCGATAGCCTCCTCCAAGGATCTATCGAACCCCCTTTTGAAGCCATCTGAATTTGTTGCCATCATCGCATCTTATGATAGTGAATTCCATAGTTTCACTATCTGCTGTGTAAAGGAGTCCTTCCTTTCATCTATCCTGAATCACCCACCAATCAGGTTCATGGGATGACTCGTTTGGGTTCTAGTATTATGGGAGAGGGAGAAAAATGTCTCCCCATCCACATTCTACACACCGTGCATAATTTTGTACACCTCTATCATGTTTCCCCTGAGCCTCCTTTTTTCTAAGCTGAACAATCCCAGCTGTTTTAACCTTCCCTCATAGGGGAAATAATCTCCAGCCCTTTGATCATTTTAGTTGCCTTTTTCTGCACTTTCCCCAGCTCTACAAGAATATATATATATATATATATATATATATATATATATAGTGTGTGTGTGTGTGTGTGTGTGTGTGTGTGTGTGTGTTGACCAGAACTGTATGCAGTATTCTAAATGGGGTTGCACCATAGACTTGTATAAAAGCAGTATGATACAATGCCACAACCTGTAAAGTAGGTTGAGGCATTATGAGCCTTACAAGTGAGCAGCACAAAGTACAAGCTACTGTCATCCCCTTCCTTGTCTCACAATCCTCCCTCCCTTGACTTACCATGGGGCAAGCAGAAACAATGGAGGCTTTATGGGCTCCCAGGTCTCCTGCACACCAACAGTGGGAAAATGGCACCCTGCATGCAATTCCTGGCATCTGGATGAGGATGCGGGGAAAAGATGCTCTGGCAGGGATTGAATGCATGAAGCCACCTATTTCACCTCTGCCCCAAGGTGTGTTTCTGGGGAGCCTTGGGAACACCGCATTTCCCGAGGCACATTTCAGGCCTAAATTCAATTTCTTGGGGCAGGGGAAGTGGGAGGTAGTGGAGGGTTCTTGTAGGGTTTCAGTCAGTGTAGCCTTGTGAGTAGAGCTGTGTTCTCCTCAATGAATCCCTAGTCTGCAGGAAGTGAAGCCATGTGCATAGTCGGGTTTGCTGAGGGGTGACAGGAAAGCTGGTGAATGGAGACCTGATAGGCTGGGACTAGGGAGGAATAACCTAATGATGACAGGCCAGAGTCAGGGACTTCATAGGCCTTGGTGGAATCCCCTTGGCCCCATTCATTTGTATATTTCAGTCATCCCTCCCTCTTCCACAGGTTCCCTGATTGGCCCGTTGTTTAAACTGAGCCTCCTGATGAACTTGGCACTGCTCCTCTGTCTTCTGACTGTCTTCAGGGGTGGTGCTGCATCTCGTTCTTGTGATGAGCTGTGGCAACGTAGGCCTCCTAGATCTGGTCAGCATGGTCACTGGAGCCAGCACTACCTTTACCCAGCCACCCACCCCACATGTGACTTTCAGAGACTCAGTCTTACAGCTAGGTTTGGGCAAACTTGTGGAAGTCGTGTTCCATCCTGTATTCTGTATTAGGAAGATGAACCTGGCTGTTAGAATGGAGGTTTCAGGCAGTTAAAGATGCAAGTGTCTCCACAGGATTCCCCCCCCCCACTCCTTTGGATCCTCCTGCCCTCAAAGGAGGACCGAAACGAAAATCCGAGCTCCTTTGGCATTTGCCTGAAAAGCAGCACATGGAATCTTTCTATAGCCAACGACCAATGTTCTGCCACATTCTAGCATAATACCATGAAATGGGATCCGTAGGTAGATGATATGGAGGTTCTAGATGTAGAGGTCGTTGGGGCAAACTGTCCCCGAGTTCACTCACTTCTAAAGTCTGTCGAGAGGGGGTGGTATTAGTGTGTGAGATGGGGGAGGGGTTGACATGAAGAGAGAGAGACTAGCAGATAGAGGGGAGAAGAGTCGGTTTAGCTCCCCCAATGCTGTCCTTAAAATCTGTTTAAAACAATTTTATTCTGCCTTTCCAAGGCTTGGCAATGTTCAGGCAAGAGAAAAAACAGCATATAAAACCAGCCGTGTAAAACACACAACATTCATAAAACAAAGAATGGGCAAAGCAATAAAGCATTCTCCTCAGCCAAATGGGTTCTGAAATGTCCTTTATTTTCACCCATAGACGTATTTGCAATGGACTCTCATGGGGGAAATTACACTGCCGGGCAGCAGGGAGAGGTGGATCTGCTCATGAAGCCTGGCCAGTGAAGGCTGGTGGCTCTGATGTCGTGGGGCGGAGAATTCCATCTGGATTTTGGTCGGAACCAGCCAGAACTCTAAAGGAGCTCTCCAAGGTACTGAGCCTATTGCACGGATTGGGTTCAATGCCTTGGAGAGCTCCTTTAGAGCTTTGATTGGTTTTGATCGAAACACAGAGCAGATTCACTGCCCTCCAGCCTCCATTGGCTTTACCTTCGCTGGGACTGAAGCAGCCATGCATCAGGAAAACATCAGCCTTTTCCAACCGGTATTTTCCAAGTATGTTGGACTGCAACTGCCATCATCCCCTATGGCCATGATGGCTGGGGATGATGGACACTGTAGTATGAAAGATCTGGAGGGCCCCTGTTTGTAAGCCCACCCCAAAATGTAAATCCCATCACAGTGATAAGGGCATTCCTTCTGCAGCACAGGCATGATGGTAGTCCATTGAAATGGTTGTTAGCATGCCCTGCAGGGAGGAAATGAAGTGACCTGCTCCGGGTTACGGGGATTTTGAGCCTGGAGACAGATGCCCTGTCAGGACACTCAGTGCACTTCTGCGCTTCTCTTCCTGCGAGAAGAGATTCCAAACTGCATTAAAAGAGTTAGCCGGCGCTCGAGATGGAGCCTGACATGCCGTTACAAATGACAGCCGGGCCAGGAATGTTTTTATTAAAGGAGAGTCTTGCTCTAATGTTCTCTCTGGAAACTTGAACTCCTGACGTCCCCCTGCGGAGGCTGGGAGTTACCTGCCGATGTGTGGCAGATGGGAACGGTTCCTTGCCATGGCTTTCAATTACTTGTTCTCAGATTCGCAAGACACCAGGGGCCTTATCAGAGGAACCAGGAAGGAGTGACATTTCCAAACGCAGTCTGCATGGCACCTCCATCACGTGCCACTCAGGTGGCTGAACCAACTTCAGGGGTAAAACACAAGGCCTGTGTTAGCCCCTGCCAACAGCTGCTTCCGACCAAGCATTGGCCATCTGGAGAATCAACACATCTGGAATGAACCAGGGTGGGGAAGGTTGGTTTCCACCTGTCATTGGTATGACAGGTGATTATAGTGAGGACTAGGATGGTGGTGGTGGTTAAAATGGCCGCTACTCTTGGGCTATGACAGACACATCACATCTAGGGGTTTGATGGTAGGGGTTCCAGCTTAATCTCATTGAGATTCTTGTTTCTCCACCACTGAGTTCATTCCGACTCAGTAACACCTCTGACTGTCCCCAAATAGGGATGTCGGAGAAATCTGTAATGAAGTCAAATGGGTTCACAGTGCTGTGAATCCAACTGATTGATTCTGCAGCAGCCTGTCTTTCTGGAGTTGCACAGATTCTGTGGAGTTTTACTTTCTGGAATTTTATAGTCATAGAAGAATACATAAAATATTTTTTGAAAAACTGGCCAAACATGTGCATTTCCCCCATTGTGTAAAGCAGGAAAATGCACATTTTGGGGAGAGATTTGCACATTTTCACAAGTGCAAATGCATGCAATCTAGCACCATCCATATTTTCCTACTACAACCTCCATAGGCTCCAGACGGCATGGCCAATGGTCAGGGATTAGAGGGCTTGTAGTCCAAAACATGGAATGCACCAAGTTGACTACTCTTATTTTAAATTGCTTTTTATGTTTGAACATTTGGCATCAAAGCTGACAAATAAATCTATTAATAAACAAATAGATGAATTAATCAATAAAAACCTGGGAATACATTGCATGGTTCACGACAACAGAGCATTAATGCACTACATAGTGGGCTCGCAGCAGGCAGAAGACTGAGAAGCTTTAGAAATGAGGACTAGAACCATGACATTCAGGAAAAGCACTCAACTTGATGCGAGTAGAACTGAGATGTTCATGCCTTTCGTTTGGGTTCACTTGTTTGTTTGCTTGTTATGTTTGCTTGCTTGCTTCCTGGAGGAGGAGGAGAAGGCTATCAATGGCTACTAGTCCTGATGCCTATGGGCTACCTCCAGTATCCAAGGTAGTAAGCTTATATACACCAGTTGCTGGAGAACATGGGTGGGAGGGTGCTGTTGCACTTGTGTCCTTCTTGTGAGTCCCTGGTTGACAGCTGGTTGGCCACTGTGAGAACAGAGTGCTGGATGAGATGGGCCCTTGGTCTGATCCTGCTTCAGGTCTCTTCTTATGCTCTTAATTTGTGGATCTCAGTCAACAGACAGGTTGAAAGGGGGTTCTCTATTCCCTGCACCATCTCAGGTCCATGGATCATTCCTAGAGGAGAATGCTATCAATGGCTACCTCCAGTATCAAAGGTAGTAAGCCTATAGATACCAGTTGGTGGAGAACATGGGTCCCTGGTCAACAGATGGTTGGCCATTGTGTGAACAGAGTGTTGGACTAGATGGGCCCTTGGCCTGATCCAGCAGGGCTCTTCTGATATTCCTATGTCTGACACTGTCCTTTGTCTTTCTCCAGGTCAGGTTATCCTGTACAAAGCCATGCTTGGATTTTAATAGCCATGTTTCGACTTGCTATGGATTTCACCTCTTGCGAATCTTTGGGCCATGGCCATAGGCGCCCATTCATGCAAAGACCTGCTCACCAATATGGATTCTCTCATAGCCCTTTGTGGAGTCTTAGGTCCGGGCAGCACGTGTGGAGTCATGGGCTTCTGGGGAGCCACGCCTCTTCCTCTTTGGAACGGTCTAATGGACAGCTGCCAAATATGTATCATTCCAAAAGGCTACACAAAGCCGCGGACCTCCTCTGGAAAAATGGGCGGCCTGAGCACTTTCCTCCTGGGAAATCACACCCTTCCCTGGCAGATGGGAATACAGACCAACAGACTTACTTGAAACGGAGGAAACGGTCCCTCCGAACCATCAGCAAGCCCACGCTGGAGACCGAGGTGATTGTGTGGGGATCAACGAGCCCTTTGGAACCGCTAGAAACTAGCACATTCCCGAGGATTTATGACAGCGCTACCACCTCTGTTTTACACGGCATGACCACCACCACCACCATCACCACCACCACCATCACCACCACGACAGCTGCTTCCACAACAATACAACCCAAAGGGCCTGGGCCCGGATTTGGCACAGCCAAGAGCAACCCTGGCGGGGCCAGCACAATGATCCCACCCGCCACATCCGATGGTAACACAAAAGAAGTTGATGCTCCTCCACCGAAGGCCTCAGGAGACACTTCAGGTATATTTAGACATGTATTTCCTTGTGGGTGCACAACTGACATGCTCATTTCTAGCTGAGGATAAAAGCCATCTTTGAGCAGGGATGTACAGGACAAGGATTTAGTTCCTGTTCACAAATCATGCAAACATCTGCCATTGGCAATCCCAAACGTGAAAGCCTTTTATTTTTCAAAGTATTTTTTTATTTTGCAAATTCCCAAAAAAGTGTGTACGTATGCACCCATGAGCATTTGGAATGTGCAGTTTTTTCCAAAAACATGATGCATTTTCATGCTTTAGCCAGTGGGGGAAGAGTACGCACTTTAAGATATGTGCACAGAAATGTGGCCTTTTCATGTGTGAATTAGCTGAAGAACAGAAAATAGGATGAAAAGGAAAGGGGGAACAAGCTGAAATATGCTTTGAAGTAATTTTTGGAGAGTTTAGGTTAGCTTGAAAACTGCTGGTTGGAAACAAAAGATCTATCTATCTTTTGATCTATTTATCTATCTATGTGACCAGAAAGACTGGCGTGCCTCGTAGCAGAAAACAATTGACAAATGCATACCAAACTGGTGCAGGGAGCTCATTTTTTTTTTTTTTTTTAACAATCTCCCAGCATCCTCCAACATATTTCATACATCGGCTTCTTCCTCTGCATAGGTTCACTTTCGATAGCTCAGGGAACGTAACATTTCACTAAGGCTAATATTTGATACTTGCCCCGGTGATGAGTTATCCCAGTTATGGGAATGGGATATTCTGAAATCCTGGACCACCATAACTACTGGGAGCCAGACATCATGCAAAATGTTTTACAGGATGTTTATAGTTTAGTTATGTGGGTGAGGAAATGCTATATTGAGATGAGGATCTCATTTCTCCATGCTAACAGACCATTTAGAGCTGAGAACTATTTCCACATTGACATGGCTACCCTGGAACCTCTGCACATTGCAAGGAATTCTGGGGTATGTTGTCTGACGAGACATGGTATGGGTGTATTGGCCTTCATCATAACCCCATGAGAACTAAATGTGCCCCTTTGAATATAAACAATGCTCCCCATGGCTTCACATCCAAAGGAGTGACAGGTAAATACATCTTTCAGGGCAGGTTCTCTGACCATGCACACAAGTTTAGCACATCCCAATCCAATCCCGCATCCCTCAGCCATTTAAGGGGTGTGACTTCTCCTTACCTTATACCAGAAACACCCCCCCCCCAAAACCAGCATATTGCAGCTCAAAGCCCTTCCTGTGAGTAACTAAATCTTAGGAGAGGCATGTCAACCTTTCAGAAGGTTGGGGGAACTTATAGAATAGCTGGAAAACCATCTGGTGACATAGGGCCTGGTGTGACCCCATCTAGGGAATGGCAGAAGGCCAGATCAAGACCATAGGAGAGCATGGATCCCCCTACCCAGGATTGCTGCTCCTGCCCCACAAGACTTCTCACAACCACTCCCAGTTAAGGGCCGGCTGTGTAGCCTACACTGTCCCTCGCCAACATTTTGCTGATAATTCCCCGGGCATTTCGTAGCCTTTCAAAGAAACCCACACTGCTACCTGCTGAGCATAGGCATGCATAGCACATTTCATTGGGGGGGGGGTGCACCCAGAGATTTTTTTTAAAAAAATTGACTACTCAATCATAAAGGACATTATTTGTATTCATTTATTCATTAAACAGTGTAGACACTCCACATTTGGCTTGCCTGACCACAGGAGGGTCGTTGCAGGTGAGGGGTGGGGCTTTGTGGTGACACTGGCTGAAGGAGGGGCTCATGAAGCGATATTAGTCTTCGGGGGTCCCTCCTCATGGCCGAGAGGCTCCTAGCAGAGTGATTCCTTATCACTCCTGCTGCCTTGAGCAACGATGCACCGTCAGTGGCAGTGGTGGTGGAGCAGCCGGAGGACCATTCTCATTGTGCCTGGTTCCCCCCGCCCCGGATTCCTAGTCAATGGCCCACTCAATTTAGCTCTTATTGCTTGAGGCATTAGGGGGTGCCTGGGCACACCTGGCACACCCCTGGCGCACGCCTATGCTGCTGAGCAACAAAACCCTATTAGTAGCCAGAGTTGCATGGCAGAAAATGTCCCCCTCTCCCCAATCCTCTAATGGTCTACACTCCAGAAGACCTTAGGCAGGAGCAGTTTTCTAGTAAAAAAAAGATAGAAAGAAAAAAGAAGAGGGTTACAGTGAAAAATAGAATTCAATATGAGTTTCAAGGAAATGTTCAGGCACTGAACAAACTCTCTCTCTTTCTCTCTCTCTCTCTGATCCTTCATTTTTATGTGAGGCGCTCACAGGGGGTTTAACAGGGGTTTGTCCATAAGCTCAGTAAATCCGTACGCCATCGGCATAATCGAATTGAAGCCCTGTGCTCATTCCTTGCATTGCTCCCACCCAATAGCATTTGTTCAGCAGACACGGATGAGAAAGTGGACTTTCCATTTATTGCAAATTCTGCCTGTCATTACTAAACTGACCGTCTCTTCGGCACATTTGGAGTAAATTAAATCGCAGAATGTTGGTTGTGACTTAGATGCCCAGAAAAAGGATAATCTCTTTCTTTCTCTTCCTTTTAAAGGGAAAGAGAAGAATTGTCAGGCCTTACGATATAATCTATATCCAGATGAAT
Source organism: Anniella stebbinsi (assembly GCA_029215795.1). Classification (NCBI taxonomy): domain Eukaryota; kingdom Metazoa; phylum Chordata; class Lepidosauria; order Squamata; family Anniellidae; genus Anniella; species Anniella stebbinsi. The sequence continues at coordinate 407,824,050 of JARDYH010000001.1, read as the reverse complement.
TAATTGAATGGACCGGCCTTCTGAAAGAATGGATATTTAACTTATTCTCTGCTTTCTGTTTATTAACCAGTTATTGGTCCATATGAGGACTTCTCTTATTCCCTGGCTACTCAGTCTGCTCAGTAGTCTTAGTGAAGGCAAGGACCCCAGCTACATTTCTAGCATGGCCAAGGGCAGTGGAATCAAGGAGTTATCTGGGCGGGTACAGTTAAGGTTAAGAAATTAAGAACTTCAGAAGAGCCCTGATGCTGGATCAGACCAAGGGACCATCTAGTCCAGCACTCTGTTCACAAAATGGTCAACCTGCCACTGTGGGACTAGGGACCCACAAATGGAGTACAGTGCAATGGCATCCTTCTGCCCATGTTCCCCAGCAACAGGTGCCCTGGCTACTGGAGGTAGCACATAGTCATCAGGACTTTTCACCAGTTCTCCTCCATTAATTTGTCCAATCCCCTTTTAAAGCCATCCAAACGGGTGGCCATCACTGCATCTTGTGGTAGCAAATTCCATAGTTTTGTCTATGTGCCGTGTGAAGAAATGCTTCCTGTTGTGTCTCTGGAATCTCCCACCAATCAGCTTCATAGGATGACCCCATTGGGTTCCTAGTATTATGAGAGAGGGAGAAAAATGTCTCCCTCTCCACATTCTCCACACCAGGCAGAATCTTGTACACCTCTCTGTCCTGTCTCCCCTCAGCTTCCTTTTTCCAAGCTAAACAATCCCAACTGTTGTATTTCCCCTATAGGGGAAAGTTGCTCCAGCCCTTGATAATTTTCATTGCTCTTTTCTGCCAGGTTGAACATGGGAGAGATAATTAGGTACATCTGAGGAATTTATTTCAGTTCATTATTGATCAGCTTGCACCTCTCAGACTGAACATGGACTGAGATGCAATCTGCAGTCAAAGTCCAGACGTTTTCGAGCTTGCAATGGGATCCACACATCAAAATAAGTGGGTTCATCACCATGCATTTATTTGAATAATGTGCATGAGACATGTGTACTTAAAAACAAAATGCACACGAATGTCCTCTAATCAGAGAAGAATGAGTACATTTCAGAGGTGTGCCAAATAGATGCATACATTTGGGGAATCGATTGAAGAAAATAGACATAGATTTTTGTGCAAAAAGAAAGGAAGAAAAAATGCACGATCTGGTATGGACTCGAGTCAGAATGAGCTTCAACGCAGAGTTTGGAGAACGTTTGCAAAGTCGTGTTTTTGTATATTCCTGGGGATACTACACTTTTTCATTGAGTGCCTCACCCCAACAAGGCAGCAATGCACAGGCTGGGATGCCCCCAGCTGTCATCCTAGTTGCTTCTGCAACCTGGCAATTGGGTGGGTGTGGATGGATGGAGGACATGCTCAGCTTCAGCTCCTGCAGATGTTGTTCAGCTGATCCTGACCACAAAACTCCTCCAGCCATTCCTCTTAATGGGCCACCGTCTGGGAAGCTCATCCGTTTCCTCTGAAGTGAACCAGGCTTTCTGGAGCTCTGTTGCTATTAGCAACACATTTTGACATGTGTTTGAAGTGGAGTGAGTTTCACCCACACACGTTAATACTGAGAGAACGCCAGTGTATCGTCGGGGATAAAACAGGCAGGACAAGCGTTCCAGGGCCGTTTTTGGCTGGTTGGAAGTGAGAGAAAAAGATTTGCCAGACATTCTCTGTAACTCTGACAAAATAACATTTTTTTAAAAAAATCCTTTATAAAACTTTACAAGAGTTCCATTCAGTCTATAATACATGATCATCTTGGCTTCAGTACACAAGGTTACATTTTGTTATACATTATAACATGTTATCAAGCACTTGGGTGCCATGAAAGAATTCCAGTTTGTCCCATGGAAACACAGAGTAACAAAGACCTTGAGGCTGCTAGAAACTGAAATTGCCAATCCACAGAGGGAGCTGTCCCACTGCTTCTCTGCATGAGTCACTGTTCTGGAATTTACCCCTCCCCTACACACACACAGGCAGTTAATTCCGTCCCATCTCTTCATCTGGTGTGATTAGATCATCCTGCCCCTCTCAGTGCTGAGACATTACCATGCCATAGCAAAAGCAGTCAGCTGCCTCTCTGCGTGAGTTATTGGTCTCATCTCTCTTACTTCCAGGTAGGAGTTCTACCCAGGTCAGTGACTTATGCAGAAATGTGTAGACAGGCTCCTCTGAGGACGGGAAATCCCCACTCTATTTAAAAGTAAACCATGATGACATTGGCATGGTTTTCTGAAGGTTGGGAATCCATGGTCCATTTGTGGTTCCCTGTGTATGCGTGTGCGCGAGAGAGAACATGCAAGATGAAACGAAAGGCAATATTCTAAATCCCAGATGTCATATAAAATCAAAGAGTAGGAAGAGGTGTTAAAAACCATCTAGAGCAATACGACACAGGATGCAACTACAACATTATCTGACCACTACCTGCTTAAACGCCACCAGTGAATGAGAATCTACCACCTACCACAGTCAAACCCATTCTTACCAGTAGTTCATTTCCCCTAATGTTTAGCTGAAATCTGCTCCCCTGCATTTTCCACCCATTGGTTCTAGCCTAGGGATGTATGAGAAATTCGTTTCAGTTTGTTTTTGACCAGAATTTACTCAGTCTGGATCTGTCAAAACCAAACGCAGATGAGGATACAACCTGCGGTTATTGTTGTTGTTATTATTATTATTAATTACATTTATATACCGCCCCATAGCCGAAGTTCTCTGGGCGGTTGACATCTGTACATTTCTGAGCATGGGATGTGATGTGTGGGACAAAACAATGTATTCACAAAATGTGTACATTTGAAAAATGAACAGAAACTTACATCAAGAGGAGGGAAATGCATACATTTTAAAAATGCACACATGTGATATGTACAGTTGGAAAAAATGTGCAAAAAATAAGCATGCATTTTCATGCAAAAAGAAAACACTGAAGCTCATAATGTGATACAGACACAAGTCAGAATGAGCATGGGGGTGAGATTCGGACAACCTTGATGAGCTTAATTTTTCCTGATCCATACATCCCTTTCCTGATCTTGACCTCTGGAGCAACACAGGTCAATTGTGTTCCACCGAGGAATCTTAGCGGAATCTACAATGGAAACAAATGAATTCGGGTTTTTAGGAATCCACAATGGAATATCTTTTTCCCTGTCTGGTGGATTCTGAATACTTGCGTATATTTCCCCCCCTAACTTTCTGGAATTCTGTGCAAATCTAGTGATAGAGAAAAATGCACAAATTTCAAAAGGCCAAAAATCTGCATTTCTGGCATAGGCTAAAGTGTAAAAATGTGCATATGGAGGGATTTGTGCATTTTGGGGGAAATCTGCATTTTCGCAAGTGCAAATTTGTGCAAGTGTGACTGTACATGGGTGCAAATTTGCACTAATTCAGAAACTAAAAATAATCCATTTCCGTCAATGAGCAGATGACGGAAGAAGCAGCAGTTTACAATCTGCAAAATGCAGCCGGAATGAATTTTACACAATCTGTACATGGCTAGTTCCACCATCCCCATGACAACCTTTCCAATATTTGAAGTCCACTGTCATGTTTCTTCTAAATCTTCTCCAGGCTATACACACACAACTTGGGGAGGGCAAGTTTAGCCACAAGGAGACTGGAGGGCATAATGTCAGATACTCCTCTCAGTTGGCTCTTCCTCTGAAGCTACTCATAGACTTCCCAGGCCGTTGTTGCTTTTAACACACACACACACACACACACACACACACACACCGCCCAGAACTCCAAGTAACACATAATTTAAGCCTGAAATACTTTATATTGCATCACCTATCTTTCCACATTCTGCAGTTGGTGATGCTCATTTTTAACTGTTGACAATGTGTAGTGTGGCAAACTTCTGCTCTCCTAAGGTTAGCTTTCGCCAGAAGAACATCTGCTCTCTGCATTCACAAATTTGATGCAGGATCCATTATTGCAGGGAGAACGAACAGAGTGTACGGCAGATGTGGAAGAGAGTTTAGCAATGGGCAATTGGATCTTTGAAGGGAGAGTCAAAGGTGGTACACACATCTACGTGGGGTGTCTTTTTTATCTATGAAACATTGGAAGGCATTTATTTTATGTATTTATTTACTGCAATTTTTGGCCCACCTTTTGGACAATTCTTCTCTCCCAAAGCAACTCACACCAATACAAAGAGGGGTGTGTGTGTGTGTGTGTGTGTGTGTCTGGCTATTAGGAATCCAAACAAAAATGTCATACTCACAAGGAAGGGGGAGTGGAAGAATAATAGGATATCAGTTTTTCAATGCCAGGATAAGGTGCTGAGCTATAAGCTGTAGCTCAGGGCAAGACTGCATGCATTGTATGCAGATGGTCCCAGGTTAGTTCTCTGACTTCTTCAGGAAGGACTAGGATGGAATCTTGCCTGAAACCCTGGAGAGCTGCTGCCAGTCAGTGTTGACAGTATTGGGCTAGATGGGCCAAGGGTTTGACTCAGTATAAGGCAGCTTTCTATGTTTCTAAGTGGGTATTTAGATGCACTTTAGGCCAGGGTGGATTTCCTTTGCTTGTGCTTTTGCTTGAATAGCAATTGATGGGATTTGACCAATGCATGGTGTGTGTGTGTGTTCATTTCCCTTCCTTGCATGGACCCAGGGCTCCAGGCAGTTGGAGCTGAGCATTTTTTCAGGTGGGGGGAGAAGCAAGTTCTCTGCAACTGCTCCTCCTCTTGCCGATGGATGGGCCAGGTTAAGAACAGAAGAAGAGCCCCGCTGGATCAGACCAAGGGTTCATCTAGTCCAGCACTCTGTTCACACCGTGGCCAACCAGCTGTCAGCCAGGGACCAACAAGTAGGTCACAAGTGCAGCAGCACCCTCCTGCCCATGTTCCCCAGCAACTGGTGCACACAGGCTTACTGCCTCTGATCCTGGAGGTAGCATAGAGCCATCAGGACTAGTAGCCATTGATAGCCTTCTCTTCCAGGAGTTTATCCAACCCCCCTTTAAAGCCATCCAAATTGGTGGCCATCAACACAATTTGTGGCAGTGAAGGGGGAGGTTGGACTCCTCCTTGCTTTAGATCTTCAGCATGGATCTTTCCACATGCTCTTCCCCAGATGGGAAACACAACTGTCACCTCCCGCCACCCCCACCTTTCTAAGCTTTGGAAACTTTGTTTCTCCAATTTTCGGCATGACCAAAACAGTGTGTTTAGCATCTCCTGACTGGGCACCGCCTGCTGGTGTTCTGTAGGCAAATACCTCAGGTTGCTGCTAATGACTGCTTTAGCCAAGGGTTAAGGTTTGTACGAAAGATGATCCTGCCATTTGGTAATGACATCAGATCTGAGTCACGGCAGGGAGATTCACTGCGATGCAGTCCTGCTCAAACCATCATTGAATGACCATCATTAATTGCTGCAGCACTGATTGGCCGTTGGTAGATTCCTTCCCCACTTGATGACATCAGAAGGAGATGATCGAAGTTAATTTGCTGGATTGCAGATCCAGAAGCGTGATGTTGAACTGCTTTGATTCCTGCCTCCTCTTTGTTCTCATGACCTGTCAGCCACTACATGGCCCTGCTTGGGGATTTCATAGCTCACCCAAGACCCTTGGAAACTCACCTGAACACTTAAACATTGTGTGTGTGTGTGTGTGGGGGGGGTAAATGTTGTCATCTATTCTGTTATAATTTCGGGAATTTGATCTGCACTCCATTCCAGGCTTCCTTAACTCCATTTTAACTAGGAGTATTTGTAAAAAAAAAAAAGTTCAGAAGTGGAGCTTGCACAATTTTATTCTGAAGCAGAATGGAATCAGGCATATTGATTATATCCAGACTGGTTTGTTCTCTCCTTGAAGCAATTCACAAAAGTAAGCCTGGTTGACAAAGAGAAGGTTAACAGCAAGAACAGAAAAAGGACACGAAGGAACAGAAAGAACTGAAGACTGCAAGGAAAAGTACATGGTGTTCTTAACACACACACACACACACACACACACACACACACATATATATATATATATATATGTCCCATTTTGTAAACAAGACAATTGGGATCCCCCAAATTCAGGAGGAGTTTGCATGTGAATTATTTCGCTACCATCCTTGCTACCTTCAAATAGAACAACTGTACTTTCCTAAAAACAGCTGCTATGGGGCATAAGAGAGAGCCAGGTTGTGTAGTGGTTAGAGTATTGGGTTGGGACTGAGGAGATCTGCGTTCTAGTCCCCACTCAGCCATGAAGCTCCCTGGGTGACTTTGGGCCAGGCATGGACTCTCAACCTAATCTACCTCACAGTGTTGTTGTGGGAATACAATGGAGTGGAGCAGAACCATGTAAACTACTTTGCAAGAGGAAAGAAATACAGAATATAAATGAAATAATAAACAGATTGAAAAAGGTTGTGGTCCCTTATGGGGGCAGGGGTCTCCCTGTCCTGTGACTTGAGTCTTGGACACGTCCTTTTCAGTGACATAGAATATGTGTTTGTAGCGTTTGATCTGTGATGACACATACACACTTGCAAGTTCCTACTCATTCACCATGGTTAAGTGGAGACAGTCAAATCCCTCAATTCTGATTTTGCTCAGCCTCTCATTTCCCCAACTGTACGATGTTTCACTCCATTTCTATACCCATTTGTGAATTCATCGAAACCAAAAAGCCCGTACACATTTCCACATACCTTTCCTCTAATATGTTAATACACTGTTCCGAGTATGCACACTTTCCAAACACATTTGGCCCTCAAACAATGCAATCTTTCTCTTTAATAGATGCATGTCTGCACATTATATTAAGTTGCAAATGGAATCACTAAATTCTAGGAAATGTGGATTTTGGTACACGTTTTCATTCTAGGGATATGTGGGAATTTCATTTCAGTTCACAATCCCAAATGAGGAGTGCATTGTCTCCAAAAACGTTTGCAAATTCTGGTACTTTATTTATTGATTGCATTTATATCACACCTTTTTTCCTCCGAGGAACCCAAAGCGGCATACATAATCCTCCTGTTCCTTACCGTTTTATCCTCACAACAACAACCCTATGAGGTATGTTGGGCTGAGAGACTGTGACTGGCCCAAATTCACCCAATGAGCTTCCATGGCCGAGTGGAGACTAGAACCCAGATCTCCCGACTCCCAGTCTGACACTCTAGCAAAATGTGTCTGCAAAATGTGTATTTGGAAAACACAACTTTCTCAAAATGCACACATTTTAAACCACCCACACTTTAGTCTGTGGGGTGAATGTGCCCAATTTTGCATTTGAGACCTGTTCATTTTGCACCATTTCCCCATTCACACAAAATGAACCATGTGGCAGCCCTTCCCCTATCCAAGTGAGAATTCACCTCCTGTAAGGCTTTTCTCACCCTAAGAGGAACCATCTCCTCTCACAAACACCGACTTTTGCTGCCATCAGAACCTTTAAGGATCAGGCCCAACGCTTTTTACCTATAACCTTGTATTGTTCCTTTTATTACCTCCCTCTTACATAGCCAAGAGTAGAAGTTGTAGGGTTTTATAAACAAGGCTTTATTAATTACAGTAAATTAGTTGTTGAGTAATTAAGAAGTAACTCTTAATGGCTCTTTCAATATATACTCTCCATTCAGAGCACGCCAAACTCACTCTCTCAAACAATCCTTGCACAATCACCACAGACCTTCACTGAATCCTTAACTCACTCTCTCCTTCCTAACATCCTATCTCTGATCTAACCCCTCTGTAATCTTGTCCCTGTCTCTAACTCAATATCTGTTCTACACCATCTCACATCAAATCCTTATCTGCAGCACAGCGCTCAGCTTATATAGCTTCCTTCTCACTTCCTCAGCCAATCAGCTCACACATGCAAATCCACCAGTCTCACCCTAGATACTTACTAAAACATAGATCTATAACAACAATTCACAGTTACAAATGTGGTCTCAGTATGTAATGTCACAAACAGCTATTGCAAATGCAAGTACAAATGAAGAAGAGCCACGCAGTGAGTTGATATTTGGAGGATCTTGGTGAACTCAAAGATTGCATGTTCACTCATCCCTAGTATGTTCCATTTGGCCTATAAGCTCAGGAGGTGCGAACTGGGTACATCTGTACAGAAATTCAGAAATGTGTGGTACTTTGAAAGCAGAACTGCCAGAACTAGCATAATCTTTAAAAAATTCCTATCAAATAGAGGGTTTGAGCAATTGTTCAGAATTTTTTTTTCATACATGACTAGCCAGATCCCACCTTCAATGTCCCACAAGTTTCAAGTTTTTATCTTTAAAAATGAAGACGTTACAATGGGGGGTGGGGCTTTAGGGGGACCCCCTATAACTTTTTAATTTGAAAAGAAAGAGACTTGAAACTTTTTGGACATTGCAGATTGGATCTTGCTAGTCCTGGCTCCCCAAGTTTCATGTCATTATCATTTCAAATAAAAAAGTTATGCACACGTTTCCCTCAATGCAAGCCTATGGGGGGAAAAGCAGACAACAAGATGATATAACGGTGGCCCGGTCAACCAGCTCTCAATAAAGTTGTATGACGTTTTAAAAATTCATATAAAATACAAGGTTAGAGGGATTGATCAGTCTAGCACATGTCATTACACATATGTGCCAAATTTCAGAACAATCCCTTTTTATATGATTTTTTAAAACATCGTGCACCTTTTTTGACGGATCTCTGAACGCACGTGGCGAGCTGTCATTCTGAGCTGTCAGAAGTTAAAGAAGGTTTAAAAAATACATATAAAATACACGGTTGGAGGGATTGTTCTGATACTTAGGCATACCCCATAAGCACTGTGATCAAGTTTCAAGTCTGTAACTTTAATGGCGGTCCGATAATCCAATAAAATCTGATATTATCGGACCGAAAAGTTTTTGGATCCGATAATTTCGGAGGGATTTCTATCGTATCGTTATTGTTAATCGGCTGTCCGAAAACACCATTATCGTATTGTTATTGGACATCGGAACGATATGATATACATCCCTAATAGATACAGGAGCCCTGTCTTCCTTTTCATATGGCCAGTCTACATGAGGTGAGGGCAGCATTCTGACAACCAAACTTTGTGGATCTCTGCCATTTGGCGATCTAGGAAGAGTTGGCTTGTTTTTCAACAGATGGAACCTGGAGTGGGCCAGGTTGAATATACCTCATGGGTTGAGTCCAAATTTAAGTGTGTGCAACTGGGCTGGTGGCAGCAAATCCCTGGAAATCAGATGGAGGTGCCTTCCATGAACAAAGCTCTTCTATTTACCCAAAGCAGATTAATAATAATAATAATAATAATAATAATAATTTATTTATTTCTTGCCCGCCTCTCCCTCTGGATTGAGGCAGGGAACAACAATAAATATCAATACAAAGGTCATAAAATAGATAGAACATTAAAAAAATAAAACTAATACATTATTAAAAACATCTTAAAGTTCAACTAGGTAGGCCTGCAAGAAGAGATCATGGCTCTCTTAAATTCAAGAAGACTACTAAGTTAATGAATCTCTCCCGGCAGGTGACTCCACAGTCTGGGAGCGGCAGAAGAGAAGGTCCTCTTGGTAACACTCACCAGCTTAGTTCTGGCTGATTGAAGTAAATTATTCCCAGAGGACCTGAGTGTGTGGGGCGGATTATATGGGAGAAGGCAATCCCGCAGGTAACCTGGACCCAAACCATGTAGGGCTTTAAAGGTAATAACCAACACTTTATACTCCACCCAGAAACTAATTGGCAGCCAGTGGAGTGATTTTAAGACTGGTGTAATATGGTCAACCCTAGGTGTACCGGTGACCAACCTGGCTGCCATATTTTGAACTAGTTGAAGTTTCCAGACTAAGCACAAAGGTAGCCCAATGTACAGCACATTGCAGAAGTCGAGCCTTGAAGTTACCAGCGCGTGCACTAACATCTTTAGGTCTTCCAAGTCTAGGAAGGGGCACAGCTGGCGTATCAGCCGAAGCTGATAGTAGGCACTCCTGGCCGTCACAGCTATCTGTGCTGTCAATAGGAGCGATGGATCCAGGAGCACCTCCAAGCTGCAAACACAGTCTTTCAGGGGGAGTGTAACCCCCTCTAAACCCAGGTCAGAGTCCTTCACAGGTAGTGCCTCCATCTTGTATGGATTCAGCTTCAGTTTGTTTTTCCTTATCCAGCCCATTACTGCCTCCAAGTATTCATTTAGAGGAGACATGCTATCCTTAGCTGATTCTGTTATCAAAGGCATAGAAAAATTTATTTGGGTGTTATCGGCATACTGATAGCACCCTGCCCCATGCTTCTGGATGATCTACCCTAGCGGTTTCATGTAGATATTAAACAGCATTGGGGATAGGATGGCACCTTGTGGTACACCACATAGCAGCTCCTTCTTTGAGGAGCAACTATCCCCAAGCATCACCATTTGGAACCTACCCAAGAGATAGGACCGGAACCACTGGAGCACAGTGCCCCTGATTCCCAATCCCCTCAGGCATTCCAGAAGGATACCATGGTTGATGGTATCGAAAGCCGCTGAGAGATCTAAAAGTACCAGCAGGGACACACTCCCCCAGTCAATACTCATGTGGAGTTCATCCACTAAGGCGACCAAAGCTGTCTCAACTCCATATCCTATTCTGAAATCTGTTTGAAATGGGTCTAGAAAATCTGTATCATCCAAGACTGCTTGGAGTTGGAAGGCAACTGCCCTCTCAATCACCTTGCCCAAAAACAGAAGGTTTGATACTGGTCTGTAGTTATTAAGGTCCAGGGGGTCCAGGGAGGGCTTTTTTTAGAAGCGGGCATACCACCGCTTCTTTTAAACATGGTGTAAAATTCCCCTCCCAAAGAGATGCATTAATAATATGTTGTAGTTGTAGTCTAACTGCATCTCCTCCCTGGGTGACCGGCCAAGAAGGACAGGGATCAAGAGGACAAGTTGTCTTCCTTACTCGTCCAAGCAGCTTGTCCATGTCCTCAGTACTCACCAACTGAAACTGATCCAGTGTATTCCTACTTGCAGAGTTGCTGGACACTTCATTGTCAGCTTCTGTTATAACGACAGCATCTAAATTGGCTCTTATCTGAGAGATTTTATCTGTGAAATAATAGTTAAACGCATCATAGCGAACTACCAAAGGCTCTAAAACTGGGTTCAGGGGGGAAAGTGTATGGGTTAGACCCCTTACCACCCTGAACAGTTCTGCTGGATACGAATTCACAGACGCAATGCGTGCAGAGAACTGCACGTATTGCCACCCCATAGGAATGAAGATGTTCTCTATGTTGTGTCTTGTCGGGTATAAGTCGAATTTTCCACCATCGGTGCTCCAGTCATTGTCCTGCCCGCTTCAATTCCCTGAGATCTTCTGTATACCAGGGTGCTTGATTGGAAGCGGGTTGGAGGGGACGTTTGGGGGCGATTGTGTCGATAGCCCTAGTTAGGTCTTGATACCAGCTATTGACCAGGGCTTCTACAGGATTGTCGATACCAGCTGTAGAACCCTCTAAGGCTTTCTGGAATCCAAGAGGATCCATCAGCCTTCGAGGGAGGAGCATCTTAATAGGTTCGCCACCCCTACAGGGGCGGGTGGTAACCGTGATACTAACCCTGACCAGAAAAATGATCTGTCCATGACAATGCAGAGGTGTTTATCATCTCCGCCCACAGATCCATCTATTTGGAACTGAGAATATGGTCAAGGGTGTGACCTGCTGAATGTGTGGGTCCAGAGACCAATTGGGATAGGCCAATGTTTGTCATGGATGCCATGAACTCCCGAGCTGCACCTGACAAACAGGTCTCGAATGGGACGTTGGAGTCGCCCAGGACCAAAAACCTGGGCAAATCCAACACTAGCTCCGAGACCAGTTCCGTGTGCTCAGCCAGGGAATCTGATAGGCAATGGGGTGGCCGGTACACTAACAAAATCCCTAGTCTATCCCTGGCCTTCAGACTCAGGTGCACACATTCAATGTGATTCAATTCCCAGACAGGATGTCTGGTCAGGTTAAGATTGTCTTTGTAGACCACAGCTACTCCGTCCCCCTGCCCACTTTCCCTCACCTGCTCACTAACACAGTACCCAGCTGGGAGGGCCTGGGCCCATGCCGGGCCACTGTCATCTCCCAGCGAGGTCTTTGTGAAGCATGCCAGGTCGGTCTTGGCTGCTCCAGATGGCAGAACTCTATGACCAAATGAAATAGTCCACGGAGAGAGGGGGGTTGGTTTCAGACAACACTTTAAACAAAGGACTTTGAGCTAAACAATGTGCAAGCCCGTTGTTCCTCTCCATTGCTTAATTGGGTGGAATAACGTACCATCAGTTATGTGTGCATGGTGTGTGTAACCCTCCACACGACACAATAAGCAACACGACTGACAGTTGCCTCCCCCCCTCCGTTGCCTAATGTGTCGTGTGAAACCAGCCACATTTCCTTACTAGCAAGTAAGGCCCTCCAGAATTTGAAGTCAGTTAAGTTGAGAGAAAGTGACTTGCCCAAAGCCAACCAGTTGGCTACATGGCTGAGTGGAGAGTTGTTGCTACTGTTTTATGAAACCTGAGCATGTTGCAATGTTCTTGAACTTTATCACTTTTCATAGTTTCCTTTCTGACTGAGATCTGGCAAAGCCTATGTAGCTCTAGATGGAGGATGGCTTTGTACTCTTCTCCCCCCCCCCACAATGTGGTGTATGTGCTCCCGAGAAGCCCCTTTTGTCCTTGTCATCAAAGAACCTTTTGGTGCATTCGGTTGCTGACATTCACAAAATTCCACCGAGAGTGAGTTGTTGACGTTTGTGCCACAGTGTCGGAGGGAGTGGGGCACTTCTAATTAAAATCAAAGTCAAGGAAAAGCTGTTAAAGGGGACATTGCAGGTGATGGTGGAGGACAAGGCTTCATGTTTGAGACCTTTCCTTTCAATCATTTCAATGGAACACCTTGCTTCCTTTCCTGCAACAAAATATGCTCGGATTTTGATCATGCAAATGTGAATGAAAGGGGAAGTCTGTAAAACTGGTATGTGTCATCTCTGGATATAAATCTGTTTTCCTCTGTTCATGCACATTCTCCCAATGGTCTGTCACATGCTGTGAGGATCAAGAAATAGAATGCAGGTGGAAGGGGGGGAAAGCTATGCAACTCAGAGAAGGCTGATCTCTGTGCAGACTCAATTCAATAACTGCAAGTTTTCTTGTTGATTGCTCACAAAGAGTGGTGGTGGGGAATCTATTTTCTCAACATTCTCCCCTGATTTGTAATATTGGTCCATGTGTGTGAATGGAATACACATGTGTCTTATCACATTGAGCCCTGTGCCATGCCCCCACTGAAGGAATCCTCTACAAAGGAGGCACTAGAGCTCCCAGAGGCAAACAACATTGAGTAACAGCCCATGCCAGAAGACCTGGAGGAGCTGGGCCTTCATGGGAAATGGTTGTGGGGCCATACACATGAGTGGAAGGGAACCCCACCTCTGAGACAGAGGCTGAGCGGTCAACTCACCCCCAAGACCACCATCTTAAGTAGAAGGCCAGAATGACCTCTTTGAGAAGGTATGTTCACTGACAAAGGAAGGCTCCCTAATAGTAAATGACTCCCTGTGAGTAGGGCCCTTCTCATGAGGAGGACTTCTTCCAAAAACCTCTGATGTGCTGCAGCTGAGTCCTGGTTGGGGCTCTGGAAGCTCCAGCCTATAAGACTCAATCCTAGGGAGGGAATTTTGCTGGAATAATGTTTGGGCATTAGCTTTTAGTAACATTCACATTAGTTTTCCTGCGTAGGGATATATGGTTGTGTTTACAAAACATGTGAGCATGTGCTGCTTGAAGCCCCAAATGCCATTGTGAGCATGTGTTGCCTGTAAATGTTTGCATGTTGCTGGACATCCCAGTTTCATTTTGTGTAAGTTCCCTAACTTGTCCAAACTTACCAGTAGACTGAGTCTATGAAGGTCATTTGGGAAATTGGGATAAATTTCATGATTGTTTGATTTGTGCATGCAGATTGAGCAACGAAGACAAATGCGAACAGGAATAGTGAACAAGACTAAGGCTGAGACAATGTTCACAACATCCTAAGGATCTCAAATATCTCTCATTTGCCCATCTGTATTCCTGACCTTGCTTCTGTCTTTGATGACTCTCTTTCTTAGAATCATAGAATCATAGAATAGTAGAATTGGAAGGGGCCTATAAGGCCGTTGAATCCAACCCCCTGCTCAATGCAGGGATCTACCTTAAAGCATCCCTGACAGATTATTGTCCAGCTGCCTCTTGAATGTCTCTAATGTGGGAGAGCCCACCACCTCCTTAGGTAATTGGTTCCATTGCTGTATTGCTCTAACTGTTAGGAAGTTTTTCCTGATGTCCAGCCAGAATCTGGACAATCTGTGCTCCTGATCCCTAGATCCCCAATAAGATCCTCTTTTTTGGATCATGCTTGATTTGGACTGTTTGGTTGTACTTCTGACCTCTGTCTGGCATTTGATCTTTGAGATGATTTGCCCCAGGACTGACCATGAACCAGCTCTCGCAGAAGGCATTCTGGGAATGGTCATCACCAGCAATAGCCATGGCTGGTCCCCCACCCTCTCAAAAATGTCTTGGAAATAGAGACATTTAGGTGTAGATGGAGAGCAGCAATTACCTAAACTGGATAGAAGGAGACAGAAAGTGGACACGCCATCCCACAAAAAGGAGATTTACATTAAACAGAACAGAGTGGTGGTATTGCAACGTGGTTGAAGATGTTTCTCCAAAATGGTGCTTAATTTTTGACTTGGCTCTTAGTGGAGCAAACTTGCAGGGGAATTTAGGACTCGAGACCTCATGCAATTCATCTTTATGGCCCCATGTCCATGTGCAGTGTTGGGGGGCATCATGTGAACTGCTGAGTGATTTCATTCAGCGGTATACAAATGTCACAGATAAAATAAATAATAGTTTAATAACATGTTCATTTAAAATGGCAGGGTGTCTGTGGGCTTTAATGATGTTTTGACAGGCTGTACAAACATTCCACAAGATGGTTTTATTTGGTGCAGAAGGCTTAGCATTCCACTTGGAGACCCCATATGCTCAGCAATGAATGGAGACGAGGTGGCTTGTCAGTACCTCTTAATCTGGTTGATTGAATATTATGATTTGCTGTACTCATCTTGTTAAATTTAGTGTGGCAATAAACAGGAAGAGAAATCTGCTGATTAGGTTGAGCAGTCCCTTGTTTGTTGAGGATTTTTAAATGTTCATTTTTCAACAGGCACAAAGGTGAAAGGAAAAGACATCCCCCCCCCCATTTAATACCCTAAAGACAGAAGGGGATGTTGAGCAGTGAAGGTGCACCAGAAGGTGAACAAAACATAATCTATTTGGGAAGTGGTGGATGGATTTCAGGGCCCACACCCATGGGTTCCTCAGGGTCCCCCGCTGTTGAACGGGACTGGTATAGCTTTCCTTTAGATTCTGGAGAGGACTGAGATAGCACTAACATCAGTAGGTTCCATGCGGTCTTCAGGTTCTGCAATGTCAAACTCATCACCTGAAGAGTCATCCTGACTTGGGCAACAGAAGAGGGAAACTGATCCATGGGTTGCTATGAGAAATCCAGTAGCGACACTCAGAATGACTGATTTCCGCCAGCTGAATCCGAGCAGGAAGCATTCATTTCATTGAGCAGGGCAGCTGCCTTGATTATGCCCCATGCCCCTTCCAGTTTGCCTCTTCAACTTTACCTTAGGGACCAGGAAGGCAAAGAGACATGATGTAACTGCCTGCCAGATAACAGATGACGACCTGTCAGGGGAAAAGGAAAGAAAAGATGGTCACCCTAATCAAGCACTTGCAGGCTTGAACCCAAAGGGATTCGACCCCTACTTTAAGAGTGAAAAACTCAATCTCCTCTACCTGGAAGAACAGATCGGTTTCGTTTTCACCCGCATTCAATTTCCATCCCAAATACAAAGACATGAGTGAATTTATCAAAAACAAACACATGCAACTGTCATCCATCCCTATCTAAGATTGCATTAGCTTTTTTAGCAGCCGCTTCACATTGCTGGCTGACGTTTGCCTGATGATCAGCTAAGACAAGTACATCCTTTTCACTTATACCGGCTTGGTAGCAGTTTATATAAATAGGAAAGCATAGCCGAGCACACAGCATGGCTCCAGATGTCCTTCCCTGAGCAAATGCCGTTGCTGAATAGTATTTTGTAATGAACTGAGGAGAGTTGATAGGATTGGCGCAGGTGCATTGCTGTCATCCTGCATCGCGATGTGACCTCCTGGTGTGCTGTTGACACCTTCTGCATGATCATTCATGTGCATATCTCTTTGGTCCCTTGTGCATGGGCACACTCATTTGCCAGTAGAATTCACAGTGTGTGTGTGTGTGTGGGGGATAATTTACATATCCTTCTGCTGTCAGAAGAGACGGAGCTCAAGTCTGTGGGTTTTCTAACCTAGCTGTGGATTTCTTGCGACATTCAGGTTACCTGCAGCAAAGGAATACTTCAGATATGCTATCTCAGAAGACAGGGGAGGGGACCTGCCTCAAGAATGATGCATTGGCATCCTGGTAGGATATCATTGTTATTAATAAGAGCAGTAGGGAGATGTCAACCCTCCCTATTGAGTGAAAGGAAAAATAATGGCCAGGACTCTGAAGGACACTGGGCTGGGCTGATTAGAGTTGGCAGAAGCTGGCACAGGTGTTTTTGCTAATTGGCATAATCAGTCCCCCAAAATGTGCTGAGATCAGGTGCTGGATGAAGGCTATAGGAAGGGAAGGTGGGGGAGGATCCCAGGGAGAGTAAGCCTCACCTAAGCTTTGAGAGGAAACCCTGGCTCAAAATAGTGTCAGCTGGATTGGTCGACCTCTGCGTCATTCCATAGCTCGAGGCTTGGCGGAGCTTATTTCGTGGTCTGCGACTAGCTGTACATCCTCATTTTCCAGATGTGTGTGTAATAGGGATCTGCAACAGAATGAGCTGAGTTCAAGTTGGTATGAATCTGACCTGCGGATTCCGCAGCAGTCCCAATTTCCCAAGTTGCATGGATTCTGCAGAGTTGCAGAATGGGGTTTTTTGATTTTTTTTAACGTTCTGAATTTTACACAGTGAGAAAAATCATAGAAAAATACATAAAATAAAAAAAAAACACTGTCATAAAATGTGCATTTTCCTCATAGCCAAAATCATGAAAATGCAGTCCCAGAAGATTCCGAGTACCCTGTGCCCCTGTTAGGTCACTGCCAGCAGTTTGGGAGCAGTGATGCTGGGGATTTCACCTCTCCTAGAGAGAACTCTGAGCCCATCTCAAGGGTTTGCGCTGGCCGGGGCAGAGTGGGAGTGCGTGGCGTTGTGGCTCTTTCCGTGCCGGCTGTGAGGGGGCAAAGGGGGGCTCACGTCTCAAAGTCCCTCCTACCAAAGTCATAGAAAGTGCCTTTCTATTCTCAGCCTGACCATCCTCATTATGTCTGATAGAAAATAAACGGCCTTTCTGCATACATCGATTGGCATATACTGTCTCCATATCAAGGAATGCACATGTAATGCCTATAAATGAGAATACAGCTTCCAAGTAATTATACGGCAGCCTTTGTTTTCCTTTTCCTTGCCCCCCCTTTTGTTGAAATTCCACAGTAAAAATGAATTAAAAATGAAAGAAAAGGAATTGCTTTCAAAAAGACATTGGAAGAAGAAAATGTCAGAAATATTCTCACAGCTAGTGCTTTACCTTACTCATGTCCTGTCTTTCACTGGGCCATCATCTGCCTGGCTGCCTGTAGATTCCTCAGCTTCCTGCATTTTGATGAAAGCCCAGGGGGAAGCCGTCCATCACGATGTAATTCCTCCCACAGGGCTCTGTTCTATAGGCAGCATGGGAGGCTGCACAGTGATGGGAAGATGTAGGAATGTCAGAAAAATCTGTTTGGGGTTTGGAGTTTGATGAGTTTTCCTAGGTTCGGCCCCTCAAACTATGTTCAAGCCCCCTTACTTGGACTTCAGCCAGCTGGGGAATTTTCCAGATTTTCCCGGTGTTTTGCACATTTCCCCCAACAGGTTCTGCAATTTGCATAAATTTCTAAGCAATATGTGCAAATTAGAACTGAATTTGCATGAATTTGGGCTGAAATTGCGTAGATTGCTTGGAAATTACAGAACCTGCGGGAAGAAAATGCACAAAAAAGTTCCCGGAGTTTGGTGGAAAGCCCACAACTCGGTTCTCAAATGCAAATCAAGTCTTACATGTTGCAGAACTTCATCGAGTCAAAAATGAATTATTATTATTATTATTATTATTATTATTATTATTATTATTTATTGCATTTATGTACTGCCCCATAACTGAAGCTCTCTGGGCAGTTTACAAAGATTAAAAACACTGAACATTGAAAAATCAATATACAAAATTTTTAACCATAAAAGCCTAATAACAAACCACATATCATTTAAACTGTCCAGGGGCCAGTTAAAAAGCTCAACATACACTGTTAAATGGCTGGGAGAAGAGAAAAGACTTGGCCTCGTGCCAAAAAGATAACAATGTTGGCGCCAGGTGAGCCTCGTTGGGGAGATCGTTCCATAATGGGGGGCCACCATTGAAAAGGCCCTCTCCCTTGTTGCCATCCTCCAAACCGTTTTTCCGAGTGATGGACATCCCTAGGAAGCTGTATAAATGAAAGAAAACACACATACTGCACTCTTGGCCCTGGCCAATTTTCCCCACCATTTTAGTGGTACCCCTCATACCCTTGACTGATGCTAGGTACAGGCATGGTAAGGGATGCAAAATGGTGTCTAGGCTGCAAACACCTTTACTAGGGTGACCAGATTTTGGAAAGCAAAATCCGGGTCCAAAATGGCCACCCCACCAAAGCAGCCCCCCGAACATAAAATAAAAAAATTAAAAAGGCCGCCTGCCATGCGGCCAACAAGCAGACACCCCTGCCACCCCCCACTGGAAACAACCCCCCCCACCAAGCCACCCCCCCCAAAACCCAGCCCAGACCTACCGGGTCCTCCGCTGCCACCGCCGATCTCCTCCACTGCCGCGTGACCCCCTGCAGCCCCCTCACCCTTCTTGCCCTGCTCCTGGGCTCCCTGGAGGTACCTGAGGAACAGTAGCAGCAGGGAAAGGAGGAGGAAGAGCCTGCTTTAAAATGCCCGCACTGCTCCCCGACCTCAGCAGGAAACAAGTGCTCAGCGTTAGGGAGCGTCAACAAATTCCTTGTCTGGTGGCTAAAGCAGTTAGCCACCAGACAAGGAATTTGTTGACACTCCCTAACGCTGAGCACTTGTTTCTTGCCGAGGCCTGGGGGCAGCGTGGGCATTTTAGGGTGGGAGGAGAGCTGATCCTTTCCCCAGTTTGCCCCCGCCGCCCCCCTGTCGGCCCAGATTGCCCCAGTTTTCCCTGTTAGGACTGGGAAATCCAGGGCGATCTGGTCACCCTACCTTTACTGCTGTCTCCACTTGTGATGGCAGTATATATATATATATATATATATATATATTGGGTGGGTGGGGGGAGGAGGAAGGGTGAAAGGATCTGTGCCACAACTACTGCTCCAGCTCTGAGAAACAGTTTAGGAATTCCTCCTTCCCCTCGGGAAATTTGATGATTTTTTCCTCTCACTAATAGGGTTGAAAGCTTCAAGAGGCCATTTGTGTATAGCTCTAAGTTGGCATCCTCCACAAAGCCCTGGAGTTTGTCTTGTCCTTGGACAGTGAGTGAGTGAGTGAGTGTGTGTTGTGTGGCTTCCATCAAATAACTGTGGAGAATATAGGCTGTCCATATGAAAAGGAGGACAGGGCTCATGTAACTTTAACAGTTGCAGAGAAAAGGGAATTTCAGCTGGTGTCATTTGTATGCAATTCGTTCCTGGTGAAATCCCCTCTTCATCGCAACAATTAAAGTTGCAGGCACTATGCTAGAGTGACCATATACAAAAGAAGGCAGGGCCCCTCCAGCTTTAACAGTTGTGATGAAGAGGGAATTTCACCAGGTACGAATTGCATACAAATGATGCTGGCTGCAATTGCCTTTTCTCTACAACTGTTAAAGTTACATGAGCCCTGTCCTCCTTTCCATATGGTCAGCCTAGGAGAATATGTGGAGAATATTTTTTTTCGGGGGCTAGATCTACACTACTGTTTATAGCAGTAGAACTTCTGGAGCACAATCCACATGCCATATACTGCTTTCATAGTGTTATATCCTGCTGTTTATGCCACATTCATATGATTTGACCCAAGGTGTAGATCTGGCCTGGGAGAGAGAGGGAGAGGGAGATCAGACAAATGATCTCCTGGGAAATATCAGCTTGGCTGTAATTCGGGGCAACAGGAATGTTGAATGTGTAGATATTGTCTGTGATTTCTTTTAAAAAATCTTTCTCCATGTGGACTTTGTAACCTTATTAGCATCACAATTCTGGGCCTCAAGGATCTTCTGCTTTGAGGACCTGAAGATCTCAGGTATGCTGGATGTTCTTACACAAGATCCAGGGGAAGAGAAGACACAAAGGTTCTCCATTTGACAACGACAAATGGCTTTTGTACGTCGTCTTGACTGCAGTGGTGCCCTGAGCTTGTCTCAGTGACATGCTAAAAGCTTTCTCCTTTGCTCTGGCCCATCAATACTGGAGCAGCGAGCTTGGCGGAGAAAGAAGAAAAAAGAGGAAGGGAAGACAAACTCTTTTCTCCATGCTGGTTAGAAAGCCTATTGATTCTTCCGGTTTTAAAAGGCTACATTCTCCCCTGATTGAAACCTCCGTTGGAGGCTTAAGATAGCTCTTTTCATGCTTGAGTTAACCGTAAAAGAGCGGGCCTCTTATTGACTGGTCAACTGACTCATTTTCCCCTTGATTTACCTCCAGGTAGGGACGGGGGTTTGGAGGCTCTTTCCTTTGGGGCCTCTTGCCGCATGACAGGGTGCGCAGCGGGGCTTGACAGTGGAAGTTTAGAAAGGGGGGGGGGTATATTGCTTCATGAGCCCTATTCCCAAGCGGTGGGAAGATGAGAAAGAGCCTTTACAGGGCCGATGTCCTGTGGGAAAGAAAGCCCTGGAAATGAAACGGTGTCATCATCTGCTTATTTATAAACTGGCAAATTTTGCTTGCGTTTGTGCTGCCCTGGAGAGGAAATTGAATTGAATTCCCACATCCCAACCTGTTCTTCTTGGTGCAGCTTAGGTAACTCTCATCTGGGATGCTGGTACAAGATATAATCATGCCCCATGCTTTGGTCATTGTGTACAAGGCCATTATTATTATTATTATTATTATTATTATTATTATTAGTCTTTTCTTGCTCGTGGCATCATCATCATCATCATTATTGTTGTTTACAGTTCTATATCATCCCATATCCAAAGCTCTCTGGCCAATTTATGAAGATTAAAATTTGTTAAAATGCAGAATCCAATGAATAAACCCATTTAAATCAAACAGGCAGACACTATGCACAAAGACAGCATAACAACTTTGAGCAATCGATCGTAGCAATAATATAAATCCAGTAAGGCCTTTCCTTCCACGCCCGGCTTGCCTGGGCGGGCGGAGGCAGTTGCAGGTAGCAGCGAGGACGACACGTGGAGGCCAGCCATAGGCGGACTCCGTATGGGGCCACCAGC
The DNA here is from genome assembly GCA_029215795.1 of Anniella stebbinsi. Classification (NCBI taxonomy): domain Eukaryota; kingdom Metazoa; phylum Chordata; class Lepidosauria; order Squamata; family Anniellidae; genus Anniella; species Anniella stebbinsi. The sequence continues at coordinate 407,802,437 of JARDYH010000001.1, read as the reverse complement.
TGGGGGTGGAGCCGTAGGCCTATTTAACTGGCCTCCGCGGCTCCCCTTCCTGCCTTTGTTTGTTGTTCGGAGCCCTCCCTCCCTCCCTCCCTCCCTGTAGACAGTGTGGCTTGCTGGCTGCCTTTTTGGGGGCCAAGTAGGAATGTTTTATCTTCAAACTTTATTTGGTTTTTTTTTTCACCTACTTCACACTGTAAGACAGTGGGGGAGTGTTAAATAGGTTAATTGGTTGAATTTGGTCACATTTAATTGGGGGCAGGTGTGCGGGCATCGGGAGCAAGTACAGGTTTGGTGATCATTTGCAGGCACCTTTCTGGTGATTGGTGACATCTGAGGCCCTCACCTGGGAGTCCTGCAGCACCAGGTGTGGGGATATGGGTTACCTCTGAGGTCAACCTTATCCATCCACTCTGAGTTATGCAACCTGAGAGGAGGTGACATAGGAAGGCCTACCTACCCCAAATGGGGACTCCTGGTACGTATTGATGCACCAGCGACACCTACCAGGAGATTTGAGTGGCTCGCCCAATCCAAGACATTGGGCAAAGACAGAATGCCCGCTTAGGCCTCCATCTATCTTGTGCGTTGATAAATGCGGCCCTTGTTTAAATCCAATTTATCGTGTTATCTCTTTAATCTTGCCGTCTATTCCTGCAACTGGTTTAAACTCATCCCATGCTGCCAAATGCCTGAGAAAACTTGGCATCAAAAGATAACTATGTTGGTGCCAGGCAGGCCTCATCAGGGAGATCATTCCATAATTGGGGGGGGGTGTATCTCAGTCTGTGGTGGATCAGAGATTAATCCTTCCCCCTCTCTCAGCACTGGGGAAAAGGGGAGGGCATGGTCAAGAGACCTGGCGGGCCAGATGAAGAACCCTCACAAGATGTATTTAGCCTAGGGTGACAAGATAAAATCCAGGTCAGGGCTCATGTAACTTTAACAGTTGTAGAGAAAAGGGAATTTCAGCCAGTGTCATTTGTATGCAATTAGTTCCTGGTGAAATTCCCTCTTCATCACAACGGTTAAAGTTGCAGGGGCCCTGACCTGCATTTTATCTGGTCAGCCTAATTTATCCCATGGGCCAGAGGCTCCCCGTGCCATGTATAGTATAATCATTTTTTGGGGGGAGATGTTTGGGAAAATGTACAAATGGCACAGTTTTCACATTTTCCCATAACCACAGTGTTTTGGCTATAGCTCACTGGAAAGATTTGTAGCAATTTCAAGATGTCTGTCAGTGACAGAGACCTGAGCATCTTTAGTTATAGACAGATGTACATTCCTGTCTGCTACTGTCATCAGCCACTCTTATCAAATTTAAATATGAAGATGTGATAACGTTTGTCTCTATCTCTCTAATAGTGGGTATGCATCCTTAATTAAGTTTCGAAAGGCAAAAAACAGGATCCACCATGGAAAAGAGGAATTGGTGGTTGGTCATCCTAGGTGGGTGTAAAGAGAGATAAACTCTGGTGTTATGAAAATACTCTGCTCAGTTTATTGCGATTAATGTTACAATGTCCACGTGCTCGACATTTCGGATACCAATCCTTCGTCAGGAGCTATATACGTGATTTAAAATACATAAAACAATATAAAAATTTGGCGTGAGACCATTATATCAAATAATACATACTTCACATAGCACTCCACATCCTATATTCTCCTCGAAAGCTCAGTACACACTTGGAATCATATTACAAATTGATAAACTATTTACAAAATTTGCAACCCAGCATGTGTTCAGTATTGTGCCCCATTTTATCAAAAGCCCTCACTTTTAATGTGACACCTTTGTATAATTTATACTCATTCATAAGGTGCTCTTCTGTGCTGTTGTTTTTAACTTCCAATCCATTTTTAATTCATTATCATGCATTACTCCACATCACATGCATGAGCCAATATTTGCTCTTACAAGTCTTAGACTAACCTGGACAATCCACGGGCGTTGCCCTTGTGTTGTTCTTACTGTTTGTGGATGCCTGTTAAGCTGTTTTTTCGGTATCCTCCTTACTGCACCAATTTTTTAAAAGAAGTGTGTTCCTCTCCTCCTACCCGCTTTTTATCAGCTTTTTATCAGCTTCTTACCAGGTGCCTTGTATGGCCCCAAATAGGCTTATTATAGGCTTAAGGTCGAATTGCCTCGTGCTGTCGGTGGCCAAATTCTTGTGCCTTTATCATCAGCCTGGCACACATGTGCGCACAGGAACTCCAATCTTATGCAAACATCCCTCGGAGTAATCATCTTGAATCCAGTAGGACTTACATCTGAGTACACTTATACAGGATCATAGCAGTGGCACAGTGGAATGACAAAGCTACTCAGACTGAGGAGTCCGGCCAGAGTCAATGGTGTTGTAGGACCAGGTGATACCCCCATGGGCCTCAGAATCACCTGATCTCTGCTGAGTTGGTAGCTGCAATGCCACCTTCCAGCCATCATTGGTAGTGGAGCTCTAGCACAGAAAAGGTCAGGCTTGTAGTTCAGTCATATGGAAGGTGACCATTGGTGAGGTTATAAACAAGGTGTGTTGGTCCTACTGTGGAAGTTGAAGTCCACTGGCATCTTTCTGTAGTGTTGTGGTTACAGTGTTGGACTGGGAGTTGGGAGATCCGGGTTCTAGCCTCCACTCGGCCGTGGAAGCTCACTGGGAGACTTTGGGTCAGTCACGGACTCTCAACCCAACCTACCTCACAGGGTTGTTGTGAGGATAAAATGGAGAGGAGGAGTACAATGTACATTGCCTTGGGTTCTTTGGAGGAAAAAACAATGGAATATAAATGCAATCTATATCTATCCATCTATTCATCCTTCTATCTATCCATCCATCTATCATTATTTCTAAGGTTGCCTTTAAAGTTTGAACCTTCTCAAGGCAGTGAACAAGAAAAACTGCACAAAGCAGTACAATAAAAATCCAGAAAAACAAATACGGCTAAGTAAATTTAAACTAGTAACACCCACACTCACCAATAAAAACAACAACAACAGTCCAGATTCAAGGAAAGGCCAGTGAAAGCAGTTGTGTCTTCAGAGCTTTCCGGAAGACTTTCAATAAAGGCACCTGATGAACCGTCAATGGAAGTTGATTCCAGAGATGCGGGGTCACCACTGAGAAGGCCATCTCCCTTTAACTTGCCAGCCTAACCCCTCTTGGTGGCAGACAAGGAAGAAGGACCTCTACGAATGACCTCAGAGTGTGAAGGCGGTCCTTCAAGTACCTTGAGCCCAACCCATTTAAGATTTTGAAGGTTAGCACCACCACTTTACATTGAGCTCAGTAATGCACTGGCAACCAGTGCAGTTGGCACAGCCTCAATGTCACCTGAGGTTACCGCTTTGCCGCACTAATATCTGGGTGCAGATCTTGGTGGTGGAGTGTGCTGAAATGATACTGTTGGGCCACCAGTGACAGGGAAAGAGAAACATGTCCATAATGAACAAGCCCAGCTCATCCCTTGTGGGGACTGCATGTCTCAGTGTGTTACCAGAGAGCTGCGGATGTTGTTGACAAATGATCTGTTTTTTAATTCCCTCTCTCCAGACAGAAAGAGAGAGAGAGAGAGAGAGAGAGAGAGAAGAAGAAATTGGGACAATATATTCCCTCAGCTGCCATTTCACAGCAGAAAACCATGCTAGCAAGATTTGTTCATTTGTAGCTCATCCTTCCTTGTAAGAGCTAGAGGCATCTGGTGAGAAGCGACTGCATTTTATCCTTGGGATAGCCGTGTGAGGTAGGTTCATCTAAAAAGAAGGGAGTGGCATGGCTGAGTGGGCATTTGAACACATATTTTTTAAAAGTGCATTTAAATCCCATCTTTTTCATTCCTCCAAGGAACCCAAGGCAGATTATCTGATCCTCCTCCACTCAATTTTTATCCTCACAACAACCCTGTGAGATAGGTTAGGTTAAACTGAGAGCCAATGACCCAAAATCAACCAGTGAGTTTCATGGTTGAGTGGGAATTAGAACCCAGATCTCCACCATACTGCTTTTCTGAGCCCAGGTCACTGGAACCCTGTGCCATGATCCACCAAAGTTACAGATCAAAACAGTCCCTGGGTGGTAGCAAAGGATTCCTGGACTTCCACCCATTACAGCTTCCTGTTCAGGCTGGGACTTTGTTGTAGAGCAACAACTGTCTCTGTTCCCTGGCTTGTGATGCCTGTCTCCTCTTGGTTCCTCTTGCAGCTCAGGTCTTGTTGACTCCCTACTCTTAATACCACTGCACCTGCTGTTTGGAGGTGAGAATTGAAGAGAGTTGGAGCACTTGCACAGAGCCAACTCTGTGAGCCCTTGGGAGAAGCCCGACCATATCTACCTTGATGGTGGCTCTCCATGCATCCTTGGTATTGATACTTCTGAAGCATCTGGACAGCCAGACCATTTGGCCTAGAGCAGCCTTCCCCAATTGGGTGCCCTCGTGCTGTACTGGACCACAATTCCCATCATTCTTATCAGTGATGGAACCTGTAGCCCAACCTATCTGGAGAGCACTGGGTTGAGATAGTTTGGCTTCAAACAGTGGTGTTCCAGCTTCCTAACTTTAAAGTATACTTCCAACATCTGCCATTGACTCCCTCTGCACATCACAGAAGACTTCTAGCACATGTTCTAGGGCACACATTCTGTTTCCACAGGGCCCTGGCCAGGCTTCTTGGGACTCCCCATTGCCCCATGGGAATGGGAAGGTGAGCAACACCCAACAGCACTCTTCTGCAAGAGTGCATTGATGAGTGCCAATGACATTGGAGCAAGGCATCCATTTAAGCAACTTTGGAAACACACACTTTCCAGAGCCACTATTGTTGTGTACAGTGGAGGCTCCGGATGCGGGCGGGTGGCCCCACGATTTCATTGGGTGCTTGCCAGGCCGTGAAGAAGTTCGCACAGCACTGTGAATGGTGGCAGGACGTATCGGTGGCTTGGCGGGCACCCGACAGAGCCGGATGTGGGTGAGTCCATCCATCCCTACTCCCTCACAACAGCAGTGCTGCTGGTCAGCCAAATAGCAGGGCATTCTACTCACATCTTCACATCTCCATTTTTCAGCTGTCACTCCGGGTTCTATGTCTACTGAGCAGGCTCAGTTCCCATTGGGTTATTTGCTGGAGGTTGCCTCCCTCGGTTGTATCCTATTACCCCCCACCCCCACCCCTGGTAGATGCAAACCTTGCAATTTCATCGAGCATGCTGACATCACCCTCTTGCTTCTCAGTGGTCCTAGTTTGGCTCAAATCCATTGGCATTCCCCACCTGGGTTTGCTATTAGAGGGGGGTGATAGTCTGCCATCATTTATTTTCTTACTGAGGAACCCCTGGTAAGCTGCTGGGGTTCTCTGGATGATAGGGATGGCAGAGAATCCCTCAAAGGATTCAAATTAGTTTGGATTTCTATGAATCCACCCTGTGGATTCCTTGGTGAACTGTTCTCCTCCCCCAACTTGTGTGGATTCTGCAGACTTGTGGGCCATTTGTTTTCACTGGGGGGGGGGGTTGCAAAAGTGTTCATTATCACAAATGCACATTTGCAAATAGGAATGAAACTCTCATACAAAAATCCAATTCTGTACATGAATGGATGATAGAACAAAAAACACTTGACACGTCACAAAACACAGATGGAATAGATTTCACAAAATCTGTTCATCCCCACCAGAAGGCAGCTTGAAAATCACAGGTTTGGGGCCAGGAAGGAGTAGGAGAGAGGCCTGGATGAAGAAGTGAGAGCAGCCTGCAGAGACCTGTCTAACACACAATGAATTTGTTCAAACATTGTGAAGCGCAGAGGTCCCCGAAGCACCTGCTCTTTCAATTGCAACCTTTCTGATTATTTTGACATCTTCTGTTCAAGTCAATTACACTCTTTTTGCAGCAGTTGTAGCCCCGGACTCCGCTCCGGCAGAGATGAACTTTTACTCTCAGCTTCGGAACTCACCGAATAACCTTTGGGCATCGAGGAAAGGGCATGGAGGGATAGGCAGGAGGGACTGCGAGGGATCAGCTTCAATCATGATGCATCATTAATCCCCCCACCCCCAGGAACACAAAACACGAATGCCAGTGACCGCAGGAGCCCAAATGATTTTCATTTTATCCAACCACATGTAAAACAGAACAATTTGATCAGTGAACTTCATCCTTTAACTCTGTCTCTCTGTCTCTGTCTCTCTCTCTCTCTCACACACACACACACGAGAAGTGAGGGAGGGCGAAAGAATAGATTGTCAAGGTAAATTGTCTGTACCCAGTAATGGATGAATCCCCCTGGAATCCCAATTTGGAACTGGAGATACAAATTGATGGTGCGACCACACTTAGAATATTGTGTACAGTTCTGGTCATCGCACCTAAACAAAGATATTGTAGAGCTTGAAACAGTGCAGAAAGGGGCAACTCAAATGATCAAGGGACTGGAGCATCTCCCCTATGAGGGAAGGTTACAACAGCTGGGATTGTTCAGCTTGTAAAAAAGGAGGCAAAGGGGAGAAATGATAGAGGTGGACAAAATCATGCCTGGTGTGGAGAATGTGGAGAAGGAGGCATATTTTCTTCCTCTCTCATGGTACTAGAACCCAATGGAGTCATCCCATGAAGCTGATTGGTGGGAGATTCAGGACAGATAAAGGGAAGTACTTCTTCACACAGTGCATAGTTAAAGTACGGAATTCAGTAGCCCAAGATGGCACCAATTTGGATGGCTACAAAAGGGGGTTGGATTAATTCCTGGAAGAGAAGGCTATCAATGGCTACTAATCCTGATGGCTATCTGCTACCTCCAGTATCAGAAGCCTTAAGCTTATATACACTAGTTGCTGGGGAACATGGGTGGGAGGGTGCTGTTGTGAGCTGACCAGATAAAATCCAGGTCAGGGCTCATGTAACTTTAGCAGTTGTAGAGAAAAGGGAATTTCAGCCAGTGTCATTTGTATGCAATTAGTTCCTGGTGAAATTCCCTCTTCATCACAACTGCTAAAGTTGCAGAGCCCTGCCTTCTTTTGTATATGGTCACTCTAATATAGTGCCTGCACCTTTAACTGTTGTGATGAAGAGGGAATTTCACCAGGAACTAATTGCATACAAATGACACTGGCTGAAATCCCCTTTTCTGTACATGAAAGTTACATGAGCCGTGACCTGGATTTTATCTGGTCAGCCTATGCTGTTGTAATCATGTCCTGCTTTGTTGGTTCTCTGGTCAACAGCTGGTTGGACACTGTGTGAACAGAATGCTGGACTAGATGGACCCTTGGTCTGATCCAGTAGGGCTCTTCATATGTTCTTATGTTCTTAGATGGTAAACCAAGAGATATTTGGTAGGCTGACCAGATAAAATCCAGGTCAGGGCTCATGTAACTTTAACAGTTGTAGAGAAGAGGGAATTTCAGCCAGGGTCTTTTGTATGCAATTAGTTCCTGGTGAAATCACCTGTTCATCACAACAGTTAAAGTTGCAGGGGCCCTGCCCTCTTTTGTATCTGTTCACTCTAGTATAGTGCCTGCAACTTTAATTGCTTTGATGAAGAGGTGATTTCACCAGGTACTAATTGCATACAAATGACGCCAGCTGAAATTCCCTTTTCTCTGCAACTGGTAAAGTTACATGCGAGCATCTTCCCCCTCCCGAAAACTGAATGTTTTGATTGTGCACTTTTCATAGTGCTTCATTTTTTCCATCGGTAAAAATACACATTTTTCCCAATCGAAAAATGTGCATTTCCCCCCTGGGGCTAAAGAACGAAAATGCACATGAGGGTGGGGTGCATTTGCACATATTGATGTTTTTGGAACTGTGCATATGCAGCGTTTGGGAAGTGCATACGTTCAAATAAGAGAAGGCAAGTTCAGGAAATTGCGATCATTTCCTGAGAATTGTGTTCCTGTTTGTATTCATGTTTGGGGGTTGCGAGCAGGATCTCTGCACAGGAACAAATTTCTCATACATTCTTAAGCATCACCTGTTATACTGTTGTGTGAAAAAAGCCACTTAAAATAAATGCAATCTGTGAAACTGTGTGGTGCTGAGTCTGCCTTTTCCTCCATCTTTCCCACCGTGGCCTGCTGTGCCACGTTTCACATGGGATCGTGGGTGGAAGTGTCTCCCAAACTTTCTAACGGATGTCCTTTTTTTAGCCGGAGATGCTAGGAAGTAAACCTGGGCCTGTCTCTTTGCTAGGCATTGTACTGTATATAATAACAGCAAACCCAATTCCCAGAGCTTGGACCCTTATGTAGTGAAAACAGCAGCATCCACACATAAGAGGAATGTATGTCAGGAAGCTTCGGGGTACCCCACAATTTGCAGAAATACAAAATCATAAATAGGAGGGAGACCTAAAGTGGGACACACTCTCAAAAATAAAACCTCAATGAGCACTGAGGAGTCCTGATTTACTGGAGGAATGGAGTATTGTCAATGAGGGTGAGACTGACTGGCTAGAACCCTGAACAGAGCTCTTTACACTGCAACATTTTGTTACAGGTCTCACTTAGGGATGGATGGGGAGCTCAAAGAGCAGGCTGGTGAATGCGCTGTGGCTCAGTAAGCTTAGTTAGGGTGTCCATTTGGAAAGGAGGACAGGGCTCCTGTCTCTTTAACAATTACATTGAAAAGGGAATTTCAGCAGCTGTCATTTGTATGCAGGCAGCACCTGGTGAAATTCCCTCTTCACCACAACAGTTACAGCTGCAGGAGCCCTGCCCTATTTTGTGTGTGGTCACTCTAGAATAGCTCCTGCAGCTTTAACTGTTGTGATGAAGAGGGAATTTCACCAGGTGCTGCGTTCATACAAATGACACCTGCTGAAATTCCCTTTTCTATGCAACTGTTAAAGATACAGGAGCCCTGCCCTCCTTTCCCTAGGGTCACCCTAAGTAAGCTGGGTCCAGGGGAAGGCAGGTGTAGAGAAGTCCAGTGGAATCCCAGACATAGTCGGGTGCCTGCAACATCCCTAGTCTTATTTCTGTTTTCTATCTTTGAAATCAGCTCCCTTCCCCAAGCCAAGTCCTGGTTCTTCTCAGCTGAAAAGAAGTGTAGAGACAGTTTTGGAGCACTTTTGTATCGGGGGGGGGGGGGGGAACGCCAAACGCCATTTTCCTAACACCACACTTTTGAAAGTGAGCCCTTGGGGGAAACAGAGGTTTTCTTCATTGTTAATTAGGAACGTCTGCTTCTTGCAATCACAACACCGGCTTTTATGGCCACGGCTCAGCGAAAACCTTAATCCCAAATCAATTTTCGTCAGAAATGAAAAACATGCCCCCGGAACATTCACGAAGGCTCCAAAGCCTAGGGTAGAAAACAGACTTGCACTGGAGATCCTCAGGCTGTGGTTTTCAAGTGAAAATGAGCCATTCATTGGAGTGGCTCTCTTGCCTGGGACATCAACCCAGCATCCCGATGCTGTGTCTTTGTGCCTGCTCAGAAGAAAGAGGTCAGACACAGGCACCGGGTTGCACTACCTCCTCTAATTGTTCAGGGTGTAATCCTATGCATATTTAGATAGAAATGGCCTACAACTCCCAGCATGCTCTGGGCAGTTCTGCAGAGGGTAGGGGAAAAGGCATTTGGGAAGGGCCAAAATGCAAAATGCAAAAAAAAAAAAAAAAAAGGAAGAAAGAAAGAAAGAAAGAAAGAAACACCATCATATTTTAGTTTAAAGCTTTTATACTGGCAGTAACTAAGCCTTAAGAGACATATTTCTGCCTTATACCATGGGGGGGAAAACTGCACAAAACCCAGTATACCACCAAATGATTGGCAGTCAGGGAAAAGAGGGTGGAGCCATCTGGAGAACACTGGAAAACCTGATATACCTGCATGAGGGCCAGATGTGGCCCCTGGGCCTGAGGTTTCCCACGTACCCTGCCATACACCAGCTACATGATGATGATGATGATGATGATGATGATGATGATGATGATATCTCTCTCTCGCTTGTGGCAGTTTTTCTAGATGGACATGACGAGTTTTACCAAGTCATGCTGTCTTTTATTAATTCAGAAATTTCCTGACGATTGAGCATGTTTTAAGTATGACTGCTTTCTGGATGTTGGTGTGGATGCAATCTGGTAGGCCCAGTTTTTGGAGGTTTTGTGCATAGGTTCTTGATGTGATGCTGGTGACTGATGTGACTAATGGAGTAATTGTGACCTTTTCCTGTTGCCATAGTTCTTTGACTTCCATGGCCAGTGGTATATATTGGTCTCTCTTTTCTTCTTCCTTTTCAACAACATTTTTGTCATTTGGTATTGCTATTTTGATGAGGTATGTGTGTTTTTCGTTTTTGTCTATGACTGTTATGTCTGGTCGGTTGTAAGTAGGGATGTGCACTGGATCGGACCCGATCCACGATCCGAGTCCGGTCCAGTGGGAAATCGGATAAATTATCCGATTTCCGATCCCGCAGCTGGATCGGCCGATCCAATCCGAACCGGTCCGAAAAAGCTCCGAACCGGTTCGGCGGATCGGCGGATCGGCGGGCGCCCACTGGCGCCCACCGCCGCTTCCATTGGCGGGCGCCAGCGGGCGCCCGCCGATGAAAGTGGACAGCGGGGGGGGGGAGGAGGGGGGCACTTACCTTCTCGGCCCGGTGGCTCCCGTCCGGCGCCGGCGCCTACTACTACTAGCAGGCTCCGCGGCCTGCTCTAGGGTGGCGCGCCGGGTGATGTCATCACCCGGCGCGCTACTCTAGAGCAGGCCGCGGAGCCTGCTGGTAGTAGTAGGCGCCGGCGCCGGACGGGAGCCACCGGGCCGGGAAGGTAAGGAGGGGGTGCGTGGAGGGGAGGAGGGGGCGCGCGGAGGGGGGAGGGGGGCCCTTACCTTTCCGGCCCGGCGGCTCCCGTCCGGCGCCGGCGCCTACTATTCCCAGCAGGCTCCGCGGCCTGCTCTAGGATGGCGCGCCGGGTGATGTCATCACCCGGCGCGCTACTCTAGAGCAGGCCGCGGAGCCTGCTGGAAGTAGTAGGCGCCGGCGCCGGACGGGAGCCGCCGGGCCGGAAAGGTAAGGAGGGGGTGCGTGGAGGGGAGGAGGGGGCGCGCGGAGGGGGGAGGGGGGCCCTTACCTTTCCGGCCCGGCGGCTCCCGTCCGGCGCCGGCGCCTACTACTCCCAGCAGGCTCCGCGGCCTGCTCTAGGATGGCGCGCCGGGTGATGTCATCACCCGGCGCGCTACTCTAGAGCAGGCCGCGGAGCCTGCTGGAAGTAGTAGGCGCCGGCGCCGGACGGGAGCCGCCGGGCCGGAAAGGTAAGGAGGGGGTGCGTGGAGGGGAGGAGGGGGCGCGCGGAGGGGGGAGGGGGGCCCTTACCTGCCCGGCCCGGCGGCTCCCGTCCGGCGCCGGCGCCTACTACTACCAGCAGGCTCCGCGGCCTGCTCCAGGGTGGCGCGCCGGGTGATGTCATCACCCGGCGCGCTACTTGAGAGTAGGCCGCGGAGCCCGCTGGTAGTAGCCGCCGGCGCCGGACGTGCCGAGAAGGTAAGTGGCGGGGAAGGGGGCTTACCCCCCCCCCGGAGCCGTCCGCTTCTATCCGCTGGCGCCCGCGGGCGCCAGCGGATGGAAGCAGGCGGCCCCAGGGGGGGTAGGGAGCGCAGGGGAGGGGGTTTACCTGCCGGGGCCGTCCACAGCGGACGGCCCCGGGGGGGGGAGGGAGTTAGGCCCCCCCTTACCCACCCGCGGCCATTTTTTCCTCATAGACTTGCATTGCAATGCAAGTCTATGGGGAAAAAAATGGCGGCCGATCCAAAAATGTACGATTTTTGGGTCGGGATCGGACTCGATCCGGTCCGGGGGGCCTCCGATTTTGTCCGAACCGGTCCGGGACAAAATTGGAGGTCCCGATCCGGGTCCCGATCCGATCCGGGGGGTCCGTGCACACCCCTAGTTGTAAGGTATTGTCTGTATGAATTGTTCTGTCCCAGTATATTTTATGATCTGCATTTTCCAAGATTGTTTTGGGTGAGTATGTTTGGTATGGTGTACATTGTTTGATAAAGCTGAATTTGATGGCCAGTTGTTGGTGAATTATTTTTGCAGCTGTATCGCTTCTTGGCCTTTTGGCTAAGATCAAGTGTAGCTGTATTGTGTTTGTCTGTATAGTCCATTCCTGCCAGAATTTTGCATCCTCCTGTTATGTGGTCTATCGTTTCTTGGAATTGATGGCATTTCCTGCATAGGTCTGTTGTTACACTGTTATTTTTTTATGATGTATTTTGGTAGTTCTTGGTTGCTGTAACTTGATCCTGTATAGCTATTAGGAATCCTTCGGTTTCTGGAACTAGCTCACCCTTCCTGAGCCATTTGTATGATTGTTCTTTATTTGTGGGTTCTGTATTATGTTGTAGTGCTTCCCATGGAGTGTTTTTGTGCCCATTTTTCTTTTTTCTCTGCAAGTGTGAGTGGTTGTGTTTGATCTTCATTTTGTAGTGCTAGGTTAAGTGGGGTGAATGTTTAACTGCTGTTACTATGGCTTTTTGAATGGAGGTGTTTTTGGTGCAGAAGAATTCTCTGAGTGGTTTTATCTGTTTAGCATGAATTCTGTTCATGTCCAGCAGACCTCTTCCTCCTCTTTTCTTGCTGATTATTATTCTTTCAATGCATGAGTTGGGATGGAGCATGCAGTGTTTTGTGAGTTCGGTGCGATTGAGTCTGTTTATGTCTTCAAGTTCAGTGTGTGACCAGTGTATGATTCCGAATGAGTATGTGAGAATGGGTATTGCGTAGGTGTTGATGGCTTTGAAAATGTTTTTTGAGTTGAGTTTAGATTTTAGGATTTGTGATAGGCGAGTTTTATATTGCATTCTTAGTTGAGTTTTTACTGTAGAGTGATTGATTTTTGTGTTTTGTTGGAATCCTAAGTATTTGTATGTTTTCTTTTCTTCCATGTTATCTAATGTTTCAAAATTTAGTGTTTCTGATGTTGCTTCTTCTTTCCAGTTTCCTCTTACTATGTGTAGCATCTTGCATTTTCCATCCCGAATTCTATTTTCATGTCTGTCTGTGTTGAAGTTGAAGCATAAATTTTGATGTCATCCATGTACAGGAGGTGATTGATTCTGTGCTTTGCTTGTTTTTGGTGTTTTATGCCGATGCCGTATTTGGTGTTGTTAAGGGTGTTGGATAGTGGATTGAGGTACAGGCAAAACCATAGGACCACATTTGATATTTATTTTTTCTGTGTGTATATGATCCTTTTCTGTTGTTAGGTGTATTGTCGTTCTCCACGTCTCCAAGATTCTTGTCAGAAAGTTTTGGATTGAGGGATGCATTTTGTATATTTCCAGTACTTTTTTCATCCAACTGTGTGGGACAGAGTTGAAAGCCTTTTTATAGTCTATGTAGCAGGTGTGCAGGTTTCTTTTCTGTTTTTTTTTTTGCTTCATGATGATACTGTCTATTATTAACTGTTCTTTGCATCCTCTGCTGTTCTTTTTACATCCTTTTTGTTCTTCTGTAAGTATATTATGTTGGGTGAGATGTGCTTCAATTTTCTGTGTGATTGTGGCAGTTATGATTTTGTAGAGTGTTGGAAGGCATGTTATGGGTCTGTAGTTAGCTGGGATTGGGGTATCTTGAGGTTTTGGTTTAATGTAGGGTTTGCCTTCGGTAAGGAATAGAGGGGATAGGTGTGGGTGTTCTATGACTGTGTTGATCTGTTGAGCGATGTAAAGTGTTTTATTGGTGTTTTATTGGTGTTTTAATGATGTACTGGTTTTATCTGCTTTTAATCAGTTTTTGTATTTTGTGTTTGATGTTGTTCCCCACCTCGATCCGTTGGGAGAGGCGGGTGATAAATAAATATATTATTATTATTATTATTATTATTATTATTATTATTATTGTTGATGTGAGCTGTTTGTACCAGAAATTTTGAATTTGGTCTGGGCCAGGTGCTTTCCAGTTGTGTGTCCTTTATATTGTTTCCATCAGTTCCTCCAAGGTTATTGTATACTTTGTTTGCTGTGGTAGTTGTCTCTGTCTTTCTTCTTCTTGTCTTATCCAGCTTGTGCTTTCTTTGTGTTGTACTGGTTCTGACCAGATATTTTTCCAGAATGTGGTTGTTTCTTCTTTAGTTGGAGGTGTAATGTTGTTTTCTTCTTTCTTTCTTTCTTTCTTTCTTTCTTTCTTTTTTTGCTTATTCTTTGGTATAATAATTTCTCGTTTCTTCTAAAGAGAGTGTTTGGGACTTTTCTTTCATTTGATTCTTTGTATCTTCTTAGCCTGGTGGTCTGGACTGCAAGTTTTTGTTTCAATGTGTCAAGAGCTACTATTACTGTTTCTTTATTGTTTGCTGCTGTGGCTGCTGCATAGATTACTGTGTGGATATCTTCTCCGTTGCTACCGTTGTTAATGTATGTCATGAGTTTACTATTCATTATTTTTATGAGTTTCTGGGTGTCCTTGTTAAACTTTAGTCTAGGTAGTGGGTTTCTTTTCATTGGGTCGATTTCCCTCCATTTTGTTAGATTTGTCTCAATTTCTTCCGTCAGCTGCTGCTCTGTGTTCGTGTTTGTTGTGTTGTTGTGTGTTTTGGGTTGTGGCGTTGTCCGGGAGTCCTCTGGTGGGGTTGTTGTGTCTTCTAGGGTTGCTGTTTCTTCTATGGATGTTCGTGTGCTAGTTGTTGGTGCGTCTGTGCTTTTCATGTTGGCGTTCTGTTGTGCCATTTCTTATTTAATTTTTTTATTTAAATTTTCTGTTAGCCTTTTGTTATTGATTATAACTCTTTTTTTTTATCTGTTCGTCTTTGTTCTGTTACAGTGTCCGATAGGTGGGGGTAGATTTCCAGGAATAGTCTGTGAAGTTCTGTTCGGTATCCTGATGCCATTGTTTCGAGTTGTGTACTTTTGTAGTAACAACGCATAATGTTACGGGTCATTTTATCTGACCAAGCTAGGCGTTGCCTTGGGTGTCCCACCTTGGTGGTTGCCTGTGGGACAGGCAAAGCATGTCTGGGGGAGTTTGGGTGGTTGTCCTTTTTCTTATTCATTGTCTGTTCGTTTCCATTCTGGCCAATTGTTAGGTTCATGCAGCGTTCTCGGCCTTGACGCTTCCTATTAGAGGCTTTTTTCCTATTGTTTGGAACCATTTTTTTCAAACTAGCAGGGTGGCTCGCTCTGTCTAGTGGTGGTTGGCTAGGATCCGCAGGTGTGCTGTGCCCGTGTATCGCCTTGTGAGATTACCCATTGCGGGATTATAATTATTATAATTATTATTTACATTTATATGCCGCCCCATAGCCAAAGCTGTCCGGGCGGTTTACAAAAATTAAAAGATTGAACATTGAAAAATCAATATACAAAATTTTAAACCATAAAACATAAAAAATAGCTAATATTTAAAACATTTCAAACTTTAAGCCTGGCCAAAAGTTCAGTTAAAAGCCTCAACTTAAGCTGTTAAAATGCCTGGGAGAAAATATACATTTTGACCTGGCGCCGAAAAGATATCAGTGTTGGTGCCAGGCGGGCCTCATTGGGGAGATCATTCCATAACTGGGGGGCCACCACAAAGAAGGCCCTCTCCCTTGTTGCTGTCCTCCGATCTTGGGTGCACCATGTGTTTGTCCTAGGAGGATCTGGACCTACCTTCTTATAGAGGTGTGCGCAAATTCCCCATGAAGCATTGACTGGGCTTGTCCTGTGGAGCTCCATATTTTCTTTTATTTTACACTATTTATTCAATGTCAGTCCCAACTGTGCCCTAGCTGCTGCTCCCCCCCCTAGTTTCCTGGATAAATCACAAGGGTGAACTCACCCAAACAAAAGTCACATGGTGTCACCAATACAATATACATGGTCCGATCTAGCTATGTGATGCCATCACAGAAAGCAAGGGAGGGGAATGGATGGTGTGGGTGATACAAATGAATGAGGGGATTTGTTAGAGGATTTGTTCATTATCGAATGTGTTAGTGGTATGAATTAATCACAGAATTTGTTCAGAAGGGGTGTTGAAAAGTGGCCACAAGGGAAAGGCATTTCCATCTACTGCTTCTTTTGACCATGCCGACAGAAGTTCTGGAAAACAGTATGCCTGTGGGAAGCCCATACGTAGGACATGAGTGCAACAGCACCCTCCTGCCCATGTTCCCCAGCAACTGGTGTACAGAAGAATACTGCCTCTGATACTGGAGGCAGCGGATGACTGTCAGGACTAGTAGCCATTTGCACCCTTATCCTCCATAACCCTCAAATCCCATCCTTCCTGAACCATTGGCCGTGCTAGCTGGGGCTGATGGGATATGTAGCCCCCAATACCTTGAGGCCACCAGATTGGGGAAGGCTGTTCTAAATCTTCTCCATTTTTGGCCTACAAGATATGGCACTGGAGACTGATTTTTGGTTTGTTTGTTTGTTTGTTTGAGTTCATCACCGGGTGCTTGAAGTCAAATTGCTTATGGTTGAGTGGGGAGTCTAACTCTTCTATGAATCTTTTAGCCCGCACATCCTGCCTTCAGCCTAGAATTGCAGGTTCTCCATCACATTTGACAGCTCCATGGAGAACGTGGCTATTTTGCCTCTGTGATTATAAGGGGGGTGTTTGCAGTACTTCCGCTGAGCAGGAATTCTAGTTTCACACTGGCATCCTTGTGGTGTTCCGGTGATGATGCAGTCCGCTCTGTGTAATTTCCTGAAGCAATCTGTTCTGGGTGGTCATTAATATGTAATTGAGCATTGTCTCCTATTACATTGCTCTTCAGAATTATTTACCTAATTATCCTTTATTCCACCAGCTCACAGTCATGCGAAACAATAACCTTCATTGTCCAAACCACCAGTAGTTAACTGCCATGTTCTTGAGCACTGCTGTATTATCCGGTCCATCATCTGGGGGCTGAAAGGTCTCTCTAGCTGGCCAACTCTAAGTGCCCAACCAAGCAAAGGATGAAGGCCTTTCAAACTTGTAGCGGTGCTTTGAATATTCTCTAATTTCAATCTTCATATCAAAATTAACACATTCAGCACAGCTGACTCTCCTCAAAAATCAACAAGCCCTTTACTTTGCTGAAAATGTGCATTCTTTCAATTTTATTCATTGGCCTCTTACCTCCCCAGCTATTGTTGCTTCTCAGCAACCTCAACAAATAGAGAGATCACAGAACATCTCTCCCACTGCCTCCAAATCAGAAGATCTCCAGCAGTTTCCACAAGACAATCTGAGGGTGCTAGGGGAAATTACCTGCAAGGTATTCTTTGTGAGGTATTTCCGCTCTGATGCAAGCTAAAACAGTCAAAGTTGCATGGTTAGCTTGCATGTAGGGATGTGTGAGAAGTTCATTTCAGTTCAATATTGATCAGGATTTACCCAGTTCATACCTTCCAGACTGAACATAGACCCGGACACAAGTCTGTACATTTCTGAGTTTGCAATGTGATTCACAATTTAAAAAGAAAAAAAGCATGTGATAGCATGTATACAATTAAAAAAATACATTTTAAAAATGCATACATTTCAACATGAGTACATTTAAAAAAATTCAGGAAGGGGCAACTGAGGCCAAAGGAAAGTAAAACTGGAAAGCTGCCCTAGTCATAGCCCATAACTATTTTTTTCCATAGAAGCCTGGATTCTTTGTTCCATTAACTTAGAACAAGCACACCTATTTTCTTCTATCGAACATCGTTAGAGGGTTAGTGATAGATGGACTGAAATTGGCTCGGCCAATTTATGAATCCTCTCAAACAGTTCTTGGGGAAAACTTGCTTGTTTTCCAAGACTCTTTTCCGTGCTCTTAAAATTGATGCATGCACACTGATGTAGTGTGTGCATGAACCTTACCATCCTTTCCCTGACAATTATAGTTTGGTTTCTCCTACTCTCCCCATAGTGCTAGCTTTGGGGGACAGCCTTCTGGAAATTCAACCACCTCACTTCTCAAACTCACTCAGGGATGAGCGAGTGGTATGGATGAAAGACAAAAGCCACATAAAAGGCTCACACGACTACAGATGATACCATGAAACATAAGGCTGCTTGGTTAAGAGGTCTTTCTACATTGTTAACAGGAGTCAGTAACAGGTTCATGATGAGAGAGAGGGTTAGCATTTTTTTTAAAAAAAAATCTATAAAGCTTCTGTTTTGTAGTTCGTATAGGCTTCATAATAATCAGCTAGACTTTCAATGAGAATAAGGGACTATTCTCAATGAAGAAGCCGTGTGTCTGTTTCTGCAAAGAAGCATGACCAGTCTGAGCATTGACCCCATCAAATGTTTTGTTTCAATTGAAAAGGCCTGTTGCAGTTAGAATCTAGCTTCACTGGGCACAGTAATGTTCTGTTCTCAATGTCCTGTTCACAATCAATTCTGACCAAGCAGGAGTCAGGTTTCCCAGAGAGATAGGAACCAAAACAGCACCATGTAGAGCTCTGAATGATGTTGAGTTTGGAAGCCAGACAAGCTTGCCTGCATCTTGCTCCAACTAGTAGCAGATTGTGACTGAGCCTAAAGTATGGTTTTAGGCTGATTAGCTCTGCCTCCTTCCTTGACTGAGCCTTGTCCCGTAAACAGGTGTAGTCTGTTTCCGAAAGCTTGTGTTGCAATGACATGGAAGTGGCTGTGGCATGGTAGTGTGTGTCTTCATGACTAGAATCTGAGGATGACAATTAGAAATAGGAAAATGAGTGATGTTCAAGCTAATCAAGGTTCTCTCTGTTTCCACACATAGGCTAAAGTGTGAAAATTTAGTTTCGTGTGTGTGCACATCTTTTGTTAGTACTAATTTGAATAAATTCCAGAGAATTACACACCTGCTTATATTCATGTTTGAGGCCACAAACATAACACATTTGCATGATTTGAGAACAGAAACAAGATTCCAAGGCATTCCTCATGGCAATGTGACTTCCTCTGGACATAGGGGAGTTGGATCCTGGAGAAATAGGCCCTGAGGAGGTGGGAACTTCATGATGACCTTCGTTAATCATGTCCTTCTACTGATCTGTTAACTCAGGAGCCTCACCCCATGAAGTTGGGGAGCAAGGGTCCTGGCCCAGAACAACAAACAGCTGCCCTCAACTCCATCCTGGAAAGCAGAGCAGGAGGAAGTCCAGGGGCAATTGAGGTTCAAGGGGAAGTTTCTGCTTCAATTTGACTTTTACTTTAAGATTTGAATGGATGTTCACTTAAGTGAGCACCACTGGGTGAATGCTTGCAACATCCATAGTTTTGCATTCTGAGCCAAGGAGGGGTGCATGAGGGAAATTATGCTCCTTTTACCAGACATTCAAGAAGTTGAACTGGACAAATTTGTATCCCAAATCTCATAGTTCCAAACTGTGAAAGCTTCGGCAGAGACACCAAGCCATCATCCAAACCTTAGGTGTTTAAGGCCACAATCCTATGCATGTGTAAAGGTTTGAGGTCTACAGAGGAAAGGTAATAAGGTCAGGCCTAGAGGCCTGGAGTTTTCTGTTGGGAGAGGTTATCCTTGAGATGAGAAGTTTTGTTTCCCAGTTAAGTTTCAATTCATGAATGAAGTTTCATTTCTTCAAGGCTAAAACAGTACTTTCTGTTTTGAAAGTTCTGTTTCAAAATGGGGGTGGGGGTGGGGGAGGGAAGTAAGACCAGAGCATGGAGAAGGAGAAGGAGGAAGCAGCCTGGAAAAGTTTAAATGCAGCTAAGGTAAACAAACTTGCATTTTTGCATGCTTTAATTTCTCTTAATGCCTTTTGTATCACTCAGCTCTATTGACTAAATACTAGGGATGTGCAGTGGATCGGGTCCGAATCACGATCCGGACCCGATCCAGGCAAAATCAGATAAAATTATCCGATTCTGATCCCTATCATCTGGATCATCTGATCTAATCCAATCCAATCCAAAAGGACCCAATCTGAATTGGAAAAAATCAGAGGATCGGACCTCGGACCTCCTCCCCCCTCCCCCCACTCACGCTCCTTACCTGCTGCCTCCTCGCTGCCATCCACTGCCACCTGCTGGTCCCTTCTACTGAGAAACAGGCCTTGTGGCCTGTTCCACAATAGAGCGACAGTGTGCCGGGTGACATCATTACTCGGCGCGCCCTCGTTCTACTGTGAAACAGGCCACAAGGCCTGTTTCTCAGTAGTACTGAAGCAGCGGGCGGCAGTGGATGGCAGCGAGGAGGCAGCAGGTAAGGAGTGTGAGTGGGGGGAAGGGGGGAGGGAGGTGGAGGACCACCGTTACCTGCCAGCGTCCCGTGCTGCCATCCGCTGCTTCCGTACTACTGATAAACAGGCTTTGCGACCTGCCTCTCAGTAGCACGCTGGGTGATGACGTCACCCAGCACGCTACTGAGAGGCAGGCCGCGAAGTCTGTTTCTCAGTAGAAGGGACCAGTGGGCGGCAGTGGGAGGCAGTGGGCAGCAGTGGGTGGCAGGTAAGGAGCACAAGTGGGGGGGAGGGACAGGAAGGGGGAAGTTAGGTCCCCACTCACCCGCCCTCATGTTTTCTGTATAGGCTTGCATTGGGGGAAAGCTTTCTTTCCCCCAATGCAAGCCTATGGCGAAAACACCTAAAATGGCATCCAATCTGAAAATCAGACGTCCGATTTTTGGATCGGAATCGGATCTGATCAGAACCTGAAAGCCTCCGATCCAAACCGATCCGATCTGAGGCATCAATTCCGGTTCCGATTCCGGTTCCGATTCCGATCTGATTTTTGGGTCCATGCACATCCCTAGTAAATACCTTTATTTATAAGTTGCTTGTTTTTATAGACTAGTAAACTATTGTGTTAAGACAAGTGTCTTGAGCGTGACTCACCCCACATCCACAGCCGAAACCCCATGCAATTGGGAAGGAGAAGTTAAAGGAAGGTAAAGATGGGACTCATAAGGAGACAAAGGATCCTTAAAGAGATGCTCAGGGGGGTTAGGTCATAGGTGGAACCCTAACAGCATGCTTGGACAGAAAACAAACAAACAAACTGGGAATACTGGAATTGTGGGGACTTTCTCTCTAAACACATAGAATTGTATCCTAAATCTAGATTGTGGCTGCATGTGGATGTTGCACAGGTCTTTAATGCTAATACAAAATTAGCTCAAATCCTCCTCCTCCTCCATTTCAAAAACCCGGGATCAGCTGCTTCTGCTAAGAAGTCAGAAAGATGAAACTGTTTTGCTGAGTAAAGATGGCTTAATCCAATCTAAAGGTCTTTGTGGTGTAAGTATCTGAGTGCTTCTGCAATAACACTGGCTGATGGATCAAACTTTAGCCTGTAGACATCCCAGGCCAAGAGGGCAACATATGGAAGAATATCCTGCCATTTCCAACTCAGTGGCTGAGGCTTTGCCATGGCAGAATGGACTCAAACTGACAAGATTTGGTTGTGCAAGTTTAAAGATACAGAGTTGAGCAGGAACCTGTGAAGGCACAGCATGGGTGAATTTCCAAGCGGTCCTCTGCTATTGCAGATGGCAGGAATGACTGGTTTGGGGGTACCATGCAGCTCTCAGTATCTCTCTGGGCATTACATCTGTCCTGTTTGTTTGTTTCTGAAGACACATATGGAGAAAGTTTGTAACTCAAGAACCAAAACTGAATTGAGCATGGGGAGTTTACCGATACCTAATGAAAATACTGCCATCCCATTCTTTTTGAAGGGTTGTGATGAGAATGGCTTTGTGTGCATCAGGGACATTTGACAAATCCCAGCCAATTTCTCAGAAAAAAACACCACCAACAACCAATCAACCAAACAACCAAACAAACAAAAAACACAAATGTACTTCAGTACTTTGAGAGGGAAACAGATGTAAAACTGTGTATTTTAGTTCAGGTCAGCTCTTCACTAAAATTCAAAAATGATGAATTTCAATACATAATTCAATGTGAAGTTTCCTTGCAGATTTTTTCCCCCAATCACAGAGTAATACAGAAATAGGATTCAATAGAACTTTGACTGAATATATGAAAACATGGCACAGTCCAGAAATAAAATGGTTTATTCATCGCTCTGGGGGAGTGGGATTCTTCTTCTTATTATCATTATATTTTTGGGGGTGGTAATTTTTGATTCTTTTATATGCAATCATGAAAAAAAATCATAACAGAACAACCGACAGAGAATTTATAAATAAACAGGCTCTTCAATGTTGCTGTTGTTTAGTCTTGTCTAGGGATATCTCAGGCACTTGGCTGGGTGAGGAGTCCCCCAGTGTCCCCTTCCCCAGACCCAGCTCACTGGGCTGTTCTTTGAGTGCTCTGTGTCTTGGCGACTGCCCGGCATGCATCCACCCTCATCTGCTGCCTCCATCGTGCCAACAACAGAGGCTACGGAAATTGCGTATTTCCCATGTTGTGTAAATGGTGTCCGTAAAGACCCCATTTACACAAGGTTAAAGGCTTGAATGCTCCCTTTAATCATGCTCAATGATGGAGGCTCTGGATGAGGGTGGGTGGCCTCACAGCTTCATTGGACAGTTGCCGAACTGCAAAAAAGCTTGTGTAGCACCGGTGGCGTGGCGGGCATCTGACAGAGCCAGACCTGGGCCAGTCCGTCCATCTGTAGTCTTGTCTTTCTGAAGTGGTATTCTTTGAGATTCTTGTGCATCTTTGGGGGTTGTCTTCTGTTCCCTTTGCTGTGAATGAGGTGGCTTGACATCTATTTGAGTCTGTTTGTGTTCCCAGGGCTCAGATCCGTTTTGTCAGCTTTCCAGCTAATATCACACCCCATAATAAGTAGTATTAACACACCCATTGCTAAGTGAGATAGTGTTTCCTAAGTTTTAGGTATGATGTGACAAACAGTCACTAACATAAAGCAAGCTTTGAGGTGGTGTTTAGAGAATGTTGATGAATTTGGGATTTGCTGATTCGCACATCCCTAAAATTTACCAGGGAACCCTAAGAAGCTCTTGGTTTACCACCTCATCTGTTATTAGTGTACACTATGTCTGTGTATTCTTTCAAGGTTTCTTTCTTCAGTGAATAACTATTTAACCAAACCGAATAGCCCCTGCCCATGGAGCCTATTTCACCATGATTTTTTTTTATCTCAAGCAGTCTTTTTGTCAGTCTATAAGACATCTCCTAGAACTTTAAAAATAGGGATGTGCACTGGATCGGACCCGATCCACAATCCGAGTCCGGTCCAGTGGAAAATCGGATAAATTATCCGATTTCCGATCCCGCAGCTGGATCGGCCGATCCAATCCGAACCGGTCCGAAAAAGCTCTGAACCGGTTCGGCGGATCGGCGGATCGGCGGGTGCCCACTGGCGCCCACCGCCGCTTCCATTGGCGGGCGCCAGCGGGCGCCCGCCGATGAAAGTGGACAGCGGGGGGGGGAGGAGGGGGGCACTTACCTTCTCGGGCCGGTGGCTCCCGTCCGGCGCCGGCGCCTACTACTACTAGCAGGCTCCGCGGCCTGCTCTAGGGTGGCGCGCCGGGTGATGTCATCACCCGGCGCGCTACTCTAGAGCAGGCCGCGGAGCCTGCTGGAAGTAGTAGGCGCCGGCGCCGGACGGGAGCCGCCGGGCCGGAAAGGTAAGGAGGGGGTGCGTGGAGGGGAGGAGGGGGCGCGCGGAGGGGGGAGGGGGGCCCTTACCTTTCCGGCCCGGCGGCTCCCGTCCGGCGCCGGCGCCTACTACTCCCAGCAGGCTCCGCGGCCTGCTCTAGGATGGCGCGCCGGGTGATGTCATCACCCGGCGCGCTACTCTAGAGCAGGCCGCGGAGCCTGCTGGAAGTAGTAGGCGCCGGCGCCGGACGGGAGCCGCCGGGCCGGAAAGGTAAGGAGGGGGTGCGTGGAGGGGAGGAGGGGGCGCGCGGAGGGGGGAGGGGGGAGGGGGGGCCTTACCTGCCCGGCCCGGCGGCTCCCGTCCGGCGCCGGCGCCTACTACTCCCAGCAGGCTCCGCGGCCTGCTCTAGGATGGCGCGCCGGGTGATGTCATCACCCGGCGCGCTACTCTAGAGCAGGCCGCGGAGCCTGCTGGAAGTAGTAGGCGCCGGCGCCGGACGGGAGCTGCCGGGCCGGAAAGGTAAGGAGGGGGTGCGTGGAGGGGAGGAGGGGGCGCACGGAGGGGGGAGGGGGGAGGGGGGCCCTTACCTGCCCGGCCCAGCGGCTCCCGTCCGGCGCCGGCGCCTACTACTCCCAGCAGGCTCCGCGGCCTGCTCTAGGATGGCGCGCCGGGTGATGTCATCACCCGGCGCGCTACTCTAGAGCAGGCCGCGGAGCCTGCTGGAAGTAGTAGGCGCCGGCGCCGGACGGGAGCCGCCGGGCCGGAAAGGTAAGGAGGGGGTGCGTGGAGGGGAGGAGGGGGCGCACGGAGGGGGGAGGGGGGAGGGGGGCCCTTACCTGCCCGGCCCAGCGGCTCCCGTCCGGCGCCGGCGCCTACTACTCCCAGCAGGCTCCGCGGCCTGCTCTAGGATGGCGCGCCGGGTGATGTCATCACCCGGCGCGCTACTCTAGAGCAGGCCGCGGAGCCTGCTGGAAGTAGTAGGCGCCGGCGCCGGACGGGAGCCGCCGGGCCGGAAAGGTAAGGAGGGGGTGCGTGGAGGGGAGGAGGGGGCGCGCGGAGGGGGGAGGGGGGAGGGGGGCCCTTACCTGCCCGGCCCGGCGGCTCCGCGGCCTGCTCCAGGGTGGCGCGCCGGGTGATGTCATCACCCGGCGCGCTACTCGAGAGTAGGCCGCGGAGCCCGCTGGTAGTAGCCGCCGGCGCCGGACGGGCCGAGAAGGTAAGTGGCGGGGAAGGGGGCTTACCCCCCCCCCCCGGAGCCGTCCACTTCTATCCGCTGGCGCCCGCGGGCGCCAGCGGATGGAAGCAGGCGGCCCCAGGGGAGGTAGGGAGCGCGGGGGAGGGGGTTTACCTGCCGGGGCCGTCCACAGCAAACGGCCCCGGGGGGGGGAGGGAGTTAGGCCCCCCCTTACCCACCCGCCGCCATTTTTTCCTCATAGACTTGCATTGCAATGCAAGTCTATGGGGAAAAAAATGGCGGCCGATCCAAAAATGTACGATTTTTGGGTCGGGATCGGACTCGATCCGGTCCGGGGGGCCTCCGATTTTGTCCGAACTGGTCCGGGACAAAATTGGAGGTCCCGATCCGGGTCCCGATCCGATCCGGGGGGTCCGTGCACACCCCTATTTAAAAATACTTCAGGTCAATAGAAAACATCATGATTCATCTGTTGGAGAATGGGAGTGGTGGGGGCAAGGGGGAGAGACCCTGGTGTTCTTAATGCATTTGCCAAAGTAACAATTTCACAAACAAAATCCTTAGGCGAGTTAAATTGTGGGTTTCATGGTCCTTTTTTAAGAGGGGAAGGAAGTGCCTTGTAAAAGTTACTCTGAAGCCTCCATTACTTTTACAGCCCTTGTCAAGTTGATGCAGGGATCTGGCTGAAAAGAGAGATGAAGCAGGACAGAGTTCATAACTCCTGGCAGCCATAAAATAAAGTCAAAGAGCTCTACAATTCACTCAGTAGTCATCCTGTAATTACTTTTGATGAGGGAAACTCTCTATACTTGCTCGGGGTAATTTTCTGGCAGTTAGGTTAGAGCTAAATTACAGAGACCCAGGAGGTCAGGGAGGCAGGCAGGAGATGGATATAAAGGCTGTGAATGTTGTACACCACTGGTTTACAAATGGCTGGTTAGAAGATACAGGTGAGTCATACCTGGTGTAAAGGGTCATAGCTTAGTGGAAGAGGTCATGTTTTGCATGCAGATGTCACCAGTTCAATTCCTGACCTCTCCAGTGGAGCTGGGAAGGACCCTCTATCCAAATCCTTGGGGAACTGCTGCCAGTCTGTGTTGGCAATACTAGTGTAGCATCAGGGTTTGGATGTATCTTTCAGCTTCGATTTTGTCAGCTTCTTATTTTGCCTACATTAAATGTGTTCTGTGCTATTTCTTCATTAGTTGCAGGAACATTTATTTCATTTTCTTTTGTGCACACTTTTCAAAATGTACACCTTTTTCTAAACACCGTTGTGTACACTTTTCTAAATCCATGCAATTTTGCATGCACTTCATCGAATTGTACTCATTCATTCTTTGCATTTCTCCCTAGTATACCCTCTCTCTCTCTCTCTTTCTCTCTCTCTCTCTCTCTCTCTCTCTCTCTCTGTGTTTTCTATTTGAAACACAATCACAAAATTCAAGGAAGTGTCAATATTGTTCTGTCTCGGCATTCCAGTTCATGGAATGCAGTGTTCCTCACCCATCCCTAGCTAGGCCCGGCACTTTGGGTATAATCAAGTTTTCTACTTTCATTGGGGGCATCTGTAGCTGAGAGAGAAAGAGAGAGGGAGAAAAATGTCTCCCTATCCACTTTCTCCACACTATGCATAACTTTGCACATTACTTCTATGTCTTCCCCTTGCTTGCCTTTTTTGTGAAGCTGAACAATCCCAGCTGGTGTAACATGTATAATTCTGAATCCCATTCTGAAGAGGACAGAGAGGTGAAAATTGCCTCCATCATGTCTTCTGATCTACTAGGTGTCTTCTTGCAGAGTTGAGCATATACAGAGCGGTCTGACATTGGAGTGCTCCTTCAAAGGATGGGCCCTGCAGCCCACTGGCGCCCACCGCCGCTTCCATTGGCGGGCGCCAGCGGGCGCCCGCCGATGAAAGTGGACAGCGGGGGGGGGAGGAGGGGGGCACTTACCTTCTCGGGCCGGTGGCTCCCGTCCGGCGCCGGCGCCTACTACTACTAGCAGGCTCCGCGGCCTGCTCTAGGGTGGCGCGCCGGGTGATGTCATCACCCGGCGCGCTACTCTAGAGCAGGCCGCGGAGCCTGCTGGAAGTAGTAGGCGCCGGCGCCGGACGGGAGCCGCCGGGCCGGAAAGGTAAGGAGGGGGTGCGTGGAGGGGAGGAGGGGGCGCGCGGAGGGGGGAGGGGGGCCCTTACCTTTCCGGCCCGGCGGCTCCCGTCCGGCGCCGGCGCCTACTACTCCCAGCAGGCTCCGCGGCCTGCTCTAGGATGGCGCGCCGGGTGATGTCATCACCCGGCGCGCTACTCTAGAGCAGGCCGCGGAGCCTGCTGGAAGTAGTAGGCGCCGGCGCCGGACGGGAGCCGCCGGGCCGGAAAGGTAAGGAGGGGGTGCGTGGAGGGGAGGAGGGGGCGCGCGGAGGGGGGAGGGGGGAGGGGGGGCCTTACCTGCCCGGCCCGGCGGCTCCCGTCCGGCGCCGGCGCCTACTACTCCCAGCAGGCTCCGCGGCCTGCTCTAGGATGGCGCGCCGGGTGATGTCATCACCCGGCGCGCTACTCTAGAGCAGGCCGCGGAGCCTGCTGGAAGTAGTAGGCGCCGGCGCCGGACGGGAGCTGCCGGGCCGGAAAGGTAAGGAGGGGGTGCGTGGAGGGGAGGAGGGGGCGCACGGAGGGGGGAGGGGGGAGGGGGGCCCTTACCTGCCCGGCCCAGCGGCTCCCGTCCGGCGCCGGCGCCTACTACTCCCAGCAGGCTCCGCGGCCTGCTCTAGGATGGCGCGCCGGGTGATGTCATCACCCGGCGCGCTACTCTAGAGCAGGCCGCGGAGCCTGCTGGAAGTAGTAGGCGCCGGCGCCGGACGGGAGCCGCCGGGCCGGAAAGGTAAGGAGGGGGTGCGTGGAGGGGAGGAGGGGGCGCACGGAGGGGGGAGGGGGGAGGGGGGCCCTTACCTGCCCGGCCCAGCGGCTCCCGTCCGGCGCCGGCGCCTACTACTCCCAGCAGGCTCCGCGGCCTGCTCTAGGATGGCGCGCCGGGTGATGTCATCACCCGGCGCGCTACTCTAGAGCAGGCCGCGGAGCCTGCTGGAAGTAGTAGGCGCCGGCGCCGGACGGGAGCCGCCGGGCCGGAAAGGTAAGGAGGGGGTGCGTGGAGGGGAGGAGGGGGCGCGCGGAGGGGGGAGGGGGGAGGGGGGCCCTTACCTGCCCGGCCCGGCGGCTCCGCGGCCTGCTCCAGGGTGGCGCGCCGGGTGATGTCATCACCCGGCGCGCTACTCGAGAGTAGGCCGCGGAGCCCGCTGGTAGTAGCCGCCGGCGCCGGACGGGCCGAGAAGGTAAGTGGCGGGGAAGGGGGCTTACCCCCCCCCCCCCGGAGCCGTCCACTTCTATCCGCTGGCGCCCGCGGGCGCCAGCGGATGGAAGCAGGCGGCCCCAGGGGAGGTAGGGAGCGCGGGGGAGGGGGTTTACCTGCCGGGGCCGTCCACAGCAAACGGCCCCGGGGGGGGGGAGGGAGTTAGGCCCCCCCTTACCCACCCGCCGCCATTTTTTCCTCATAGACTTGCATTGCAATGCAAGTCTATGGGGAAAAAAATGGCGGCCGATCCAAAAATGTACGATTTTTGGGTCGGGATCGGACTCGATCCGGTCCGGGGGGCCTCCGATTTTGTCCGAACTGGTCCGGGACAAAATTGGAGGTCCCGATCCGGGTCCCGATCCGATCCGGGGGGTCCGTGCACACCCCTATTTAAAAATACTTCAGGTCAATAGAAAACATCATGATTCATCTGTTGGAGAATGGGAGTGGTGGGGGCAAGGGGGAGAGACCCTGGTGTTCTTAATGCATTTGCCAAAGTAACAATTTCACAAACAAAATCCTTAGGCGAGTTAAATTGTGGGTTTCATGGTCCTTTTTTAAGAGGGGAAGGAAGTGCCTTGTAAAAGTTACTCTGAAGCCTCCATTACTTTTACAGCCCTTGTCAAGTTGATGCAGGGATCTGGCTGAAAAGAGAGATGAAGCAGGACAGAGTTCATAACTCCTGGCAGCCATAAAATAAAGTCAAAGAGCTCTACAATTCACTCAGTAGTCATCCTGTAATTACTTTTGATGAGGGAAACTCTCTATACTTGCTCGGGGTAATTTTCTGGCAGTTAGGTTAGAGCTAAATTACAGAGACCCAGGAGGTCAGGGAGGCAGGCAGGAGATGGATATAAAGGCTGTGAATGTTGTACACCACTGGTTTACAAATGGCTGGTTAGAAGATACAGGTGAGTCATACCTGGTGTAAAGGGTCATAGCTTAGTGGAAGAGGTCATGTTTTGCATGCAGATGTCACCAGTTCAATTCCTGACCTCTCCAGTGGAGCTGGGAAGGACCCTCTATCCAAATCCTTGGGGAACTGCTGCCAGTCTGTGTTGGCAATACTAGTGTAGCATCAGGGTTTGGATGTATCTTTCAGCTTCGATTTTGTCAGCTTCTTATTTTGCCTACATTAAATGTGTTCTGTGCTATTTCTTCATTAGTTGCAGGAACATTTATTTCATTTTCTTTTGTGCACACTTTTCAAAATGTACACCTTTTTCTAAACACCGTTGTGTACACTTTTCTAAATCCATGCAATTTTGCATGCACTTCATCGAATTGTACTCATTCATTCTTTGCATTTCTCCCTAGTATACCCTCTCTCTCTCTCTCTTTCTCTCTCTCTCTCTCTCTCTCTCTCTCTCTCTCTGTGTTTTCTATTTGAAACACAATCACAAAATTCAAGGAAGTGTCAATATTGTTCTGTCTCGGCATTCCAGTTCATGGAATGCAGTGTTCCTCACCCATCCCTAGCTAGGCCCGGCACTTTGGGTATAATCAAGTTTTCTACTTTCATTGGGGGCATCTGTAGCTGAGAGAGAAAGAGAGAGGGAGAAAAATGTCTCCCTATCCACTTTCTCCACACTATGCATAACTTTGCACATTACTTCTATGTCTTCCCCTTGCTTGCCTTTTTTGTGAAGCTGAACAATCCCAGCTGGTGTAACATGTATAATTCTGAATCCCATTCTGAAGAGGACAGAGAGGTGAAAATTGCCTCCATCATGTCTTCTGATCTACTAGGTGTCTTCTTGCAGAGTTGAGCATATACAGAGCGGTCTGACATTGGAGTGCTCCTTCAAAGGATGGGCCCTGCAGTCATTAAAAAAAACAAACCTCATGGAACAAATTTTGGACCCACCTGGTTCCATCTTGGAGACTGTTCCCCCTCTGGTAGAGGAAGGTGAGCTGAGGAGTGGCTCTGTCATGGTGGGGCAATGTTTGGTATTCCCAAAAATTGAAGCCTGGGATGTGGACTTCACCATACATCATGGCTGACTTGTTTGGTTTGTGAGGACAGTGTTCTTGAATTCACAATCAGAGCCAAACCATCCATGATACATGTAGAAGGGTGGAAAAGGGGAAATAAAATGATCAAGGGGCTGGAGCATCTCCCCTATGAGGGAAGATTATGACAGTTGAGACTGTTTCACTTGGAAAAAAGGAGGGTACGGGGAGATGTGATAGAGGTGGATAAAGTTATGCCTGGTGGGGAGAATGTGGATAGGGAGACATTTTTCTCCCTCTCTCATCAGACTAGAACCCAAAGGGGTTCATCCCATGAAGCTGATTGGTGGGAGATTCAGGACAGATCAAAGGAAGGACTTCTTCACACAACACATACTTCAACTAGGGAATTCACTACCACAAGATGTGGTGATAGCCACCAATTTGGGTGGCTTGAAAAGGGGTTGGAGTTCCCTGGAGTTTCCTGGAGGAAAAGGCTATGAAGGGATACTAGTGTTGATGGCTATGTGCTACCTCCAGTATCAGAGGCAGTAAGCCTATATGCACCAGTTTCTGGGAAAGGTATTGTGGGTCCTGGTTGTGGGTACTGTTGCACTCGTGTCTTGCTTGTGCATTCTTGGTCAACAGTTGGTTAGCCTCTGCGTGAACAGAGTACTGGACTAGATGGACCCTTGGTCTGACCCAGCAGGACTCTTATGTACTTATATACTAGGGATGTGCACTGGATCGGACCCGATCCACGATCCGAGTCCGGTCCAGTGGGAAATCGGATAAATTATCCGATTTCCGATCCCGCAGCTGGATCGGCCGATCCAATCCGAACCGGTCCGAAAAAGCTCCGAACCGGTTCGGCGGATCGGCGGATCGGCGGGCGCCCACTGGCGCCCACCGCCGCTTCCATTGGCGGGCGCCAGCGGGCGCCCGCCGATGAAAGTGGACAGCGGGGGGGGGGAGGAGGGGGGCACTTACCTTCTCGGCCCGGTGGCTCCCGTCCGGCGCCGGCGCCTACTACTACTAGCAGGCTCCGCGGCCTGCTCTAGGGTGGCGCGCCGGGTGATGTCATCACCCGGCGCGCTACTCTAGAGCAGGCCGCGGAGCCTGCTGGTAGTAGTAGGCGCCGGCGCCGGACGGGAGCCACCGGGCCGGGAAGGTAAGGAGGGGGTGCGTGGAGGGGAGGAGGGGGCGCGCGGAGGGGGGAGGGGGGAGGGGGGCCCTTACCTTTCCGGCCCGGCGGCTCCCGTCCGGCGCCGGCGCCTACTATTCCCAGCAGGCTCCGCGGCCTGCTCTAGGGTGGCGCGCCGGGTGATGTCATCACCCGGCGCGCTACTCTAGAGCAGGCCGCGGAGCCTGCTGGTAGTAGTAGGCGCCGGCGCCGGACGGGAGCCGCCGGGCCGGAAAGGTAAGGAGGGGGTACGTGGAGGGGAGGAGGGGGCGCGCGGAGGGGGGAGGGGGGCCCTTACCTTTCCGGCCCGGCGGCTCCCGTCCGGCGCCGGCGCCTACTATTCCCAGCAGGCTCCGCGGCCTGCTCTAGGGTGGCGCGCCGGGTGATGTCATCACCCGGCGCGCTACTCTAGAGCAGGCCGCGGAGCCTGCTGGTAGTAGTAGGCGCCGGCGCCGGACGGGAGCCGCCGGGCCGGAAAGGTAAGGAGGGGGTACGTGGAGGGGAGGAGGGGGCGCGCGGAGGGGGGAGGGGGGCCCTTACCTTTCCGGCCCGGCGGCTCCCGTCCGGCGCCGGCGCCTACTATTCCCAGCAGGCTCCGCGGCCTGCTCTAGGATGGCGCGCCGGGTGATGTCATCACCCGGCGCGCTACTCTAGAGCAGGCCGCGGAGCCTGCTGGAAGTAGTAGGCGCCGGCGCCGGACGGGAGCCGCCGGGCCGGAAAGGTAAGGAGGGGGTGCGTGGAGGGGAGGAGGGGGCGCGCGGAGGGGGGAGGGGGGCCCTTACCTTTCCGGCCCGGCGGCTCCCGTCCGGCGCCGGCGCCTACTATTCCCAGCAGGCTCCGCGGCCTGCTCTAGGATGGCGCGCCGGGTGACGTCATCACCCGGCGCACTACTCTAGAGCAGGCCGCGGAGCCTGCTGGAAGTAGTAGGCGCCGGCGCCGGACGGGAGCCGCCGGGCCGGAAAGGTAAGGAGGGGGTGCGTGGAGGGGAGGAAGGGGCGCGCGGAGGGGGGAGGGGGGCCCTTACCTGCCCGGCCCGGCGGCTCCCGTCCGGCGCCGGCGCCTACTACTACCAGCAGGCTCCGCGGCCTGCTCCAGGGTGGCGCGCCGGGTGATGTCATCACCCGGCGCGCTACTCGAGAGTAGGCCGCGGAGCCCGCTGGTAGTAGCCGCCGGCGCCGGACGTGCCGAGAAGGTAAGTGGCGGGGAAGGGGGCTTACCCCCCCCCCGGAGCCGTCCGCTTCTATCCGCTGGCGCCCGCGGGCGCCAGCGGATGGAAGCAGGCGGCCCCTGGGGGGGTAGGGAGCGCGGGGGAGGGGGTTTACCTGCCGGGGCCGTCCACAGCGGACGGCCCCGGGGGGGGGAGGGAGTTAGGCCCCCCCTTACCCACCCGCCGCCATTTTTTCCTCATAGACTTGCATTGCAATGCAAGTCTATGGGGAAAAAAATGGCGGCCGATCCAAAAATTTCCGATTTTTGGATCGGGATCGGACTCGATCCGGTCCGGGGGGCCTCCGATTTTGTCCGAACCGGTCCGGGACAAAATTGGAGGTCCCGATCCGGGTCCCGATCCGATCCGGGGGGTCCGTGCACACCCCTATTATATACACCCACCTCTAAATAGCCCAACATTGCTAATCCCTTGCCAGCTGCTACACTGGGAGACACATAGTCCCTCTACAACTTCAAGCTATCAAGAACAGCAACTCTGGGGACACGTGGCAGGATGCAAAACCATTTACTGTGGCACCAGGGACATAATTGAGAGTGACAGTAAATCATTAGAGTTTGAGTAAAGCCGCTCGACGGTGGACGTGCAAACTGTTTAGCACTGTCGGCTTAGACCGGCCCCTAATGGATTGATGGCTGCTCATGCTCCCAGAACTCTGGAGCCCTCTTAGCACTGAATCTGAGAACTGTGTCAGGCACCGTGGCTGGATTTACAAAGGGGCAGAGCTAAAATAGCAAGAGTACTGGCATATTTTAGCTTAAAGGTCTTACTGCTCATAATGAAACCTTAGAAGAGACATTTCAACCTTTTAGAAGGGGAGCAGGACTGCAGAAAGCAGCAACAGCAATAGGAAACCAAATGATCAGGGGGAGGGGGAAGGGGAGGGGCGGTAACCTTCATGGAAAGCCAGAGCTCTAGATTGGGAACCCAAGGTGACAACCCAAGGGACGCCGGAGAAATCTGCAAGGAATCCACTGACTTTGGATTTCCATAAATCCAACCCATGAATTCAACCACAAATCAGCTATTCCCAAATTGCACAGATTCCATAGATTTGCAGACTGGGCAATTTCACTTTTTGGAATTTTATGCAAATGTCGTCATAGAAAAATACATAAAACGTAAATGAAACAAAGCCCCAGCTGAAAAATATGCATTTCTCTATAGCATGCAAAGGCACTTTTGGGGAGGTTGCAGTTGTGCGTTGAGGGGGATTTGCACATTCTCTCGACTGGAAAGTTGTGGCAGCCATAAAGGTCAACATTTCTTCTTAGCTCAACCCACTGGTGTTTTCTGGGGAAGAGGTTACACAATAGTATTGGGAGACACCCCCAAGCCACAGAACAACACCATGTTCCTGCACGACATCCAAACAACCCCTTGGATTATATTTCTCCTCTTGGCTAGTGTGGCAACAAGGCAACAATGTAGGCAAGAGGGGTGGGCAAGGGGATCTGTGGAATATGTGGGCAGGGACAGTGATTCCCCATATATGCTCAGCCTTTCATGGGGGAGATGTTCAGTTCACATTTTAATGAGGAATGAACTCATTTTGTACTTTCAAAGCACTATGTGAGCTGAAATCTTTTCATTTTTGTAAACCACCCAGAGAGCTTCGGCTGTGGGGCGATATATAAATGTAATAAATGATCATCATCATTATCATCATCATCATCGTCATAAACTCAAAGTTCTCATTTCTCTTATTTTTGCAAACACGATCTGCATATGGGATCGGCTGCCGGTAAGAAATACTGTTATAAAGGAGAAGAATTAGGAGGGGTCAGACACCTCGGTGGGCACCTCAAAATGTGTCTGAAGATCATGCTTATAAAAGAGGAAATAATGATAAAATGCATTATATTAGGAATGTTGCTTGCTACAAAAATAATGCAGATAACAATTTTCATGAGGACTTTAAAAAATCTCAATATTTAGGGCAAACTGAACTTAAGAAATTCTCAACATTCAAGATGAACTGAATTTAAGCATTGGGAAAACAAATGTGAAACTGAGAGAAATTGGAATTGACGCATCCTTCCACCTCAGGATCTGCTTTTACTGCTTTCCTAGCTCTCAAAATGACTGGTGGTGTTTACCTCCAGGTAAATCTTGTTTAAAACAAGCTAAGACCTTTTGAGACACGTTTTTGCCTTGTATTGAGCCCTGCTCAGTCTCAGTGCTGTGTCAAATCTCCTCGCTTAATTTACTCCCAGGAGTGCGACAGCTGAGAGAACTGAAGATCCTCATCTGTAAACAGCAAAACTCCTGCAAGCAGAAATAGGGTCTGTCTCTAACTAACTGCTGTTTTAATGCAGCCAGCAGCAGGCGAAGAGTGGTTGATCTCAATGGTTCATTAAAGCCTTTGTAGGCTGAGGAAGGTTTGGGGGAAATGTTAGATTGCTTTGAAAGCTGGAAGGAAAATTTATACTGGCTCAGGAGGCAAAGGACAATCTCTTCCTCACTGTGATGCTGCAGAGACCCTGGACAGCAATTCCCAGGGGGAAAGGCTGTTAAAGGTCATTAAAACTATAACAATACCAGGCAGCCAAAGGCATGGCCATGAAGCAAGACAACCCTCCTATAGAAACCCTCCTATAGAATGTGGATAGGAAGACATTTCTCTCCTACTTCACACAGTGCAGAATTAAACTCTGGATTTCACTACCACAAGCTGTAGTGTTGGCCACCAATTTGGATAGCTTTAAAAGAAGGTTGGATCAATTCCTGTTAGGAGAAGGCTATCAATGGCTATTAGTCCTGATGGCCATGTGCTTCCTCTAGAAGCAGAGGCAGTAAGCCTTTGTACACCAGGTTCTGGGGAACATGAGCCGGAAGGTGCTGTTGCATCTGCCTCCTGCTTGTGGATTTCTGGTCGACAGCTGGTTGCCCACTGTGTGAACGGAATGTTGGACTAGATGGACCCTTGGTCTCATCCTGCAGGGTTCTTCTTAGGTTCTTAACTCATCCTATAGAAACCCTTCCAACCAAATAGGTTATTGAGTCCAGATTCCTTCACATGCAAACACACAACACATGGGAGCCATTTCACATAAGACATGCCTGCTGGGTGATTTTAGAGCACAGGTGAGGACCCCCAGGTCTGTGGGCCAAATCTGTATTTGTATTTTAGCTCTGCCACTGAAATGTCCCTACACAGGTCTGAGCTTTGTTTGTATATTTCATGCGGAGTACCTTATCAAAAGCCAGCATGGTGTAGTGGTTAGAGTGTTGGACTGGGGTTTGGGAGACCCAGGTTTTAGTCCCCATTTGGCCTTGAAGCTCACTGGGTGATTTTGGCCCAATCGCCAACTCTCAGCTGAAGCTACTTTGAAGGGTTGTTGAGAGGATAAAATGGAGAGGATGAACATGTAACCCCCCTTGGGTTCCTTGCAAGAGCAAAAAAGACAGGATATAAATGTAACAAACAAACAAATAAAAAACCTATACATGCTGGAATCAGCATCAAAATCAAATGGGGTCAGATTTGTATACATCCAACCTGCAC
The DNA here is from genome assembly GCA_029215795.1 of Anniella stebbinsi. Classification (NCBI taxonomy): domain Eukaryota; kingdom Metazoa; phylum Chordata; class Lepidosauria; order Squamata; family Anniellidae; genus Anniella; species Anniella stebbinsi. The sequence continues at coordinate 407,766,584 of JARDYH010000001.1, read as the reverse complement.
GTTCTGCAGTGGACAGGCTTTCTTGAGTTGTAGGGATTCTGCCGACTTGCAGACTACTTCTTCTTCTTCCTCCTCCTCCTCCTCCTCCTCCTCCTCCTCCTTTCCAGAATTTTACACAGATTTCAGCATAGAAAGCTTTGTAAAAAAGGGAGGCTGAAAATGTCCATTTCCCCCTTAGGCTAGCAAGCATGAAAATACACATTGTGGAGGGAATTTGTGCATTTGCAAATTTTGGGGGATTTGAGAATTTTTGCAAGTGCAAATTTGCATGAATTTCAGAAATTGTCAAAAATCCGATTCCACCAACGAGCAGGCCAGAGATCAAAAGGCACCTGACAATCCATGAGATGGAATTGATTTTGCAAAATACGCACATCTCTCTATGTTGTATGTGCATAAACTCCCCTTCCAAACTCAATGTGATCAGGAATCCTGGCCATTCTCCTTCTGTACAATCTGCCCCATCTCCCTCAAGTCATCTGGTCATGCTTTATTGTGTCTCCCAGCATTATTCAGAGTAGATCTGAGCTGGAGAAGTCTTCTCCATCATAGCTCCCAGGTTATGAAAGTCCCGACTCCAGTAGTTCTAGTAAGTTCCCACCTTATTACTGTAAAGCAAGCATTCAGCTTATCTGATTAAGTTGCATCTGTTGAACCATTTCCCCCCTTCCCCTGGGCTTTTAATTGCTTGGTGTGTATTTTCTTTTAATTAATTCTTGTGTAGTGTTTAATTATTGGATTGTTTTAAGTTGTTTTCAATCTTCTTTGTGAGCTGCATTGGGAACCACATAATGGAAAGGCAGCACAAAATCTTCTTAAGACTAGATAATTAAGATATGTCCTGTGTTGAGTTTCACCAAGGCCATGAGCCCTTGTGTGTGTTGAGAAAACTCCGCAAAAAGGACAAAAAGTAAGAACCTGATTTGATACCTTCATATATACAGTTGCACCATGATCCTTTTCTATGGTAGTTTGCTTATGCAGGCATGTAATCCTTCGATTGCCATGCAGGGGCATAAATGTACATCAGTTAAAACATACACGCACAGAGAGAGAATCATGGAGCAATTGTACATACAATCGCATTGTGATTGTTTCTTTGCAGTGTTTTGCATCCAGAGAAGGAAATAAAGATGCAGACAGAGTTTGGGTGAATTTAGGCCTCTTTTATTTAACAAGCATGAAATCTACCCCAGAATTTGCATGTGTAAGTGCAGGAATATTCACTACAAGGAAACATTCTCCTAGGGGCTACTTAGAGCTGCAATGATTTCACTTTTCTATTCTTTTTTTTTAAAAAAAAGGAAACAAAAAAGAAAGGAAAAGAAAGATCAGAAACATTTAAGCAAGCCTTCTGTTTTAAGCTTCCTTCACCTGAAAAAAGTGAATGATTCCATGCCACCCCATTCTCCCATGTTAGGATTCACCTAGAACCCCCAACTGGACAAACACTGAAAAGAAGTGAAGGCATTTTTCGTTCTGTCATCCACTCACTGATTGTATTGGGTTTTCTGTATGTAAATGTCATTCATTTGCAAATGTGAACTATTGGCAATGCAGGCTAGCACTAATATCCCCTTGTGCAAATATCCCTCCCCTCAAAAAAAAGAAAAGAAAAAAGGATCCACATGTCCACAGAAGCCACAAGCTGGACAGCTGTGGAATGCTCAGGTTGGATTTGTAGAACCCCAAACTTCTCTGAATCCATTGCAGATTTCTTCGACATTCCTGTTACATTAATTGAAAATAACATGGGTCTGGTGCTGATCACTGCAATCCTGTGTTGGTTTATATCCACAACTTCCCCCAGGAGAATTAGTCCAGCTAAGCACATATCCTGATGTCATTTCAGCCAATGATTGAACCAGCTGTTGTTCATCAGCACTGAATTCCAATTAGGCACAATTCAAAGTGCTGCTTAAAAGTCCTATAAAGTCCTCAATAACTTGGGACCAGGTTATTGAACCTCTGATCCCCCTCTGAACCCCCCCCCCCACCATGGAAACCTCTGCTCCTTTGACCTCACTTAAGGAGATTTGGAAGTAGGTATGTATGTGGATTTCATTTGCACTTGCAAAAAATACGAGCACATCCTGTTGGAAGCTCTGAGCGTGATTACGGGCATCTACGTCCGATGAAAATGTTTCTAAATATTTGGCAAGCTCAGCCTGCCCTGCTCTTCCACCAAGCTGCAAAATGGCAGCTTGGCCTTTTTTTGTAAAGGGCCCAAATGGTGGCCATAAAGAGGCTCCACAAACTTACAGACCGTTTCCACTGGTGATTTTGCGCAAATGGCCCCCGTACGGCCACCATTTGCACAAAAGGGTCCTTTACAAAAGACAGCAAGCCACCATTTTTAAACAAAACTGCAGCTCGGAAGGGAGCAGGAGGCCATGCGCCAGTCGCCAGCAAGTGCTGCCCGGAGAGGGCGTAGGTGAGTCCGTCCTACCCTAGTGCAACTTTCCCATTTTGATTTGAGCAACTTTCTTAATTTGCGCAAATCCCCCACCCCAATTGATTGAATCAGCCCTGCATTGATCTATGGAGGATAGTTGCTCAACTTTCACCTGACACCTCCCATTTGTAGCAGGGCTGTGCTCCTCCTTGAGCCGAATCCCTCAATCTGAGCCTTGGTGGGCCAATTCGCCCTGCCTCGGCCTGAATCCAAGCCAGAACCAGGGTAGCCAAGGCACCCCGGGGCTGAAGTGAATCAGTACCCAAACTCTTGGAGCGCCTTGGGCCAATTTGGGGGCATGGTGGGACACTCCCCCAGCCACCTGTACAGGAAAGCCAGCATGAGGCCAGCTTTGTATATGTGAGTACATTGGACTCACCAGACTCACCTCACCATCCCTCCCCGGTCACCTCCTGCAGCTGTCACTGCCACTGTGACTTACCTTGCCATGTGTCTTCCTCCCTGAGAGCCGAGCTGCAATTTAAAGGTAAGATCACAGTCTCTCTCTCTCTCTCTCTCTCTTTTAATAGATCTATGGTCACAAACTACAGCAGCTATAAAGGTTTATTTCCCCTAGTTTGTGAGCGGGGAGTCCAATGGTCTCCTGGTCAGCCTTACACCTGACTTTACTTGGTGCCGGCTGGCATCTAGGAACCCGCAAAGCTTGACCCACTTGGGGGGGGGGTTCTCACTTCGGCTTCAGTGTCACAGCAAGGTGGCCAAGCCCTAATGCACCCTGAGTTGAATCGAGGCCATTTTGGAGGCTCTAAAACAGCCTCTGAGGCAAGTCGTGGGGTGGGGTGGGGGCTGTTCACAGCTCTAATTTGTAGCATAAAGAACTCCATGCCAATACCATCTTTCTTCCAATGCAAACAGCAACTGCAGAGCCCTTCATCTGGATTGGGGCCACAAGAGTTAAAACCCCTCCCCTCAACACTATTTACTTAAGAAAATAAGCCTCACTATTGCTGTCTGTGCAAATGTTGCCACGTCTAAGTCAGGAGAGCCAATATGGCTGGGCAGGTGATAAGGAAAACGTGCAAACCCAAAATGTTCTATGTCTGTCTTTAATTTTTATAGGAAATCCTGGGCACATTTGCCCAGAATTATACAGTTTGCAGTGGAGGGATTTCCTAAAAGACCAATAGGTTTAATCCTCTGCCAGCCTTTCAATCTCTTCCACCCCAACAGCAGTTTGTGATGGGAACGGAGATTTCAAATCTGGGCTGGAGAATGAGAAGCAGCTGCTAAGGGGGGTGGGCTTCTGGAGGGAAATGCGAAGGCCTACTCTCTTGTAAACCATGCCCCCCTGGTTCAGGCATGCAGTGGGAGCGGCCAGATTTTAAAGACACAAGGTTGAGACAGAACACGTCGTTCCACCCCCAGATTTTGAAACAAATGGAGGGTTTTATGGACACTTGCTGATCTGGCTGGCAGTGCTTAGCGTTATGTTCCATGAAAGTGATAAAAAGCGAAGTGTGGCGCTGTAAACAAGGCATGGGGAAATGTGGGCAAAGAGAGGAGAGGTTGTCTGGAGACTGACAAGTATGCCAGGGAATGTAATTAAGAGCAGGAGCCAACTTCAGCATGCACTTTGTCCCTTTCGCTGCTACTCTAACCATCCAGTCCTGTGTTCTGATCCGAATAGTGGGGACGAACCAATCAGCCCATTTCAAAGTATATAATTCCCATGCACATCCATTCGTAAAACATCCATTTCGCCTGATTTCCATATTCATTGGGCAGTATAGAAATGTAAAGAATAAATAAATAGTTCCTTTTAAAAGCAGAATGGAGAGCCGTATTTAAAGACGGCTTTTTGAGGGGCTGGCAAAAAAGCAATGTTAGAGCTTACCAGGATTCTCTGAATATTTTCTTGCCACTTGTCTAGTGCCTGATTCCCATTTGCGATCGCTGCTCATTCTGCGCAAATGGGAAATTTGCACAAATCTCCTCAAATGTGTGCAAATTTCCTCTATGGAGTAAAGCAGGGCTAATTTCATCTATAGTGGAAATTTTCTTCAGTAGACTGAAACAGGGATTGAACTGGGAATTGGAATTAGACAAGCATGAGCGTATGGTCATCAATTTGCTAATATTTCCAGTGCTCACATTCGGCATTTTGAACAGGCCATGAGATCATGTTTTGCTTGCAAAAAGGAAATCACCATGCATCCCTATTATTTTTGAATAAATTCTCCCACACAACACATTCCCAGGTCTATTTTCTTATAAGCTGCACATTTCTAAATGGACTGTGTCCTAAAATGTGCATTTCTAGTTGCATTGGGGTAAATTTTGTTTGAGCAATGGCATTGCCAAATCCGGAGAGGGATAATTTCGTGAAGTCTGAAGAAGAAGGTTCCGATCTGCACATTCATCTGGTCAGTTCATATCAGAATTCACAAAGAGCAATTCCTCAAGCATCTCTAGATAGTTAGCAGAGTATGGAGCAGGCCAAGGGTTACATGCCATTGTAAAACGGATGTTACTGCGGAGTTTTGCTCAAACGGTCTTGGTAATATCCTCTCCCAAATCATGTTCTTCATGCACAACGATCCTGGCAAAAAGCCCCAGAATCCTCCCACCCTCCAAAATTTCTTCTTCCTGGTAGAGAGTCAACATTAATTACCACGGTGGATTCTCCAGTGGGCAACACTGTTATTGTTTTTGTCAGTGTCTGTTGTGATATTCACTGTTACCTATTCCTAGCAAGGGTGCTTGCTGTACCTGGCTGATTCTGTCGCTTGCAGTTCTAGGTGATTTCTCTGGTCTATTAGAGAAAAAAAAAATTGAAGAAAATGAAGAATTCATCTGCAGGCTCTCATTGCCCAAGCAGCTTGGCAGGAGCTGTCTTAGTGACTCAAGCTAACAAAGGTGACCTTGGCTTTATTATATGAGATCGTCAGCATTGGTGTCTCCAGGTCTTTGATTGATACTTTGGATGTGTCTTGGCAGAAGGGACTGTTGTGCTTCCTGAAAGGCATCTCAGCTAGCTGGCACTTTTGGTGATCCCAAATATATTGGCCTCTGATGGTGGAGAACCTCTTCAGTGTGAGGACCAAATTCGATTTGGGGGAAGCTCTCCAGGGCCACATTGCAGGGGTTGCTGGGGCCGAAGGCTGTCATAAATTGTGGGAGTTGAGAGATAAGAAGCAGTTAGAGTGGGTCATTAAACAGTCCAAGGTCGATAAGCCAAAGGTATCCGACTGAAGCCAAAGGGGGGGAAAGCAGATCTAGGGACACGCTGAAGAATAGTCCAAGTCATTCCAGGTTCAAGAATAATCCAAGCTGGGTCCAGGAGCTGGACAAAATCCTACTGCTATGAACAAGCAGAAAAAGCAATTGCTTCTAGCACCTGAACTGGGCTTGAGGCTGATGGATGAGTGAGGCCAGTTGGGTCGAGCTGCAGCTATCTTCTGCCTGTCTATGTGCTGGGCCGCTCCCCGAGCCTTCTCAGGCTCAGCTGTTCTGTGTCCTCCTCCATCCCAAATGGAGGCACAACAAAGGCAAAGAGGGTGGAGAGCAAAATACTAAAGACGGCCAGTACAGTTTACGTTAAAGTTCTTACTGCCAGTAACTAAGGCCTTAGGAGAGGCATTTCAGCCTTTTTGGAATGGAGTAATCCCTGCACAAAAGCTGGGGAATCATTGGACCATTGGGAGAAAAGGGATGGGGGTAAAAGAAGGAAGGATGACTTCCTGGAGAACCCCAGAGAGTCATATTGGGACCCAAGGAGAGGAAAATTTGGCCCTTGGATCTGAGGTCACCACATCATGCATTCATTGGCCATGATCAGGGCTGTTGCTAACATTCCAGCCCCTGATAAACCACTGGTCCTATATTGTTCCTATTTTTGCCTTTTCAGAAATACCTTTGAATATTTCATTCATGTGAGTTGTTTGCAGTGTCATTCATCAGGGGCTGGGAGTATATAGAAATCTGCAACAGAACCAAATGAGTTTGGATTTTAATGAATCTGACCCATGGATTCTGCAGAAGACTGGCTTTCCCCCTATGGAGCGGAGTCTGCGGACCTGTGGATCATTTTCCTAACCTTTGGGAATTTTACACAAATTTTGTCGTTAAAAATATGCAAAAATAAAAAAGCGTCCAAAACTGCACATTTCCCCCATAGGCTAAGCATGAAAATGTACATTTTGGGAAGATTTGCATCTTATTTTTGGGGGAGGCACATTTTTGCAAGTGCAAATTGATGCAATTGCAAATTTGCACAAATTCAGGAAACTGGAAAAATCCCATCCCATGAATGAGCGGATTCTATCAATGAGTGAAAAATTTGGAAACTGAAAATAAAAATCAGTTTCCGTGGATGGGCAGACAATGCAACAAAAGGAGCCTGACAGAATGGATTTTACACAATCCGTTAAATCCCTGGGAACACAGAAATTAAATTTCTGAGTGGGGCATGAGAAGAGCAGTAGCTCAGTATTACAGCTCCTATTTCACACTCAGAAGGCCCCAGGATCAATCCCTCATACCTCCACGGGGTATGACCTCTGCTTGAGATCCTAGAGTCTAAAAGGGGTGAATATTCACAAATTCTACCCTACTGAAATTGCTGGGTTTAGACTGAAAATTAAAGCAGTGGAAGATTGGGCATGGTTCTAGTACTTCCTGAACTAAGATTGCTACAATTGTCTGTGTTAAGATAAGAAATAGTTCCACAGATGGCCTGGATAAGAGTTAATCAACATGAATGACGGTTGCCAATGATAGCCTACCTGCCGCAAGACAAAGAAAGACGCAAGCGACATAATAGCTGCTCTTTGTTATGACACTTCTCCACCTGAGTGGCACAGGAAAGGTGTCTCCCATCTATCCTCAGAAGTTAAGGCTTGTCACAACATCCATCAATCGTCAATGGTTATGTCTCCCACAGCCGTGAATTGTGTCCCAGTGTGTCGTCTGACTCTGAATTGCTTGCAGTGCTTGGTGACACTTGCCTTAGGTTGCACAGGAAATGGTTTCAACCTGTGTTAGGCCATCCATCTAGGCCTGTGAGGGTTATTTTTGCTGGCAGTGGCTCTCTAGAGCTTCAGGTAGACCTGAGTTCCATTTCAACTGGAAATGATGGGTGTTGAACATGGATCCTTCTGTGCTCTTCCACTTACCTGTGGCCCCTTGCCAAACTATGTGGAAAGCAGACTGCAGAAGGAGAAACTATATGGCCCATTTTACTGGGTACATAGCTACTAGGTTTAAACCAATGCGCCACACTTCCTCCATCTAAAGTAGATGACATTAGAACTCATGGAGCACCAACCCCCTGAAATAAATGTTCTGTTTACACTTGGCAAAATTGGAAGGGGAATTTGGGTGGGGTGGGGGTCAATTTTTCTGAAGACCTTATTGAGGGGTAAGCTGAGCACTGATGTTCGAATAGAAGTGGGTTGTCCTCCTCTGTCTCCTCCCAGGAACAGTGCTGTGACCAGGACATTTCAGAGGGTTTATAAGGAGTTCCTAGGATTGATGTGAATGGACTCCATGAACTGTCGATAACTCACAGGTGGCATTCTCCATGCTGAGCCTGGACTCTGGTTCACACAGCTTTCAGGCTCATGGAATGAGGATTGTGTGAGAAAATGTTTTCAATTTTGTTTTTATAAGGATTTACCAAATTTCTCAATGCTCTCTGCCTTTGGGAGGGAAAATAACTTGAAATGTAAACAATCTAAATGTGGGAGTGGGGAACAAATCTGATGGATTCTTCTATAGAGGCCAAGGGCTTTGACTCATAAAAGTCAGTGGTTGAATCCCTGGGGATCCATACTGTTAGTGATGAATTTCAGTTGCCAGTAGGGATGTATGAGGTTTTAATTTCAGTTTGTAAATTGCTCAAAAGTGCCCCATTTGCAACCCTGGCATGAACCTGAATGCGAGTTCACATTCTCCAAAAATGGTCACAAATCCTTGAATTTACCCAACTTGAAAGGTGCATGACATGCAAAACTCTAAGTTGGGGGTTGCACATTTGTGGGGAGGGACTCATGCAACTTTGCCTGTGCAAATTTGCGGAAATGTGAATTCGTGCAACTTGAGGAAATGGGGGGGGGAACCCAATTCCACCAATAAGTAGATGATGGAACAAGACAATCTGTGAAATGCAGATGGGATGGACTTTACAAAATCTGCACATCCATAGTGTGTGCCACATTTAAAAAACTTGGAAATTCCCTTCCAACTGTAAACAAATGCCAAATTTTCAGATGGAGCATGCATGTGAGTGATTGGTCTGGTTAAACTTCCCAAAGTTTCCATTCCTTATCTGAGAAATTAATCTATAGGTTTCCTATTTAGAGAGGTGAGGTTGATGGTGATTCAAGACAGGGAGTTTTTTGTAGTAGCCCCAAGGGAGGTCGTGTCTGCTTTACTGTTCTTCGAATGACTGGTGAAGACAATCATGTTCCATTAAGCTTTTGCTAGTTAACAACACTCTCCAATGTTAGTATCCATCTCTGATTTTATTGTATTGCAACTCATCTTGTTCAGGTTTTGGTCGTTTATGAGTCTTATTCTTTTTTTATTGCTTTCATTTGAGTGTCAGCTTGATTGCTCATTGAATATATTAAATAGATAATATGCTAAATAAGCACGTTAAAATTAATAAATGAGCAAACAAATGGGTGAACATGAGCATCTTAACTTTCACCCAGAAATGCACAGTCAACAGGAACCAGGCTAATGAATCGGGAAGATGAGGTTGTTCGAAATGACAGGCACAAAGGAGAACTTGAGACAGCTGCATCCAGGGTTGAGGGCTTTGAAGACTGACTGAACACAGTTACTGAACGAACAGGAGAACCAGAATCAAGGTTGAGATTAGCAAGCTGGAGAGAGTATTGTGTAGAGTTTGGTGGAGGAACTGGAGAGCAAAGAATTAGAATTGCACACAAGTAGCCTCATAATATTCTCCTCCCTACGTATGGGCTGAGAAATCAGGAGTAGTGATAGGTTTCACTAAGTTCTTTGAACTGAGGAGATATTCCCCAACAGTTAACATAACGTTCAGCAATGGCAATAACACAGCTTCAGTCTTTCTTTCCATATATATATATATATATATATATATATTGCTAATGGCCACAACTATGTCAGCCATTTTGCATCCTCCTCAGTGCCCTGAACCTAGCGTCATTCCAGGGCATTGTGGGACAAAATGGTGGCTGTGACAAAATTAAATAAATGCAGAGAACATTTAGAGAAAATCCTGCAGAGTGGTTGTGTCCTTCTGAGGGGGGAGGGAGGAAAAATACAAATCTCAGATGTTTTCTTGGAAATCTCCCTTTTGGGGGGGCGGGGCGGTCTCAACTCTATAGAGAACAGATGAAAATGGAACAAGTAGGAAGGAGCTGTGTAGCTCAGGCTAGAGATGTACCAGGAAGGTGGTGTATAATTTTGAGAGGGAAACTCTAACCTTTCATCTGCGGAAAAAGAGTCCTCCATAGGAACAACAGTAAGGAGAAGACTCTCCCCTTTAGTTCCTCCTCATATTTGGTCAGTCGTCAATCAGCAGCCAGTAGACCAACTACATCCTCTTTTTCTCCTCCGAGAAGCCATAGCTTCTCAAAAGGTTAAAATGCAGAAGTGCGCAAGGGGGGTGCTGTAACATTTCTGCCTGCCTCACAGTTTTTCAAGCAGGGGTGTAGAACATCAGACCTGGCAGCCAAACCTTGTCTTCCGTGGATGCTCAGACAGCCATGTTGTTTTCTAATCCCCTTTGGCCAATGATAATTTGGTGGCTTCCTGGCTTTTCTTCAGGACTCAATTCTAAAAGGTTGACATGCCTGTCTTAAGGTTTAGATACTGGCAGGAAGAACTTTAAGCTAAAATTTACTCGTGGCTGGTTTGGGGGTCCCACCCCTTTTACTGTTGGCCACACCTACCACTGAAATGCTGCTCACAAGGACTTCTCCAGTATGGAATTCAGCCTTTGGACTGAAAGAAGTTCTGCAGCCCTGTTTAAAAAACATCCTAGGCTCTTGAGGACCAACCCGCGCCAGAAGGCAAGGCATCCCACTCCACATGGGTCAAGGTGCTTGCAGTGGGGAAGGCTGGTTGGTTCACTCACTGCATATCCAATTTTTCTTTTGCTTCCAATATACATCTCCATTCTTTCTTTTATTTTTATTTCCTCTACAGGTCTGGCTGTCCATCAGATTATTACAATCACCGTCTCTCTCATCATGGTCATTGCTGCTCTGATAACAACGCTCGTCTTAAAAAATTGGTAAGGAACGTCCACTACCTGGGTTGGACCTCAGTGGGGGTGCTGATGGTTGATGTTGGATGGAATTTAGAAAGGTGGAGGAGAGAGGAGAGATGAGGTTGTTGGGTGAACCTGGAGCACTTTTATTTAGTTTTACACAAATTCCCACAATTTCCTCCATAGACTAATGATGGACTGATTTAGTCTAATGGGGAGATTTTTACAAATTACACGATTTATGGAAATTTAGGAGATCTGTGCAAATCAAACACGAGAGTATGTCTGACAATTTACACACATGTTCAACAGACACATGCTTGTAATTGTGATTTCAAGTAGCGAACAGGGCATGCTTGCATGCTTTGCACGCCTAAACACAATTCTTATATAAACCTAGGAGTGTAGTTGGTAAATTCAACAGTGGAACCAATTGCCCAGAGAGTCAGTGGGCTCCCCACGGTTTGAGTTTTTTTCCAAGCAGAAGCTGAAAAGCCATCAGCCAAGGATGTTCTAGACTTGATCACTACATGGTGAAGATTGAGAGGAGACATGATAGTGCTCTTGAAATCCTTGAAAGGTTGTCTCACAGAGGAGGGCCAGGATCTCTTTTTGATCATCCCAGAATGCAGGACACGGAATAATGGGCTCAAGTTACAGGAAGCCAGATTCCGGCTGGACATCAGGAAAAATTTCCTGACTGTTAGAGCAGTACAACAATGGAACCAATGACCTAGGGAGGTGGTGGGCTCTCCCACATTAGAGGCATTCAAGAGGCAGCTGGACAACCATCTGTCAGGTATGCTTTAAGGTGGATTCCTTCATTGAGCAAGGGGTTGGACTTGATGGCCTTATAGGCCCCTTCCAACTCTACTATTCTAGTATTCTAAGGCCCCCTCCAACTCTATGTTTCACTTTTTTGTTGGAAGGAAGGACGAATGCATGTTGCATGTACCACACAAGATGGGTTACTCATTTCTTGAAATGTACTGTATGCCCTTCATTTTGAAAGGTTAGGGAAGGTATATTCCAAAAGCCTAAGAACAGTAGCCCACAAAGGGTGAATGAGATGGTGCGAGGCCTGCAATTTCCTCATTATTTCCCCAATAAGTCCTTGCTTTTCCTCCTAGTGCTTTATTGGTCCTGTTCCATTCATGCCATGTGCAGGTCCTCCGTCGCCCGGCAGCATCGACCTGCTTGGAATTGCTTTGTGGCTCCTTCCTCTCTCGAAATGGGTGGGTTATTTCTTTTCATTTGAATTGATTTCGTGAACACACCGATCCGAAGTTAGGGCAACATAGACTTATGCACTGCTCTTAGCCTGAACCTGACAAAAAATATCCTGGTGATGTAATATTACTTCTTCTCCGCCTCTAGGGTAGACATGCCCAAACTGCTGGCTCACATATTTCTTTCTGAAAGCTTTCAGTATTAGAATTGGCCACCCTCTTGGAGAGTTCACCACCTATGCTTCTGCAGAGTTCTAGGCGAGACTCTTCTCAGAGGGATGCCCCCTTTCAACTTGGGCCATTTCACACCCAGTGTTTTGCCTGGGATAGTCCCTGGGTGTAGAGGGAGGGAGGGCACACCTGGAAGTACCTAATACACACCATTGGAGCACAGGGACCAGCCGGGGGCCATCCCAGGCAAACAGCCTGATGTAGAACCGGCCTTCGACATGGATGCTTCAAACTCCTGATGAGTCAAGGAAGCTCTAACTCCAGCCCCATCTCTTCTCACTCCCACTCCCACTTGCTATGGGACACTTATGAACAGCACTGGCTCTAAGATTTGAGGACCCCCTCAGGCATGACACCCTCAATGGACCCCTCTAAGCCAGGAGAGGCAGGCTATGCAAACAGCGCATTCTTATAGTCTGCATCCAGTCTTCCTGGATACTCTGTGCAAAGTGGAAATGGCAGTACTGTTGGGGTGATGGGACCTCTGCTAGGCTTGGAGTCCTTGCGAATGCCCGGCACCCTGGATTCACCCTTGTGTCTAGAGACGCTCTTCACAAAAGACGGAGGGGAGGAAGGAGGGCAAAAAACAGTAACCTAGGAGGGCAGGATGAGCCATACAGAAGTGAAGAGCCCTGCTGGATCAGACCGAGGTCATTTAGGGCAGCATTCTGTTCATACAATGGCTAACCAACTGCCCATAGGAAACCCACAAGCAGGACACAAATGCAACACCACCTTCTCACTCATGTTCTCCATGGTGTACATAGGCTTACTGCCACCGATACCGGAGGTAGCACAGAGCCATCTGGACTAGTTGGCATTGTTAGCCTCCTCCTCTTCCTCCTCCTCCTCCTCCTCCTCCTCCTCCTCCAGGAATTCATCCAAGCCCCTTTTCAAGCCATCTAAATGGTGGCCATCACTACATATCATGGAAGTTGTTGGTGCTTCTTCAACTGGAGATGTAATGGGCATTGCCCTACGTCTGAGGTAGCAAGAGGTATCAACTCTGATTTATTCCAGTATTCCAAGCGCGTCCCTTCACTAAATGTTCCTGTCACAACTGTTTCAGAGCTGGGGACAGAGTAACATCTCCCCAGCATGAATGGGAAGGAAGCAAAGTCAGAGCAGTGAATCATACAGAGATGCAAAACACAAAGGCAGCCATGTTGCCCATGAGAAAAGTTCCCAAATCCATATAGCGTAATACTTGTATTAGGCTAAATCAAAGGTCAGGGGCAAAATGTGCAGATCTCTTCAACAGGCGAGATGTTACAAAAAGCAGGTTTTGGGGAGGGGAAGGAACAGGATAAAAAAAGGCTGACTGGGTGTTGTAGTCAGGATGTTGGCATGAATTCACAGAGAAGCAGTGGGCAACCTGTCGGAGAAGAGATCGTCCTGCTGTCTCTTTGCATTGGGAGCAGCTGAATGATCACAGAACCTGCATTTCAGGAGAACTGCCCAAGTGGAAGCTGACTGGAAGGAGGGAAGGGGAAATGCTCAGTGACTCAAGCAGAGGCCCACTGGGCAGCCTCTTCTGTGGGTTCTTGGGACATTTCTCAGTTCACACATTTCTCCTGGCATACTTGAAGTTCTCTTGTGGTACACACTGTCGAAGAACTGTCCTGGGAATGGGGGTGCAGCTCCGGAGTCCCTGGCAAGCAGGAGCCTGTTTTACATATGCCGTACCTCCGAGCTGCTGTGTTCTCATCCAGCCAATTTGCTCTCCTTTCTTCTTCCCCGTCAGCTATTCATACAGTAAAATAGGCTACGTCGTTGCTCCAGGCATTCCTGCCTTTACCTGTTTTCCTATTCAGATTTACCTACTTTGAGGTCAGCTTTTTCTCGCTGTAATCATGTGACAGCACCTCTGGGAAGGAGGGAGGGAGGCATTTCTGGGCCATGCGGCGTTGCTTTCTTTGGAAAGAGCTTTCAGGCCTCTGGTCCACTCAGAAAATATGTCCTCAGAAAGCTTGAAATCTGCTGCGTTTCACGGCATAATTTGCCTGGGTGGTTCTGGGCCTCACTGCTGGTGATGGGACTGAATCTCATAAAGAGATAGCAAGTAAATTGGAAAATCATCCAAGAAGATCACCCTCCCCGCCTACTCCCGTGGCTTGTCAAAAGGGATTAAACACCAAACCAGAGGGGTGAAGCCAGTGAGGATTTTCTGAAACCCTCCCCCTTAGCTAAGTCATTTCTCAGCATAAGTCCTACTCAGATATCCCTGGGAATGCTGTGTTAGCAAATGAACATGTCGCTAACCAGGGCACTTTCCACACCAGGCAAAACACCTGGGATGGCCCCCGGCTGCTCCCGCTGAGTCCAGATGACACACAGGGAGTCCCAGGAGGGGGAAGGCAGGCATGGGATTTTCCTGGGTTAAAGGAAACCACAAAAATCCAGAATCTTCCACAGTCCCGGGAAGTTCCTGGGGCCGCGGAAGATGTGCCCGCCTGCCCTGGTGCTGCAGTTCTTACTCGGGAGTAAGCACAGCAGCACCGATGGCCACGGAACTGCACTGCGCGGCTCTGTGGCCATCAGGAGAGAGGGGGACAGCAAATTTGCAATCCCCAGGATGGCAAGGGAGAGGGTCCCCTGAATGCACATGGTTTTTTTGGGTTTTTTTTTAAAACTTACCTTTGCGGAGTAGCACTCATGTGCTCTCCATCAAAGGGAAAAAATGGCGGCTGGGACGTATGACAGCCTGGGAGAAGCCCAGGCTGTCACATTTCTTATGTTTATTTGGCTCGCTGATCCCGGAAGTTACATGGCCTTCCAACTACAAATTGTATTTGAGTCCGCATTCAGGTCTGGGAGTTGTGATTTGGATACATCCTGGTCAAAAGGGGTGGGGAATGAACCAAAATGAATTTCTTCCCCATCCCCCCCCAAAAAATCCCTAGACTCCTGAACAGAATCACAATTCCTGTTGAGTAGAGATTATTAAACCATTTTAAGTGTTTAATATAATTCCATAGGAAATGACAGAAAGTTTAGAAAGTAGATAATCACATTTGGACAATTATTGTCATTGCTGTTTTTGGTGATTACAACAATATTATTCACTAGGGCTGTGCACGGACCCCCCAATCCAATCTGGATCCTGATCTGTCAGGTCCAGATTGGGCCCGATCCAACTCAGATTAGATGAGGCCCAATCCGATTCAACTCAGTCACGGATCTGGATCTGATCCAGATCTGTGCACAGCACTCCTTCCCACTCTCCCCCTCCCTCCCTCCACTCTCCCTGCTTACCTGCAGCCTCCTCCATGTCATCACCTGTCATCCTCTCTCCTCGATGTCAGCCGGCTACTTTCCTGGTTGTGGTGGGTGATGACGTCACCCACCGCGAGCAGGAAAGTGGCTGGCCAACTTCGAGGAGAGAGGACAACATGGGGGTGATGCAGAGGAGGCAGCAGGTAAGCAGGGAGAGTGGGGGGAGGGAGGGAGAGAGCGAGGAGAGTAGGAGGGAGGACTCTGCATGGATCCAAATTGGATCCAGATCCAGGAGGCCCAGATCAGCCCGATCTGCTCTGGATTCGGGATCCAGATACGGATCTGTGCACAGACCTATTATTCACCATGATATGGATGGTTTTATGCTTGGTGACAGAGACCTTGAAGGACACAATTTTGACTCCATCACTAGGGCTGCTTCCAAAATTATCCACATTTGTATTTCTCCCCATATTTTGAAGTCAACTATTTTCTGGCTCTGTTTCTGAAGAGAAAATCAGGACAGGACAGACTTATGAATGAGAACATGAGATCTGTACAGAGCTTTGGCTATTGGGTAATATAGAAATGTAGTAAATAAACAAATAAATAAAATGTGAAAGTGAAACTGATACATTCATTCCTAATTAGGAATCCCCCATTGTTCTGTTTAAGTATTTGCACATTCTGTAGAGTGTCCAGTGTAAATGCCATTTAGTGTAGCTTTCTGTTACCTCTGTTCATATGTGTATCTCTGCCATCTCTATATTACCAATGTGCATACATAGGCTGACCATATGAAAAGGAGGACAGTTGCAGGGGCCCTGCCTTCTTTTGTATCTGGTCATTCTAGTATAGTGCCTGCAACTTTAACTGTTGTGATGAAGAGGGAATTTCACCAGGAACGAATTGCATACAAATGACACTGGCTGAGATTCCCTTTTCTCTACATGAGCCCTGACCTGGATTTTCATATGGTCAGCCTATGCACACATGCATGTTGATTAAGCACTGCAAAAAAGATAGATTGGTGATTGCATCAATAGTCTTTTTGTGCAATGTTTTACCATTCTGTTTGTCCATTTGTGTACACTGCAAAAACATAACACCAATATCCATGTAATATTATAAGCATAATTGTATCAAGATCTCTCCTTGTGTGTGTGTGGTGTTTTATGAATTTGCACAAGTGGGCCTGCCTCAGTAAAACACCACATAGAAGTGTCTTGATTCATTATCTATGTATGATTGCATTGATTGCTTTGTTGCATTGTTTTATGAATGTGCATGTTGGATCCCATAAAGTAGCAGGAATATAAAATGTAGAAGACTTGCAGGAACTGAAAGCTGATGCACAATGTACATGCTCCAATTCCGGAATTAATTAAAATACCTCCTACTTAAACGAGAATCCGTTGGCTTGGGGTTGGAATGCAAGGCTGAGTGAACCGGAGGAGCAAAAACCAAACAGAAAGGGGAAATAATCATGTCTCTAGTAAAACAGGAAGAATTTGGGCTTATAACAAGGTGGAAAGTGTGTTAAGCATGCTAAAAAAAAATCTTTGCAAATACCCAGATCTGTGTTCTTGCACACATGGATACACTGCTTAACATCAATAATCTTCCCTTGATTATAAAGTTCTCAATTTACATTTCAAATTGGCTTATGCTCGATGCATAAATGCATGCATAAACTCTATCTGAAATCTAATTGCTCGATTGAGGTCACTATTTCTCGGATAATTCTGAACAATCATTCAATTTGAAATCACAGGTATGCTTAGTGGCAGACAATATAGAGGCTTCTCTTCCAGAGACAAGTTGGTGTTTCTTCTCCTAACCATGATCTTTCTTATTTAGTGATGTACATTTCTATCCCACCTTTTCTTCCAAGGAACTCGGAGTGTCCTACATGGTCACAACATGATGGCCACCCCTGTTTTAATCTACCTCCTTGCTTTTTTGCCTGCAGTTGTGCGCAAAGTGGGAACACCAGACGGAACAGTCACCAGCGCAAAATTAACCAGCAGGAAGAAAGTTGTCAGAACCTGACAGATTTCACCCCGGCCAGAGTGCCCAGTAATTTGGACATATTCACAGCCTACAATGAAACACTCCAGTGCTCCCATGAGTGTGTAAGGACACCAGTGCCCATGTATGCCGAGGAGACGATACTTCCGCAAGGGGATTATAAGACATCCTTCAATGGAAATAGGTAAGGCAGTAGAACGTTAGCCACTCAGTTGGTGGCTATTCATTTGCCTTGAATGGATATTGGATTATGTTGCTAATACTGGCATCGTAATGGAGTCGTTTCCCCCCTGAGGGGAATCTCTGAAGTGGCTGCTCCCATACCATTATGCTTCTCTGTGGATGTAGAAAAGCTGTCAACATTTAAGCTATAACCGGCCAGGCCCTGTGTGTATTCCATTGGTTGTCATTCCATCAGCTTCTTCCCACCCACACCATGGTTGAAAGTGACCATGCTCATCTCCATGTACATCCTGAGCAGCAATCATAGAATGACACACATATATTGACATTCACAGCACTAGAGCAAAGATGTCTGTGTGTACATGTGTAGGTGTCTTTACTCCATGTGGCAACAGCCAAATGCGCCCAAACCTGGCATGGTGGCAAAAGCGTGGAGCAACTGATCTGGTTTGGTGCTAGGCGGGCCATAATCCACCAGGAAATGTTACTGCCTCTCCATTTAGAAATAGAATTTTAACAGGCCCAAGGTAGGCCTCCCAATGCTGTTAGGAAGAATGGAGAAGCAAGTCAGGATCTCTGTCCTGGTACACCAGCCCAGTTTGATTGTGTCCTAGGAGCTGTTCCGGCAAGCTGAGGACAGTCCTCCCTTTCCCATCTCACATGCCATTCAGTGTAACTCAGGGTGAAAGCAGACAGCTCCGAACCACTGGGTGGTTGGCCTTCTGAGTAACCCTGAAATGATGGTAATGCTGGGCTTCACCATGTGGTCAGCCGCCAACCTACCATGTGGTCCTCTATTGACTGATTAACTTCAGATGGTGTCTTTAGCTTCCTAGGAAGCTATATTTAGCTGTTTCAGCACTGCTGAGTTCTAAGCAGTGGTTCTCCACTGAATTTTGATGTGCAAACTGGCAATTTCAAATATATAGGGACATATTCCCCTCCCCCAATGCAGCCCATAGAGGGAGGGGCTCGTGGGTCTTGTAAAAGTAGCTTCTGGAACTCTCAAAGTTACCCACTGCTGACCATGTCTATTTATTTAGAGCCTTTCAAAGCTAGCCATGACCTTCCTTTATCTATTAATCCAGTTCATCAGATCACATTATTTCTCTTACATGTTCCAGGCTGGGATAAATACGCAGGCCCTGTTCAGAAGACACCTTAAACCATGGCTTTAACCATGGTGAATAAGGCAAAAAGTCTTATTCACTGTGGTTAAAGCCATGGTTTAAGATGTCTTCTGAACAGGGCCATATATGTCCACATGAAGATGCTTAAGACCATTTATCTATGTGAGACTTGGGAGGGGGGGTGAGTGTTATCACCTTGTAGATTTTTTCCCCACATCAGAAATCCTCCAGTTACTTTTTCCCCTCAATCTGTAGAGGATCTCTGTGGCAACCTTAGATCATACAAACGCACACACACACACACGAACACGCTATGCCTCATGCTAGAGATTTGGTCCAGCAGTTCTAACAAATGTTCAGCTAAGTTTTGCAAATAAGGTGGTTAATGTGAGAGTGCATGAAAAACCTCCCTTATCCAGCTTGCAACCGCATCATGTTGAATATGGGAGGGCAGGAGAGACATAGTAAGTGAGGATCATTGAGCTTCTCATCCCAGTTCTGTGCATTTGTTGTGTGTCTGGGCCTGGGGCGCGGATCTGACAAAAGACTGATTGTTAACGAAGTGGCCTTTTTAACCACGAAAGTTCAGTCCATGCTGATGACCCAGTTGCATTTGGCTCTGAAGGCATCATTAGTGTTGTGATGTGTGTGTGTGTGTGAGTGTGTATGTGTGTGTATTTGAAGTTTGAATCATGACTCTTCACATGCAGCCCACCTTCTTAGTAGATATGGACAGCTGCTTGAGAAGGCATAGCTTCTCTCTAGAACCTTCTTGACCCTTCGCCTTGTTTAGATTCAGGGACTCTTCAACCAAGTGGTTGACGTTGTGAGGGTTCATTGGTTGCACTATTGATTGACAAAGCTACATCCCACTACCTTTTCCTCTGTTTTTCACAGAATGTTTCCTTCCTGTTGTCCATCGTTTAAAAGCCACTACAGGCCAACATGATCCTGCTTCATCCACCTACCCTGTTTCTTGTTAGATCAATTGACATGTTACCTTTGCAGTGTGGTTGCGCTACTTCCATGTCTGGCTCCCATTTTGCACTGGGAAAGTGTAATTCTTCATAATGTGGGTTTCTTGATCAACTTGCTTCCCACGCAGAAGTACAGTGGTGCAGCTGGGGGGCAACGATCGGAGCTCTGCAACCCATAGAGAGGCAC
This sequence comes from Anniella stebbinsi, assembly GCA_029215795.1. Taxonomy (NCBI): domain Eukaryota; kingdom Metazoa; phylum Chordata; class Lepidosauria; order Squamata; family Anniellidae; genus Anniella; species Anniella stebbinsi. The sequence goes on along the minus strand of JARDYH010000001.1, from coordinate 407,746,718 downwards.
TGCATTTTATTCCAGTAGTCATGAGGATCCCACGATTTAAATCAGTTCAAAATCCAAAAGTGTGCATGCTCAGTTGGTGGTTTCATTGTTGTGGTAGTTCAGGATGGTAGAATCATTCTGAGAGCATGGGCTAGCAATTGGATTCTTGGGCGACAGAAACGTCCATTGTGTACTTCACAAATCGACATGGCCAACTAAATTGGGGGGGGGGGGATAAAACAATTAAATCCAGGGTCTAAAATCACCTAGGTGCACCATTGCAAAATAACCCACATAATCCAGAATTTGATGTTACAGTTGCAACATGGGAGTTGACCCCTGGGGAGCAGTAACCGTGTCACAAAGGTAACATTTAAATTAGGGCTTCTCTGCCTGCCCCCCGTTAGGGTAGGGGCACTATCACTGCAAATACATTTTAATGTTTTTAGAGATGCTCCAGTCATCTCCCCACCCCTTGGCTTGAGGAGACACATCCCACAAGATCTGGAAAGACAGGGTTCAGAGGGTTAATGATTTTCAACCAGAAACAACCTGCACATCAAGTGCATGCTCAGAATGCAATCTAGTAGCAACCCAATCAAGGACACAATCCTATGGATGCTTAAACAACAAAAGAAAAAAAGTCCAACAACTCCCAGCATTCCCCAGGCAACATGGCTGGCTGGGGAATGCTGGGAGTTGTAGGACTTTGTTTACTTTCTAAACATCCATAGGATTTCACCCTAAGATTCTGAGGGTCCATGGGGGGGGGGCGCGATCCATATTATGAACTAATCTGAAGGAGCTGAAGGGGATAATAATTCTTCAGACCCCCTTTCCAAAGCACAGACAAAAAGAAAATGGTAGAAAGAGTCCAGGAAAAAAATATTATTAATAATAATAATCTCTAGAAATCTGTGACGGTGCTTTGGATATTGGCCGAGAGGCCAACTCTATGGGCTTCCTGGCAGACAGATAACTGGCAAGATTTTTAAAACCATTTCATTGTGTGTCTGTTACTTGTGCATTTTTAACATGAGCCCCAGCCAGCCAACGCCAGTGTGATCATCCATGGGGTTGTGGCTGGGTGTGCTTTTATACATGTGTAGATACGTGTGTGTTTGTGTTTTCCTGTTGTAACTGTGAACCATGGTGAACTCTTTCATGTCACTCTCTTTCCATTTATATTCCTCTCTCTGTATTGTTCCCTGGCAGGTGTGCATTGGCTGGAAAAGGTTCATTACATCTATATTTTTTTTTTTAAATCTGATTTTTGTCTTAAGGTGATGCTTTGTTGGGAATTATTGGTCTCTGCTAAGTTCTTTCAAATCTGACCCAACTTCGTTAGCCTTTTGGCTTTGGATATCGGAGGGTAAACATCTCATTGGCATGGCTCAGCCAAATCCATTGGCACAACAAACCGTGGATTCTATGGCAGGCTTTGACAGTGTCTGCAAATCCCATTGGGAAGGAATGAAATCGGGACATCAGAAAGATGCATTTATTTTGGGGGCATGTATCTGCGACTCATCAGCATAATCACTAAGGCTCTGGTTATCATGTTGTCCTGAAACAAAGTAAAACAAAGGGGAGAGGTTTTTCAAAAGATGTTCATTTCCCTCTTGGTAAAGCCCACAAGAAACCAGTAAAAACCACTCAAAGCATTATTTTAACATTCATCCCCCCCCTCAAAAATACAATATGATAAAAGCTGATTTGGGGCAACAGGCCTATCTAGGCATGCTTGCTGAATGTCACCTACTGCCACGTGCAAGTCGATTTTTCTGTTTGCTGTAGACCCTCCTCTTCTGACCGGCATCTAATCCCCGTGGCCTTTGTGTCTGAGAAATGGTTTGAAATCTCCTGCTGACCAGCCGAAGTCTGTTTTACTTCCTGGGGGCAGGGCAAACGCTATTTCCTGGTATGTACATTCTCTTCCGCCATTTTGTTTTTTTTAAAATCCCTAAATCACTGGCTAGCAAGATCCCACCCACACTAACCAATGGCATCCCTGCTGTGATCGTAGCTATCTACCATATATATATATATATATATATATATATATATATATTTGTAGCATTTGTAGACCACTGAATATAATTAAATCTCTCAGCACTTTGCTAGTGTAAATTAAATGTAAATGTCTGTTTTAAATGAAAAGGATTGCAAACCTCAAACATGTACATCGACATTAATTTATCACATCCTTGATTATTTTTTATTTAAAAAGGAAAACTATTTTAGATTAGTATAGTTACAGGAGATGCTTATCACAGCAGGGATGCAATTGGATGCCTACAGAGATGGTGCAGGAAGAAGTAAGATTAAGCATGTTTCAGATTAATTTGAAATGTCGTGATGGGCAACTTTCATTTTTTGCTTTGCCGCTTGATGTTATTACTTTATATTGGTTTGTAATAATTGATTATACATTGGGATTAATAAACATGTAGTTATAAAAATGCCTTCTTAGAAAAGAAGGGGGGCTATAAAAAAGAAGGAAGAAAAGAGATTGAAAGGACTTTCCCCATTGTGTACCAGATATTGTCTCTTCATTTTTAGTTGTGGAGTTAGTACGGGCAAAAGTATAACATGGATTTTTTTTTTTAAGGCACATGGTAGAAATTAGAGGGATGGAGAAGAAGGTGTATTGGGGCCCAGGTGTAAACAATGCTCTCTAAAATGTACCCCACAAATATTCCATGTTCCTTTATGGCTGAGCCAAAGTATCACCTGACAGGAAATGGGGCATACCCTACCCCAATAAATTAAATTAAATTTACTTTGCAAACTCATTTCTGCTGGGCCTGCTCAAAGCCAAAATGACCAGTGCAATTTTGTTTGCTCTTAAAATCCCCTCTTCTCTTTGCGGGCAGAGAAATTTTGGTGGAACATTTCACCACATTTCTCCAGAGGGAGGAGGAATTCTCCTGACAGTTTCTCAGAGGCCAGGTTCACCATTAGTGGTGGCAGTAGCTCAGCTTCTTTCCCTCCCCTCCTTAAAAACACACATACACACAACCTAGGGCGACCAGATAAAATCCAGGTCAGGGCTCATGTAACTTTAACAGTTGTAGAGAAAAGGGAATTTCAGCCAGTGTCATTTGTATGGGGAATTTCAGCCAGTGTCATTTGTATGCAATTAGTTCCTGGTGAAATTCCCTCTTCATCACAACAGTTAAAGTTGCAGGCACTATACTAGAGTGACCAGATACAAAAGTAGGCAGGGCCCCTGCACCTTTAACAGTTGTGATGAAGAGAGAATTTCACCAGGAACTAATTACATACAAATGACGCTGGCTGAAATTCCCTTTTCTCTACAACTGTTAAAGTTACATGAGCCCTGACCTGGATTTTATCTGGTCACCCTAACACAACTGGGATGGTAAGCCTGGCCACCATTTTGCATCTTGGCCACAATGCACTGCACCTAGCATCATCTCAGGGTATTGTGTGTTTGGGGCAGGACAACATAAAAACAAAGGAGAGTATCCGTGACAAATTGTCTGAAGTGGCTGCCTTTTGGGGAGGGGGGATAAAAGAAAAAAAAGGGGGGGCAACATCTCCATAGAAGTTTCAGCTCAGTTCTAACTGCATCACAGCTCCAGAAAATCAGGGGCATCTCTCAGATTCCTGGGCAAGGTGGACACATTTCCCTGCCGTACTGACAGTGCAGTGAGAGATGCACCCATGAAAAGTTCCTAAAGCATCAACGAAAGCCATTCCCATTGCTTAATTTCTCCTGCTTCAGTATGGAGAGGAAAAGGTCGCTGTACAGACTACTGAGCTAATTTGTGTGAAGTGCTTGGAACGCTCTGAAGTGCAGCACAGACTTTAGCTACTTCACATCCACTGACGATGAGCCTAGGGAGCAGAGGAAATAGAGCTGCATCAAGCCAAACATAAGAAGACCGACATGAAAAGAGCTATGCTGGATGGAAGTTCAACATTCTGTTCCCCCACTAGCCAGCCAGATGTTTCAATGGGAAGCCCTGAAGCAGGACATGAATGCAACAGTAGGGTGACCAGATAAAATCCAGGTCAGGGCTCATGTAACTTTAACAGTTGTAGAGAAAAAGGAATTTCAGCCAGGGTCATTTGTATGCAATTAGTTCCTGGTGATATTCCCTCTTCATCACCACAGTTAAAGGTGCAGGCACTATACTAGTGTGATCATATACAAAAGAAGGCAGGGCCCCTGCAACTTTAACTGTTGTGATGAAGAGGGAATTTCACCAGGAACTAATTGCATACAAATGACACTGGCTGAAATTCCCTTTGCTCTACAACTGTTAAAGTTACATGAGCCCTGACCTGGATTTTATCTGGTCAGCCTATGCAACAGGAGCCTCTCACTCATGGTCCCCAACTCTCCCGCTCATGTGATAATAAATAAATAGATAATCAACAACCGGCATTGAGAGGCATAGTAACTCTGATACTGGACCTAATATGTAGCCATCATGATTAGCAGCTGTTGCTAGACTTATTCTCCATGGATTGGATGGTTTCCTTTTAAAACCACCCACCTTGGTGGCCAACACTACATCTTCTGAGAAGTACGTAGTGTTGTGATAGCAAATTGTGATAGTAAATTCTATAGTTTTACTATGAACTATGTGAAAGAAGTCCTTCCTTCTGTCTGTCCGGGATCTCCTGCCAATCATCTTCATGGGATGAACTCGGATTCTACTGTTATAAGAGAAGCAGAATAAGATCCCCTTCTTCCTCTACAATATGCATCATGTTGTACATCTCTGTTGTCTTTCCCCTCACTTTTTCTCTAAGCTAAACAGTTTCGAGATGCAACGTTTACTCATAGGGGAAGTGCTCCCACCTTTTGATCATTTGATTTGTCCTTTTCTGCATCTTTTCCATCTCTACAACATTCTTTTTCAAGTTAGGGTGACTAGAACACTACACAGTATTCAAAATGTGATTGCATTTAGTTATGGGCACCACCATCCCTGATCACATTCCTAAAAATTCCTAACTGGGAATTTCTATCAGGCTACCAGAAAACAATAAAAACATTTAGAAAATTAAATGTCACTAGTGTACCCCACCTGTAAAATTGACATTTTTTCTAGTCTCTTTTCTTAAAACAGGCTAAGAAATTACTTTGTGAGAAACAATTCACTCTTCAAATACTTGAAAGGTTGTCACACAGAGGAGGGCCAGGAACTCTTCTCGATCAACCCAGAGTGTAGGACACGGAATAATGGGCTCAAGTGACAGGAAGCCAGATTCTGGCTGGACATCAGGAAAAACTTCCTATTCGAGCAGTACGACAGTGGAACCAACAACCTAGGGAGGTCGTGGGCTCTCCCACACTTGAGGCCTTCAAGACGCAGCTGGCCAGCCCTCTGCCAGGGATGCTTTAAAATGGATTCCTGCATTGAGCAGGGGGTTGGACTCTATGGCTTTACAGGCCCCTTCCAACTCTACCATTCTATGATTCTATTAATAAGGTGCATAAATGCATATTATATGGTTTGTGACTTGATTTATAGTCTGTGGATGAGATCATGTGCTAGAGTTATTGGCTCCACACATATTTCTTGTTGTGTTCTTGTAGTTAATTCTGCTAGTCTGGATTATAGTAGTTTGGCAATGATGACTTTATATTATTGGTTGGGGCTTACCTCTGTCTTGTGTTAGAACTCTACCACTGCTAGGTTGGGTACATGAGAGTGTTCTAACTAGATATGTGGGAAGTCACTTGTACAACTAAAACATAATAGAATTTTATAATGATGAATGATGATGATACAGGATATCCAATTTTAATAAAATAGTTGCATGTCTCTGGAGAGAAATTAAATGATGCTGCTGAAATCTTGCTACTGCTACGGAGGATGATCAGGGGTCTGGAAACAAAGGAGAGACTGAAAGAACTGGGCATGTTTAGACTTGAGAAGAAAAGACAGAGGGGAGACATGATAACACCCTTCAAATACTGGAAAGGTGGGCCAGGATCTCTTCTCGATCATCCCAGAGTGCAGGACATGGAATATTGGCCTCAAGTTACAGGAAGCCAGATTCCAGCTAGCCATCAGGAAAAACTTCCTGACTGTTAGAGCAGTATGACAATGGAACCAATGGCCTAGGGAGGTTGTGGGCTCTCCCACACTAGAGGCCTTCAAGAGGCAGCTGGACAGCCATCTATCACATAGGCTTTAAGGTGGATTCCTGCACTGAGCAGGGGGTTGGACTTGATGGCCTTAGAGGCCCCTTCCAACTCTACCATTCTATGATTCTATGATTCTCTTTAAGCCTTTGACTTGCCACATGTCTCCAAAAGGAAGCAAAATGGTGGGTCTTGAACCCTTGTCCCAGGAGGGTGTCTCCATCATTGGCTGTGTTTGGACAACACTTTTGTCAATGGAGGGTTAACACATCAACTCACAGTTGGGTTTTTTGGGAGTACTCCCCACACAACAGGTTTCCATGCCCCCGTGGAGTGGTTGTGGCTCACGTGGAGTGGAGTGGATTCCCACTCAAAATGGCATTTGACTAACAGACTGCCCACCCCTCTCCCTGCCCTCCCTCCTTCCTCCCTCCCACAGTCCTCCCAGTGCTATCCCAGCAGCCACTGTAGCTGGCTCAGTTTTGGCCACTCTTGCCTGGGAACTCTGTAGCCAGGCAAAAAAATCAACTCAACTGATGGAAAACTCTTCTGGCTGAGTTTGGGCAACTCAAAAAACACCAGTTCTGTGACAAGCCAACTCTGCAGCTGGTTGTGTTTCTCCAGTTGTTTCTTTTGCTGAAAACGTCAACCGTGGGGTGGATATTGCTGGACAGATTATACAAATACCAACCAATGGCCATTCCAGTGATAGTTGACTCATAAAACCACTGGTGGTTTTTGTGTTGTCTGAATGCAGCCATTGAGAGTTCTTGTCTACTTCTGTTTGTAGGTACCACATGAATGTTACTGCTGGCCGATCCTCAGAGTGATGGGCCGTGGCAATGTTTCCATTGATGCTGAGACTGTGGGTGGTGTGGAGTGGGAAAGGTTCCTATCTTTTTTTTAAAACTGGCTGTTAATTCCCCCTCCTTTCCTGGGGTCTGAACACACTATTGCTCGATAGCCAACTGGGCTTTTGCATTTGCATCAGACTAAAAACACAAAACAAGAAAAATACAGAGTATCAACACAGAAGAATATCAATCTGGCTATAAAAATAGGAAAATAAGTAATCATTTAGACTGATTTGTATACTAAAAATGATCAAATTAATTAAAATATGCTCAATAGCCTGTATGATCATCTGTTCAAATTAAAACAACAACAAGAACAGCGCCAAGAACACATTCCTCTTGGCTAGAGTCAACTTACCAAATTTAGCAGTGCAGTATGCCGCGTCCTGCCTAGAGTGGCTGTTTTGCCAGTGTGGTATTGGTGTACTTTTGTCCACCATAATGCTCTGTGCGTTCTGAGCTTGCTGCATTAAGTAATAACATTGTTGTTTCCTCTGTTCCTCCCTACCCACTAAAATCCTGACTCAATAGAAGACGCACAGGCTCAGACTTTGGCAAGTATCCAGGTGAAGACGATTCCAAAACCGAGAGAGTAGCCGCCTAGAACACCTCCCTGGCTGCATAGGCAGTATACCCTTTTGAGCATTCTTGGTCATTCTTAAATGTCACGGTGTGAAACACAAAATCGGACGCAGTCTCTTTGGTAAATGAGTTATGGATCAATACTTTGCAGAGCCTGAATTTCCAAGCAGTGGGTATCAATGTAGTCTGATCATACTGGGAATATTGTAGCAATTTCCTCCTCCCACGCCTTTAGTTTCTGTAGTGTCTTTCATGTTTTTTTTTCCTTTGAAGGTGGCCTTGCAAACTGCAGTGAGAGGAAAAAGCTATTAGAAATAACTTGTCATTTCACTGTAGGGTAGCCATGCCAGTTTTGAGATGGCCATTTAAGCAAATGAATTGGTCAGTTTCAAATCCCCCCCCCCATCATAATGAATCACGAGTCTACCCTAAATGAAATTTTCCAGCCTCCGTTAAATGTGACTTGCTGAGAATTGCTCATTTAACATTATGCCCAGCCACTGAGCATTACAAAAAGGTAATTAGATTAGAACAGAAAAGGGAATAAAAAGTTAACGGCCTTCGCCAAAGCTGTGCTGCATGTCTCTGTCTGGACTGTTGAAATGAAATGTGAACTTGTCAGAGGCCAAGATTAGGATGGGACCAACTTTGGTTGTGAGATAGTCTTTAGTGATTCCTAATTTGAATGTCTTCCTCTCTGGGTATATGCAGAGGATGGGGTGTGATGCAGAAGCATAATATGGGGCACATGTATTTAGTTGGCAAACAGGTCAGGTGGTTACCCTAGAGGTGTGGTAAAATTCTACACGTCACTTAACACAACAGTACAGGTTGCCAGGTTGCATGACACACATTCAGGTGCATGGCAGTGGTCATAGTAGACAGCTCAATGCAAAATATCAACTCAGGATACAGAAGATATGAAAAATTCCTCGGAATGGATCATGAGCAATGGGATTCAAAATAACACTGTCAGGACCGTATTGGCTTTCGATGTTGTTGTGCCACTCCATCTCAAAAAGGATATTCTTCACTACCACGGAGGACAATGAGACTTCCTCCCAGGTATAGATGACAAGACACCAAGGCCCTTTCCGCACCAGCCATTTTTCCTGGGGTTGCTCCTGCCTGCTCGCGGAGAGTCCGCATGATGCACTGAGCATCCCGCAAGCAGGCCGGGGCCAGCCCTCCATTTTCCCAGGGGTTCAGGGACCACTATTATCCCGGTTTGTTCCCTGCTCCCAGGAGGGATTGAGATGGGCGGCTGGTGTAGCCCCCCCCCCCCATGGCTGCACCAATGGCCACGGAGTCGCACCGCGTGGCTCCGAGGCCATCAGGAGGGTGGACTGCAAAATCACCATACCCAGGATGATGGGAAGAGGGGGGGCTGGATCGCGCACATTTGTTTTAATTAACGAACCTTTTGCACAGGAGCGCTGATGCGCTCCTCTGCAGATCTGTCAAAAAATATGCCCGGCGCGAAATGTGACAGCCTGGTAGAAGCCTGGGCCATCGCATTCTGGTGCAGCCTCTGCATTCCAGACATCGAAGTAAGCACTTCCGGGTTTCCTCGCTTCCAGCCCTGTCCGCCCCTATGTTGCAGAAAGGAAAGAGCAAAGAATCAGGGATGGCCTGTTACACAGCCTGTTACACAGCCTGTTACACAGCCATGTGCCTGGAGAAGGACCCATCTTCAGTTCCCAGCCTCTCCAGGTACAGTTGGGAAGACTGCAGCCTGAGTGAGCCACTCCAGTCAGTGTTGACCAACTGCAGGACACCAGGAACTAGAAAAGTCCCCTCCTGATTGGCTGGAGTTGGGAAGGGAAAGTAAGCATTTCTAAGATAGAAAAGCCTAGGGCAGAACCAGAGAGAGACTAAGAGAAGAAATGAGGGGCAAAAAACAAGGAAAGTAGGCAAGCAGGCAAGCAAGGAAGTCAGAAAGCCAGAAAGAGACAGAGCTGCTGGAACTAGACAAGCTGCTGGAACTGGAGAGAATGTATTGCTAATGGGATCCGGATAAAATAGGGACACAGTCTGGTTAAGTTAGCTGGATGTGTTTATCTCTGGTGGCTTTATTGCCTATTGCTCATAGGTGTTGACATGTGTGTTTGTGTGTGTGCCCATTCGGACTTTGAACTTTTTCCTATCAGGATTTTTCTCCAGCAACATTATAAAGTTTGTTGTTTTAAAATGTGATTGTCCCTTTCTTTTGAGTTACCCAATCCTTATCTAATAGCCAACCCCCATACTACCTAAAGTAGATGTTTGAGACCCAGAGAGTTTTAAGGCTGATTTGCTGGAGGCAGCCAGAGGTGGGAAGTAGATGTCAACCTGGATGCAGCAGAAAAGGTGTCAGGAAAGAAAAGGCACTCACAAAACAGGTGATTGCCGATCCATGACATCACCTTTCCACAACCTGGTGGCCTCTAGATGTTATGGACTACAATTCCCATCTTTCCTGCCCATTAACCATGCTGGCTGGGGTCCATGGGAGTTGACATCCAAAACATCTGGAGGGTACCAAGTTGGAGAAGGTTGGTGGGGACAATGCTAAGCTAAAAGGAACAATGATTTGATTCCTATGAACTTCACTTTCAGTAGGACATTGGACATGAGTGTTCTTTCTCACAGAGATGGCCAAAACTGGCTCCCTGCAGCTCTTCTTTCTCTGGCTGAGCTATGGGACTCAGCTGGTCTCCCCCTTGCTGTGATGTTTGTACTGGAGGCAGGATGCTGGTCTTTGGCTCCCTGGCCAGAGTCTGAGTCCCAGATAATAATAATAATAATAATAATAATAATAATAATAATAATTCTTACCCGCCTCTCCCTCAGGATCGAGGCGGGGAAAAACATCAATGCAAATGGCATAAAATACATAAAATTAATTAAAAACATATAAAATTAATACATTATTAAAATACCAATAAAACTCTTAAAATTTGACTGGGTAGACCTACTGAAAGAGATCGGTCTTTATGGCTTTCTTATAGTCAAAGAAACTATTAAGTTGACGAATCTCCTCCGGCAAGCCATTCCACAGTCTGGGAGTGGCAGAAGAGAAGGTCAACAGTTGTCAGCCTGGTTTTGGCCGACTCTAGCAAATTCTTCCCAGAGGACCTGAGCATGTGGGGCTGATTGTATGGGAGAAGGCAATCCCACGGGTAACCTGGACCCAAACCATGTAGGGCTTTAAAGGTAATAACCAACACTTTGTACTTTGCCCGGAAACTAATTGGCAGCCAGTGGAGTGATCTTAAAGCTGGTGTAATATGGTCACCCCTAGGTGTGCCGGTGACCAACCTGGCTGCCATATTTTAAAGTAGTTGAAGTTTCCAGACTAGGCACAGAGGTAGCCCTATGCACAGTGCATTGCAGAAGTCGAGTCTTGAAGTTACCAGCGCATGCACTACCGTCTTTAGGTCTTCAAACTCTAGGCAGGGGCGCAGTTGACATATCAGCTGAAGCTGATAGTAGGCACTCCTGGCCATCACATCTATCTGAGCTGTCATTTGGAGCGATGGATCCAGGAGCACTCCCAAGCTGTGAACACAGTCTTTCAGGGGGAGTGTAGCCCCATTCAAAACTGGTCGACACACCTCCAAAACCAGGTTGGGGCCTTTGACAGTAAGCACCTCTGTCTTGTCTAGATTCTGTTTCAGTTTATTTTTCTTCATCCAGCCCATTACTGCCTCCAAGCATTCATTCAGAGGAGACACACTATCCTTAGCTGACGCTGTTGTCAGAGGCATAGAGAAATATATTTGGGTGTCATCAGCGTACTGATAGCACCCCGCCTCATGCTTCCGGATGATCTCTCCCAGAAATTTCATGTAGATGTTAAACAGCATTGGGGATAGGATGGCGCCTTGTGGTACACCACATAGCAGCTCCTTCTTTGAGGAGCAACTATCCCCAAGCATCACCATCTCGAACCTGCCCGAGAGGTAGGACCGGAACCACTGAAACACAGTGCCCCCGATTTCCAATCCCCTCAGGTGTTCCAGAAGGATAGCATGGTCGATGGTATCGAAAGCCACTGAGAGGTCCAGAAGTACCAGCAGGGACACACTCTCCCTGTCAATACTCAAGCATAGATCATCCATTATGGAGTCCATAGCAGTCTGAACTCCAGATCCTGCCCTGAAGCCAGTTTGAAATGAGTCTAATAAATCTATATCACCCAAAACTGCTTGGAGTTGGAAGGCAACTGCCTTCTCGATCACCTTGCCCAGATACGGAAGATTCAATACTGTTCTATAGTTATTAAGATCCAGGGGGTCCAGGGAGGGCTTTTTTAGAAGCAGCTATACCACTGCTTCTTTTAAACATGATGGAAAACTCCCCTCCCTGAGAGATGTATTAATAATATGTTGTAATTGTAGTCTAATTATATCTCCTCTCTGGGCAACCAGCCAAGAAGGACAGAGATCAAGAGGGCAAGTGGTCCTCCTCACTCTTCCAAGCAGCTTGTCCATGTCCTTGGTACTCACCAACTGAAACTGATCCAGTGTAATTCTACTCATGGAGTTGCTGGACTTTCCATTGTCAGCTTCTGCTATAATTATGCCATCTAAGTCAGCTCTTATCTGACAAATTTTATCTGTGAAATGATCAGCGAACTACCGAAGGTGCTAAGATTGGTTTCAGGGGGGAAGGTGCCTGGGTTAGACCCCTCACCACCCTGAACAGTTCTGCTGGATGTGAATTCGCAGATGCAATGTGTGAAGAGAAGAAAGCTTTCTTCACCGCACGTATTGCTACCCCATAGGAATGGAGATGTTCTCTATGTTGTGCCTTGTCGGATATAAGTTGAGTTTTCCACCATCGGCATTCCAGTCGTCACCCTTCCTGCTTCAGTTGGAGCCAGTGGATGTCAATGGGGCAATGAATGTGCTTTGGATCTCAGTCAGAACCAGCCAGAATTCTAAAGGAGCCACCAGCCTTGCACCTTGGATCTGACTGGTTCACTTCAAAATGCATCCCAGGAACCTCAGGACTTCGTAGTGCAGTGATGCCTCCATAGAGGGAGTGAAGTTTGGCAAATAAGGGTGTTGTTATTGTTGTTCTGATGTACCATTGATACAGAAGCAGTCATAAAGCATGGGATGGTGGTAGGCATGGTCAAGAGAAATGTTAACTGTGTGCTTCACTACTGGAGCAATACATATGGCCGTCTACAAGGGAGTGGGGGATAAAATCATTAAGTCCAAAGTCGTCTTGCTGTAGCACTAAGCCGTGATGATGTTGGGTTGTGACCCCAAAATGAGGCCAACAGAGGTCACATCCAGTCCTCAAAGGGCCTCAGCTCATTTCGTCTTGGGGAGAGGGCTTTCAACTCGAGAGCATTTTATTTTATATTAAGTGAACCCTCCACTAATTCAGCATTCCCTTCTGTAGCTCAAGAACAACACTACAGACGCTGCAAATTCCGTAAGTTATTATAACTGGCTACACGCATCGCCACTGAGCGGTGATGAGCAATTCAACAAATGAAATCCTGCTGGAACATTGCTCCCAGTGGAAAATCTACAGCCCATCTGTGGATAATTATTTGCATTCTATCAAATATCCTGCCCATGTCTAAATCTCCAATACATTCAACACGACCTGTTTTTAAATACAAATACAATTCCGGACCTATAAGATTTTACTCTGTTGAGTTCTGCAAAAATGGTGCATTGATTTATTCCCATTACAACTCCCCCGCCCATCCAAAGTCTTTTATGGAGTCTATTGGCACAGTGTGTGAAATCTATATCATTTCTGTCCAAGAAATATTAGCTTTCTAATAGTATTTAAAGTATTGATATGGGATTATGTGTTATCCCCCAGGGCATATGAACACAACTGGGAAGGACCATTACTGATTGCCCTCCAAACAGAAATACAAAAAGAGGGGGCACTTTTCAAATCCACTTTAAATCACCCCTTAACACCCCCCCCCTGGTAATTGCAACTCAGCTCTAATTTTATTTAGGGGTGGGAAAATCTATCAGTTTTACTTCTACTGAATTCATTGTTGTTGTTGTTTTAAAAAAATAATTTTAAAAAAGCCAAGTTCTTTCTTGCCAAATAGGAAGAACTTTGCAAACGTTTGCATATTCTTCTCCAAACCAATCTGAAACAAAATATACACTACCCAAATCTACATCGACATGGGCCAAATTCAATAGGCACAGTCAGCTATGCCCAGGATGGAGAAGACCACAGTGTACCTTTTATTTATTTATTTTATTTATTTAATTATACCGCCCCATAGCCAAAGCTGTCTGGGCAGTTTACAAAATTTTAAAAGATTGAACATTAAAAAGTCAATATACAACATTTAAAACCATAAAACATAAAACAGTTGATATTGAAAACATTTTAAACTTTTATGTCTGGCCAAAAATTCAGTTAAACACCTCAACTTAAGCTGTTAAAATCCCTGAGAGAAAAGAAAAGTTTTGACCTGGCGCCGAAAGGATAACAGTGTTGGCACCAGGCGGGCCTAATCAGGGAGTTCATTCCATAATTGGGGCGCTACCGCAGAGAAGGTCCTTTCCCTTGTTGCCATCATCCGAGCTTCCCTCGGAGTAGGCACCCAGAGGAGGACCTTAGATGAGGAACAAAGATGAGGAACAAAAAGGTAGCATCTTGGATTCAGCACCAGAACATGGCCAAGTACCGAAGGCCTCACACCCAAAGTTTTAAGAGCAAAGAACTCAAAGTCTTGGACTCGGATAGATGCAGTTGCCAATTGCAGTTCATTCCACATTCAAATTGTTTAAATCTCAAGATCGTTTTGTCTCAACTATGGAGAGAGGGGTTGGTGAATGAGTGATGTTTAAGACCACCAAGATTCCCCAAACATCTTCTCGATTCCCATTGGTTTTTGCAATTACTGCTTGCTCTGCATGGATTGAACTACGATCAAATGGAGATTTGCACAACGTTCCTCCATAGATTAAAACAGGGCCAATTCAGCCCACGGAGGAAATGTGTGCAAGTTAGGAAATTTGACCCCTTTAAAAGGGAGTTGGACCAATTCCTGGAGGACAAGGTTGTCAGTAGCTACTAGTCCTGATGGCTCTATGCTACCTCCATTAGCAGCATGCCTATGTACACCAATTGCTAGACAATATGGGCAGGATGGTGCTATTGCACTCATGTCCTGTTTGTGGGTTTCCCCAGGGCAGCTGGTTGGCCACTGTGTGAAAAGAATTGTTGTGTCTACGTCCAACTCCCTGCTTCAAAGGAATGATATCTCAGATTCCGACTCAGAACCTGGGGATGGAATGCAGGAAATGGAGGAGTTACTGCAAGACGAAGTAATAGAGCCCTTTCCCACGGCAGGGGGGGAAGTAAATCCTCAAGGCAATAACGACCTTAACCAGGGAGAGAGTACTTTCTCTTCTGGGACAAAGGAGTTTAGGAATGCAGTGACGAGGCGTAGGACAAAGAGGAGGGACTTCAAACTCAAAACCGCCCGCCGCTCAGAGAGGCTAGCAAACAGGGCACTACAGACTAATTTGTCCTAATGAAATGACTCTGTTCTCTTTTCTCTCTAAGTAAGCTCAACTGCATGCCTAGGGGCTACAAAGCCTTTTGATAACCTTGTTTTCCTTGTTTTGCTGGAGGAGGGAGAACGATCGTTTTTGTGTATAATAAAGGATTTGTATCTTTCCCTTCAAGAGGTCTGTTTATTGTTCGCACCCCTTTTGTTAGAACTTACAGAGTCACGACAAGAATGCTGAACTAGATGGACTCATTCTGATGCACTTTTTATGTTCTTAAATTTGCACAAATTAGGACATTTGCACAAATTGAACTAGAAATTGGGTATGAGATAATGCGAGTGTGTGTTTGACAATTTATAAATATTTTCAGAGGACATGTGCTGATGCTCAAAGTCAAACAGAGCATGCTTGCATGTTGGGCGAGCCAAAACAAAGTTCTCATGAATCCTTCAATTTAGATTCCTCTAGAATCCAGCCAGTCCATTATACAGATGTCGGAGGAATCTGTCTGGGGTTTGCTGAGATTTTATCAGCTTTGTCCCTGCAAACTTTGGCTCATTTGCCATGAGTTGGCCCAACTCGATTTGCATTGAGTTGGAGCAGTAGATGGATTTTGATTTTTAAAAAACAACAACAACCACACATGTGTAAATAGAAATGTGCTCAACAAGCAGCTGCAATCCGCATAATTTGCACAAATTACGGACATTGCAAATGCAATTTGCACACATTTTTATTTCCTTTTTTTAAAGGAAAAAGTTCACAGATTGTGGGGGAGGAACGTGTCTTGACTCACAAATGCAAGCTGAGTCTGGGCACTGCAAAAATCCGGTGAGCACAAAAAGGGCCAGATTTCCCAGCGATGGACAGCCCTCAGTCCATTGATGTCAAGTGCAGAGTCCGTCTTGTATGCCCTTCTCTCAGTGGAGGGGAGGACCTTCTCAGTGCTGGCACCCAGGCTTTGAAATTCCTTGTCCCAGGAGATTCATTTTGCCTCCTACCTGATGCCATTCCATCAGCCATTTCAGCAGGCCAGAAAATTGCCTGATTTTGTTTTAGCGATTGTCGTATAGTTTTGCCTCCTCATTTTGTTCATAATTGTTTTATGGTAGCATTTTTAATTTGCGGTGTTACCTGCCTTGTGTGGTTCAACTTTCATTCCAGCAAACCAGTGTGTGTGTGTGTGTGTGTGTATGTGTAAGTAAGTGCCCTCAATAAATAACACATAACTCAGAAAATGTAGAGGCTTGCCTAATCTCATTTTCTAAGAGAATGTGGAAGTCTTCCTGGGCAGAGGTGCTCCCTGAGATATATAACTTGGATGAGACAGAAAAAAGCCTCATGAAGCATAAAAGAGCCCAGGTAAGTCCCAAGGGGCTCTAGTTGTGAATTTCTACTTGGCTTCCATCCCGGGGACTCTTCCTTTGACTAAGAAGACATGGAATGAGGTCACAGCAGATTCTACAAGGCACATCAAGGAGTGACCTAGTTTGCAAATTTAGGGCATGCAGAAAAGCAATAAGTGAGTAATAAATTTACTGGCTGCTGCAGACACATCTCCATTTCTGCTTCATTACTACAGACATGTTAGTTCACTTCATACCATGCTGAGATTCTGGCTCAATTGGGTTATAGATAGACAATCAGGATCAGTGTGTGTATGTGTGTGTAGTGAACATAAAAACATAAAAAAGTAATGCTCGATCAGACCAAGGATCAATCTAGTCCAGCACTCTGTTCACACAGTGGACAACCAGCTGGTGACAGGAAACCCACAAGCAGGACATGGTGCAACAGCACCCTCCCACCCATGTTCCCCAACAACTGGTGTACATAAGCATACTGCCTCTAATACTGGAGGTAACGTATAGCCTACAGGACTAGTAGCCTTCTCCTCCAGGAATTTGTCTAACCCCCTTTTAAAACCATCCCAATTGATGGCCATCACCATAGTTTAACTATCTGCTGTGTGAAGAAGTCCTTCCTTTTGTCTGTCCTGAATCTCCCACCTAAGAGCTTCGTGGGATGACCCCGCTGGATTCTATTATTATGAGAGAGGGAGAAAAATGTCTCAGGCTCCACTTTTTCCACACCATGCATCATCCTGTACACCCCTATCATGTTTCCCCTGGGAATACGGGAACTTTGAAAGGGGTTTGGATTTGCCATGGTGTGAATAAAAGCTTCAGCATTAGCCTGGCTAATCTGCTGTGGAAGCCAAAAGTACCTGACATATTGGCCTCATTCTATCTGGCAGTAACAAATGCTCTCATTTTTTGCATTAGTATTAAGATCTAACAAGTCACAGTAAAATGGATTCTCTTGTCTCAGGGGTGGGAAGTAAGAGCTCAGAATGTACCAGCCATGGGGGCTGGAGATCATATATCAGCAAGAGTGCAGTTATAATTAAGATTTCAGATCCCTGCATGATTCAAGGGAACAGGGAGCATAACATCTGGGAAACCCTGGAGCTCAGTGAGACATTCTAAAATGGTGGAAAGCTTCCAGGAGGACTGTCCCAGCTACCACTGAGGGGATTGCTGGATGCGTTCTAGAGCATACCCCCAGATCACATGAAAGATGGATAGATCAGTCTGCTTCCAGTCTATGTCAGCTTCACATGCATTCCTTCCTGGCCTTTCTGTCCATTTCTGCTGCATCAATCTGCATTTTTTTTAAACGTACATTTCATGAAATACTAGAAGTGAGCACCACCTACAACATTAGACTCAGGCCCTGATTTGACATTTCAGGAAGTGGCCTGATTCTGTTTGGGTGGATTTGAGGGCTGCCTGATTTCATACGGGTACCAAACCCCAGTTGAGACCCCTCAAAATTTGCTGCTTTATGACTATCATGTCAGTTTTTATTTTTAATTTTTTTCTCATTGTCAGATAGGGATGCTAGTTGGAGACATATTCGCCCTTTGAAAGTCATCAATGTGCCTCACGGTAGGGCAAGGATGGCAACATAAGTTCTTTCTTCCAATGCCACCAAGCTCCACTATGACAAAAACTGTTAGCTGGTTTTCCGTCATGATAATGTCCTAGTCCCTGCATCTACTCTTTTGAAACTTTGAAGCTTTATTGTTTGGGGACACTCCTGCGATGTGTGGCATTGTCCATTGCACTTTCTGCATTGAAAATAGAAGCAAGTAATTCATTCACCTTCCCTGCAAGCTCCTTATTCCCATTTAATATTATTTTAATGCTCTCATCACCCAAAAGGCTACTACCCCCAGCTGATTTTCTGCTTCTGATGTCATTAAAGACATATGTTTTTGTAATTAATATTAATGTTATTAAAAGTGTGTTCCCCAAATCCCCCTCATTTTGCCTCCTGTATTCTCCGCTTGCATTTCTATTGTGAAAAGTTGTGCTCCTATTTCTTCTCATTTGGGCAAGTCATCCAGTTTCTGAAGGAAGCCTACAGTTCTCAGATAGCTTCCTTGACAGTGCAGGTTCACCATGCTGGTGGCCCCTTGGACTTGGTGGTACCTTTCTTGATCCGTGGTATACATTCTAGCTAATCTTCTCTTATTGTGTTTTTGAGCAACCTCAAGCATTCTGAAGGAATCTGACCCTCTTGACATTCTGTTTCATCTTCCCCTAACAAGTCCTCTCATACCGCAATCCCCTCACTTTACGGAGGTTTCCTCTTTTAAAAGCACATATCATTTGGACTTCCTTGGAAATTTCCCACTTATATGTAAATTAAATTTCATAGCAGTGTGGTCAATGTTTCCCATCATCTAAGGGGAGCCTCAGCAACCATAATCTTTAATGGGAAAAGGGAAATGTGAATGGTAGAGTGGTCGTGGTGAGTTCCTTTCGATTTTGTCCGGATAGCCATTGTCTCTGGCACAAAAACCAATTAACTTAAGCATGTAATTAAAGTTTAGCTGTAAGACAGGGTACTTATCCCCTGCATGCCTCCTAATCCTTGGTAGATGTACTTCTAATGATGATTTACTGTTTTGCTAACGTACAACCTTGTCTCCCTTAATCTAAATTAAATGGGCAGTGATATTAAGCTTAGCCTCTCTCGCATTCACAGATTGTGTGCTTGCAGTCTGTACAGTTGTGAGATGAGAGGACCAACTCAGAGGCCAACAGGGCACCAGTGTTCTTAGTTTCCTCTCTCTCCTCAGACCGCTTGTGTGCACATGGCATGTGGGATGTCCCTCAATTGCTTCCCCATGCAGCAGCCCATCAAGCATGCCTACCCCAATCACTCAGTTGGGACATTAATTCATAAAAATCCAGTGCTCAGAGGCCCAGATCACTGTAGATTCACCTGGGAAATCAACTAGGGACGTATGAGAACTTCATTCCCCCCCCCCCCTGATTTGCACAAATTTCCCTGTAGGCTGAATCAAGCCTGCTTTTGTCTATGGAGGAAAGTTGTGCAAATTTGGGGAAATTCATACAAATCTCTCATTCGATCACTCCTCAATTTGCGCAATTCCTCCATACCTGCAGAGCAAGTAGCGCTTGCAAGGGCCAACAGGAGTTGGGCACTAGACGAATGGCAAGAAAATCTTTGGAAAATCCTAGCGACCATTTGCCCATCCCCCTAAAATCACCTGAGCAATCGCTTTTGCACATGTGTTGGCTTTATGTGTCCTGTTTCCATGCACACCCCAGTCAAACACTATGATTGCTCATGGATTTCCACTGGCATTGGAGTTGGGATACATCCTGAGTCAGTGGAGAGGAAAGGGACGTTGTCAGGCCCTACTACATGGAGGAGAGTGATTGGGGGACATATCGTCCACTTTGGCTGAAAGGAAAGCTTGCTGTATGTTGGAAGATCATTGCTTTGGGGGGGAGTTGTTTGTAGATAAGTTAGCCTTCTTCAACTTGATGCTCTCCATATGACTTGGACTGCAACCCTCATCATTCCCAGCCAGCATGGCCAGGGCTAGCACCAAGAGTAGGCACGGCCGGATAACCGCCATGGGCCCACACCTCAGCAGGGCCCCACTGATGAGAGCCCTCCGGAGATTTTCCTCCAGTTCAGCATTACAATCTCCTTGTTCATCTGCCTCTCGTTCTGGCCCAGACGCTGCTTGGTGGAGATGAGAAGGAGGAGGAGGAGGAGATGCCACTGCTGACCTGCTCACTGGCTGTCCGCCAGTCCAAAGCATGTGATATCAGTGATGATGAAGAGGAGGAGACATAGCATCTGGTGTCAGTAGTGGTGTGAAGGTGGACTCATGGAGAAAGGGGTCCCATTGTAAGTGGGATTTGGTCAAGGACTCTCAAAACTCTGGAGCCAGCATGGGGAACAGGTTGGAGAAGGCTGGGATAGGTCATCAGTTGGGTGACCATATTTGGGAAACCAAAAAAGAGAACACCTAGTGGGGGGGGGCAGAAAAGAGCTTTCTGGGGCCTCTAGAAAGCGTGTCATTCCCACCCCCACCTTCAAGGCCCCGATTCCCACCCCCACCACTGCTCCAATTGGGCCCTTTTCTATAATGTCTGGGAATAGCACACTTTCCTCTTTAAAGCCCCGATTGGGGGAGAATGACACACCTCCAGAAAGCTCATCCTTCCTCCCTGCCATGCCAATGGCAGCCTTAAAGGGGAAAGCGTGTCATTCCAAGACATTATAGAAAATTACAGAAAATTCCCCGACGCACAGGATAGAACAAAAACCAGGACAAATCCGGGGAAATCCTGACTGTTGCTCTAGGCCCATACCTTTTGTAGACTGATTTGCAAGGCATCTTTAGAGATGCACTCAAGTCTGTCAAGTCAGCTTTTTTATCCGGGGGTGGGGGTGGGGTGGGGGGGATGACACGACAGCAGCATCCTTCTAGCAGAAGCCACACAGTGGGATGTCCAGCAGAAGTTCTTCCTTTGCTTTTGCTAGCAGCAACTGAACGATTCAATAAAAAGACACCCCCACCTGCCCTGAAAGGACCACTGCTACTGCCACCACTTATCAATTGAACTGCCCCCTCCCTCCTTCAGGAGCATTCTTTTAAGGATTTCTTCCACCCCCTGAGGCCTGACAGACCCCACTTTCGCAGCTTGCAATGGGTGGGTCTAAAAGCTGGGTGACATTTTTTAGTGCAACACGAGTTTAAATCTATTGGGTTGGTTCCAGCCTTGGTTGTACTCAAAGCGGATCCATTGAAGTCCATGGGACTCTCATTGATTTCAATGGTGCTGTTCAGACAACACGTTAAAACCATGGTTAGACAGCTACCCTTTTGCAGTAAGTGGTTAGCGGGCGTGTTTAAACCATGGTTATGTCGCTAATTAGAACAGATCTGCGAAACGATGTAGCCACCATGGTCAGAAATGGTCCACATGGCACATTAAATCATGTTTCACACAATAGACTAAAACCTTAATGTTTAGCTCAAAACACTTCACCATTATGGTTTAGCGTGGTGTCTGAACAGGGCCAATGTGTCTACTCTATATCATGACTAAGCTGCAATCTGCTGCAGTTTTTCCTGGGAGCAAGCTCCATTGGAAACAGTGGTGCTTACCTCTGAGTAAACATGCATAGGATCACACTTTTAACTCACTAGAAACAAAGCAGGCTTGAAAAGTCTGACATGTTTTGATGGCGTATTTATGTTTGTTCCTTTGTTTGTGGTTCTTTAATCATGTGCACACTCTCTTTCTTTTCTCCTTGTATTAATATGAATTTAAAAGAAAATGATTTCACTCGTTGATTGCATGTTTTTTCTTTTTATTTTCTGTCTTTCTTCTTTAACTTGTGTGCATCAACTGTTTGGCTGGTAATTTTCTCTTCATTTATCGAAATTAGTTAAAAGGAAATAATTTATTTTACACTGAAAGGGCTATTGTCCCTAGAAAATTATGGCATGACTCAGATTTTTTTTTTTAAGACTGCATAGATTATTGCGGAATATTGCTAACAGTAACTACATTTTTTTCTTTCTATCTTTAACAGGATTCCATTGGTGAACCTGTAAAAAAATATATAAAATGAATGGGTTACCCACACCTACCATCTGTGTTTACTGATGGAAGACTCAAAGAGCAGCCAAATATATTTTTATATAATAAAATGGGACTTGCCCCTACAAAGGATTGGATTTTTTGAGGAGTGCATTATTTTTCATGGGGGTGGGCAGGTGAATGAATTTGCAAGCAAAGACAGAGGAAAGAAGAGAGAAGGCAGCCAAACAAAGCCATGGCTTCCGTTTGGGACACTTGGACCGTGAATATTTTTCTGAACCTGTGCCAATAATACCATTATGTGCCATGAAACGTCCGGGGAAAACTTCTTGAGAAGATGAAGTTAAATGGAACACATGTCAAAAGCTTACCGAACGCAAGGGTGGGGTTATCTCTTCTAATAAAGTCAGTATTTCTGGTTACTATACATAAATATATATATATATAATATATATATATATATATATATATATATAAAAAAACACTTTTTGTACTGTAGCAAATTTTTGAAAAAAAAACTTAAATGTTCATTTTTTTAAAATCAAAGAAATGGGTATTGTGGGTTATAAATATGATTCCATGTAACATGCTTAGTATATGGACTTAAATAAATCAATGTTTTCTACTCCAGACATTTAGTTTTCGCAGACATGCAGATGGAAGCTCACCTTTTAAAGTCCAGTTCTTAGCAGACTGCATATGTAGCTTGGTGAATTTGGTGCAGACGTCCCAGGTTCAGGTCATCCGCCGAAGTCATCCAGGCCATCATCACTTCTGCACACCTGTGGGATTTAGGGTTCAATCAAGTCTAAATGGACTCGTGAGTATGATGCATTGGGTTCCTTGAGTTTTGCCAGGCTTCCAGATGGAGGGCTCCTGGCGCTACCAATGAGAAGGTGTTGTCCTAATCCTACTTTCTTTCTTAATGGATGGTCCTGCGATAAGGAAATCATTGGACAAAGTGATGGGAAAACGGGAGAATTAGAAGTTGAAGATAAAGGTGGCCTCTTTCCATGATTAAGTCAGGACAATGACTAGGGATGTCATGGGTGCCTAACTGGGTCCGGGAGTCCAATGGACTCCCCCAAATCCAACCTCCCAAACCCAGGTTTCTGAGCACCCCATGGCTCAAGAAGTGCCCAGAAGCCAACCACCCTCATTCGGAGCCTCCATGATTATGCACGTCTCCAGAAATTGTATGTCTCTTATGCGTAAATGGCTGCCATCAATGGCCCCATTTACACAAGGCAGAAAACATACAATTTCTGGCACCCCCAGTGTGTGCAACAGTAGAGGCTGCAGACCAGGGTGGATGGGCTCACAGCTTTGTTGAGCACTCGCAGAGCTGAAAGAAGCTCACGTGGTACCATGAGTGGAAACAGGTGGCAGCTTAATGTGTGTCTGGCAGAGCCGGAGGCGGTTGAATCTGTCCATCCCTGAAGCTGCTATATAAAACTTGTTTGGAAGTCCCTTTGAGCAGTGCTAGGCACAAGATAAGCTTCTCAAAATCCCCCATCCTATTTGTGGGCAAAGAAATTGGTGGGGCTGTTTCATTGGTGGGAGGATAAATGGCCCAAGAGTTTCTCGCCGTCCGCAGTACAATAGTATGGCTTCTTCTTCTTCTTCTTCTTCTTCTTCTTCTTCTTCTTCTTCTTCTTCTCCTCCTCCTCCTCCTCCTCCTCCTCCTCTTCTTCCTCTTCCTCCTCCTCCTCCTCCTCCTCTTTCTTCCTTCTTATGTTTATTTTTATTTTGGATGTTTTATTTCTTTTTGGCAGTCTGCCCAGGATTTTGCATCCGCTGCCATCTCCCAGACGTCACTTCATTCCAGGGCATTGTGGAAAGTGGGTCAGGGGAGTGGCTACTGCCATTAAAAAATCCTGCTCAGTGGCCTCCTTTTTTAAGGAGGTGGAAAAGAAGGCAAATCCCAGCAATTTCCCCAGGGGTGGGGAGGGAGGGAGAGAAACCTTCGGAGAAATTTCAGCTCGGTTCTTCCGCGTAAACATGCATTGAATTCTTCGGAGAAATTTCAGCTCAGTTCTGCTTCTGAGAAAACATGCATTAAATCATTGAGTGCCCTGGGGGTTCCTTGGACACTTACTGGGGATTCCCTAGTGACATGATCAGTAATCCATGAATGACAGATTATGCTTCCGTGAGTGATCCTTCCTGCAATTTACAAGTGTGGGAGCGTGTGGGGCTTGCTCCAGGACGTGCACTCACTTCACACAAGGCAATGCTGATGCCCCAATGATTTTATGAGTGAAGTTCATCCTTTAAAAAATGTCTGCCCCATCCAGGAGCCCCACAACAGTAGAGTCTATATGGAGAAGATTCCCTGATGATAGGGTGCCATCACTCCATACGACTGTATACGCAACTGCATGGAGAACAGGCTAATGTGATCCTGGTGAGAGGAAGACCAGCCAGTGTGTCTGAGAAACAGCATGTGGGAAATTCAGATTGGTTCAGAATGTGACAGTGAAGTTGTGGATAAGGGGCAGCCTCAGTTATACTGTATCTTGCCAGTTCACTGGAATGTCTGAATGGGTCTCAGTTTGTTTCCGAGGACCATTTGGAGTGCTGGTGTGTGCCTTCTAAGGCTTGTTTGGGCTGCATTCCCATTAGGGGTGTCAGAGGGATTTATTGTGGGGTTGGAGCTTGATGAGTTTTTACCAGCCCCCCCCCCCCCCGGACACCAGCTCACAGATCCCTCAGCTGGTTCGACTTGGTATGCTCACACTTTTTAAATCATGCTTTATGCAAATTTGTAGCTGGAAACATTTATGGAAATTGCAATTTTGCGCAAATGACAATTTCCATAAATATTTGTGTGAATTTGCACAAAACATAGTTCGTGGACAAAAAAAAAAAAAAAGCGAGTTCTTGGCTGGCCCCACCAGCAGCAGACCGGCGATCACAGCATGAACAGGACACTTTTCTTCCATTCCTAAATTGGGCTGCATACAGGAAAGACCTGTCTTCTCCCATATGAACCTATCAATTAAGATGTATCCTTCAGAGTGTTAGTCATGGGACTACATGAGAAAGGGCCTTTCCTGTGGTGACTCCCTTCTTGGGGAATTTCCTCCCCAGGTAAATTGTTTCTTGATGCCATTCTGACTATCTTTTTAACATCAGGAAAGAACTGAACCTGTTTTCCCCATGTTTTTGAAACTGTTGAGTTTTTTTTTTTAAGGGGGAGGGTCATTTTATTTATATTTTTTAATTTACTCCCACTGGAAATGTTTTATTGAGTTTGGGCTGCTGCTGTTCTCTCTCTCTCTCTCTCTCTCTCTCTCTCTCTCTTCCTTTTTCCTTTTCATCTCCTTCACAATTTCCAAAATAGTTTATTGATTGTATTGTTGGTTTTAATTTTTGTAATCTGCCTTGAGCAGTTAAGGGAAATGTGGGACATCCTAACGAATAAACAAATAAATAACCAAACCAATGAATGAATGAATGAATGAATGGCTAAGGCTCCTGTCACTTTGAGAGTTATGTAGCAGGGATCATTTCTATGAGCACCACTTACTATTTAAGCAATGAGGCAACCTAAAAAGTTCTGTCTACCGAACTTGGAGAGACGAATACCTGAGCAGACTTTACATTTCTTTTTTGAACCAAGTCTCCTCCTATGTAACGCCCTTCAGATGTTGCATACAACATCCACCATCCACAGCCAGCAAGGGTGGCCATGGTGTCTGGCAGGAGTAGAAGTTGTAGTCCATTACAGTTGGGGAAGGCTGTCTACACTGACGGATAATAGAGGTTCCCATGGGTGGTGGTGGTGGTGGTGGTGGTGGTGGTGGTGGTTTCATTTCTCCATTCGTTTCCATGTTTGAAGTTCACCCCATTCCATTTTCTATTCATGTGAATTTCATTCATTTTGTTCCTCCACTTCTCTCCATTTCCCCCTCTTGATTTCAGCGGGGGCTCAGCCAGCCTTCTCCCTTTGTAACAGTGGCAAGTTGAAATTCATTCTTTCCCCCTGTTTTTACTTCTATCCACACAATGCCATATAGATAGACCAAAGACTCTCCATTATATAGGCTGTACCTTTTATCTGTTTGTTTCAAGAATCTTGCTCTTTCGCCTTCCGTGTAACCCCTTTGTACCTCTGCAGGCATTTCCAGACATTCTCCCCCACCCCCAAACCGCAAGGAACAGAACAGGAATCAAATGCATGAAAATGAATAATTTACTCAGAACTCAATGACCTGTCCATTTTCAAAATAAATGAATGTGCACAATGAATTGGGGGTAGGAATGGCGCAAGAGTCCTTTGGATGCTTGAGGTCCAGAGAAACTCTCCAGCTCAGCATCCCAGATGCCTGCTTGCGTTTTTGCGCCACTGGCAAACCCCCCCCCCCATATTCTCCTTCCTTGCAAGAAGAACATGATGAGTCCCTCACTGCCAGTAAACCCCTCATAGTCTCTTTGTAAGGTGGGGGGGGAGAGGGCATGATGGCCTGCAACAGGAACTCCAGTGGCTGCCATTGAGCAGAGAATAAGGTCATTCTTGTCTATAAATCTTGATGTTGCAAGAATGGCTCCCTTTACTGGGGCCATGTATGCAAAATAACAGGTGTAAATGGTCCATTTATGCCTGTAATTTTACAGAAATAGACCTATTTATGCCTGCCAATTGCACAAAACAGGGATTTACGGACAACGATGAATCCCCAATTTGTGCAAAATGGCAACTCAGTAAGGACTCGGGCAGCCGCACACTGCTGATCGGGCACTCCTGGACCCTTCTGCCTGGATGCCCTGAAGCTTGCAGCCTGCAACAGTCAAGGTTGGGTGCCCAGCAGGGATCTGGCAAGCAGTGCGTTTGGTGGACAAAGGTGAGTTTGCCCATGTTTAGCCTGGAGAAGAGAAGATTGAGGGGAGATATGATAGTACTCTTCAAGGACTTGAAAGGTTGTCACACAGAGGAGGGCCAGGATCTCTTCTCGATCATCCCACAGTGCAGGAAGCCAGATTCCAGCTGGACATCAGGAAAAACTTTCTGACTGTTAGAGCAGTACGACAGTGGAACCAATGACCTAGGGAGATCGTGGGCTTTCCAACGCTAGAGACATTCAAGAGGCAGCTGGACAACCATCTGTCAGCCATTCTTTAAGGTGGATTCCTGCATTAAACAGGGGGTTGGAGTCAATGGTCTTCTAGTCCCCTTCCAACTCTATGATTCTATGATTCTTCAGGGTAATCTAATATTTACAAAGTCACATGGTCATCATTGTTAATCACAAATGTTTACAAATAAAGAACATATAAAAATAGTAATAAGAGGCTCAAAGTATAGAAACCTATTTCCACCTTATCACATATACATAAGCATCTTTAAATTATAAATGTTTACAATAAGAAACATATAAAAATGGAAATAAAAGGCTCAAAGTATAGAAGGTTATTTCCACTGAAACACATATATGAAAGAAAACATGCTTAAATGATGACTCAATAGACACAAGATATTGTTTCTAATTCAAATTCCATGGTTTCCTCTGCTTTCCTAACTCCAAGAACAGTCGCCGAGTATTTAAACACACCGTAAGTAATTGGAAACAGTTGTTTTTCAAAGCAGTACCGCAAGGTCAAGAGACTCATTAAGGCCAAAGGGAGGGACTGGATTTAACCTGAGAATCCACCTTGCTTCCCTCTCTAAAAGAATCCTGTCAGACTTTTCCTTGACTATTTCTCTTGCCCAAAATGAGAGGTCTTTTAGCTTATGATACTTATCTTTCCAGTGTTGTACTAATGGTGCTCCTTTAGGGTCCAAAACACATTGGATCTTGGTGTATAATAAAACTACATCCTTAGTTCCACCCCTTTGCCTTTGGCTTTTTTGGCAGCTCAAGTTACAGGAAGCCAGATTCTGACTGGACATCAGGAAAAACTTCCTGACTGTTAGAGCAGTATGACAATGGAACCAATGACCTAGGGAAGTCATGGGCTCTCCCACACTAGAGGCCCTCAAGAGGCAGCTGGACAGGCATCTCTCGGTGATGCTTTAAGGTGGATTCCTGCACCAAGCAGGGGGTTGGACTCGATGGCCTTAGAGGCCCCTTCCAACTCTACTATTCTATGATTCTTTAGCAGTGGCTCACTGAGTTCTCAGGAAGAGGTCTTCCTCACTACCTTAGACCCTGGTGATGCCAGCGTATGAACCTGTGACCTTTTGCATGCAAGTTATGTGCTATGCCATCAATTTATGGCCTCCATTGGGTGTGGACACCATGCATGGGCCCACAATTATAGATATCCCCCCCCCCCAAGCAGTGGCTGTCAAGGAGACAACCGACAGCTCCCTCATGTACCACCAGATTCACAAAAGCATTTCTCCAGATCATTGCATAATATATCTGCTTGAGCAGATATATGCTTAACAGTGTGAAACAGCACGGTGGCCTTTTGTGTTAGAGGATGTTTTACAGGTACAATCCGAAATCTTCATCCTTGTGCATTTCCCCTGATTGGTAAAAGAGAATCCCACTGGCCACGTTTCCTGTGTTTACTGCTGCAGAAACCCAGAGCCCTGTGGATTGTGGCCATACTTAATAGTATCAAGAATAGGGATGGGTAGGTCTGCTCATCTCAATCTTACTGAGATTTGTTTTTTTTTAAAAAAAATCTGTCATTGGATTATGGCCTCCATTGGTCCCATATGAGCTTGTTTGTGTTTGCATTGTGTTGTGTTTTCAATTGAAATGTGTACTGTTTTGTGTGAATGTTTCATAATATACGCGTTTATATGTGCATTTTTGTGCACATTTCAAAACTACACATTTCCTCCGAGTGCTTTACATTGGCGCAATGTTGGCTTGTGCATATGCTCCCCTAGTACGCACATGTTGTATGTGTGTGTAGCCCCCCCAAAAAAAGATGAACAGTGCTAGAAAGCTCATACAAACGCAGACTTTGAAATGCACCTCTGTCTCGTATTGCTGAAAGGCTCATAAGTTGCATATTGGAAAAATCCATTCAAAAGCAAGAAAAAAACAATCGATCACATTTCTCTCCTACCCCGACTAAATAATGGCATTGGAAAACGACATCTTTTGAGACTGGCATTGGGATAACTGACATCCTGCAGACAGCCTTCCACACAATAGGTTACTATCACACCCCCACACACTGGAAATCTCCTGTTGAAATTAGTGCATAGTGGAAGAGAAGAAATACAATAACTCAAAAGCAGAATAGGGCTACGTGGACTGGAGCAAATTTGATTTTCAAGGACAGGGGTCAACAGGGCAGGAGTTATGCAGTGCTAACTCTCCTTCAGTGCACCCCACAAGGATGAGGACTTGCCAGGGGAAAGTGAGGAGCTGCCCTTGGAGACAACATTGTGGATGGGCGGAATGACCCACAGGTGTCCCAACCATCTCTGACAGGGATCCTGCGGGCAGGTGAAAGGTACCTCATTGTGCAGACCACACAAAAACTGGACCTGAATCAAAATATTTTCATTAACACTTTTATGAATCAAAAGTACGGTCGTGGTGGTGGGAGAGTTCATGAAATCACGTCTCGGCTCGTTCTTTTCACCGTCTCTTGCCATCACTCTGATTTGGCTTCAGGCACTACCATATGGCATCATCATGCAGCCAATTCAGAGTGACGGCAATGATGTCAGCCCTCACTATACAGCCTTGTGAGTTACAAACGAGCAGACAAATAAAAGTAGGTGCTCTGCAGCAGGCTGGAATGTCACCATCCCATGCCTTAGACCTTCACAGAATCATAGAATGCACCTTGCACCCTGCGAACAGGGTGGCAAAGTTGGAGGAAGGCATCTTGGCTCACCATTAAGAAAAACATACCTCCCACCCAATCCCGCCACATCTACATGCCATCTTTTGTAATGACAGACATTTGACTAAGATAGATAGATAAAGATATGCTGGTTCCAAAGATCAATACCAAGCTCCTCCCATGATGCATCCACAGTGCCAGTCATCAGTTAGCAAGCTTGTGAGTTTCACAAACAGCTTCTTGTCCAAAGGAGACACTTTCAATGTTTTTCATTCCCTGGCCTAGAAAGGAATCCTATGGCACCAAAACCGTGCAACTTTATCTCACTAGGACATTAAAAGTATAAATGGGTTTATTTATTCATTTATTTTAGCAAAACTACAGGGACGGCTTGGATGAGTTTGGCAAGCTTTTGTTTTTACAGAGGTTTAAACAGTCTCAGAAGAGAGAAAAGGAATCCATCTATGAACAAGCTAACGTCATAACTTGTGGGTAGCGGAGTGTGTAGTTTTTTGGTTATTTGTTTGTTTATTTAGTAATGCTTGTACTAGCCATTTTCAACAGTCTAAGTCATTGTCTGTACTCACTAGAAGTGAGCAACGTGATATTCACAGACACCAATGCACTCCTGGGCATCTTCCTTGGTGCGCATCAAAGTAGCTTGCCCATCCCACTCAAATAAAACAAGGGAGGAAGAAAAGAAATACCACACATCTTCTCCTTGGCTTCTGGGATGATTTCAAAACAATGTCAGAGCTTCTAGCGTCTGCAGTCTTCATTTCCTATGAATGCTTCTGAGCTCCACAGTGACTAGTCACACCTCTCGGGGCAGACAGTTTGTGATAGTGCCCAGAACAGACCCTTGGGGATGTCTCAAGTGTTCAACTGTGTTCGTGAAGGCAGTGGACATCCCCAAATCTGGCCCTCATGGTCCCAGTCAGATGCACTCGGCATGGGCACAGACCCACACACAAGCACTCCCAAGCCCCCCATGAGCACTCAGCAACTACAATGGTGTGCAATTGGCAGGCAATATGGAGTCAATGGATTGACCCACGCCGGTGTAAAGAGAAACTGGTCTTCTGTCCTTTCCTGGACAGAATCGGCTTCCGGCATCCAGCCAAAACTCCTCGCAGCCAGCTTCAGCAATTTATTTCGGTTTCCTGCGTAGCAGATCATCCACTTCAGTTCTGGATTTGGGTACAGCCACTCTTGAACCTGGCCCGGCTCTGACTGAAAAAAATGTGCTTTCCAATTTTGCTTAAAATAAAAGCAACTTCCAGATTTAGATTGCAGCAGAAGGCAGCATTTATACAATTAGAGCCATTCACAAAAAGCTTTCCGGTTTCCACCCAGCTGCAGGGACAGGAAAAGGAGGTGGCAGCACAATCCAACTATTTTGATTGGTCTGTTGCCAAAGTTTAGGAAGTTCAAGGGATCCTTGATGAGAGGGCAGGTATCCCTCTCATCAGATAGACTTAGATCGGTCTCAACCACCACTGGAATGTGCCCACTTTGACCCCAGTCTTTTCTTAGGTGCATGTCAAAGATGCAAAGGTTATACTGATTTCGGCTCAGTGTCTTCTCTACACCAAAGAATCCTGGGAAGTATAGTTCCATAAGTTGGGGAATCCTGCCAAATCATGTTCAGAATTCCTAACCTTCCTAATGGCCCTTGTCAGCTCAACTGACACTGATCTATTTTGAAAGGTTGGTAGTTCGGTAGTTGTTTTCTTTATGTGCCGAATCATCCAGTCAGCAAAAGGAAATAGAGACATGGGTCTCAGCTGCAGCCTTTTGACATGCTAAACTGTTAAATTGGATTGTACTGAACAGTTAAAACATGATCAGTACAATTCAAATATATGAATCACATCCTTATCCATTTCCCAGGGAGTAGCACTCTCCTTCCATCTTGCCTTGAAATTAACACGGCATGGCCAAGCTCTCTTGGAGATCTCTTTAAAAAAGCAGCAGGCCCATTGTACCTCTTACTCATGTCTTCCCAAGCAGAATTGCTCCTGGGAAGTGCAGAAAAGAAGAGAGCTTTTAGGCCTTGTTATTAAGGCCTGCTGGGGTGCGGGGCAATTTGCACTTACCCCAGCTTCCTGGCTTAATACATGGGACTGGGAACCATGGGAAAGTGGAATTTCCATGTACCTTGGCAGGTAATTAAACTCTTAAGCGTGCTCAGGGGTGTCCAGGCCAGGTCATGAAAAGCTGACACAGCCTCTCATATTGTTTGTTTGTTTGTTTATTTGTTTATTTATTTCTATATTGCCCAATAGCTGAAGCTCTCTAGGCAGACCATAGCAGTGCATACACAGAAAAAAAAATGCAAACTACAACCTTTACCATTGTGTTAATGAAGACTTCACAGCTGCCATTGATGCAGCAGGAAAGTGTATGATTTCCGGAGGCTCCAGAAATTGTGCACTCCCCCCGTTGTGTTAATGGCGGCCACCATTGATGCAGTGGGGGTGATGTGTGCGATTTGGCCAGCCAGGGTGGGCGGCTGCTGAGCACTCATGGAGGTCTCGCACATGCTTGCGCCGAGTACGCCTGGGTCTGGGGTTGTGGACATATGGGGGGGGGGGTCCATTGGACTCTCAGACTCAGTCAGGCACTTGGGACAACTCTAATAATGAAACATATTCTAGAAATGGTTGAACATGCAACATTTTAAAGCAATTGAGGGCTGCACAAGCTTTCAATTCAGAATTGACTTTGGCCTTCCTGGCTGGTACATCTGGATTGTATTTTTTGGCACCCTTCAGCTAAGGATGAACAGACTCACACATGCGCAGCTTCATCAGGTGGTCACCAAGCCACCGCCCCACCCTACTGGTAGTGCCACATGAGCTTCTGGATGGCCCAGTGAGCGCCCAATGAAACTGCAGACCCATCCATTCTGTCAGCGAGCTGCCATGTTCTGCAACAATGGCGGCTTCAGCTTTTCCAGGTAAGTAACGTTACCTAAATGGCAGTGGTAAAGGTTTATTTACACAACATTACAGGCTTGCTATGGGGAGGGGTTGCTGCTGGGCGCTCTCCAAGTGTGTCTGTGAGTGCCCTGGGGCTCGGTGAGTGGGTTCTGGGAGGCCGTGCATGGTGGTGGGGATCCGCTTTGACCCAGTGAGGCACTTACACCATCCCTACTGCCAATTCATTTCTAGCTAGACATTAACATGTGCATTACATTGTCCACCCAGCCCCTGTGACAGATCGTTCTTGATGCCGATTGCAATGAACTTCCACCATTGAAGCCATTTATTGCTGTGCATCGGACAGCTTGCATGCTGCTAGAGCTGGCTGGGCCCATTATGTACCGCCGTGGCCTTGGGCTGTCATCCAGAGGGCGACAGGCAGAAGACAATGATAGCTCTTGTTTTCCCATGCACTGGTGCACAAGGTCCAGTGTGAGACACACGGGGGAAGCCATTAGCTGTGCAAAATAGGCTCTGCATGCAAAACAGAGTCTCCGGATGCAGTTGGGTTTCCCTCCCATTTCCTTGGGTACGGCTCATGCAGGATTTCTCTGTAGTAAGGCGAGGCTCTTTATTGGGCTGGTTGGGAGTTTATTGGGCTGGTTGGGAGTAACTTTTAGGCCAGATCTACACTAAGCAGGATACAGCTGTACGAATGCAGTATGAAAGTGGTATACGAAAGGCAGGAGCCACACTACTGCTTTATACCAGTATTGAATTGCACTGGCAACTGTTGGGGCCCATTGATCATATGGTGCTATATCCTGCTTGCTGTGGCTCCTGCCTTTTACGGACCACTTTCATACCACTTTCATACCCCTATATCCTGCTTGGTGTAGATCTGGCCTTAGCCACAGTTGAACTCTGGCTGAGCTGCAATGAAAGATGGACAGCTCTGTCAGATCCTGTATTGCTCAAGCCCTATTCAGGCCCAGGAATGAAGCATGTTGTTTAAGCATGCAAGGAGGGAGAGCACTCAACCCCCGTCATTCTCAGCTGTCGCTCTGATGATTTTGAACATGTGAGTGAAACGTGATGATTTTGAACATGAAAGTCTCACTGAAGCAGAAAGGCTCCTCTATGTATGGGGTATGCTTTATGCAATCTGCAATTGCATGAAGAGTGTCCCCCCCCACACACAATCTTACATTTGGTTCATCATGATCATTGAGAATTTGTCCAGTCTTGAATTCAGTTCGCCCCCAAATGAGGTTTTCTTAAAAAACATGCATGAAAATGCATTTCTCCTAACAGTAGTGTAAAGCCCATGTCAGCATGGGCTCTATTAGTCCTGCTTCTTCCCTGATTTTTTGCTCCCCAGTCACCTCACCATGGAGGGAATAATGAATACTGCAAATATGGCTCATGCATGGTGAATCCCCCCCTCTGAAATCTGCATGTGGTTCAGCCCTGCCCTCATGCGTCCCGATTGGCTGCCTCTGTCCCTTTCCCCCTCCCACTGGTGGAGGCAGTCTAACCAGGCAGCTGTGCATAGGATCTACCTTTCTGCCACACTGATTGGCCAGGCAGGGCTGTCTGTCATCCTGCTAGCAGAGCAGCTGTTTGGCACAGAGGAATTTAATTGCTATCAAAGCTCTGAACTTTTTGGAATGTTTGATTTTTTCTGCACATCTACACCGCTCAAGCTTACGTTTACAATCTGCGGTTGAAATCCGTACAATTCCAAGTGCACAATGTGATTTGCAGATGGGAAAAAAATGTGTTTGATGGAATGTGTACATTTGAAAAAATATGCGTGAAAAAGTACATACATTAGAAAATTGCATACAATTTTCATTGATGAAGAAATGGGCATGAAAATATGCATGGATTTTCATGCCCCCCAAAACAAAAAAACCAAATCTGATACGGACTCGAGTCAGAAAAAGCTTTGAGCTGGAATTCGGAGAATCCATTTTTGTCGATTCACCATCCTTAAAGGAAACCACCTCCACCACACATGTCTTCTTTGGGTTAAGATCATGGCTCATCTGCTCCTACAGGTACATTCTAAGAAGAGGCACTTCCTCTAGAGAGGTGGTGTGGGGAATGCATCTTCTAAGATGGTTCCTGGCTACCCACATTTTTAGGTATGAATTTGTATTAAAGCTCATTAAAAACATATTCAAATTCTGCTACCCAGCATGCCAAAAGGGCAATGAGAATGATGTATAATTGATTGATTTAAGTGATTAAGTGATTAAGGATTTCACCCCTACTGGGGATTCCACAGAAATTCACAATGTCAGCATTGATGAAGTAGTGTTTAAGATTCTGCAATAACATGCATATTAACATACAAATTAGCATTTACAAGCAAGATAATATGCTAACAAATATAATATGCCCCTGGGGGCCTCATATGGTCTCCCCAGCACTCACCATAGAACTTGTGTTGAAGCAAAAATGGACCTCCTTTTGCTGCCAGACTGCTGAAATTCGGCAGCATTCTTTTTGGGGTGGCAGTAATTTTGACTGCAGGCGATGGGGTTTGCTGCCCCCAGTGGAGTCCAGGGGCAATTTTGCCCCTTTCCCTCCCAAGTTGCCCACCTCTAGGATAAACAAATCAGTTTGTTTCTGCTCCATGTCATTTTCCATGTGTTTACGCCTAATTGAGTTCTGACCTATTTCCATGTTAATCCTTATGAAAATTCATATTTAAGTATGCATTTTAAATGCATTTTCTCTCCAAATACACATCTTTAAACACATTTTATCCAAATATGCACATTTTAAAGTGGATTTTGATATGTCTTTTTGCCAATAAACTAATCCTGAACATTGAGGACGTACAAAGGCAGTGAATGACTAAATTCTGAGATCAGGAGTTGTGGATTAACTCTGTTAATATCAGAATTTGCAAGGGTAAAGCCCTAGTATCAAGGGTAAAACTAAAGCAGTCCAGATTCGCTCTCTCATATGGAGTCTAGCAACATAAGAATCTCAGCTTTGCCTTTTTCAACACAGTTGGTTTCTGGTCCTTGACATCTCAGAAATTCAAAAGCTGAGTGTTGCCATCTGCGCACTCTGGATTTTAGGAAAGCCAATTTTAATAAACTCCGAACAATGATAAATAAAGTCCCATGGCAAGTGACCCTAATGAGAAAAGGAGTCCAAGATGGGTGGGAGTTTTTTAAAAAGGAAATTTTAAAAGCACAATTACAAACCATTCCATCAAGGAAAAAAGATAGAAGACAGCAGAAGAAACCAATGTGGCTCCACAAAAAGCTTAGAGAGGACCTGAAAATAAAGGACACATATAGGAAGTGGAAGGCCAAGCTACAAAAAAAGGGTACAGACAGGTAGCACAGAACTGCCAGGACGGCATCAGGAAGGCTAAAGCTGAGAATGCTAAAAGCAAAAAAAAAGCTTTCTTCAGGTACATGCATAGTAAAAGACAGAGGAAAGAAATAGTGGTTCAGTTGCTTCATGAGGATGGCAAATTGATAACTGATGACAAAGAAAAGTCTGAAGTGATCAATTCCTACTTTGGCTCAGTCTTCTCTGAGAAGCGGGTTTATGACTGCCCCTGGCAAAAGTGAAATACAAACTGAAGGGGCAGGATTGCATTTTAAGACTGATAAACAAATGGTAAAGGAACAGCTAATTTCTTTGAATGAGTTCAAATCTCCAGGGCCAGATGAACTGCACCTTAGACTAATAAAGGAGCTGGCAGAAGAACTCTCAGAACCACTGCCTATTATATTTTCAAAATCATGGAAGACGAGTGAAGTGCAGGATGATTGGAGGAGGGCTAATGTTGTCCCTATTTTCAACAAGGGCAAAGAGGAGGAACCTGGGAACTACAGCCTGACATCAATCCCTGGGAAATTGTGGAGCAGATTATAAAGAAATCAGTCAGTTGTACATGATGGCAATGGCCCTCTTCCAGTATTGTTTCTTAGGAGCTCTCAATTCAGAGACCTCCTGCCAGTAAACATGAAGCCTGATGTCTCCGATGGCAGTGTCCTGCACCTTGGATAGCTCCTTTATAGTCCTGACTGGTTCTGACAGGAACCAGGAGTGGATCCACTGCCCACTGAGATCTAGGGCTGGGTGAACTCGTCCGTGCTTGCCTCGACAGGTGCTTACCCTGCTGCCACCCACTGAGGCTCCTCTGAGGCTCAGCTTGTCCAGGCAAGCTCTCGGCATGGCAGTCGCCAGGCTCAGCAATGAACACTCAGTTCATGCCTTCATCCCTGTGTTGCTGGGGCCTTTAAGGCTGCCATTGGTGTGCAGGAGGAATGCACAATTTATGGAGACTCTTGAAATGTCACACTTACCCAGTTGCATCAATGGCAGCTGCCACTGACACAGGAAGAGGAAGCGTGCAATTTCAGCATTCGGGCAGGGGTCCGTGGGTGTGCCGGGAATGCCTGACTGGGTTTTCTGGGCTGGATGCAAGGGGGGAGGGGGGTCCGCTGGACTCCTGGACCCAGTCAGGCACTCGTGGCATCCCACTGACACGGGAGCCACCAGCCTCCACAGATTGTGGTCACCTTTAAGCCTCATCCTCAATGGCAAACCTAGAGATGAGTGTGTATTTCCCCCCATTATTTCTTTAATAACAGCAGCAGCAACAAAGTAGGTACATATTTTCCAAATGGATGGACTAATGGACACATGAATGGAAATGTCTCCCCATTATCTAAAATGTGTTTGTGCACTGGACATCTATGCAATGTTGTTGTTTTGCACATTTTTTTCCAGATGTGTCCATGTAATAAAATGCATTTTACCCCCTTTCTTTCAGAGACTGTATTCCAGCATGGGTTTCTGACCCCAAATTGCATCCATTTCCACAATCTGTTCTGAGAGGTGTGGATTGGGGAAATCCACAAATCACACCCACCCACCCACACACCAGAACCAATGATGGGGCAAATTTCTCACTCATGGCTGAATGTACCACTCACTTTAGTATCTCTCATCTTAGCAAATGTCTTACCAGTCATTTGTATGGAGTGAATTAAAACATTACAACTAGGGAACATTGTTCTAGTGAGGACATTACTGGCCCAATCCCCCTGACGGAGGTGCTGGCTTAGATGAACAAATTGCCTAATTAAAATTGTCTTATGTGTCCATACAGGAGTCATGCAGAGGGCAGTGAGTCAGAAGTCTTCCCAGAAAATGCTGAGAAGGGGGAAAAAAAAGAATAAAACAACAATAATTAATGGGATATGAGGGGAAAGGAAAGGGTAAGAGAAGCAATGGAGGATACTGGGTAATGCACCGTTATATTGCTCAAGACAGAGAGAAAATAATGAAGGTGTCCAAAGAAATGTGAAGGCGTCAGTATTGAGGATATAGGAAGGAACACCCCAATGGCTGTTCTGCGGGGGGGGGGGGGTCCTATCACTGGGAAATCCAGGCTTCTTGCGGTTCAGAAAACCTCCGGATTTTCTGTGGCTTTTTTAAAATAAAAAAACAACAGAGCAAGATACACCAATTGTACCCAAAATTTACATATAACTAAGCACTTTTATGGCTGCAGATGGTGTGAATTGCACTATTACAGCCTTACTTTGTCCAAGATACACCGAATTCAGCCTCAGTTGGAGTACCTTGCTTTGTTTAAAGAAAAAAAAAGTACAAAAAAATTCAGAGGACGTGCTGAGCCACTCCACTGCAGACTCATTCAGATCCACAGTGGATTTCTCCAGCATCACTAGTCAGTGCATTTGGCCAATTGTGCCCCACCTTTTTCAAAGCACAATAATTCAATAATTCCATTCAATAATTTCTTAGCTACTGTGCAATCTTCCTGTCCTCCTTCAGTCCTCCTTTGATATCTTTCTCATCTAAAGGTCCTACCATTTCCCTTGCTGGTTTTCTGCACGTGAAATACCATTTAACCTTATTTCGTTATTATTTGCTTTCATGCCTAAAACCAACTAGCTTCTTTCTTGCTTTGGGTGCAGTGTTAATAAAAAAAAAATACTATTTGTTTTTAAATACATCACTCCACAAAAAGAATGTGTTCACTCTTTTTCTGTACTAGAAAAAAGGACTGCTGTGGCTAATATTTAATGTGCGGTTGATGTTTTTCCCCATTGTAAAGTTATCACCAAATCTGGGTACTGATTCAAGAATCAAGGTAGCAGCAAGGCAGAAAATATATTTATAACAAGGTGGTTTGTTTGTTTGTTTGTTTCCTTCAATGAGTGATTGTGATCCCAAACATGGGGATGACTCTTAAATCATGAGTGGTTTCTTTTTAAAATGAAAATAAACAAAAATTCTGTATTTCAAATTATATTGGACAATTTGGCCATTATAGGAAAAGCCTGTCCATGGTATGAGCAATTTCTGCTCAATTTTTTTGACACACTAGCATCTTATTTACAAAATAAAGTCTAAAATACAGACAAGTTTCTACTAAGTCAGGGCTGAACATACTGACATAAGATATACTTGAGGGCCAATTAAAAATAATCCCCTTTTCTTCATGTCCATGTAGAGATGGGAGTATTGAAACAGTAGCTCATGTATTGTATTATTATTATTATTATTATTATTTAATTACATGTACTGCCCCATAGCTGAAGCTCTCTGAGCGGTTTACAAAGATTTTGCACTTCTTATAGAGATTTGAGGAAAGAGATGATCGCTCCACTACTGTTATCTACTCCAAGGTGGTCAGTTATTGCTTCTGTGCCTTTTCAACTCACAGATCAAAATATTATTTATGGATTGCATTTATATCCTGCTTTTTCCCTTTGAAAAACCCAGGGCAGTGCACTTAAACTTCCTCCACTCCATTTGATCCTCACAAGAACAACCCTGTCAGGTAGGCTCGGCTGAGAGTCTGTGACTAGCCCAAAGTCACCTAGTGCGCTTCATGTCCGAGTGAGGGTCAGAACCCAGATCTCCTGACTGACTCCCAGTCCAAGGCTCTAGCCACTACACAACACTGCCTCTGGTTACAGCAAAGACTGCAAATGTTACCAGGTGCTCTTAAAATAAGAACTATCATTTTATCTGAGTCTTAATTTTACATTCCTTCAATTAATCAGAAGTTTATTTGCTTATTTTTTAAAACTGTGAAAAGGATTATGTATTAATTTTGACCTTTGTGTTTGATGATTTTTTTTTAAGAATGTAATCTGGGAAACCCCAATCAATTATAATCTTGCTTTTATCCTTCCTTCATTAAATTTTAAATGCAAAAGCCTATGGTTGTTGCAAATAAAAGATTCTGATCTCTCCAGATTTACAAAACAGTGAGAGAAAATAACCTCAGGCCGATATCAGAAAACATGGACTGCCCCATACCATCGAAGATCATTCAGGGTCATCACATCATATTGACTTAGTTGGAAAGTACAGTTTACTGAGTGGCTATATCATTTATTATCAAACTCGGTGGCATTTACTGTCACCAAGAGCATTTCAAGAAATAAATAAAATAACATGTGAAAAGCTCCTCTGAGCTTAGCACACCCATTTGCAGAGAATGATGCCTCTAGCTTCATCACTGCATGAGTCACTGTTCTGGCCTCACCTCCTTCTAATCAACCTCAGCTAGCTCTGTGTGTGTGTGTATGTGTGTGTGTACAGGTCTGGCATATAGATGCAATAGAAGGGACCAATACATCAGTGTGACAGATGCATCGGTCTCAGTACAGATACTTAAAAAGACACCATCCCTCATAAGAGGTGGCCTAGTGAGTTTCTGCATGAGTCACTGATCTATTCTTGCTGTCTTCCGATCAGAAGAACATGGACCTACAAAGAAAAAGTAAGCCATAGAAAATTGAAAATTGCCTTACCCCATACATAGGTGATATGAAGTCCAGTCTGAGCTTGCCTTCACTGGCTGCTATCCCCCGCCCCCCCGCGGCCCAAATCCAATACAAACTGCTGGATTTAAAGCCCCATGTGGCTCAGGACCTCAATATCCCATACCTCTGAAAGTTTCCTCCCATATTAATTCAAGTAAAGTCTGTTTCAGCTATCCAAAGTCCCAGGAAAGCTGGCTACACCGTGATGGGTTACTTACTACTTCCAAATGCTGGCCTGCATTATTCACTCCGCACCAGTGTCTCCAAAGGCATGCAAAATGTAGGACACTGATGGAACACGCTTCTTCACAGCCCAGCAGCTTTATTAATCGTCTGTACTTGCCTTAATTTCTGATTCAGAGTGTGTGTCTGATGCTGGAGCAACTTCAGCCCTGTTCCCTGTGAACAGAACATTTCCTGGAAATATCCCAGTATTTATATTACAGCACATTTTCTTCCTCTCTGTTTTTTGCTGCATACAGGGCGGTGTGCTTGCTTCTGTTTCGGTAGGGCAGAGATTCCAACATATTTTGGCCTGTCCCTTACTTTGAGGCCTTCTTCAGGGGGTAGAGGAAAGAATCTGCAGAGTCTCTCAGAGAGAGAGAGAGAGAGAGAGAGAGAGAGAGAGAATGAGAAAATTCTCCTGTATTCATCTATGGGAGACTGTTTAATCCAGGAGACAATTTACTAGAATAATAGTGAAGTACAAGCTGTCGGGGCAGGATTGCAGCTTGAGATTGATAAACAAATGGTCAAAGAACACCTAATTTCTTTGAATGAGTTCAAATTTCTAGGGCCCGATGAACTGCATCCTAGAGTAATGAAGCAGCTGGCAGAAGAACTCTCAGAACCACTCTCTACTATCTTTATGAAATCATGGTGAAGTGCCAGATGACTGGAGGAGGGCTAATGTTGTCCCTATCTTCTAAAAGGGCAAAAAGGAGGAACCTGGGAACTACAGACCAGTTAATCTGACATCCATCCCTGGAAAAATATTGGAGCAGATTATAAAGAAGTCAATCTGTAAACACCTTGAAAACTATGAAGTGATGACTAGAAACCAGCATAGATTTGTCAAGAACAAATCCTGTCAGACTAATCTGATCTCTTTTTTTTATCGGATAACCTCCCTTGTGGACTGTGGGAATGCTGTGGATATAGTATATCTTGACTTCAGCAAAGCTTTTGACAAAGTGCCCCATGACATTCTGATTAACAAACTAGTGAAAAGTGGGCTAGATGGAACAACTATTAGTTGGATCCACAGTTGGCTACAGAATCAGACTCAAAGAGTGCTTATGAATGGTATCTTTTCAAACTGGGAGGAGGTAACAAGTGAGGTACGGCAGGCCTCAGTCTTGGGCCCAGTGCTCTTCAACATTTTTATTAATGATTTGGACAAGGAGGTGCAGGGAATGATCAAATTTGCAAATGACACAAAATTAGGTGGGATCGCTAATACCCTGGAAGACAGAAACAAACTCCAAATTGATCTTGATAGACTGGAGTGCTGGGCTGAAAACAACAAAATGAAATTTAATAGGGATAAATGCCAAGTTCTACACCTAGGAAAAAGAAACCAAAATGCACAGTTACAAGATGGGGGATACTAGGCTAAGCAATATGACAAGTCAGAAGAACCTTGGAATTGTTGTAGATCGCAAGTTGAATATGAGCCAACAGTGTGATGTGGCTGCAAAAAAAACCACAAATGCTATGTTAGGCTGCATTAATAGAAATATAGCTTCCAAATTGCGCGAGGTACTGGTTTCCCTCTATTTGTCACTGGTTAGGCCTCATCTTGAGTTTTGCTTCCAGTTCTGGCCACAACACATCAAGAATGCTGTAGACAATCTGGAGTGCATTCAGAGGAAGGCAAAGAGGATGATCAGGGGTCTGGAAACAAAGCTGTATGAGTAGAGATTGAATGAACTGGGCATGTTTAGCCTGGAGAAGAGAAGGTTGAGGGGAGACATGATAACACTCTTCAAAGACTTGCAAGGTTGTCACACAGAGGAGGGCCAGGATCTCTTCTCGATCAACCCAGAATGCAGGACACAGAATAATGGGCTCAAGTGACAGGAAGCCAGATTCCAGCTGGACATCAGGAAAAACTTCCTGACTGTTAGAGCAGTATGACAATGGAACCAATTACCTAGGGAGGTGGTGGGCTCTCCCACACTGGAGGCCTTCAAGAGGCAGCTGGACAGCAGTCTGTCAGGGATGCTTTAAGGTAGATTCCTGCATTGAGCAGGGGGTTGGAGTCGATGACCTTCTAGTCCCCTTCCAATTATACTATTCTATGATTCTAAGTCTTTTTGCTGTGAGAAGATCTGCAGCCTCTCTCCTTTGAAAATGTTTGCACATTACTGGACACATGCTCATGTTTGATGTGCACAACTTTCCCAGTTAGATTTGTGCACATTTCCTAATCCACGCAAATTTCCCCAGCAGTCTGAATCA
This sequence comes from Anniella stebbinsi, assembly GCA_029215795.1. Lineage (NCBI taxonomy): Eukaryota > Metazoa > Chordata > Lepidosauria > Squamata > Anniellidae > Anniella > Anniella stebbinsi. The sequence continues at coordinate 407,703,732 of JARDYH010000001.1, read as the reverse complement.
GCCTAGCAATTTTGAGCAGCTTTGCACATCCCCATTAAACCTCAGGTCCACAGACCAAATTCAGCCCACCTGCAGTTCTGATCTTGTCCATCCCTCTGGGTTTCCCAAGACAGCCTGGTCCCACCATCTGTGCTTGACCATCGGTCATTGGGTGATTTCCCTGCTTCTGCACAGTTTTTCCCATTCCAAAATCTTGAAATGGCTCTCCTCAACCTAAGTTTTTGGTAGTAATTGATTTAATCTAAAATAGGCTGATGTTTTGGTGTTTTGCCACATCTTCTTTGCGTTTAGTCCTGAAATTTGTCCCCCAAGACCTTCTTTGAAATTGAATTTGGCCCTCAGCCTGGAAGAGGTTTGAACCCCTCCTCTAGATGTTAAATCTCTGAGATGGAGAGTGGATGTGTTTTGTCTTCAATGGGCATCCATGTAAACAGACATACATGAACACTGAATTATCATGTAGCTGCAGCCATTCCATTATTCACATCATGGTAGAATAGAAGAAGGCTGATGGAGCAACAGTGCCTGCTCCATCACATCTGCTGAGACATCACCTCCCTTGGCTCCTCTTCTCTCTCAACTACCATTTTTCAGCATCCATTCCACTTCTGCAGTTAAGGATGGAATGAGTCAAGACTGTAATGTCTGACACACCAGCTCTATTTGAGCTGTTACCATTCCAGCTCGTCATCAGAAGAACTTTAATGTAACATTTCCCAAATGTACTTGTGAGTAAACAGAAGAGACTTGAAAATTGCTGACAGTGCAATTGGAAGGATGCTAGGCATGTGTGTTAAATTTCTGAACAATCCCTCCACCCTGTATTTTATATGAATTTTTGAAAGATCGTGGTTCTAGTTTGACAGCTGTCAGTGTCAAAGACATGTCAAAAACAGCCAGAACCATGACGATCTTTCAAATATTTATATAAAATACAGGGGTGGAGGGATTGTTCTGATATTTTGCACACATGACTACCAATAACCAGTCTGCACTGTGACAGAATTTCAAGTTTCAAACTTTTAAAATAACACTGTTACAGCGGGGGTGGGGATTTTGGGGGACCCCCTATAACTGTTTTATTTTAAAAGATAGAGACATGAAACTTGGGGAGCCAGGACTAGCAACATCCCTTCTGCAAAGTCCAAAATATTTTATGTCTCTATCTTTTAAAATAAAAAGTTACACCCATTTATTCAGTTCTTCAAGTCTTTGACACTATGGTGTCTATAATTTTTTTTATAACATCTGTATTTAATAAGTTTGAGACTTGAAACTGGCCCACAGTGCTTATGGAATCTGGCTAGCCATGTGTGTTAAATTTCAGAACAATCCCTCCACCCCTGTATTTTATATGAATTTTTGAAAGATCGTGCAACTTTTGACAGCTCTGAATGCACGTGGCCTTAGCTGTCATTCAGAGCTGTGAAAAGTTGCACGATCTTTCAAAAATTAATATAAAATACAGGGGTGGAGGGATTGTTCTGAAATTTAACACACATGACTAGCCAGATTCTATAAGCACTGTGGGCCAGTTTCAAGTCACAAATTTATAAAATACAGAATAGGCGTATTTAAATGGTGGTGCAATATTCCAATAAAATCCGATATTATTGGACTGAAAAAAATATCGGATCCAATAATTTTGGAGGGGTTTGTATAGTATCATTATCGTTAATCCGATGGCCGATAAAGTCATTATCGTATCGTTATCGGACATTGGAACAATACGATACACATCCCTAGTTCTTATAAAGGATGAGATTAATTCCTGATGGACAGATACATCAGCAGCTATTAACAGTAATAACTCAATAAAGCCTTTGTTTTCAGAGGCAATATAAACACACCAATGACTGTAGTAGGGGAAAAATAGAGCAGGTCTGTTCCGTTCATGCCCTGCTAAGCTCTGCATGTATGCAACTAGCTTGTTGTCTGTCACAATATGATGGAATAGATCAATCCAGCAGGAATCTCATCATGTCAAGCAGCTACTTTCATAATTTAACACCATCAGCCTGGACCCTGGGAAGAAGGGTGGTGCCTCCCCGTGTATTAACAGAACCTTGGATGCGTTCTTGCCAGAGGAAGATAAGGATTGACGCCAATCAGCAATGAAGATGTCTTTGCTCCCTTGATGCTAGAGTCTTGCTAATGCTCTCCATCTGTTCCTCAACACAAAGACAATCATTCTAGGCAGGGGGTGTCTCTGTTGCTCTGAGAATTGACCATCTAGATTGTTGTATCCAAATCCACCAGTGTGTTTACTGTACACCACTCTGACGGCGCCATAATAGGCTTCTGTAGGAAACGCCATCCATTCCTGCCAGAAATGCAATGGGGAGATGGTATTACAATAATTGCTGCACCCTGGAGGTCCCTGCAGCTGTAGCAATATCATCCACTCCCTCTGGCAGTGTAAAAGCAAGGGGGAAACTAGATAATTAAGCCATGCTTCTGTTTCATTAAGGACACGAAGATGATTTCCATGATGACTATCTGTGCCTTGCCTGTTCTGACATCTATTTCATTAGGATGTTGCTATTTCTTTACTTCTATTTTATTTTAAATGGATAAAAGCTAGGGATGTATGAGAATTTTGTTTTTGCTTGCAAAACATGCGAGCACGGCCCATTCAAAGCTCTGAACGCCAGCGCAAGCACCCAAAATATCCGTAAATCACCGAATATGTCCTTCTGTTCATCTCATTCCTGATTCCCAGTTCGATTAGTGGAAATTCCCTCATTTGTACACATCTCCTCAGTAGACTGAATTAGCCCCACTTTGATCTATGGAGGAAATGTGTTCTCACTCACTCAAGTCCTTTATTGCAGTCCATAGACCAAAGGAAATATGACAAAAGTAAAGTTGTTACAGAATAAGAAAATTAAAATTGTTAATAACAGGATCCGACACACCTTAAAATACTTTATACATTTCATAAAAGTTAAAACACTTATCTTACCCAACAACCATTGCTCTGATAGATATAGCCACATTCAAAAATGTGGCCACTTGTATAGTAATATCCTCATTAGTGCCCTGTAGCAAGAGGTTTAAATGATATCCTGGGGTGAGATTTGTTAAAGGTCGTATAAAAGGCCAAATTAAATCCTCCCTTGGTTTTTGATAAAAGCGACATGAGAACAAAACGTGCTCAACAAAACGTGCTCAACAGTTCAAATTTGCACAAATCGGAGGAGATTTGCGGAAATCTCCCATTCAATCACTGCTTGATTTGTGCAAGTTTCCCGTTTGCGCCGAGTGGGCAATGATCACAAACTTGAACAGAAATCAGGCACTAGACGAATGGCGAGACAACGTTTGGAAAATCCTAGCAATCTGGAACATCACTCATTTACCCATCCCTACTGGTTAGAGCATTGGACTAGGAGATCTGGGTTCAAGTCCCCACTCAGCCATGGAAGCTCAGTGGGTGAGTTGAACTGATTCTCAGTCTAACCTACCTCACAGGGTTGTTGTGAGGATAAAAAAGAAAGGAGGAGGATCACAGAAAAAGGACAGGTTGTTGTGGGGTGGGGAAGCAAGTGTAGAGCCTCCCCTCCCAGCAAATCTGATAAAGACAGGTGTCCCCTCACTGCTATTAATGGGGAAGGAGTGGTCTTGTTTGGGATTACTAGGGGTGCTTTAAGCTCATCCTCACCCCACACACACCTGTGATCCTATTAGCAGTAAGGAAACAACTATTTTGAACCCAAAAGCCTGGGGAGGGGAGGGGTGTTATTTATGTATGTATTTAAACTACTTGTTCACTGCTTATGACCCAATGACCTCTCAGCAGCTTATGTAAAAATGCATACAATTCATCGTACAAACAATTCCACCTCACCTCTCACGTGAGTCTAATTGAGACTGCTGTTTTCCCACCCATCATTCCCAATGTGGAAACAAACAGCCAACTTGAGCAGGCTTGCCGAGGGAGGCGAGGTGAAACATCCCCCGCAGGGCAGCCCTGTCAAGAAAATGAGTTAGCTTCTTTTTCCTGGTCACTCTGCAGCCCCCCCCCCCCAAAAACCCACCCTTCAAATCCCCCCTTTCCTCCTCTCCCCCCACCCCCACTGGCTGCTGCTCCAGCAGAGACAAGCTGAAGGGGAGGAGGGATATGGGTTCCCCCGCAAGTGATGCTGTGTTGGGTGCAAGAGGACACAGAGAATGCCATTGACCAAGGTCTCCCATATCTGTGGAGCAGTGTTTCAGCTGCCAGGTAGGGGAGAGAAAGGGGGGGGAAGTCCTTACACTAGCATAAAGGCAGGTTGGGTACAGGTGTGTGTGTGTGTGTTGGGGGTGTGATTGGGATGGAGAGGGCGTGGGGGTGATGCCTACGCATTTTCCCCATGGAGCTTTCTTGGGAAAAGTTCACAAAGACCTCACTTCCCCCTCTCCCAATCGTAGAATTCTCTGAAAGAACTTGGGGAGGAATAGGAAGAAAGCTGGGAGGAGTCACCCATCACCAAACAATAGAAATACGCGGGCGAAACATAAATCCACCCAGGGAGTGAAAAGCAAAGTAATTTGGGCACTCTCTAAGTGCAGTGTGTGTTTGTTGTTTGCAACTAAACTGAGGGGGGAATAATAAGCAACAAGCTTTTAAGCTTCCGTCAATATGCTATTTGAAAGAGACTTTCTAATTCCTCTGTTCTTTCACACACACACACACACACACACACACACAGAGGCATTCATCACCCACGTTGCCAAAGAACAAATATAAGTGCTATTTTTCCTTGAGTTCTCTCTGGGTAGGGAATCTCATGAGAATCGTGTTCCTGTTTGCAAACCCTATGGACTAGTCTCGTTTGCATGCCTAAATGTGAATGCGAGCAGGGATGCAGATCTTGACAAATTGTCTTCAGTTTCCCAAATGCGTGTTCACATTCGAAAATGCACACTTGCACATGTCCATAGTTCTGAAGTTGTGATTTGTGCACTTGGGGACATGTGTACAAATGCGAATCTGAAACTCCCCACCGAATCTGCATTTTTACTTTTCAGCCTACGTGGGGAAAATGTGCATGGGCCATGCCTCGTTGGAAAGCGTTTTCTCTGACCTCATGCAAGGCACAACAAAATGTATGCAGTGAGTCAGCTCAGCAGGCAGAGATAAATGTCAATTTTCCACTTATGCAGGAGAGCTTCTCACATAACTTTGGGCTCTGATATATGGTGATGGATTATCAGCCATGTTCCCAATCAAATAATCAATCAAATAGCATTTGCATAATCTGCCAAATGTAACAGAATGTATTCTTATCATGGCTCATTTTGCAGAAGGTGGTTTCTGGATTGTAGCCTTTGACCGGCAGTAAATCTAGTGTCCCTAGCATACCAAGACAACTAGCAGAACCCATGATTGAGGCCTTGTGAGTCCATGGTGTGCTTATTCAGTGCCCAGGATGCTCAAAAGCTATCCCATTCTCATTAACAGCCTTAATCAATCCCATGTGTGATGGAAGAAGACAAACGTTTCACACAGCTGTAGTGGGACCATTGCCTGCCTTTTACTCAATGAAGTATGCATGATGGTTTCGATTGTGGGCAAAGGAAGGGGAAGAAATGATGAGATGAGACAACTGTCTATGGTATCAAACTCAGGCCACATTTATTAAAGATCTGCAAAGGGAAACTGGGTGGGCCCTAATCTAAGACAGCCAATAGCTAGGCATTATATCAGGTGATGCATTCTATGCCTGGTGAATGGCGCCTGGGTGAGTGCCATCCCCAAACCTACCCCTTTTTTGGGGAAGCCTTCCTTTGTCACTTCCCCCCCAGGCTGCAAAACACTGAGTAGACTGAGGTGAGTCAGCCTCACAGGTAACCCTCATCCCCTAACTGGGGCTGCAAAACCCTCAGCGGAAGGCCTAGGCATCACCTGTCACCAAGCAACAGTGACACAGAATGATCACCATCACTATTCCTCTAAGTGTGCCTGCCCCAACCAGCCTGCAACCGAATGTGACCCAATTAACCTAACACCAAAACAACTTCCTAAGACACTCTCTGTCCACTTACAGTGTGAAATAGGCAAAAAGACACATAGCCCCAGCCAATCAGAAAATGTGCCAAAAACCAGGTAAAATCTTGATCCACAGTTAGGATGAAGAATGGCAGACATTGTCAGGATGAAGCCTGGTCTCCCTGGTGTGGATTCTGAATCAGACACGTAGGTTGAGGAAGCAGAAGACCAGCCAAGACAGGAAGCAGGGGAGGAAATTCTCCAAGGTTCTCCAGGAATCAAGGAGGAATCTTCCCAACAGTTAATCAAACAGGAGGCTAGGCCTCATAGATCATCTTCCCCTTCCCTTGTCTTTGTCAGAGGGGGAGGAAGCACTGGAGTTGACAGATCCCAGAGTCAAGTAGTCAGAGTTGAGAGGAGGTGGGAGGCAGTTTGCCAGACTAGCCATATGGCAGAAGTTGCAGCTTGAAGACCCTCCCTGAAATAGGAGTCCTATCAGGCATGGTGAGAAACCACCCACTTAAATTATAGACAACCACCTTGCTTTCTTAGGCTAATTAAGCTTAGAGGATAGCTCCTAGCATTCACACTCCCTTCAGATATGAAGATGTGTCTATTTATTGAATAAAACTTTTGTGGATTGCACAGAAGACCTCTTTATTGTCTCTCCTCTCTGTGGGAGGGCTTGCAATCTCAACAGACATGTTGACACTGAGGCCAGACATTTTGAATGAGGCCATACTTTCTGATTTAGATGGCAATTATCTGAAAGCAACATCTCTTTTCCCCCTACCTCTATATTCCTCTCTCTCTCTCTCTCTCTCTCTCTCTTTATAAAGCAGCAAATGAAATGATGCTACAAAGAAACAATAGTTTATGCTCCAGTTCTGAGGTTCATTCTTCAACTAATCACATAATGCTGGGGAAGGAAAAGGTGGATGAGAGGATCTACTGGTAAATTACTGGATGATTTACAGTAGATAGGCGAGGGTTCAGGACTGCTAATTGTTTACCATACAAAAAAAAAATGTCCCCCATTTTTAAAAATACCTGATCTAGTAATTCAGATGGAGGTTTTTAATGTGTATTTGCAGGTCACCCCACTCTATAGCTCTGAGTCATTCTTTTGCCTCAGGATCTGCTCAGGAAATCTCAGAATTCAAGGCAAAGCCAAGGAGTTGGATCGTCTGATTGTGGAGAGCAAACAAATTTCTTTGCTAAATGGCATCTATTATATTTTGGAACAATCATTACGAGTTGGGATGGTTGGATACCTTCACATTTGGACGATAATTGGAATGCACTTATGATTTAGTTTGCAGGGGGTTGATTTATGTGTTTATGTGGTTTTCTTTGAATAGAATGTATTATAAAAAAGAGGGAAAAATGAAACTGATCATACACATTTGAAGAGTGCCCAGAATATTTAGAAGCTGTAGCAAAGGTTTAACAAACAGCTCTGGTTTCTGAAAACATATATGAAAAATAAATCTGTCATTATGAAGGAGTAAGCATATTTTGCTGGGTCACACATTTATTTTTCACAGCTTTGATGAATTTTGGTATCCTTCACATTGGATCAGTGGACTAGGACTGAAACGAACAGTAGCTCTGGTAGGGATGTTGAAGACATCTGCAACAGAAACAAATGACTTCAGATTTTTATGAATCTGACCTGTGGATTCCACAGCAGACTGACTAATTTCTAGTTGGACAGATTCCGCAGACTCAAGTACCATTTTTCTAACTTTCTGGAATTTTGCACAAATGTAGTAACAGCAAAACACATTAAAAAAATTAAAATGACCAAAAATGCCCATTTCCCTCATAGCCTAAAACTTGAAAATGTGCATTTGGGTGGGATTTCTGCATTTCTTAAACACAAATTTGTGTAAGTGTGGATTTGCACAAATTCGGAAACTGAAAAAGAATCTGATTCCATTGATGAGTGGATGATGTAATAAAAGGTGCCAGATAATCCACAAAATGCAGATGGGATGGATTTTATGCAATTCATACATCCCTAAACTCTGGTAGTTCTCTTGCTTGGTATACCAAAAATCTCAGGTTCAGTCCCTGGCATTTGGGAAGACTCCTGCCTGAAACTTGGAAAAGCCGCTGCCAATCTGTGTGTAGACCATTCATCTCCAGCCTGGGGACTTCCAGTGTTCAAATCCCATCATCCCCAGCCAACATGCCCAATGGTCACGAATACATGGAATTGTAGAGCAAAACTCCTTCTTATGGACATGCAATGGACAATTGTTGGGGAATGGAGGAGGTTTGTTCCGGCTCGAGTCGATATCAGATTTTGAGTTTTGTTTTGTTTTCGCATGAACATCCATGCATAGTTTCCCAAATGTACAGATCAACTGTGCACATCTTTGAAATGTACACATTCTTTCCCCATTGATTAAAGTACACATTTCTTCATGCAAATTTTTCAAATGTACTCATGCTGTCAAATGCATGCTCAGAAATGTATAGGGTTTGACCGCAGGTTGTATCTGAGTCCAGAAGGTGCAAATTGGGCAAATCCTGATAAAAAACAAACAAAAAAAGAAAGCATCTGAAATGAATTTATCATACATCCCTACTAGTGTTCTGACTCAAAGAGCTTGTCCATTGTTTCCCTTTCTTCCACCTTCAATCCCAGAATGTATGTTTGTCTCTCCATTTAACAGATGTGTAAGCGGCGGATGAAATATTCAGCATGCCATGAATAATGAATGCAAGATGCACTGAGCATGGCGCAGGCACAGCTCAGAGTGTGTTGCATAGCTCTGCTTCTACCCCCTCCACCAAACACATTGCTTCTTACCTGCACCGCACACTTCCACCATGCTTGTCCAAATGAGCCTGGAGAAGGGTAGCATTTTCCCCAGTGTTTCAGAGTCACCAAAGCAACCTTCTCTTGGCATCTGGCATGCCAGCCTGGCTTGAAATTCAGCCAGCAACTGAAAACATACCACTTGTGGGGGTCCTGGCCATGGTCCCCTCTAGAGTCAGACAGTGGGAAGGTTTCTTGGAGATCATCTAGTCCAACCCCCGGCTCAGGATAGTCTCTGCAATGCAGGATATGGCTACAGCTGTCCAGCTGCTCCTTAAATACTTCCAGCCAGTGCTGGCTCCAGGTTTGTCATTGTCACTAGCTGCTCCTGCTTCTACTCCTCCTCTTTCTCATCATTGGTACCACTTGCTTGATGAGCAGAGATCCAGGGAGCAAGTATCTGCTGCTGTTCCTTTTTACCACCACCTTTGGGCCAGAGCAAGAGGCTCAGGTGAACGAGCAGGTTGTAATGGTCCAAGGGAGGCTAGCTCTGCTTCAGTGAAGGAGACTCCTGTCCTGCCTTTATGGATTAAACCTCATGGCTTGGACCAGCCCCATCTGAAGTCCCCCATAGCAAGTGCCTTTAGAAGACATAGGTCGAAAGAATTCATTATGCCCACTCTCAACTCCTGTCCTCTGCCACTCATCTTTCTAAGGCACAGAACAAGTGGAGAAAATTGACCCCTGACTCCTGAGGTGATGGGGTGTGGTAGAAGTCCACCTGGAGGGCGAGGAGTCCTGCTACCACACGCTGAATGGGATAGCAGTTCTATCAGTGCATGGTGCATCCTAAAGCAAACCTGTCAATTTCCCAACAATCTCGCAGAAAAAGTTTGCAGGTGCTATTTTAAAGCGTGTGACCAGTGAAGGGGGAAATTGAAATGTTAAGGGACGGGATGGCAAATTAGGCACAGATAATAGCATAAGTGCTTAACACATTTGTAGCAAAGTGCGGTAGGACTCACCCATGTGAGATCGTGTGGAGGGCGATTAGCCTGTACCGGTGAGGGAGTACTATGACCTACGTTCCAGAGCAAGTCTAAGGAACTGCACACGCTCACAAATTGGGACGAGTTGTGAAGTCCTAAAAGATGACAAATTACATTGCAGTCAGGAGGCTGGCATGAGCCATTCTGGTGTCAGGAGCAAAACCTCTTCCTCCCTCCCTCCCTCTGTCCCTCCCTCTCTCTCTCTCTCTCTCTCTCTCTCTCTCTCTTACACACACACACACAATGTAGAACATGGATAAGGAGACATTTTTCTCCCTCTCTCACACAGGTGGCTGAATCAATCAATCAATTTCAGCATTCCCAGTTTCTAATCATCCCATTCTTAAATTCAATTTCTCTTGAACTTTGAGAATTTTTCCTATTTTAAGTTTGAGTCATCCTGAACTTTGTGACTTTCTCCTGTCATTTCTCCCAACATTTTGTATGTATTTTTGCCTAATAGACACCATTTTTGCCAGCGATTTTCCTAATAGATGTGTTTTGAATCCTCCCCCCCCCCCACGACTTAATATATGCATTTTTTCCCTTGGGGAACTCCATTGTAGAAGTCAGAGAAGTGTGGATTTTGAAAGATAATTGAGTTTCAGTTTACATTCTGGCTCAAAAGAGAAGAAGAGGAAGAGGAAGAGGAAGGGGAAGGGGAAAAGGAAAAGGAAGAAGAAGAAGAAGAAGAAGAAGAAGAAGAAGAAGAAGAAGAAGAAGGTTCACATTATAATACCAATGGGGGGGGGAATCTCCCCCATCCCTACACCTTAATAACACCAGAACCCAACGGGGTCATCATCCCATGAAACTGAATGGGGAGAGGTTCAGGACAAATAAAAGGAAGAACTTCCTCACACAGCACATAGTCAAATTATGGAATTTGCTACCATAAACTGTAGTGATGGCTACCAATTTGGTGGTTTTAACAGGGGGGTTAGAAAAACTCTTTGAGGAGAAGGCTACCCATGGCTACTAGTCCTGATGGCTCTGTGATACCTCCAGTATCAGGAGCAGTAAGCCTATGTACACCAGTTGCTGAGGAACATGGGTGGGATGGTGCTGTTCCACACTACTGTTTGATAGCACCTGTATCTCTCCAGAGTCACCTGGTTGTGAGATGGTGATGGGAGAATAGGGAACTACATATTTTGTTAAATCCAGTCTATCTGTGTTTCACAGACTGTGTGCATTTTAGCAACATGCAATGGTTTGGAACCACAATACCTGATGGAACACCTCTCCCAACATGAACCTACCGTACACTACGAGGGCCTTCTCAGTGGTGACCCCCCAATTATGGAATGATTTCCCTGACGAGGCTCTCTGGATCGATCTGACTATGATTGAATTGATCCGAATTGATTCGGATCAATCCAGATCGATTCGGACACCATTTAAGGTGATTTTTGAAGCCTTATGTTTTCATGGGGGGGAAGGGCTATAACATTTTTATTTTAAAAGCCATCAAGTTAAAACTTTGTGACATTGCAGATGGGGTGTAGGTAGTCATATGTGTAAATTCTCAGAAACATAGATGCATGTGTTTACTCGCAAATATATATTTTTTAAATGACCAGTAAGTCCTAATAATTTTTCTTATTTTAAAACATATCAAGTTGAAACTTGGGGGCATTGCACATGGAGTGGAGGTAAACATGTGTGGTACATTTCAGAAACATTTGTGCACACATGTAGTGGCTATGAATTTTTGAAAAATGACAATTTCCGTGTTTTAAAAATTCATAGCCACTACACGTGTGGCATCCAGATGGGAGGGGGGGGGGTCTGTGCACGGCCCTAATTTTTAATTGACCCGAAAACTATATTTAGGTCTTGCTGAGAGTTCACGGTTGTTTAAAAATGTATACTTTTTCTATATGTTGTCTGTTTTTATGCCTTTATGCTTTTAAATTTTGTATATCAATTTGTAATGTCCAAAGTTTTAATTCTTGTAAACTGCCCAGAGAGCTTTGGCTATGGGGCGGTATATAAATGTTCTATCTAACTATCATCTATCTGTAGTAGAGGGGTGTGTGCAAATCCTGATTTATGCAAATGTGTGTCTGAAAATATGGACATTTGTACAAAATCCTGTCCGTAAATGGTATAATCTGTGCACATTTATGAGTGTGCGATTTTGTGCAAATTGGCTCACAATTTTATGCAACCCCCCCCCCCCCCCCCCAGTATTATCACACTGCTCCACTTGCAAATGCACTTATGGCCTGGAGGGCCACCAGTTCCCTCCACTCTTGCTCTGGAAGTCCATTATTTCAGATGAAAGGAGGATGCAATGCCCCATCAACTTTAATACTGGGGGAAATGTGTCTGAGCTGTAAACAGTTCGTAAAAAATGGAAAGCAGGTAAGCGGAACAATCATGCCTCACTTTCTCTGTCGTGGCATGTAGATGACCCTACATTCCTCACCCCCTCACAATCCTGTCTGTTGGGCTCCACCTGCATTTTACTGTCTATATATTCATCCTCCTCCTGTCCCTCCTCCCGGATGTGTGGCAGGATCCCATGAGCGATGGCTTTTAAATGGCGCAAACTCCTGTTGATATGATTAACTTCCTTTAACCTTGCCAATAATCCAGAGATTAATCTGTCCTAAGGGTCCCATTGACATGTCAAAGCAGACGGGTTTGTGCCATAACTGTGAGCTTATGTTCAATGGAGCAGAGAAACGGCCCTTGTTCCACCAGCCCTCTAGTCTCCTCTTGGCATTTAAAGGAATTTACTATTTATTTACACTGCACCTGGAAGCTTTGGCCAAAACGGTAGAGCCTGATTTGCCAAGTTTCTCACAGAGATACCCAAGAGAGTTGCAAGTCAAGTATGCATGGAGGTATGGATCAGGAGGTCTCACTTAAACAGTGCAGAATTATTATCCCAGTGCAAGCCAAAGAAAAGATGTCCAGAGTACCGTAAATGGAAGGGCAGGGTCTATGTGGCTGCAAGTAGAGAAATGACCTCTGTTGCTTGCTAAAGATTCAGGTGATATTTAACTTTCTAGAGCTTGCTGAGAATACTTGTTTTTTGATGGGTAGGGAACCCCACCCACCCCAACACACACAAACAAAGAAACATGGATGGGTGAATCAGTGATGTTGATGAGAGCTAGGAAAAAGCAAATGCTATTTTGGGCTGCATTAATAGACACATAGCTTCCAAATTGTGCGAGGTACTAGTTCCCCTCTATTCTGCACTGGTGAGGCCTCATCTTGAGTATTGTGTACAGTTCGGGGCATCACACTTCAAGAAGGATGCAGAAAAGCTGGAGGGGGTTTAGAGGAGGGAAATGTGGATAATCAGGGGTCTGGAAACAAAGCCCTCTGAGGAGATGCTGAAAGAACTGGGCATGTTTAGCCTGGAGAAAAGAAGACTGAGGGGAGACATGATAGCACTCTTCAAATACTTGAAAGGTTGTCACACAGAGGAGGGCCAGGATCTCTTCTCAATCATCCCAGAGTGCAGGACATGGAATAATGGGCTCAAGTGACAGGATGCCAGATTCTGGTTGGACATCAGGAAAAACTTCCTGACTGTTAGAGCAGTATGACAATGGAACCAATGACCGAGGGAGGTTGTAGGCTCTCCCACATTAGAGGCCTTCAAGAGGCAGCTGGACAACCATCTGTCAGGGATGCTTTAAGGTAGATTCCTGCACTGGGCAGGGGGTTGGACTTGATGGCCTTATAGGCCCCTTCCAACTCTACTATTCTATGATTCTATGAATATGCTACTGTAACACATATTACTCAAGGTCTACTAGGTCGAGTTTGCTCAATTTTTTTAAACACTGAAGCTTGAGCAGGGTAGATGTGCAGAAAATTTGAAAGTTTGAAAAAGTTCAAAGCTCAAGCTTTAATAGCCAAACAGTATATTTCTGTGCCCTGACCAGGAGCCTGAAGTGATTGGGGAACTACAGCTCCCACAGAGCTCTGTGTCACACAGGCTCACAGGAAGAAAAATGCAAAGGCGGGGAGAGAAGAGGGGCCTTGGGCTATGCGAGTCGAACCTGCTCTCAGTGCGGCCATATTGAAAGCAGGGATGGTGGTGGATGAGGCGGCAAATGCTCTGAGGTGGTGGTGGAGGAGGAAAAGAACTGGCTATTTTAAAGTTGGGTTTTAAAATGTGGAAGAGACAAGGAGGTGGGCTTGAGGCCTGAGGGGAAGAAGCAACTGCTATTCAGCTGTGATGGGTGTGAGGAAGCAGGGGCCAAAAGTCCTTGGTTACATTGAAGTAAAATAACCTCCATAAAGCTTCTGGAGGACTGGTATAGCGGGAGATAAAGAACAGTATGTTTCACCCTTTGACTGCTAGCTCCTATGGCAACATGGGTTTACATTAGTGCTGTGCTGAAAATTCCTCCCATGAGAATTTTGGCCATTCTCATTCAGTTTGATAGGGAAAAAATGGCTTGCAAACAGAAATTCAAAGGAGAAGAAATTTTAGAGAAATTCTCATTGGTTTGGTTCAGGGTTCTTGTGCTTTCTCTACTTCTGAGATGACTGAGGAGTGTGTGTGAGTGTCCTGTCTTTCGTCATTCATTCATCTCTCTGACAGCCTGTATCCTCCTTGGCTTCCTGCCCTTCCTGCCCTAAGGAAGACATCACAAATTTATTCCTCCCCTAGGGCCTTTTCAGATCAGGAAGTGCGGGCAGCCTAGGAGACTGCAGAGAAATGGTGAGATATGCCATAGAAATAAAAATTCAGACAGGACCCTCAGCCACTTCCCAGGGATTAGGTGAGGTCTAAATCATCACCGATATGGATTCAAAATGAATTTTAAAATGCCTTGAGAATTATTATTATTATTATTATTATTATTATTAATAATCTCTTTGTCGCTTCTGGCGGTTTTTCTAGAAGGACATGACAGGTTTTGCCAAGTCATGCTGTTATTTATTGATTCAGGAATTTCCTGACGATTGAGCATGTTTTAAGTATGACTGCTTTCTGGATGTTGGTGTGGATGTATTCTGGTAGGCCCAGTTTCTGGAGGTTTTCTGTATATTTTTTTGATGTGATGCCGGTGACTGATGTGACTAACAGAATCATTGTGACCTTTTCCTGTTGTCATAGTTCTTTGACTTCCATGACCAGTGGTGTATATTTGTCTGTCTTCTTCCCTTTTTTCCCCCAAAGTTCCTTTTCAACAACATTTTTGTCATTCGGTATTGCTATTTTGATGAGGTATGTGTGTTTTTCTTTTTTGTCTATGAACGTTATGTCTAGTTGGTTGCAAGGTATTGTCGTGTCAGTATGAGTTGTTCTATCCAAGTATAATTTTTGATCTCCATTTTCCAGGATTGTTTCGGGTGAATATGTATAGTATGGTGTAGGTTGTTTGATAAGGTTGAATTTGATGGCCAGTTGTTAGTGAATTATTTTTGCAGCTGCATTGTGTCTGTCCATATAGTCCATTCCTGCCAGAATTTTACATCCTCCTGTTATGTGGTCTATTGTTTCTTGGAACTGATGGCATTTCCTGCACAGGTCTGTTGTTACACTGTTATCTTTTATTATGTATTTTTGGTAGTTCTTGGTTGCTATAACTTGATCCTTTATAGCTATTAGGAATCTTTCGGTTTCTGGAAATAGCTCACCCTTCCTGAGCCATTCGTACGATTGTTCTTTGTTTATTCATTGGTTCTGTGTTATGTTGTAGTGCTTCCTGTGGGGTGCTTTTTGTGCCCATTTTTCTTTTTTCTCTGCAAGTGTGAGTGGTTGTGTTTGATCTTCATTTTGTAGTTCTAGGTTGAGTGGGGTGTAGTTTTTATCTGTTTTTACTATGGCTTTCTGAATGGGGGTGTTTTTGGTGTGGAAGAATTCTCTGAATGTTTTTATCTGTTTAGCATGAATTCTGTTAATGTCCAGCAGACATTATAATTATTTACAATATTTATATACTGCTCAATTATCTAACACAGATTCCAGAGTGGTGAACATAGGTATAAGCAGTAAAAGAAAGAGGATTAAAAAAGCAAATTAAAATTGTACAATTTAAAAACAAAGGAACCAGAAAAACATGGCTAGTCAGTTGAGGAAGACTTGTCGAAACAGCGCTGTTTTCAGGAGGCTCCAGAAGCAGCCTAATGTTGGCACCTGCCTGACCTCCAGAGGCAGAGGCCAGATCTACAACAAGCAGCATATGGCACTATGAAAGTGGCATATAAAAGGCAGGAACCACCCCAAGCAGGATATAGCACTATGAAAGCAATATGTAGGCTGACCAGATAAAATCTAGGTCAGGGCTCATGTAACTTTAACAGTTGTAGAGAAAAGGGAATTTCAACCAGTGTCATTTGTATGCAATTAGTTCCTGGTGAAATTCCCTCTTCATCACAACAGTTAGTTGCAGGGGCCCTCCCTTCTTTTGTATCTGGTCACTCTAGTATAGTGCCTGCCGATGCTTCCATTGGCGGGCACCAGTGGGCACCCGCCAATGGAAGCAGACAGCGGGGGGGGGCTTACCTGGCGGGGCGTCCTCCTCCTCCCATTGCCTGCTGTAAACTACTGCAAACTAGGCCTTGTGGCCTAGGTCACAGTATTTATTTATTTATTTATTTATTTATTACATTTGTATACCGCCCCATAGCCGAAGCTCTCTGGGCGGTTTACATAGGATTAAAAACAATTAAAAACAATATACAAAAATTAAAACAGCAAAAACATACAACATACACACAATCTGTACATTTAAAAACCACTTCAACACTTCAAAAAAACAAAAAAACAAAACAAAAAAAAAACCTACAAAAACAAAACAAAACAGACCCAGGCTCCTCAGATATTGCCAAATGCCTGAGAGAAGAGGAAAGTCTTGACCTGGCGCCGAAAAGATAACAATGTTGGCGCCAGGCGGGCCTCGACAGGGAGATCGTTCCACAATTGGGGAGCCACCACAGAGAAGGCCCTCTCTCTTGTTGCCGACCTCCGAGCTTCCCTCGGAGGAGGCACTCGGAGGAGGGCCTTAGATGTTGAACGTAGTGTTCGGGTAGGTTCATGTCGGGAAAGGCGTTCCATCAGGTATTGTGGTCCCAAGCCGTGTAAGGCTTTATAGGTTAAAACCAGCACCTTGAACCGGGCTCGGAAACATACAGGCAGTAGTTTACAGCCAGCAACGGATAGAGGAGGATGCCCCGCCAGGTAAGGAATGGAGGGGTTACTTACCTGCCAGGGCCCCTCTGCTGCCATCCGCTGCTGCCCAGGCGGCAGCGGATGGCAGCGGAGGGGCCCCGGCAGGTAAGGAGGATCTCGAGGGGGGAGGAGGGAGGGGGGCACATACCTGCAGGGCCATCTGGCACCTTCCCCTGCGTAGATCTACTGAGGACTAGGCCGCAAAGCCTAGTCCTCAGTAGTTCTACGCAGGGGAAGGAGCTGGATGGCCCCGCAGGTAAGGAGGATCGCCGGGGGGGGGCTTACCTGCTGGGGCCCCTCCGCTGCCATCCGCTGCCGCCCGGGCAGCAGCAGATGACAGCAGAGAGGCCCCGGGAGGTAAGGAGGATCGCGAGGGGGCTCCCACTTACCTGCTGGGGTCGTCTGCTGCTGTCCGCTGGCGCACATGGGCGCCAGCGGACGGGAGCAGAAGGGCCCTGCAGGTAAGCGCAAGGGGGGAGGGACAGGGAGGGAGGAGTTAGGCCCCCACTCACCCCCTTGCCGCCATTTTCCCCCATAGACTTGCACTGGGGGAAAGCTTTCTTTCCCCCAATGCAAGTCTATGGGGAAAAATGGCAGCCGATCCGAAAATCGGACATCCGATTTTTGGATTGGGATCAGGTCCGATCTGATCCGGGGGACCTCTGATTTTGTTCCGATCTGATCCGGAACAAAATTGGAGGTCCCGATCTGGTCCTGATCTGATCCGGGGGGTCCGTGCACACCCCTAGTATATGGTGTGTGTCTATAGGCTCCAACAGTTGTCAGTACACTTCAATACGACTATAACGCAGTAGTGTAGCTCCTGCCCTTGTATACCACTTTCATAGTGCAATAGCCTGCTTGGTGTAGATCTGGCCAGAGAGTTCCACAGAAAGGGGGCTACCACATAGATCTTCTCCAGGTGAATTCCAATTGGGCCATGGGTCCATGTGGAGCCGTCAGGAGCATTCCCTTTAATTACCTCAGTGATTGGGCAGGTTGGTAAGGGGGGGAGACACTTTCTCAGGTATTCTGGTCCCAAATTGTTTAGGGCTCTGTACACTAGTACCAAAACCTTAAACCTGGCCCTGTAGATTGAGGCAGAAAAATGGAAGCCCCTTTCAGGGGAAAGAATACTTCCAAGAACTTCCTGAGATTTTTCTTTTCTTGCCTCACACAAATTAAAGGACACTTTTCAGTATTTTCTTCACCATTATTTTTGGGATGGCTGCATTCCCTCCCCACAGCATCCCAGGGTGCTGCCAGATATATGGGGCATTGTAGAAAATGCAAAATGGGGGGGCAGGTTGCCAACACAGTTGATGCCGTGGCCACCAAGAACCCTTAGGAAAAGAAAAGAAAGAGGCTGTTCTGCAATCGTTGCCAATAGTGATGCCTACATGTGAGAAATGGTCAGAGAATTTCTCCTCCCCCTGAGGAAATTTGGTGAAATTCCTTCCCCCCAATTTCTCCACCCACAAATGAAGTGGAGTCTGTTGAGAGGCCACTTGCTCACAGCTCTAGTATATATATATATATATATATATATATATATATATATATGTATGAGAATTGTGTTGCTACAGGCAGGGCGTGTCAAACTGATATGCATGCCAATTCACAAGGTATGGACCCATGGGAATGTGCTATAGGTCAGTGGCAGACCATACGCTTTGCATGAACAATATCCCAGGTTTGCCCTGGGTATCTCCAGGTAGGGCTAGGAAGCATATGCCTGTCCGAAAATATTGGAGATCATTACTGCCAGTCAGTGTTGACAATACTAGATGGACCATAGGTTGACTCAAGAAAAGGCAGCTTCCTATAGGTCTTACAGTTCATATCAGAATTCATGAATATATAATTCCTCACACGTCCAGAACTACAAACAATGAGGGTGCCATTCTCCACCCTTTGTTTTGCTATTTAAGTGAAAGATGCCCTAAATCCATGATGCCAGAAGCCCTGATGATGTGACAGAATCCATCATTCATCTCTTCTTCCTTGGTGCCTAGCAACCCTTTTTTGGCATGCAGATTCCCCAGCAACTCACAGAAGTTGTACAACAAGAGGAGCCTCACTGGGGGCAAGGCACAGAAATTGAATATGCAAAAATAGACGTTGATGTCTGTCACTGTCAAACGACCTCCGAACTCAGGGCTTGTGTGTGCATTTCCATTATAACCCTGGGTCAGTATACCTGGAGGGAACAGCTGGATTTTTCTCTGTGTGATTGTAAGGCAAGTTCCAGACTAGTTGAGAAATTTGCTCCATCGTTAAAAAACAAACAAAAACAAAAACGAAGAAAGTTTTGCCCAACTTGAACCTCCCAGAACAGAACATGGATTCAAATGCATTTTGCAACTGGAAATCTGTACACAGGGATGTTGTGGGCCCCCAACTAAGCCTGGGAGTCTGATGGACTGCCCCACATCCAACCGAATGGATCCTAGTGGGTGGGGATTGGGATGAAAAAGGATGTTTAAAGTTTAGGCAGGAAGCCTGCTTTTAACAAAAATGTTGACGATCCTCACAAATTTGTTTAAGCACATGGAGATGTTAAAGTTTCTTTTTCTTTATTATTTATATTCCAAATGTACTCTGGGGTTATGAGTGATGGGTTGCTGCACCCCATTACATGGCCATAAAATACTAATGTTGTAAATAATTCTTGGTTTCTTCTGCAGCCTCGAGATAAAAAGATAGTGACACTCTTCTGTATTGTCTAGTATCTGCACCCAACTGCTGCCATTCTCAGATCATATGTTCAGAGCCTATAGCCAGGGGAGTGGTGCAATGATCTCTTGCCTTCTTCTCCCCTCTGGCTCATAGAAGGACTCCAAGGTGGAGGAGGCATCATCCAGTGAGTCATCATATGTTGTCGCAGGACTTTCCAGACCAGTGGACATGGCTTTACCAGACTTTTTGGACACACACACACACCACAGTCACATAAATGAAATTCTCACTATCCCCGTCCTGGAGGAGTCAATGGCTGCAGAATCAGGCAATGGCCTTTTAAGAGACAGGCAACTCCTCAGAAGGGTGGGGCTAAGAGCAGGCCTACATCAGTCTGAAGGCAGGCAATAGTCTATTAATTGAGGTAACATTTTGGAATCAGAGGAGGCATGAAGTAAATCATGATCAGCCTGCAACAGACCTATTGCTCCCAGGCAACTAGCTTCCACCCCACCACTGGCATCACCAGCTAAAGCGCCACCTCTCTGAAGTAATCCAGGATGCCATGGCTAAGAGGGTGGCATTTAGCCTATTCCCCCTATATTATTTTTGGGTAAATCCACAGCAGCCCCTAGGACAACTCATTCAACTGTCCAGGACAGAGAATGTGGTTTTAGCAGACCCGCAGTACTCAGAGAAATGCCCGTCCCTGATACAGTCCATGTCACAGTTGTGCTGGAGCAACTAGCAGCTCCAAAATATGGAACGGACCTTTAAGAGACAAAGAGATCTTTAAAAAAGGTGAGGGTAACAGGAGGCGTGGAACAACCAGCCTTCAGAAAGCCTCAGGAGGCCTCTGCATGGTGTTGAGACAGCAGCTCTTCCTGAGTGAAGATCAGTCCAAAGTTCTGGCAAGCCCTGCCTAGTCTGACCTGGCTTTGTCATCAATCATAGTTGGACTTGACTCTAAAGACTGGCAAACATGCAGTGTTCGGGCTCACTGAGATTCTCTGAATTTTTCCTCAAAGCTGTTTTCACCTCATTTATGTTCCTGAGAGTTGCTAGGGTTATTTTTGTCCCAATCAAGAAAAATGTGCATTTGTAAAAGTGTACATTTTTCCCAATTGTAAAATCAACATTTTTTAAAAAATGTGCGTCTCGACCCTTGACTTTCTCTCAGTGGCATTGGTTTGTGTCACAACTGGTGTGTAGTGTTGGCACCAAAGGAGGTGAGGGATGCTACCCAGCAAACACCTTGAAGCACCTGAAGGGTGAGGGGACAATAACACAGTTGACCTTCCTTGCCACCCAGTTTGAGGGAATGGTTGGTTGAGAGTTGCCCATGGACTGTACAGGTTCATGTTCATCAGCTGCCAATTGCTGGCAGAGGGTGGGAACAATTCATGGGTTCCTCAGTTCACTTGGAGGACAGATGATCAAAAACCTGGATAGCCGTCAGGGCTTAGCAGTGATTGGAGCCAGGAGACTTTCATAATTAGGCTGGTTCTTCAAGGGGATATTGCCTGCCTTTCACCTGAGTTTCTAGCAGATTTCCTTGCTGTTAGCAACAAAGAACGCCCAGTGTCTTCATTCCACAGGGAATGGAGCAGCCTTGCATGATTCAGGAAGTGAGAAAGCCAGTAGATACCTTTGTTCCAATTCATCCAACAGATGCAGATTGAGTCAGTTAACAATGAGAATCTGCCAAGGTTGAATACTTGAAGCATCTCCAATTCCTATCCTGTTTGAATATCATCATCTCTCCATTTCTCATAAACAAAGATGATGTTAGGGATGGGTCTACCCTTCCTCAATCTTTCTGTTCCCCCACCCCCGCAGTTCAATTATGCTCAAAGTAGTTGAAGTTGTGTGCGAAAGTTTCTTCCGCTGGTTCCTCTGACCTCGTTCTCCCATTTGTGTCCCTCTTCTGGGCTGAAACACTATAATGGTCTCTAAAGTCAGGGAAACATGAGGACTGTTGAGGGGAAGAAACTCATAACTCCCCCAGCTGTTGTCCCTCTCCATAAAGCCATGTGTCAGGCCATATCCATCATGTCAGCTTTCTTTGAGTGATGCCGCTCAACACAAATCGATGTGACCTGTCAAGATCCATCCTCATGTGCCACCAAGATCTGGCGCTGTGTGATTCATGGAAGTGCACTTGGCAAGTTCAGTCCAGCTTTCTTCTGACGTTTCCATCACAAAGATTCTGCTACCGAGCAGCAGCCATTAATGGCACTTCGTAAAATTGCCAAGTCAGGCTCATGCATTGCACTTATCGCATCTTGAGACATGGGCAGCTTTCAGCTTTCCTAGGACCCTGTGACTGTCCCTGGGTGGTGAGCAGAGCAACGGCTGCAGAGGAATGTGAGGCACGCAAGCTCAGAGAACGCTACAGGGGCTGCTGCAACACTGGAGGGCATTCTGCAAGGCACTCATAATTTGGTAGGGCTTGGTAAGGTTGGAGACAGTGCTCAGGGCCAGCTTCAAAGGTAGGCATGCCTGGGCAGCTGCTGAGGGATCTCATCCCAGCAAGGGCCCATTGACAAGAGCTCTCTGGAGCTGCTCTTCCTCCTCTTCACTGTTGCAACCTGCTTATTCCCCTGCCTTTTTCTCCAGCACAGAAAACAGTGGTGGTGAGAAGGAGTGTTATGATTTGGCTTGTTCCCCTCTAGAAGGATTTTCAGGCAATCAGTCAGAGTCAGATTTTGATGCAGAAGAGACGGCGCTAGAAACATACCAGCCTGTATGGGGAGTGGGAGAGGTGTCTCTCACAGGCTCTTCATCAGCCGGGAATTAACTTTAGCCAGCCTTTATCTCTGAGGGTGTAAACAACCCACAAGCTGGGAATCAGTGTTCTTCTGAGGGGGAGGGCACTGAAAGCCCAGCTGATCTGAGAATCCGCCGCAGACTAAAGCGAGTGGAGCGAAAGGAAGGGGAGAGAAGTCAGCCTGGCTAGCTTCTCACCAAAAGCTTCTTCAGAACCAGCCTCCCTGAAGTTAAAGCGTACTGGAAAAGGACTTTCCCTTTTTCCTGAAAGGACAATTGTCTCGCTTAGTTTGCATAATCTTGCCTAGAGAAAAGTTCCTAGAAAATTAGAGCCCCTTCAGGTGGGAGGAGATGTTTATTGCCTGAATAAAGCTTTGTGGGTTAGGTGGCAGACCTCTGTATTGTCTCCCCATAAAGTGAACACAATAAGGAGGAGCAGCAGATGCCAGAGCTAGCTTGCTCACTGGCTCTCTACCTATCAAGCAAGCAGATGAGAACAATGCTGAGGAAGAGGAGGAGGAGCGAGAGCAACAAGCGACAAGAGTGTTGAGAAAGTTGACTTACAGGGGGAAAGGGCCCATTGAGGGTATATTGCCCAAGAGTGGTCTAAAACCTGTTGCTTACTTTTCTGGGGGGAGGATATTTGTACAGATTTGCACTTATGCTATTGCACATTAGTTCTAATTGACACTTGTGCTAATGCCCATTAGCATAAGAGCTACAAAAATTGTATTCATCATTTTTTAAAAAAATGAATTCTGTTGTTGACCCTGTTCGGAAGACACACTAAGCCATGGGGGTTAAGCATTTTGAGCTGAACATTATGGCTTAGTGTGTTGCGTGACCCATGACTTAGGATGTCGTGTGAACCATTCCTTACCATGGAGGCTACATAACCATGGTTTAAAAACACTCACTAACGATTTGCTGCAAGTCCATGGCTTAGCGTGTTGTCTGAACAGGCCCAATGTGTGGATGAAGGATTAAAGGACGTATGCCACCCTGTGAAATATGGAAGGAATGGATTTAACAAGTTCTGTACACCTCCAACCTGATTTCAAGCCTCTTACTTTTAAATTACAGAAGTTATAGGTTTATTTATATGGCCGTCTGATAATCCGATATAATCGGGCTGAAAATTTTCAGATTGGATATTTATCGGAGGTTTTTCTATTGTATCGTTATCGTTGATCAGATGTCCGATAACAACTATACCATATTGTTATCGGACATTTGAACGATATGATACACATCCCTAATTTGGACCCATTTTGACTAAAGAGAGTTAATTTGGCAGTCTTTTAATTCAGTTGATTGCACCACTAATACTGTCTCAGGCCATTATATATAGAACCCCCCTAACCACTCCACCCCCACCAAGTGCTCATTTAGGTGCTCTTAATGAGATTATTTCCTGGCATAATTTTTATTGACGTTTGACAGATTTATGGCTGACTCAGGACCTTAATATACCGTGTTGATATTACAGAAGACAAATTGGCTGGCACAATTTATTAGTGTATTAAACAGATTCATCATTTTGTCCCCTCCATTAACTATGGAAATTTTAAATGCTGAAGATCTTAAGATCTTTTTTTTTTGGTGGGGGGTTGACAACACTGGACATTCACACAAGAGGAGTCCTGTTGGATCTTTCCAAGAAACCTCAAGCAGAACAGGAAGGTGATGACCTCCAGCGACTAATATTCTGAGGGATGTTGCATCTGAGGATGGAGGTTCTATTTAGTGATAATGGTTGTTGATAGACAATATTGACAGTGAATATCTGAGGCTTCTGGGAGGAAGTCTCTCTTTTTTGCCTCAAAAAGTTCAGCATAACCTGAAGGATACATAGGGGAGGGAGAAAGCTTAGCTAGCAGGATCTAGACTTTTCTCTGGATTAAAAAGACTATTTAAGATCTTGGTTACGCAAAGAGTGTGACTGCACCACTTCTATCTTCCAAGGACTAGGTTGGGCTTGCCTGCCAGTACTTAGAGCTTTAAAAATCCATTCTGATGATTTTGCTCTCTCTAAACACTTAATTGGACCGAGTGCCTCTGTGTTACTGGCCTGGTAGACTGGGTGTCTGTATCACAGGTTTGGTAAACCGGGTGTCAGTGTAACAGGCCAGGTAGACTGGGTGTCTCAATATCTGTCAGGTGTACCACAAGGCCTGGAGGCCTTGTGGATTGAAAGTTGATGAATTTGGAACTGTTTTCAGAAAGTCTGTATCTCTGTGAGCTTATCGCTATCTCTATTTCCCACGGGAGTTTGCTAGCAGAACCCTTGAAGTAGATAGTTTCCCTGGGAACAAGGAATGTTTGGAAAAGCAGGGGGCATTCTTAAAAGCTGTCACTCACTTTGTAGCATCATCAAAAGGAGGTTGAACAGTGCCGCCCTGTTGTCACATGGGTTTGGTTTACAGGTCTGAGGACTTGTCTGTCAAGTGGCTTGGAATAAGCCAGTCCTCCAGTTTATAAGAGGGTGGAGCAAGGGTAAAGAACTCTTGCTAGAACATTAAGATGGACTTCCAAATTTCTCTAACATACAAAAATATCTACATCTTTTTAATGCTTTATCAAAACATTAATAAAAAAGAAAAAATAGTGAGTGAATTTCCTGACTTCCCTGTTTTATCAATTGTTTTTCTTCCAATTTAATCGCTGAATCCACATGCAAATATATCCTTCCCTTCTCTCTCTTTTAAAAAATCTGTCAGAGGTTTCCATTCCTCAATAAACCTTATTGTTGTTTTGTCTTTAATTATCACAGTGAGTTTTGCCATTTCCGCCAACTCTGTCATTTTCAATAGCCATTCCTCCTCTGTTGGTACTTTCTTACTCTTCCAGTTCTGAGCATATATTAATCTTGCTGCCGTTACCATGTATAAAAACTAGGGATGTGCAGCGGATCGGATCGGATCCACAATCCGAATCCGATCCGCCCAAAAATCGGATAAAAACGATCCGATCTGATCCGATCCACCCAACCTCCAATCCGATCCGATCTGAAGGGACCCGAGCCAGATCGGAAAAAATCGGAAAATCGGACGCCATTTTGAATGTTTTTCCCCATAGCCTAGTATTGTGTTACAAAAATGCCTATAACATTTTCATTTTTAAAAATATAAGGATGAAACTTGGGGACTTTGTAGATGGGGTGGGGTAGTTATATGAGAGAAATTTCAGAAAGATTGGTACATGCATTTTGTGGCAATTAATTTTTAAATAAAGAACCAGGAATGCCTATAACCTTTTCATTTTTAAAGTTCCACAGATGAAACTTTGCCACATTGTAGGTGGTATATTGGGACCCATGTGTGTGAAATTTTAGAAACATAGGTGCTTGTTTTATGTGGCAATTAATTTTAGAAAAATGGGTAGCAGTGGGGTAAATACAGTTATGCCTTCAACTTTTTTATTTTTAAAGATACAAACAGGAAACTTGGGCGCATTACAGGTACCACTTTGCTTGATATGTGTATGTAATTTCAGAAAGATAGGTCCAGGCATGTAGTGGCAAGGTATTTTTGAAACAATGAGGAAAGAAACGCCTATAACTTTTTTATTTTAATAGATAGAAGTCTGAAAGTTGCTCACTTTGTAGATGGGTTAGGGGTAGTTATCTGTCAGAAATGTCAGAAAGTTAGGTCCAGGAATTTGGTGGCTACAAATTTTTTAGATTAAAAGTTACAAATGTTTTTCCACAGAGCCTTGGGCTGTCAATTGCACCCTGCTCTCCCGCTTCCCCCTCCCTCTTTTATCTGTCAAAACTCCGTGTTGTTGTAACTTTTAATCTAAAAAATTCATAGCCACCAAATGCCTGGACCTATCTTTCTGAAATTTCTGACAAATAACTACCCCTAACCCATCTACAAAGTGAGCAACTTTCAGACTTCTAACTTTTAAAATCAATAAGTTATAGGCGTTCCCTTCCTCATTTTTCAAAAATACCTTGCCACTACACGCTTGAAGCTATGCTTCTGAAATTTCTCCACGTTAGACATACCACTTTGGTTCACATGTGTGATAAATTTCAGAAGCATAGCTTCAAGCATGTCCTGCCAAACATTGGGGGTGTTGCATGTTTTACCATCTTGGAGTTGGAGCGGCCACATCTAAGGCTACAATAACATCCTCTAGATGGAATATATGCCAGTTTGCCATGACATGGCAGACATTTAAGGGCATGTGCTTTTGGCTTTTGAGGCATCCTGGTGGCCAGATTGCAAAGCCACTAGGAGTCATCGGCTTTGGTGTCCTGCTTTTACCCAGGGATGGAGAGGGACCTCCTTTGCTTGGAATTTTCCCTATCATTGTGGCACCCAAACACGGGAAAACCAGTTCTTTGATCTTGTGTATTTTGTTGTTACAAAAATAACAGTTTAGACACTTATACACCGCCCTCATGCAGTCAACTGTGAGCGACCAATCATGAGTGTGCTATAACACACTCACCTGAAGAAGCTCATGACCCACAGCAAACAAGAATCAAAAGTGTAGCAGTGCTTTTCATGGCAGGTTTTTAACAATGCAAAGTTCAAACATCTGAGAGTCCAACCTGGATGGAGAGTCCAAGTTAAGAGGTCCAGATGATAGTAAGTCGATGCAGAGAGGGCTTTGGAGAGTGAAAATGAGAATGTTCCTAGCAAAGGGTGCAAGCCTGAGCATTTTCTTAAAAGCAAAGCAAAGGGGTCATTGTGATAGTCTGAACAATTCATTGATGGGGGATTTTAGTCCATCAGTGAGGCTCCTGTCTAAACAAGGTGTCTCCATTCTGCTCTTCCACCTCTGTGGCACTTTCAAAGCCACCCCTTCTCTTTTGTTTGGCCCTCACAGAGAGACCTGCCAAGGTTCCTTCCCTGTTAAGCTCAAACCAGTAGCTGAACAGGTATAGCCTGCTTCCCTCTGAGAACGTTAAGAGATATGAGCTCATTCTGATTCTGGCATTCCAGAAGAAGAAGAGGAAGAAGAAGAAGAAGAAGAAGAAGAAGAAGAAGAAGAAGAAGAAGAAGAAGAAGACTTCTTCTTAGAAATCTTAGGCAATATAAAAAAAGGAATTGAGAATAAAACTGCCAGTTATAATACTGCCTTTATACAAATCTATGGTGCGACCACACTTAGAATACTGTGTACAGTTCTGGTCACCACACCTGAAAAAAGATGTTATAGAACTGGAAAAAAATGTAGAAAAGAGCAACTCAGATGAACCAGGGGCTGGAACATCTCCCCTATGAGGGAATGTTACAACAGCTGGGATTGTTTAGCTTGGAAAAAAGGAGGCTCAGGGGAGACATGATAGAGGTGTACAAAATTATGCATGGTGTGGAGAATGTGGATAAGGAGACATTGTTCTCCCTCTCCCATAATACTAGAACCCAAAGGGGTTACCTCATGAAGCTGATTGGTGGGAGATTCAGGACAGATAAAAGGAAGGACCTTCTTCACACAGTGCAGAGTTAAACTATGGAATTCATTACCACCAGATGTAGTGATGGCTCCAATATGGATGGCATTAAAAGGGGGTTGAATAAATTCCTGGAGGAGGAGAAGGCTATCAATGGCTCCTAGCCCTGATGACTATGTGTTGCCTCCAGTATCCGAGGCAGTAAGCCTGTGTGCACTAGTTGCTGGGGAACATGGGTGGGATAGTGTTGTTGCACTATGTCCTGCTTTGTTGATTCCTGGCCAACAGCTGGTTGGCCACTGTGTGAACAGAGTGCTGGACTAGATGGATCCTCCAGCATGGCTCTTCTTATGTTCTTGTTCTGGCTATAAATTATCAGACCCACTACACCGCTGGAGATGGGCCACACAACATATGAGTCAAGAAACATGTTTTTAGATTGTGGCTTGTTTTATATTTTTTAAATGATTTCATGGTTTTAATTTTTGTGAACCGCCCAGAGAGCTTCAGCTATAGGGTGGTATAAAAATGCAATAAATAAATAAATAAATAGTGGGAGGCATTTCAATAACAGTGTTGGGGGAAATGATGAGGGGGGGGGAATATAGCTGGACTTATCTACATTAAACACAAATAAACCAGATATAGTGATGCTGCAAGCATCTGAGTATGTTAGAGAGTCCAGCACACTCCCCCACATCTGGACCCCAGGGCCCCACTCACCAAGCTGCAGTGAGCTCCCTTGCTGAGGCACCATTTTGAACAACAGTATAGGCATGAATGGAACAGGCGGAAAAACAGGTGGATGTGAATCCATCAATCCATACCCAGGAACTACTATTGCAAGTGTAAGGAAGATTAAAAGAGAATCCACCCATTAGACTTGTTATTTGAATGGTTGAATTTATTAAGCAACTAACCTCTGGAATGGAAGCCTACTGGGACACTGAATCATTTATAAACCATTTAGTCAACAATCCCCGTTATACCATCCCTTAGCTCTTTCTTTGCAATATTTAGACCACAGAACATATACCAGCTGGCTAGGAGACATTCAGGCCCATTCCTAGGGATAATCCAGAGTCTTTTTAAAAAAAATAATAATAATGTATAATTGTGCATTTCCAGAGAAAGAGAGTGAGATCACAGCTGCCTTTATCTGGTCAATAAAACACGCTTTGAAAGGTTGTCAGAGATGAGCCGGGATCAACCTGAGTGATTAAGTCTATATCTACAAGAGTGAGTTATCCTGAGTATTATTCATATCTCCCTAATGTTGAAATGTTTTATTTTAATTTTCAGAATCGTTCAACAGAGTCATGTAATTTTGTGACCTATTCACCATCCTCTCATCCCACATAAAATTTGTGCTTTTAGTGTGTGTGTGTGTGTGTACATGTATGTACATGTTTTGCTTAGTATTTCATGGTTGTTCAGAAATAATAATAGCAACAATGCTGAACATCTATTCTATATAACCGTCTTGCAACACATTATAATGCCTGGGATGCACTTAATGTTTGAGGGGAATCAATAATGAGGAGGTTCTCTAACCCTAGAACAGCCTACCCTAAACTCGCCCCTCCCCAGATGTTTTAGACTACAACTCACAGCATCCATTATTGGCTATACTGGGTATGGATATCAAAATCTGAAACTTGATCCCCAAAAAAGGGGCACAATCCTCTCAGTGGAAACAACAATCTCTGCAAATTCCGTCCTCTTCTGAAAAGAAATAGAAATATTCTCAGCTGTTCCCTAATAACAACAACAACAGTTCTAGGCTCCACACTTCAAAAAGGATGCAGACAAGCCAGAGGAGGTTCAGAAGAGGGCAACGAGGATGATCAGGGGTCTGGAAACAAAGCCCTATGAGGAGAGACTGAAAGAACTGGGCATGTTTAGCCTGGAGAAGAAAAGACTGAGAGGAGACATGATAGCACCCTTCAAGTACTTGAAAGGTTGTCACACAGAGGAGGGCCAGGATCTCTTCTTGATCATCCCAGAGTGGAGGACACTGAATAATGGGCTCAAGTTACAGGAAGCCAGATTCCAGCTGGATATCAGGAAAACCATCCTGACTGTTAGAGCAGTACAACACTGGAACCAATTACCTAGGGAGGTGTTGGGCTCTCCCACCCTAGAGGCCTTCAAGAGGCAGCTGGGTCAGGGATGATTTAAGGTGGATTCCTGCATTGAGCAAGGGGTTTGACTCCATGGCCTTAGAGGCCCCTTCCAACTCTACTATTCTATGATTCTATGATTCTATGAACAATAATAATGACATGTAGCACAAAAAAACAAACACAAAACAACAAAAAATTGCACCTTTTTTTAAAAAAAGGAGGACCTTCAATGACTGCAATATCATCCAATTCTGATGAAGATTTTAAAAAAATTATAGCTACATATATACCTATATGCATCAGTTGCTGGGGAACATGGGTGGGAGGGATGCTGTTGCACCATGTCCTGGTTGTGGGTCCCTGATTGATAGCTGGTTGGCCACTGTGTGAACAGAGTGCTGGACGAGATGGACTCTCGGTCTGATCGAGCATCTCATTTCTTATGTTCTGATGTTCTTACACACACACACACACACACACACACACCTACATGGTGATAATCAATGAGAAAGATAAAGACATAGATTTCCATATCTTGTGTTGGGTTCAGTACCCTGTTTCAAGAGGACAGCCTTCTAATCATCCTGAGCATAATCAGGCCATTTTCTAAAAGTACAGAATGAAGGATTCAAGTTGAAACTTGTGTTCAATGCACATCTCTAGTATTCTGCTATTACTAGTGTAAAGCCAATGCCACCATAGGTGCTAATAGTCCTGCACCTGTCTGTCTTCTCCACACCTGAGCCTCCTCACCACAGAGGTGCTTGTGAATAAGGCAAATGTGGCTCATGCATAGTGAATCCCCACTCCGAAATCTGAATATGGTGTGGCACCGCCCTCCCTCATGCCTCCTGATTGGCTACCACCATCCCTGCTGGCACTGAAAGCCTAACCATGTGACTGTTCCCAAGGCCTGTCTTCATGCCCCAAATGATTGGCCCAGCAGGGCTGTCCATCATCTCTCTGGCAGAGGTGCTGCCCAGCCTGTTTAGTGCAGAGGAAATTACTTGCTTTGAACCTCTTTGTCCTTTCAAAATTTTCTGCACATCTACACTGCTCAGGCTTCAGATTAAAAGAAAAATGAGCAAAATCAGTCTGGTAGATCTCTAGTAAGAAGCCTTAAACTGCCCTATTCTTAAATCAATTATGGTACTGAATTAGGTTTGCCATATCTCTTTTTTTCTTATAGGTTCCTGTTCTTTAACAGCTACATTGCAGGCAGGTCCAACATGGTTGACTCCATGCCCAGAACACTTGTACCATTTGAATTTTCCCAGCACCGATGGGTGCAAATCTCAATTCGGTTTGTTTTTCTGAGAATTTACCTACATTCACACATAGTGTCATATCTGTGATGGAAAGAACTTAAGATTTTTTTTTCTTTTCTCTCTTTATTTTAGAAGAAATGAATCTGGGAGAAATTGCAAGTGGTAGATTCATCCATCCCTATTTTCATTTCTAAGAACTCATCAATGGCAACTTGTTACAGTGTGTGTCAGAGAACTTGGTCAATATGGCCTGCTGACTGTCAGAGCTGGTGTCTTTTTCAGGCAAGGAGGCAGTCAAGCCCAATTATGTCAGCACCTTTCTCAGATCAGGTGGAACTAAAATAACCTCTTGCATCACCTGAACCTTTCTGAGGTGTTCCGTGCAGTATAGGAGAAAATAGGCTGATGGGGCGTTGAAATTGACCAAGCAAATTAAGGAACATCTGAAATCTCCTTCTGTACTTGGAAGATATTTAAATGAAGAAGATTTAACAGGATAAGAATGATGAGTCCATTGACTCAGTGATGAGTCAATTGTAGGGTGTGTGTGTTTCCTGCAAAAGTGGGGGAGACAGGACTTTGGACTCCCCTGGACCCCAGGGCTAACTGACACTGATTGCCCTCTGGGGAAGAAGGGATGAACAAGATTGGAGCGGACAAAAGGAACCTCAGGTCTTGCTGCAGTTGGACTTCACCCGTCCCCTGGGGAGGGCAAACAGGGCCATTCCACCAGTCTACTTAGTATTTTTTCCCTATTCCCTCCCTATTCCCTTTTCCTTGTGTGTCATGTCAATTTAGATTATTAGCTTGTGAGCAGAAACTGTCATGTTTGCTGACAAACTGTAAGCCTGTCCAGGAGCCTTCTTTTGACTGAGGAGCAGGATGTTAAAAAAGTTTAAATTAATAATAAATAAAAGGGTCAGATTGGCTTTGTTTGACTTGTTTGATCTGAGTATCAATGGCCATGTGACTCTTCTTTCCCCCCCCCCTCCTGTCTTTTGTGGAGGAATTTACAGTAGGATGGACCATAGCTAGGCAGAAAATCATAGCTTATACGTATGGAACTTCCCAGGTTTAAGCTCCAACATCTACAGTTTCAAAAGGAATAGGTAGTAGGTCGTGGGTACGTAGGGCTGGGCAAAATGGGAGCTTGCCCTGAATTCCACCTCGAAGCTTCTCCCAACCTGAGTCCTTACCAAATCGCAAGCATTTTCTGTTATTTTTAGATGAAAATCTTTGCATATTTTCTTGCATGTCTTTCCAAATATATGCATCCATTGTATGCACCTTTGAAATGTACACGTAGGGATGGCCGGCGAGGCTCCATTTTGTGTAAAAACTGCAACTCATGTTTTTCTGTCAATCAAATCTTATGCAAATGGCGGCCCTAAAGCAGCCATTTAGGCAACATGGAACTTCAGCTATTGGGTGGTATAAAAATGCAATGAATGAATAAATAAAATAAACATTACAGGTGTGCAGCTCCAGTAAGATCCGTGTGTGTGTGTGTGTGTGTGTGTGTGTGTGTGTTCTATGGCTTGGTGAGCAGGGCATGCAGCTGGGTGACCAGGTCCAGGAGGGTGGGTACGGGAGAGTCTGCCGGACTCCCGGATCCCAGCTGGGCGCTTGCTCCATCCCTATGTACGCATTCTTCTCCCATTGAATAAAGCATATTTGTGTGTATTTTCTAAAAGCATTATTATTGTCCTGTGACTTTTCCAAATGTATGTGTTCTGTTGAACACTTTTTGTGGGTGTGTAGGCATGTCCCCATGGATGACTTTGCAAAGTTGGAAATGCCTGGAGATTCGATGACAGGTTGCATCTGAGTCTGTGTTCAATCCAGAAGGTGCAAACTGGGTAAATCTTAATCAAAACCAAGATGAACTGGATTCCTCTTACCTCCTTTTGGGCAAGAGCCCAGAGAATAGCTGCCTCGCAAAGCAGACAATACTGGCCTCCGTGAACAAATATGCTGATGGATGTATTGCAGCTTCCAATGTTCGTTTTTATGCTGCCAGCTGCAGAGGTGGGAGACAGGCTGAATGTTAAACATAAATAACATGACTTGGAATAATGAATGGTGCCACAAGTGCCCCATGGGAGGGTATAAATCCCAGCAATGAGGGACTGTATGGCTTGTTCAATACACACAAAATTACTTATGATCTTCTCAACCATCAATAACTCCACCTGCACCTCCATGTGTATGTTTCTGAGTTGGCACCAACATCTCCCTCTGGACATAAACGTACAAGGGATTGTTTTCCATCATGAGTGGATGGCATTTCTCCCAATTGGTTTATATGTTTTCCCTAGCTGTAGTTCTTAATTATGACTCACAGTATTCCTCTGATCTAGGATGACAGCTCCAGCAAAAATAAACAAGGCCACAACACTTCCTCCCATTGAGTGAAATGCAACGTTAGAAGCTACCCTACACCAAGTCAAATGACTGAGCCATCTAGCCAATTATGCTGACTTTCAGTGGCTCTCCAGTGTTTCAGAGCATCATCAGATGAACGTTTTATAGCACACTCGTTACTTTTGATGACACCACCCACCTCCCAGGAGTTTTCTGCTCCTTCTGGCCTTTTTTCCACAACAAAAAAAGACCTGGAAAATCCGACTGTTTGGAGTTGGAGCAAAACGTGCCACCATTTCCTGCTGAGTGCAGGAAAAGCAGTGCAATAAAAATGCCTACTGAATGGGCCACGTGGTCATTGTTTACTCCCTGTTTCTTCCCTGTGTAAAGCAGGAGGAAGTTTTGTGGGACAGAAGCAGGAGTGGGAGAAAGTGACTGTAGGGAAATGCAATTCCCCCCCCCCCCCCATCTAATCATGCTCTCAGACATGAGTCTTTCCCAGAGCTATGCCGGCACTGAACCAAGAGGTGGATGAAGATTTAATTTCAGTGGCTTTTTTAAAAAAAAAGTAAGAATTTAAGATCTCAAAGATTTTTTCTTTTCTTTTCAATTGAATTTTCCAGTAACTACAGCTGAGAGATTCATTCTCCCGGGTAGGTATGTGTGAATGAGCAGAACTCAAGCTCACAAAGTTCTCTAAATTTCATCTTGCAGCTTTTCTGACTTGAGTCCATCTCAGATCGCAAGCTTTGTTTTCATGGCTTGTGAACAATGTGATGTTAGGGTGGACAGCAGGCAGTGAGGCCTGATGGTCCTTGACAATCAGGGATGAATTGGGAAGTAAAAAAAAGCCTCTGTAGCATCAGAGCATTTCTGCTCCTGCATTGCTGAAAGAAGGATGGAACTCAAGGTCACCCAATGAAATGGATCTGCATTAGGTTTGGAAATGAACAAAGGAAATGTATTTCACCCAGAAAATAACTTACATGGAATTCAGTACAATAAGATATAATTAAGGCCACAAAGATGGGCCACATTAAAAAGACTTGGGCAGATACATGGGGGCTGTCTTCCAGTGGCTACAATTAAAACACAATAGCTAAATGGAAAATGTGAGGATCAGCAAAACTTGAGCTCACCAAAGTTCTCCAAATTCCACCTTGAAGCTGGTTCTGACTCAAGCCCCCAGATTATGAACTTCTGTGTTATTTCTCCCTTTTCACATTAAAACCCATCCATATTTCTGTGCATACTTCCCCACATGCACACATTCCGTGTGCACATCTTTGAAATGTGTGCATTCTTCTCCCATTGATTAAAGTGTAGTTGTGAGCTTTTTTCAAAAGGATTTTATGCATGTGCATTTTCCAGATATATGCATCCTGTTGAACACATCAGGGGGAGGGGCACAAATCAATTTGCAAGCTCCGAAATGTGCAGAAGCTGACAGCAGATTGTGAGTCCGTGTTTGGTTGAGAAAGTGCAAACTGGGCAAATCCCAATCAAAACCAAACTGAAACTATTTCTCATGCAGCCCTACTCTCAGTCTCAGGGCTTTCTAGCCCTACCTGGGTATGCTGGGACTGGACCAAGCGACGGATGGGGATATCATTTCAATTAGCTTTTGATAAGAATTGACAAAATTCTCTCCCAGATTTAAAAAAGTCCCTATCTCCTCCATCAGTGAGGAAGCTTGTGGACATCTTCATCAGCGTGGGTGGGTGCTTCAACATGGCTATTTCACACAGCTGCCTCCTCCATCACAGGAAACAGAGAGATGAGAGATGGCACTGGTTTGAAATAAAATTAATTTTTCACAGTGGCAGCTGCAGCTCCGTTGATAGATTACACGGCCATCTGGCAGAATTCCACCAAAGAGGATGGCCCAATGGCAGCAGCAGAGAAGCATCTGAGGCAGAAAGAATAGCAGGAAATGGATGGGTATGTTTGTCTTTTTTTTTTTTTTTTTTAAAGACAATCTATGCTTTTTATGAGACAGAATAATGAAATCCAAAGAAAAATGGGGGAGAAATTGGGAGCTGTTCGGTGGTGATATGGTGATTATCGGACAACAGAGAGAGCTGAACTCAACAGTCACAGAAGAAATATCCTTCCCCAAAGGGCTGTAGAGTAAGAGCTCTTAAAATGTATCGCATTGTCAGCAGTGGTCAATGGTGGACAATTAGTTGAGCACAGAACAGGGATGATGCCAAGGAAAGGCACCAATGAGTAGCAGCCAAGGCACAATCCTTAAGTAGGAATGTACGGATTTGGCTAACTCTGTTCTTGTCTGTATTTTGTGGTTGTCAGGTGTCTTTCACTCTGTTATCTGCTCTTTGACAGATGCGGATATTTTCCCCTTCTGGAAAAGTCCACAGAAAAGTCCACCATAATTTACGTAACTTTTTCTAACACGTAAGATTTTGCATATTTTTTCCTCTTAGCTCAGTGTACAATCAATGACAGGAGCACACACAGAAAGATTATTACCCAGCAGAGTCTGAGAAGTGGCTGAAGAGAGATCAGATATGTATTAAATGTGTGTGTGTGTGTGTGTGTGTGTGTGTGATTTCAATGGCACATACACTAGCATATTTTCTAGTAACCTTCGTATTTTTGTTAGGCATGTTGCAAGAGTCAGTGGTGGAAGTGGAGTCTGACAGACTCCTCCACATGCACACGCCAAACCTCCAAGACCCTGCTCACTGAGCCTGTAATGTTGTGTAAATGGCCCCTCTACAGCCTCTATTTGATCAACATTACTTTTATGGAAGTCCCGAGCCGCCATTTCTATGCAAAATGGTGGCTTGCTGGCATGAGTTTGCCCTATCCCTCAGGTTTTCCCACAAACTGGCAAACTGACAAGACACTCATGTCAGTGAGACTTCATTTTTATTGAGGAAATTACAGGGTCAAAGCATAACGGTTTCATTTTTCGACACCCACTTAACGCCGAAGGATAGTTAGAACACTTTAAGCACATTTCTTGATGCGAACTTTCCAGGTAAGCACTGGGGGATGGGTAGGGTTAGGCATAGCCATTATCCTATCTGAACTTCTCCAGACGCCTCATACACTGGCTCTTCAGAATTGACTCAGCCAAAGCCCGAACAAAATCCCAGGGAAAGAAAGAGCTCAAGGCATAGGGCTGCCTTTTGAGCTTGGCAGAGAGAGAGAGAGACAGAGAGAGATCATGCACCAGTAAATTTCAGCCTGCTGAAATGCTGAGCTGACCAAAGTAAGCAAGACCACAGGGAAATAACTTCTTAGGCCTAGGAAACTCCCCTGCACGTAGCCCCGGGGAAGCTCTCTCGCAGGCCACACACACACACAATCCAGAGCAAACACAAGTCCAAGTCTATGTAAGCCTCAGAGCACTTTCCATGGCACAATCCTTAGAAATTCAGAGTCCAAATAGGAAATGAGCGAGCATGTGCAGAGTGCTTCCAAAATCTCCAAACGGGTAGAATCCAAACACGAGGGGTTTCAGGCCAAGCATCAAAGGATGGTCTCTAGCAAAGCTTTTTCAGCCTTGCTAGCTATTATATACTGTCCAAAGCTACTTGACAGACAGGTCCTCTAACCTGTAAACTACACCCATTTGCCAACAGGGCAGCACAGGTCAACCTCCTTTTGTTGATGCTACAATGTGAGTGACAGCTTGTAAGAGTGCCCCCCCTCCTTATCCAAACATTCTTTGCTCCCAGAGAAACTATCTACTTCAAGGTCTCTGCTAGCAACTCCAGTGGGGAACAGAGATAGAGAAAAGCTTGCAAAGAAACAGACTTTCTTAAAACAATCCCAAATCTTCAACTTTAAATCCACAAGGCCTCCAGCCTTGTGAATAGACTTGCTATACTTCCTACATAATGATTGAGAGTTAATCTCTGGTGAAATCCATTTGTTTCTGAGCTTGTATGAAAACTGCACATGGAAAAATGTGTGTGTGTGTGTGTGTGTGTGTGTGTATATATATATATATGCATGCATGCAAACATATTTTAATTAATGGGAGAAGAATTTGTACATTCGGGGAAGTACACATGAAAATACACATGAAAATATGAGGAGGAGGAAGAAGAAGGCTAAGGAAGGTGCCTGACAGACATATGTCAGGGCTACAAAGAGGTGTATTTACCCCCACCCCCACCCCCACCACATCACTCACATGCACATGAACACTAAGGTCGTGGGACCTTTGCACTCCCTGAAAGCCCAATTTTTTTGCTCTAAAATTTGGAACTGTAATGTAAATGCTTTCTGTAGGGTATCACTTCATACAACTTGACTCTTATGTTTTGGTAACACTAGAGAAAAGTAAATGGGACAAAAGTGTAAGAAACCACTGCAACTAATTTTGTTTGCTGTGGCATCAACTCGAACAAGAATTGCATTTGATGTGGAGTTGAAAAGCACAGGGAGATAAATGTCTTAATTGGAATCAATATTAATTTCGTGCAATTTCACTTTTCTCCGCACTTCACAGCAAATGCAATTATCCCTCCAGAGCTCCATCGGAAGAAGCAACTAGCTGACTAAACAAATATTGCTGGTGCCCAGGAGGTTGGGATTCTCTCTGTGAGATTTCATTTCTTCTTAGGGGCTAATTGATTTCCCATTTTAGCTGTCAGGGAAAAGGTTAGAGGTCTTGTGGTCAGTTACTGGGAAGGTGAGGGAAAGATCCCTGTATGTTCTATTTTTGGTGGAATCCACCACAATTTGCTATGCAGACATTATTGATCCATGTTTGTCACATTCCCTATCTTTACTGGCCCAGGGAATGTTAATATCCCAGCTTTCTCAGCATCAGGCAAGGCGTGTGTGTGTGTGTGTGTGTGTGTGTGTGTGTGTGTGTGTGTGAGAGAGAGAGAGAGAGAGAGAGAACGAGAGAGAACGAGAGAGTTCTATTCCACTTCAGATTACAATCCAACCTAGAGAAGAAGAATTGTGCTTGATAGATACTCGATTGGTTGGAATGCATGTGAATATTACAAGTATTCCAACCGAGTATAGCGAATTAGGTAATTATGTTCACTAGAAACATCAGGATATTCACCAGCCTGTTTCTTAAGGTTCCTGCGTGTATGTTTACATCCACATCAGCTAAAGACATTGGGCATGATCCAGCACCAAAGCTGAGCATGTGTCCTTCCCATTGGTTTTAGTAAGACAGTTAAGGGTGTGCTTAAGAGTCACATTACATGTGAATGTGTTTTTGAGATGGATGAAAGTGAAGAAACTGAAGCTTAATCCAGACAAGATGGAAGTTTGGTAGGTGGGGACATCTGCCCTTCTAGATAGAGGGATTCTACTGGGATAGGATAGGGTTGCATCCCATCCTTCTGACACTTGAAAAGACAGGTGTCAGAAATCACCAAGAGTGCTTTTTACCATCTTAGATTGCTACGTCTATTGCGATTCCATCTAGGGATAGCGGACCTAGTTATACATCCTCGTGACATTGCTATGCATCAATAATAAATCCAAACAAGTGCAGTCTACATGGGGGTGCTTTTGAAGATGACTCAGAAGCTTCACTTGATACAGAATGTCGTCATTCGTGTCCTTGGTGGTGTTAGATTAGGAGAGGTCAACCCATGGTCCGTAGCCCCTGCCACAGGCACCGAATTCAATGAATTCAATTCAAAAACAAAAGGAAAAAAGGGAAAAAGTGCACTTTTTAAATGACACTTTTAGCACTACAGAAAGCTAAGAAGCCCTAAATTTAGTTTCAGAACACATGTACGATGCTCACAGCCATGGCGTGAGGCCTGCAGGGAAGTCCAAGAGGCAAAAATATCTCTTTGATTCCCAAAGTTGCCTACCCCTGGACTAGATGAACAGTGTGGCATAGTGGCTGGAGTGTTGGACTGGCAGTCGGGAGATCCAGGTTCTAGTCCCCGCTCAGCCATGGCAATCCGCTGGGTGACTTTGGGCCAGTCACAGACTTAGCCCAGCCTACCTCACAGGGTGGTTGTTGTGAGGATAAAATGGAGAGGAGGATGAGGATTGTGTACGCCGCCTTGGGTTCCTTGCAGGAAAAAAGGCGGCATATAAATGTAATAAATAAATAAATAAATATTACACAAATACTGTACCACCTTCACTCTCCATGTTCCGGCCCACTTTAAAGTACTGGATTCTTTAAAGCCCTAAACATTTGGGGGTCCAGGTTATTTGAAAGACCAACAACAACCATAGGAACCTGTCCATGCTTTAAGATTGTATTTTGAGGCCCTCCTCATTGCCTGCCATTAAGTTCAGTAAATTATGGGAACACATGCAATAGGAGAAGGAAATTATGAATTTATGAGGAATGGGGCCCAGAAAACTTCTCCTCAGTACATCAGAAACTTTGGAACTTCTGTATTTCTCTCATTATGAAGTAGCCTGAGCCCATGACGCCTGTCTTCTTTCTTCTCTCATAGACATATCGGCAAAATATGTGGATGTTTGAGCTGGGGGGGGGGGGGTTATTCTTTTTCTTTTTTTTTTTTTTAAAGCAGAGTACATTTTTTCCTCAATCCACCCTCCCTCCCTTTCCCTTCCATATTTGAAAAGACACCCTACCAACAAGTAATTAAACTGCTGTAGGCTAAAAGACAATCTTGTATCTCTTTGGAAGCCTTATCTCCTGATTAACCACAAAGCCACAACAGAGCGCCTGGAAGACTCATTATAACATCCGCAACCGGCGTGGGTCTCTTCGATGCAGGGGCAGGTATGATGAGCGAGTACTGGGTGCCCCCCCTCCCACTGTTGCGATGGCAGCATCCGGTCTCTTATTCTCACTGAATTTAAACCATTAATTCAAAGCGATGCTCGGGTCCATTTGGAGCGAGAGCTCCGAGCCCTGCCAACTTTCTTGCCTGTGCTTCAGCCTGCCAGAGCAGAGACAGGAAAACTAATTAATGCTTCGACACTTTGTTCTGGGAGGCGCCGGTCCGCCCACTCATGTTGCCCCTGCTGGCACTGGCAATGTGGGAAGTTGTTGATTTCCTATACAGCCATGCTTTTTCATTATCGGCTTTGCCTACGTGCCATTGACATTGTGGGAGGAGAGCACGTGATCTGCTGCTTCTAATTCCATGGCCGTGCGTGTCTCAGCTAGCTCCTGAGCAACAAGAGAAGTCGGGGAACAAGAGGACACTCTAGAGCAGGGTTGTTGAACTCCCGTCAGTCTACGGGCCAGATTCGGTTTTGGAAAAGCTCTTGGGGGAGGGGCTACATACCAGTAGTGGGTGGAGCTGAAGACAAAAGGGTGGGGCCAAAAAAAATACAGCTCTTGCTCCACCGATTCTTAAAACAAATTGAAGCATCTCAATTTTCTTTAAAAAAAAATAGAATTGGAGAAAAACTGCACAGAAAGGGTTACAACAGTCAATGACGAGACAGTCTTATGGCTCATGATCTAAAAAGGTGCGTGAGAAAAGGAAAGAGATTGGGGGAAGAAAGCAAACAACGCATGAGCGAGTTGCTCAGATGGGTGGGAATAGATCAACTGAGCTCAGGTTTGCACTACATCTATTGATCATAAGGGTGGCTTTTTCATTGCTGGCCTGTCTCTCTTTTCTTTCTTCACTTCTGCACTATCTCTTCTTTTGAGCCCAAGTGTAATCTGTTTCTTTTCCTATCCCCTTGGTGCAAGATGTTCCTCAGGTGCCCTTCCGGTGGTAGTTGGGAAAGGAAGGGTCAGCCACTGGGGAGATAGATGGATAGGTAGGGTGCCGTCACAGAAAACGGCCACAACCTTTTGGCGGTAGAAATGGCAATATTAAAGATGTACTGAAGGTCATTTGCTCAATAGCAGTATTTTATTTTATTCATTTATTTATTGCATTTCTATACCACCCAATAGCCGAAGCTCTCTGGGTGGTTTACAAAAATTAAAACCATGAAAACCATTTAAAATATAAAACAAACAACAGCATAAAAACGTAATATAAAATACAGTATACCATGGTAAAACTGAGCAGCAATGCAGAGATCTATACAGTTTTTTAAAAAACAAATTTAAAACAGCATCGTTAAAAATTAAGCTGATAAGCTGTTAAAATATTGAGAAAATAAAAAGGTTTTCACCTGGCGTCTAAAAGAGTATAACATAGGTGCCAGGTGAACCTCTCTAAGAAGCTCATTCCACAGCCGGGGTACCACAACAGGGAAGGCCCTCCTCCTGGTACCCACCTGCCTCACTTCCTTTGGCAGGGGCTGACAGAGAAGCAGCCCTGAGGATGATCTTAGAGTCCGGGCAGGCACATATGGGAGGAGGCGTTTCTTCAGATAACCTGGCCCCAAGCCGTTTAGGGCTTTGAAAATTAATACCAACACTTTGAATCAAGTCCAGAGTAGGGCTTTCCTGTTGGAACACAGTTCTCTCTCTCTCTCTCTCTCTCTCTCTCTCTCTCTCTCTCTCTCTCTCTCTCTGCAGCTGATGTGTTTTATTCCATAGAAATTCTGTTCCCAATGGAAACAAGACAGCACACACTAAAGTCATTCGGGATGGACAGAATCACCCTTGTTGAGCATCCGACAATGTTGTGAGCCCATCCACCCTCATCCAGAACCTCCGTTGCTGCACACAGTGGAGGATCTGGGAATTACCTATGCCCCACATTGCGTAAATGGCAGCCATAAGGGCTCCATTCATACAAGATTAAAGGCATGAATGGAGCATTCACACCTTTGCGGAGGGCAGGCTTCAGGGTTGGGATGGGCATCAGCCCTGTTATGCTCCAACAACATCTGGAAAGCCATAGGGTTCCCATACCTGTGATAAAGGTTCAGTTAATCTCTAGGCAAATAACTTACCCAAGAGTTTCTTTGAAATCCATATTGTTACTTACACAGATACACAAACCTCCTTTGCCCATCAACATTTTCCTGAATGATCACTACAGTAACTTATTAAACACGGCATTTTTCCTTTCGAAAAATCAGTAAAAGGCTTTGAACATTGATTTTTACCTTCAGGCAAACATGTTACATTTGGGGAAATGGCAGTGTGTGGTGTGTGTGTGTGTGTGTAATGGTTTTGATCTGTTTCCCTTTCCATTTTTTTATTGAGCCTCTGAAGTCACAAAATCTGACATCTCACTCATTCGTTTCCCCGGCTCCAAGGTCCCTTTGGAATATATTTCTTTTGATGGGCAGAGGAGAGTAGGATGGGATGGGGAGAAAGTATTTCTGTGACCAAATTTATTCAGCTTACAGAACTGGACTGGTTCCATGTAGGGATGTCAGAGAAATGTGCATCAATTTTAAATTACTCCCAATTTCTATTAATCTGACCTGGGAATTCTGCAGCAGATCAGCTTTTTCTGAATTGCATGGATTCCATGGCTTGGGGACCATTTTATTTTGGTAACTTTTCGAGGCTATTAGCAAAAATTCATAGTTAACTGCACATTATTGCTAATAAGCATTTGTTGATACAATTATGAGTAGTTGCACAAGTGGAAGAACAGGGATGTACAAGGATCTGGAATGACATTAACAAAATATGCACATCCTGAGTTCTGTGATATGTCTGTGGCACATTATTTCTGCTAAGACAGTGGAGGGGGAGGGATAAACTCTCTGAACTTTCAGTTTGCATTGGGGCTAGACAATGATGTCAATTTTGATTCCTCTCTGTTTTTCATTTTTTCAATTACAGCTTCAAATATGTGGTGTGCATTCTTAAGTTGGCATGAAAATTCATATGGATTTTTGCGTGCATTTCCCCCCACACACACACACAAACATTTGTGCATGCAATTTCCCCTAATATACATGCTCCATGCAAGCAATTCTCCCTAATTTGAATTCATGTATTGATATGAAATTGCGAAATTTGGTATGTTCACATTAAAATGCAAACTGAACGCATTTCTGCCCCCCCCTTCCTACTTCACAGTATGGAAGTTACTTATGGGGTGGTCCATGGACTTTAAGATGGGTGTGGGGCTCAGAGTTAAAGCCCCTAGTTTGCTCTCAGGTATCTCCAGGTACAGCTCAGAAAATTGCGCATTGTGAGAAACTTGCGCATCATGGGGAATTGTGCTTTTTTTGTATGCAAAATTTGCACATTTTGAGGCATTTGCACATTTTGAGAAAGGTGTGCATTTTTAAAACACACCTATGGCAAATGTGAACACAAGTCTGTGACGGTGTGAACATTTTTGGAGAAAACACGCTTGCATTTCATGTTTGGGATTACGAGCGGGGCATTTTTGAGTGATTTGCAAAATGGATTTGTGAAATGAAATTCTCATGCATCCCAACACTGTATAGCACTCTGAAAAAGATGTCATAATTGCCCTTTGGAGTGATGCTTTGTGATATCATAGCATTCGTCCCAGAGGCCTTCCTAGTACAAAAATATGGCCCTCCCCACAGCCCAGCACAACACAAAGGCACTATGAAATGCCTTCCACATTTCAAAATCCATTGGTAATAAACACTGGGTAAATGATGAGGGATGTCAAACTAATTAAGTTCTCATTGGAGTGAATGCTTGCAATTTATGGATTCATGTTTACATTACCCTTCTCCCATAAACTGGTCAATAGCAAAACTGGCAGCCCTGGGAGATCCATCACAGGCTCCCAGGAGGGCAGAGGAAAATAAATTTTACACTGGTAAAACAATCCATAATTCTCAGGTATGTTTTCCCCCTGTCTATATATACAAGTGATAATTAATGAGAAGTCCCCCCCCCCTTTTGAGTCTTGCAAGGAGAATGCAGAGGTTGGAGCATGCGGATTTGGCATTCCATGGATATACAAAGGAACGAGTTGGGTGATCTTGCTTTGAAAGTTTCAGAAGATCACTTCAGTTCCAAATACTGATTTGGCTTGCTGATGCCACAGGAATACAGAATCGTGGAATCAAAGGCTAGTTTAGAAAAGGGAATCCCAAATGATCGGGGCACTGGAATGACAGATGCAATATAACGGGGGACATGAAAGAGGTGTGCATGCTATGGAGAAAGCAGAGAGGGTGGAGAGCCACTCCCTCTCTCATAATAATAGATCCAGGGGTCATCCAATGAAGATGAATGGTGAGCAATTTCGGACAACTCAAGGGAAGTCCTTCTTCAGGCACTATGTGGTGGCCAGGATGTCAACAAAACTGCTGCTGTTTTCACTTACAGTGGCATCAATTAAAATGAGAGTTGAGGTGGGAAAGCTCAATAACTAACATGCTGTAGGATTAAAATATGGACCGGTTTTACCAGAAGAGCTCTGACTATGGTGATTTGGGAGAGGGAAAGTATGGGACTTTGCGATGGCCATTCGCCC
This sequence comes from Anniella stebbinsi, assembly GCA_029215795.1. Lineage (NCBI taxonomy): Eukaryota > Metazoa > Chordata > Lepidosauria > Squamata > Anniellidae > Anniella > Anniella stebbinsi. The sequence continues at coordinate 407,658,888 of JARDYH010000001.1, read as the reverse complement.
AACACCACCAGACTTCACATTAAAAAAAAGTGCCTTAATCTGGTTTTGAAGCATAGTAACTCTCTGCTCCTTGCACCTATTCTCCTGAAACTTTGAAGGTTTATTGACTGGGGATACCTCTATGATGTGTGCCACCTTTTTTTTTTTAACCAGTTCTCCCATAGAAAAAAAATTGGGGGAGAGAAAGGGAAGCAAATCAAACCCAAATTCTGGGACTCCCTTCCACATACGACTGCATCTATCCTTCTGAAAAATTGCAGGTTCCTATCAAAGAGCACCTCTAGACTGCTATTTTCACAACAACGGTCCACAAGGAACAGAGGAGAGTAAGAGCTTCCTCTTTTTGTAAAGAGTGCTTTTTCACAAAAGAACAATATCACTCTGAAATTTAGCAAGCTTCAGAAGAGGCAACTGTCCCAGTGATTTTCATCAAAGACATCATCATCATAATCAGTTATTTATTTATTATTTTAAACCATTTTTATTGCACCACCTTACCATATCTGGCATTGTGGCGCTTTACAAGAATACATAAAACAATTTCAAATAAAAACCCTGAACCCACATTAAAATTTAAACCACCCCTCCCCAAAACTCTTGTGAAAATAAGAACCCCTTACAGAGGCACTTAAAACAATTAACAGTGGGAGCCTTTCTAATCTCCAGTGGCAAATTGTTCCGTAACCGGGGACCAATTGCTGAAAAAGCCCTGGCCCCGTACATTCTAAATTGTAGCGGGGGACGATCAAGTCACCCTGCCCCTGAGAGCGGGTCTGCCAATGGTGGGACAAAGGAGCAAGATGAACATTCAAGTAACCAGAGCCCAAACAGTGCAGGGCTTTATACAAAGTTAAAAAAAAAAAAAAAACCCTTGTACTGCATCATCATCATCATCACATCTCAGAAGCTCCCCTTTAAAATATATATTATTAAAAAATAAACCAAAGACCCTTGCACCTATTTGCTTGACCTTTGGCCATGCTGGCATATATTAATCAATCCCGACAATCAAATAACAAGTTATAGGGTTGGGGGTTGTTTGTTAGTTTTTGGGTTTTTTTAATCCCATGACTGTCAAATATAGAGATGAAGCCCCTGGGACCCCACATTTTGGTTCAGGTTTGGTATCCAAGTTGGAGCAGATGGGCTCTGAATCAGTCTGAGTGGAATTGAGCTGTTTTCTGAAGCACTGATTTGGGGTCTGAGTCAAATCTGGAAGATCGTGCACAACATGAGTTATCCCCCACTACAGCACCATCCCTGCATTAAAGCTCTATATGGTCACCCACCACCCCCTGTGTCCTCTTGGCATATTCCATCTCTCAGTGCCCAAAGCATTTATGATGGTATTTGGGAAGTTATAAAAATCTGCAACTGAACTCGAGGGAGTTTAGATTCCTATAAATCCATCTTACATGTTCTGCAGTTGACAGGATGCTTTCTGAGGTGGGCAAATCCGTGGGTTTGAGGAGCAACTTTTTTTTTTTACTTTTGGGAAAGGGGGATTGGTGCAAATTCAGGAACATCAGAGCAAATGCACACTTTCTTTAATGCACGTAAGCATTATTGCAAGGACAGATTTGCAAATGAATGATATTCCTGTACAAAAACACACACAAAACATCAGATTCCAACAATGAGCAGCACACAATGGAACAGAAGTTCCATGACAACCAGTGAAACATAGATGGAACTGCGGGAATGAAATCCATAAATGACACCTACTTTTCTGAACCTTGTATACTTTTTCACCAAAGGTGAAGAGCTTTCAGGTTTCAAAATCCATTGGCTTGTTTCTTTTAGCTCCACCTATTTTTAATGGCGGTGCCTCTACGTCTATTCACACGCCTTCTATTTTCAGTGACTTGTTTCTATTAATTGTGTTGAGTTTTCGGTGGGTTTCCCCCCACACAGATTGGTTTACTTGCATCAGCCGCAGGCTTTTGCATTTAAAAAAAATTGGTACAAGGAATAAACACGGGATTGCAAATGACTGAGGTTACCCAGAGGGTGTCTTCATGGTGCCACTTTGCTGCTCCTTCCTCATAAAACCACGTGGTATCACTGCTGTGGGGTGGGAGTGGGAAATCCCCACGGCAGGAGGGAGTACAGGGTTTCCAGAGGCCATTCAGCTTGTCGGGCCTACCCCCTGCCCTCTGCCCAGCCTTCTTGCTCTTCTGACAACTTACTAGGGTGACCAGATAAAATCCAGGTCAGGGCTCATGTAACTTTAACAGTTGTAGAGAAAAGGGAATTTCAGCCAGTGTCATTTGTATGCAATTAGTTCCTGGTGAAATTCCCTCTTCATCACAAAAGTTAAAGTTGCAGGGGCCCTGACTTCTTTTGTAATAGTCACTTTAGTATAGTGCCTGCACCTTTAACTGTTGTGATGAAGAGGGAATTTCACCAGGAACTAATTGCATACAAATGACACTGGCTGAAATTCCCTTTTCTCTACAACTGTTAAAGTTACATGAGCCCTGACCTGGATTTTATCTGGTCACCCTAATCTAGGTCAGTACTGCCTACACGGACTGGCAGCAACTCCAGAGGTTTCAGGCAGGCGCCTTTTCCAAACCTGCCTGGAGATGCCAGGGATCAAACCTGGGACCTTCTGCATGTGAAGCAGAGGCCCTACCACTCTTTCCCGAGCCACTAAGAGCAGAGCGCTCCAGTTTACCTTTGCAAAGAAGTTGGCAAAAGAGACTAGGCGAGTTAATGCCTACCTCTTTCGGGCTATTCCTGTGCCCCAACCAAATGATGACTGCTGGCAGGTGATCCTCCCAAGGACATCTGGATGAACGCTATTGCAGGCAGAATACTGGGCTAGGTGGATGCTTGGTCCGATCCTGGAAGCTGCGGGAGGGTTGGAAGGTTGGTCCTCTCAACGCGATTTCAAAGCCTGCCCAAGTGTTCTTTTCTTCCTTTGGTTTAAAGTAAGCCTTCCATTCTTTTACTGATGGCAAAGCCAGGGGCAGTGTGCATGCAGCATTCCACCCCATTGCTCACCTTCTTGCCAAGGAACACAAAAGCAGGAGGACGGGGGGAGAATTCTGCATGAAATGGTCTATTAAAGTTTTGAATTTCACTCTGTTAGACCACTATTATATTTAAAGTTCTGCACTGAATGATCACCAGTCCCCTCATTGTCCCACCTCTAGACATGCACACACAAATGTTTGAGTACAGCCAGGGGCATCGTAAGGCCTAGGCCCTGACTCTATTTCCCGCAGCCTGGATCTCTTCACCAGAGCCCTAAGTTAGGGTGACCAGATAAAATCCAGGTCAGGGCTCCTGTAACTTTAACAGTTGTAGAGAAAAGGGAATTTCAGCCAGTGTCATTTGTATGCAATTAGTTCCTGGTGAAATTCCCTCTTCATCACAACAGTTAAAGTTGCAGGGGCCCTGCCTTCTTTTGTATATGGTCACTCTAGTATATATAGTGCCTGCAACTTTAACTGTTGTGATGAAGAGGGAATTTCACCAGGAACTAATTGCATACAAATGACACTGGCTGTTAAAGTTACAACTGTTAAAGTTACATGAGCCCTGACCTGGATTCTATCTGGTCACCCTAAACTTACCAACAGTCACTTTACACCCTGGAATGGCCCCAGTGGATGGACTGTGGTGACCTTGCTTCAAAGCAAAAATTCAGGGTAAGTCCCTAACATTTTAAATGTGCGGCTTCAGGGGAAAGCCCCGTGGTGCTTCCAAGTTGGCAGCTGTGTACGTATAACCAACGCAGCGCCAATAGACAGGGTCCCAGGTTAGATTCTAAACAATTACTTCAAAGTCAAACAACAGAATCAATACGCAAGCCTTTTAATTGTGTCGTTTTGCCATGGGTCACCTGGTAGAGAGACAACCGTGAAGGAGAATTTAGAAATGAAGAAATACACCTCAGGGCAGAGAGATGCAAACCATTGCCGTCTGGTAAAAGCATGGATTGGATAACCAGCAGCCTTGCTTGCTTCTGGCTATCTAAGCTGCTACACAGAACTCTGGGGCATCCATCCACTCTACAATCAACTTATTGCTACTCTTGGGATAAACTTCATTTGGGAACTCTCAAAATACTCTTTCCATTAGAATCAACATGATGGCTAGAGATTAAGGATTAATGACAATTGATTTAGAAACAGGGGGGATCTTTTGTGTTTGTGCATTGCTGGTTTAGTCCTTTCTTTTTAGAAAAAAAAAATGCTACTTGGAGAGAAGGGTGGGAGAGAGAAAATTGAGTCCTGAGCTGCTTATGATTGAAGTGGTGTTACAATAATTAATTAACCTTCCTCAACAAATTGCAGACCAATCATTAAAACTGACAGTACTGAGAACTTACTGCTATAAAGAAGCTAAATTCTGATCCCAGTCTCTTCCATGAAGCTGGAAATAAATGGGCACGGTCAAAGCCCAGTAATGTATTTTGGGTTACATGTTGAGCCCCTCATTTGAAGGTTCATATTTTTATAGGGTTGAGCCAAATGTTTTGAGATCTAAGAGGGTTTTTCAGTGTTCTCTTACCTAGGGATGGCCATATATGTCAGATCTGATTCTATGGAGTTCTTTTTCCTTTCCATTTCCAGTCCATTTCATGCTAGTCTAATCAGGTTTTATCAGCTGTCAAACTTTTTTTTTTAAAAAAACCCTAAAAATCAAGGAATGAACCCATCTGCTTCAAACTTGGCATGGCTAAATCCCTACTTAAGAGCTATCATGGTGCCAAGTTTCATCTCTTAATCTTTAAAAAAATGATGGAGATGTAAGCATTTTTGTTAATTCCCAAAGGCTATAATGAAGTGATTATCCAAAAACGGAATGGTGCTCCCACGAGGTGCATTCTCCATAGGTATTTGATGGTTTTCAACCCATCCCCTCTCCACCCTGAAAACTCAGAGCTTCATTGGAGTTTCGGATCTTTGGGCTGGAGTGCACACCCCTATGAGTTACGGCTACCTAGTTTCCAATCAAATATAAAGAAAAGCTTCCTGACTGTAAGATCTGTGGAACAGTGGCACAGTCTACCTACAGAGGTTGTGGGTTCTCCATCTCTGGAGATTTCTAAAGAAGAGGCTAGACAGCCACCTCTCCTGGATGACTTAATGGATTTTCCTGCACATTACAGAGGGTTGGACGAGATGATCCTTGTGATCCCTTCCAACTCCACAATGCTATGATTCTATTATTCCACATACTGTTGAAATGTACACATTTTTTGCACATGTTTCAAATGTGTTCAGTATATCAGATCTGTTATTCCTGTTCTGCAGAATGCATTGCAGGTCTGGAAGCGTATGGATTTGTGAATGCAAAGACATCTGGGTCAGCATCCACTTCAGGTTCAGATTGGGGAATTTCATCAGGAAAAAAAATTGAAATGGATTGCTCACACATCCCTACTCTTACCATTGGTTGCCAGACAGTAGCAAAAGTTCCTATTTCTTTTTAAATGTCACTGTTGCAGACATTGTCTCAATTGTCATCAGCCATCATAAACCCCAACTACCACACTCCATGGCTTGTGCGAATTTCACTGATAGGGATGGGTGAACAAGCCATGTTTGAGCTCTCCAAGTTCCTCTGAACATCAGCTTGCTGCTTGACTCTCTTCAATTTCCACTTGTTTAGCCTGGAGAAGAGAAGATTGAGGGGAGACATGATAGCACTCTTCAAATACTTGAAAGGTTGTCATACAGAGGAGGGCCAGGATCTCTTCTCTGTCAACCCAGAATGCAGGACACAGAATAATGGGCTCAAGTGACAGGAAGCCAGATTCTGGCTGGACATCAGGAAAAAACTTCCTGAGGGCTGGAGCAGTATGACAATGGAACCCATGACCTAGGGAGGTGGTGGGCTCTCCCACACTAGCGGCATTCAAGAGGCAGCTGGATAGCCATCTGTCAGGGATGCTTTAAAGTGGATTCCTGCACTGAGCAGGGGGTTGGACTCGATGGCCTTATAGGCCTCTTCCAACTCTAGTATTCTATGATTCTATGTTTTTGCATGCGCAGGGAAATTGTGCAAAGCATACAGCTATTGGATGCGAAAGTGGCACAAAGTGTTCCTAAATTTGCATGCCTTCCCAAATTTGTGCAACTTCCCTCCATAAAGTGTGGGTGATTTTAAAAATTCAGATTTTGAGAAGGTTGTGCATTAGGAGAAAATTGTGCATTTCCCCCCAAAATTTGTGCATATCAAAGGCGTTGTGCATTTTTCATGTACATCAATCAGTCAACCTTTATTTACAGTCAACAGAGGAATCATAAGTGGTCTAGTGAGGAAAACCAAGTTCAGATATTTGGCCACTTGCTTGGGTATTCACTTGCTGGTACCCTGTACTAAAACAATCATAAACAAATCATCTGTAAAATATTTTGTGAATGTGAATGGAATTTCAAGAATTTGCAAATATTTTCAGAGGAAACGTGTCCCTGTTTGCATTTGGGATTGCGAATGGGGCATTTTTGAGTGAATTGTGAAGTGAAATGAAAATCTCTCACACACTTATTAGCAGGGTGCGGTGGTCCAGTTGCGAAGCCCATGAAGTGGTTTTGTGTATCAGTTTGGCATACAGGATACGGCTATATACACCACTGGCTGGGGAACAAGGGCAGGAGGGTGCTGTTGCACTCAAGTCCTGTTTGTGGATTTCCTGTGGGCAGCTGGTTGGCCACTGTGTGGACAAAATGCTGGACTAGATGGACCTCGGTCTGATCCAGCAGGGCTCGTGTGCTAATATTCTTGTGATCTGTTTGTGAAGTCAGGAGGTTGAGTAACATCCTATTATTAACTAACTTTTGTCATCAAGCAAATTAATAAAACAAGCAGCTGCTCTCTGCGTTTTGCCATATGAGAACTAACAGGAGATGGCACGGTGACCTTGCTGAGCACCTTGGCTTTTATGTAGCTTCAACATCTGATTTATGTGCTTAATTACATCGCTTCTGTTTCTGGAAATTCATTGGTTAAAGACTGAACAGATGTGTGTTTATGTTTATTATGGAACAAGTTTATGGCTCTCTCCTTTTTTCGTTTGCTTTAATTACAGCATAAGGGTGCAAGGGAAAGATTTTTCCCCAGTGTTTTAAATGTTGGAAGCTACGGAGAATAAACTGGGAAAAGAGTTCCTCAATAAGTTAGGTCAAATGTCTAATTTGCCCAGGAGCCTCTATTCATTTGGGTTATGCAGTTCCAGTTTTCTTTCACCTAGCAAACTCTTAAAATCAAGCAGGATTTGGAAGGATGGTGGTTCCAGCTAGCGATGCTCCAGAATATAATTCAATCTACATTTCGAAAAGAACTGATCTGATTTGCATCTCTGGAATTAATGTACAGATTGGAATGCAGCCATCTGAGGGATGGGGGAAGCTATATTTGGAACCACTAAGATGCTTCGGACATCTTTTTATACTGCTTGTCTCACGTCCCGTCCCCATTATGTTTGAGATCACTGCTCACTTTGTGCGGATGGGAGATTTGCACACATCGCGCAGCGATCAAATGGGGGACTTGTATACAACTCACAAAATGAGCGCAAATTTCCTCCGTGGATTAAAATGGGGCTGATACTGTCTGCTGAGGAAATGTGCACAAATGAGGAAATATGTGCCAATTGAGCTGGGAATCAGGAACAAGATGAACGAGATCATGTTTTTGACAAGGCTATCCTATCATGTGGGCTGGGATATTATTGGTCAGTGGCCAGGCTGCCTGATGTATCCGAGGCAGTAAGCCTGTGTACACTAAGTTGCTCAGGAAAATGGGTGGGAGGGTGCTGTTGCACCTGTGTTCTGCTTGTGGGTTCCTGGTCAACATCTGGTAGGCCACTCTGTGAACAGAATGCTGGACTACAAGGACTCTCAGTCTGATCCACCATGGCTCTTCTTGTGTTCTTATGTCTGTACCCGTGCTCTGTACCACCCTGAACTCTGACTTGTAACCAGAAATGACATGGTAAATTTTGAAGTACAGGTGCTCATCATGAGGGTCGTCATAGCCATGCCCCCAAGGAGAGTTTTTTTAGAAAAAAAAAATCAGGCATTGCATGCATTAATCCATATCAACAATCCAGTCCTAGCCATCTTCATCTCCTCCAGGAGCAGGTTTGATGTAAAGGTAATGGGGCTTCAATGCCCATTGAAGACCAAGCCACTGCCAAATATCACAAGGGACAATATATTGTCGGGAGAGATGTCATGAGAGTCCAGGGGACTCCCTTGTACTCACCCTCCCAGACCCTGCTCACTCAGCTGCAGGGAACTCTCATACCTGCATCTCAAGTGCCCCATGGCTCAGCAAGCACCCAGCAGCCACCTGCAGTGCCACTAGCAGGGGAGCAGCAGCAGCTCAGCAAGCACCCAAGGACACCAGGCTCAGGTGAGTCCATCCATCCCAAAATTGCTGTTGGAAAAATCCATTTCCCCTCTCAACAACCGTGAGAATATTAGCTAAGCTCAGAGGGAGCAGAGACTTCTGAGTAAGGATGGCGGAAAAAATCAAAACAGATTTCAAATGACCTTGGATTTCTATGAATTGGACCCACAGATCCCATAATGGACCAACATCTTCTGAGTTGCACAGAATCCATGCATTTGTGGACCTTTTTAAAAACTTTTTGGAATTGTATGCAAATGTAGTCACATTGAAAATGCAAAAAATCACTGGAAAATACACTGATGTATACATTATTTGAACACACGCATATACACAATTTATACATAGCTGATGCCAAACACAGAAAAAAAAAACATGAAAAATGTTACAAGCAACCTGATGTTATGTAAATTGTGGTGGACATTTTTGCATGCCTTTCTTAAGGGGTGGGGGGTATTCGATTTCGTCAATGAATAGATGATACCAGACAGTCCACGAATCACAGATGCAATGGATTAAATGAAATCAGCACATCCCTTATTTCTGAGGAGGTGGGAGATGACTTCAGCGCCCCTGCTAATAAAAGAAGTTCTGGTGCTGCATCCCCACAAACCCTGGTTCCACTACACCACTGCATGTAACCAATAATATTTAACTCACTTCTGTGCATTTCTTGCTTCTGAACCTCAATTCACTCCATGCTGCAGGTAAAACTTCCTTTTTTTCCAATCCTCATAGACACGGCAATGGCATGATTAGAACAGGTTTATGACCTTCAGAGTTCAGCTATTAATGACTATACCACGGAAGAGCATTTATAATAGAAGACCACTATTCTCCTTCATCGTTCAGCATCGGCAGAGGTTGTGTTTTGCAAGGAAAACCGGTTGCACCATTCCTCCATTAACATGTGTTAAATCATTGAATCAGGAAGGGTGTACTCCAGCATATAGAGGATGGGGTAAAACAAGGATTACAGGAAACTGAACACGCATCCCAAACATAGTCCTCTTGCTGCAAATGAGAGCCATTTTTAAAAAAAGGAATTGTGCCTTCAACTTTTACATGGGTTTACCCCACCACTTCCTTTCCTTTGGAAGATATGATACATGCTTTTGCACTTTATTTAAAAGGTTTCTTTTCTGTTTCTTAAATGACCCACTTATTTGAAGAGACCTGTGCATTGCTAATCACCTAAATGCACAAAAACATTGTGTGTGTGTGTGTGTGTGTGTTTCCAAGCCACTGGGAGGTTCCTACAGAGATTTTGATGAAAGAAGACTTTTGTTAAGGAAGTTGAGTTCTTTTTTTTAAAAAAATTATGGAGTCAGGCCTATATGACCTGGTTTCAAATTCTGCCTTCCTGTGAGTGTAAGTGGGCTGACCATATGAAAAGGAGGACAGGGCTCATGTAACTTTAACAGTTGCAGAGAAAAGGGAATTTCAGCCGGTGTCATTTGTATGCAATTAGTACCTGGTGAAAACACCTCTTCATCAAAGCAATTAAAGTTGCATGCACTATACTAGAGTGACCATATACAAAAGAAGGCAGGGCCCCTGCAACTTTAACTGTTGTGATGAAGAGGGAAATTCACCAGGTATGAATTGCATACAAATGATTCCAGCTGAAATTCCCTCTTCTCTACAACTGTTAAAGTTACATAAGCCCTGTCCTCCTTTTCATATGGTCAGCCTAGTGTAAGGAAGTCAAATGATGACTAGTATGTGTGAATGGACAGTGAGAAACAGAGAAGACTGGCATTAGAAATAATGGGTTGGATTAAGACAAACTTATACTTAGAGAAGAATCATTGAAAACAATGGAACTGAAGTTAGTCATTGATTTCAGTGGGTCTATGTTAAGTGTGATTACATCTGGCTTGAAAATAGGGATCTTGCAGGAATCTGCAGGAGGTGGAGTCCAGCCACTCAGATCCTGCTCAACAAGCTGCAGCCACCTGCTGGACCCATTTGCTAGGCGCTTGTGTAGTCTGTGAGCGCCCGCTGGTCACCTATCTCCTTAGCAATCTGCCATTTTGCATCCACTACAGTTCAGGGGCAAACTGCCCCTTCACTGGCAAACTACCACCCACCCATGGGACAATCTTGGGGTGAAAAGTGGCTCCGGGCACCCCAAAGTAGGAATGTCAGAGAAATCCACAATGGAATCAGATTTTTGGATTTCTATGAATCTGACCCATTCATTATGCATTGGGCTAACCTTTCCTAAGTCATATGGATTCTGTGGACTTACAGACTTTTTATTTTTATGAGGTATTTTTTTTTAGCTTTCTGGAATTTTATGCAAATTTAGTCATAGAAAAAAATCATATAAACAAACAAAAAAACTATGGCCAAAAAGGTCAATTTCCTCATAGGTTAAAGCATTAAAATGCAAATTTTGGGTATTTGCAAGTGCAGATTTGTGGAAAAGACAATGCAAATTTGCAGTAATATGGGAAACTGCAGGAAAAAATCTGATTCTGTCAGTAAGCAGATGGAGGACTAAAAGGGATCCCTAAATCCATGATACGGAGAAGGAATGGATTTTACAAAATCTGTACATCCTCACTTCCATGTTGTCCAGCCCTGCTCTAGTTGACCCATGATCAAAATGTACGGCAGCCCTACACAAGGAATGGCCAAGACAGAGAAAGTTATGCTGGGATAAGGAGCAAAATACAATTCATTAGGGATGTCTGCCAGGTAAGCTTTGAGGTGGATCCCTGTCTTGAGCAGGGGGTTGGACTCCATGGCCTTATAGACCCTTCCAACTCCACAGTTCTATGAGTCTATGGCTCAATTCGGACGACACAATAAACAACTGGTGTGGGGGAAACAATCATCAGTTGTTTTTACTATTGTGTCATCCGAATACTGCCATAGTCAACTCAGCGCTGATCCTCATCCACACCACAGTTGATTATTTATTACCATGTTGTGTGGGGAGTGCCCCCTAGGGTTAGCATGAGGGTTAGGGTTAGTCAACCCACCATTGACTATCATGTCGTCCAAATTGAGCCTATGAGTCTATGTATGAGGAATTTGTTTCAGTTGGTTTTTTAATCTGGATTTACCCAGTTCTCACCTTCCAGACTGAACATGGATTTGGATGCAAGCTGTACATTTCCAAGCTTGCAAGGTGATTGTTACCACACACACACCAATGCTTCAACCACATGTGCACATGTGTAAAATGCACATGAAAATGTGTACTTTTGAACGATTTAATCAATGGGAGAAGATCAGGTACATTTCAAAGATGGGAACGATTAATGCATATATTTGGGAAATATGCACGTAAATATGCATTGATTTTCATGCAAAACAACAGCAACAACCACACCCAAGCTTGCAACCTGATATAGACCTGAGCGAGAAGAAGCATCAAAATGGAATTTGGAGAAAATTGGCAAGGTCACGTTTTGTTGATTTGTACATCCAGACACGTAATCAGGGCTGTGAGTGTCAAAAGTATATATATATATATATATATATATATATAGTGGGAGGGGGATAAAATTAAAAAGAATATTCCATGGAGGGGTGTTGGGAAGCCACAGCACTCAAAGGAATGCGCATGGATGAAACCATTAATGGGCTGACTTGCGGCATTGCTACTCGCATTCTCAGATGAAGAAGTGGCATTTAAGACGAATAACCATTTCGTTTTCATTTAGGAGTTAATATGAATCAGGCACCTCACAGCTGGTGTTTCACTGCTAGAAACAAACTGCAAAAATGGCCAATAAGAGAGGTCCCCTCCCCCGCCTCAGGAAAATCCCCTTGGAAGAAAATGTCAAGGCATAATATTCACCTTATGGTTGAATACAAACTTTACACAGTGGAGCTGTAGAAATTCTCAAGGTGAATAAAGGCAGCCCTGGATTCAATGATTTCTGGAGGGGATGGGCCTTGCCTCAGTTATCCATGCATTAGTGGTGCCCAGGCTGGACTTCTATAATGTGTTGTCCATAGTGCTGCCTTTGAAGGTGGTCCAGAAACTTCAGTTTTTGCAGAAGGTGTCTGCCTGAGTGTTAGTGGGGTCAAGTCAATTAGATTATATAATACCCATACTGCACCAGCTGCACTGGTTACTAGTGTTTCTGAGCCCAATTTATTTTGTCCTTTAAAGCCTTGATTGGTTTGGGAACAAAATACTTGAAAGGCTATCTTCACTCATAGGAGCCCGTCTGCAGTATAAGATCAGCAAGAAAGGCTCTACCTATGTGCCCTGAGAACAATTAGGTGGATGAGTATACAAGAGAGGGCCTTTTCTGCAGTGGTCCCACACCTCTGGAATCAGGGTCTGCCAATCCTCATCAATGCAGGTTTTTAAGGAGGCCCTATTTTATTCTGGCCTTCCACAGATTACGTTTTATCGATTTGGGTTGTAGCTGCAGTTGTTTGTTGTAAGTTTTAATTTGTGCTGGTAGGTTGTTGTTGTTGTTGTTGTTGTTGTTTTTAGATTTCTTCTAAAATGGGGGATTTCGGGATTTCTTCTCCCCAGCACCAGCACCACCTATGGGAAAAGTGCTCCTTCATTGGAAAATCCCATCTTTGGGGTTTCTTATGTATAGCAAATGCTTATTTTTCTGGGCCTGAGGTTCTCTCTGCCACTATAACTCAGAGTTCCACAAGCTGCCCCTTTTAGAATACATTAAAACCTCCAAGTAGCTGACAAAAGAAGTTTAGGCGTGAAATGGGCACCAACACTAGAGACAAGATTAACTTCTTCTTTTTTTAAACTAATTTTGGAGGAAGCTCTCCATGGTCCTGACAACTTGATCCCTGTTCTACTGTATTTGCACCAGAATGGAGGAACATCTTGGTCATAGTCAAGTGTGGCAGAAATGTTGAGGGAAATAAAATGAGCTTGCATTTCCCCCAATGTTCTTCGAACATGAGCCAGGCCTCCAGCTACAATGATTTGTGGCAATAAAGCACTTGCAAAGAATGAGATGCCATAAAACAAGAAGAGTTTAGCGAAGACTTTGGAGGGGAAATGCAACAAAATCATAAATATTACACTATATATACTACACAGATGGAAATTTGCAGCCTGCTCTTTGAAAACGCAGGAATCCCTTGGGTCTCTCGCTGAGCTGTTTAAAAATGAAACACTCTAAACCTCACATATATTAAAAAGGATGTGGGGAGATGTTCTGTTGGGGAAAAGAAAAGGGACAGATAAAACAGATGATCCAACTGTCTAAGTTCATCCCTAATTTGTGCAAAGGTCTTTGTGGTTTTGAAAGGTTCATGGCAGAGTTTATCAAGCTTGTATTGTTAATGGAGCACATATCTTGAGATACCAGGGCTCATGGACTTCCCCATGGTATTTAAGCAGGAAGCTTTGCCAGTATGCTGTCAGCAGCAGTTGGGAATGGGCTGCCAGAGACAAAGGAGTCAGTAAATATGAGCTTTGGTATAAATGGACTAGAACTCAAGGGATGCTGATGGGTATAGGTGGTCTGATGAGGAAGGCAGAGAGAATGACTTAGGGGAAGGCTCACTCCAGAAATGGTCTTCTTGGTGCCTTCTAGATATTTTGGACTACAACTCCCATAATATCAGACCATTTGCCTTGCTGGCTGGGGCTGGTAGTAATTGTGGTCTACTGATTTAACTAGCTTAATTGAAGATCAGACATTCAGTTGTGTCCAGTACTTTAACTCATCTATTGTGTCCAGGAGTGTGAAGTCATAGAATCATAGACTCGTAGTAGAGTTGGAATAGGCCTATAAGGCCATCAAGTCCAACCCCCTGCTCAATGCAGGAATCCACCTTAAAGCATACCTGAAGTTCAGCTATCCAGCTGCATCTTGAAGGCCTCTAGTGTGGAAGAGTCCACAACCTTCCTAGGTCATTGGTTCCATTGTCATATTGCTCTAACAGGATTTTTTTCCTGGTGTCCAGCCAGAATCTGGCTTCCTGTCACTTGAGCTTATTATTCCATGTCCTGGCACTCTGGATTGATCGAGAAAATATCATTTGAAGAATTTTATCATGACTCCCCTCAGTCTTCTCTTCTCAAGGCTAAACATGCCCAGTTCTTTCAGGCCATTTTCTACCTAAACAATGGATCTGAACAAAATCTAGAACATATTTGCTTAAGATGTCTACGTGGCTTATGCCTTTTTAACTTTACCAGAACTAAAACATGAAGTTTCAATGAGGGACAATGAAGGTATTGTCCCTCAGGCATTGATGACTGACGTATCCAACCTTTTCAAATTCCATTATAAACTGACTGACCCGCACACTCACCAGATTACCTTGTGAAATAGAACTGAATTATCCATCAGATTTCACACTTCCAAAACATTCCAGAACAGTTACTGGTTTCAAAACATACCAAAACACATTTAGAATATGCATGTTTTGAGGGGGAAATGTATTTTAATAAATAAATAAATATTTAAATGCAAAAGCAATTGTTCATGGAGATTATTTTATTTAAAATTGCAGATTAACACAGAAATAGAATGCAAGGGACCTATGGGCTATGGGTGAACACATACAGAAGTGACAGATCATGGAAATCTACTGTTTAACCCATCTCTATAGAACAGTCTTGATTACATATAGTGCTTCTGTCAACATGACCCAAAGTGGCAGTGTTTGCCTTTGGTTTTGCCTCCGTAGCTGTGAAGTGTATGGCTTTGGCCAAGTCTTATATGGGTGATGGATATTGACTGTTGTGAAAGGAACAGTGATTTCCACTTGCTGAAGCCTCAAAGTATCTCTATGCTGTGGAACTACAGACCTGACAGTAGGAAATGAAAGTAGCCCAAAGGAATATAACGTAATTGTTACTGAGGTTACATTGTCAGGATTTCATGGCTACCATGTCAACCATCTCAGATAATATATGGCCCAACATATGCAGCAGGATCTGTACTGGATTGGGAGGAAATGATCTGTGGGTTGGGAAGTCAGGGTCAGAGGTAAGAAGATGCAAAGGTCCAGGTATCCTGAAGGTCAAAATTGATCCCGTAATGATCTGTCCAGACCAACGGAATCATCAATTGTCCAAGACAGATAATTACTTGATCAATGTTGACCTTTAGGCTACCTGGACCTCTGCAAGTGTGGGGGACTAAGTTTGATGGTCTGCCCCAGGAGGCTGATGAATCCAGATGGATTTCAGATATCTTTTGGGGCTTAGCTGGTGGTCCTGCTGAGGCCCTTGTCAATGTTTGGAATGAGGAGATGACTCATGCCATCAAGATGATTGCTCACAAATGTCCTTCGCCTAGTCGTAGAACCATGTCAGCTTTTTGGTATTTTGAGAGTATTATTAATGAGCAAATGCTGAAAACAATCATAATAAAAAGGATTAATCACAGGTAAGAATCCATTTGCAATCGTATTCTGCAGCAATGATGGCAGCAAAGAAATCTTATTTCTCCACCACCAATGGAATGGGAACAACCTTAGTTGCACTGGTTGATGACAAATGCAGAGGAATGGATTGGGGAGACTGATCAATGTTCAAGCTCATTGAGTTCCTCCATGTTTCACCATGATGCTCATCTTGCCTCATCCTCTTTCCCAAACACTTGTGTCCCCCAAACAGAAAAGAAGCACATTTTCAAATACAAAAAAAATGCACACTTTTCCAAGCACCCAAATATACACTTTCCCTAGGCTAAAGTGTGAAAATGTAGTTGGGGGATGTGTGTGTGTGTGTATGTGTGTTTGGAACTGACATTTGTTCAAGAACACACTTGTTGATGCACAATTGGGAAATTTACACAAATTTCCCAAGAATTATGCTCCTGCTTGCCATTTCGTTTGGAGTTGGCAATGGACCATGTTCACATGATTTGCGAGCTGGAACAATGTTTTCAAACAGCGAGCAGGAATGCAGAGGGAAGACAGTCTGAGTTTGTTTACCTTCTCTATCAATTCCCATTTGATTAAATAAAGCTCTGCTGTCAAACTACATTTGAGCTAGTAATGAATGCATCTTTGGTTCTCTTATCCTTTCCTCTTTGTGTGTGTCTGTTATTTCCATTTAATTCAGCAGGATAATTAGAAATGTGTTGTCTCAAACTCGCTTGTCATCCATCAATTTGCCAGTGTACAGGAACATTCTAAATGCAGCGTGGAACGCTCCTTAACCTTAACACTGATGTTTCCCTTGTCTGAGCACAATGGTCCCCTTGATTTTTGGGGGGTTATTGATGAAGTTTCTTCGTATTATTATCATTGGAGTGCCTCAGAATATCCTTCAGTTTTGATTGTTGGGCAGGAACACGTGATTTTATATGGTGGAAAATTCAGCAGGGAAAACAAATGAACCCTTGACTTCTGCAAATCACATTTCTTTCATCTTGTTTCGCGCCATACTTTCCCATTAGCTGTTGCAGCTGCATTGAGACTATTTATCTTCATTTGTTTGACCATTTGATTGGTGTTTCTTAAAAACATCAGAAGAGCCCTGCTGGATCAGACCAAAGGTTCATCTAGTCCAGCATTCTGTTCACAGAGTAGCCAACCAGCTGTCGACCAGGAACCCACAAGCAGGACATGAGTGCAACAGCACCCTCCCAGCCATGTTCACCAGCAACTGGTGTACATAAGCTTACTGCCTCTGATACAGAAGGTAGCACATAGCCATAGGCCTAGTAGCTATTGATAGCATTTTCCTCCAGGAATTGATCCAACTGCCTTTTAAAGGCATCCCAATTGGTGGCCATCACTACATCTTCTGGTAGTGAATTCCACAGTTTAACTATATGTTGTGTGAAGGTCCTTCCTTTGATGTGCCCTGAATCTCCCACCAATCAGCTTCATGAGATATGACCCCGTTGAGTAGGCTGACCATCTGAAAAGGAGGACAGTGCTCCTGTATCTTTAACAGTCGTATTGAAAAGGGAATTTCAGCCAGTGTCATTTGTATGCAATTAGTTGCTGGTGAAATTCCCTCTTCATCACAACAGTTAAAGGTGCAGGCATATACTAGAGTGACCATATACAAAAGAAGGCAGGGCCCCTGCAACTTTAACTGTTGTGATCAAGAGGGAATTTCACCAGGAACTAATTGCATACAAATAACACCGGCTGAAATTCCTTTTTCTCTACAACTGTTAAAGATACAGGAGCCCTGTCCTCCTTTTCATATGGTCAGCCTACCGTTGAGTTCTAGTATTATAGGAGAGGGAGAAAAATGTCGCCCTAGGCACATTCTCCACACCAGGCATAATTTTGTACACCTCTACTTTGTCTCCCTTTAGCCTCCTTCCCCCACCCTCAAGCTATTATTATTATTATTATTATTATTATTATTATTATTATTATTATTATTTACATTTATATACCACCCCATAGACGGTTTACAAAAATCATGCTGGAGAATTCTGGAAGGGGAGACAAAAATGTCTGCTAGGAGCCTGACAATGTACAGAGATCTGTAGCAGCAAGAATGGGGGATCCCCCACCATTCTAGCACCACCAGATGATGCCCCCCCAAGAAACTACATAAGTTTAGACAAACGTTTTCCCCTGCCATCAAATTTTGAGGCTCCTCATATTACATTCTGCATTTTTGTGGTCTGTGATCCTGCAGAACCACATCCCGAACACCAGATCTGTACTGTAAAGCTGTAGCATAGTATTCCATTCCACTCTAGCTGGGTCCTGATCTCCCCTGCCTCATACCCAAAGGGTCTTTCCATCTACTATTGGCAGGTTTTATTATTATTATTATTTTCCGTGTCCCGGCCCTCACCCCTCTGGTTGAACTGAAGGGGCTGGCAGTATCCATACTCCTTTCCAAGCCCCCAAACTGCAAGCCAATGAACCAATGAACCCATTTTTTAAGGACAATATTCCCTTAAAGCCAAATGCATTGGAGTGCAGGGCAGCTCAGCTTGTATCTGCGCCACTTGGATCTCTCTCGTTGGGAGGCGAATAGGAGACAGCAGATGGTCCCAATTGGTCACTGCTCTTTAATGACCCTTATGATAGACAAAGTTCTGCTTTCCTAGTTCACAGTTTCCGGGCACAGCAAATCCGTTCTCGATCCAGCACACACCATCAGGCCCAGTTCACACCAGGGCACTTTGCCTACAAAACACCCCAAAGAAAATAAAGGCCTCCTTTCCACTAAGTTGAACTTGGAGTCATCCAGTGAAATGAATTGGTAGAAGACTCAGCACAGACAAAAGAAAATACATCTCAGCACAATGTATGGCGACTTCCTACAACGTAACTCTGTCCAAACAGAAGAGTCATGTCCAGAGATCTCCGTGCTGGGAACGCTTGTACCTCTTGAATTTGGTCAGTGCAGATGGATGTGGATTTTGGCTCCATTCATCCTTGATAAGAATTTACCAAAATTTGTAAAGTATTTGAGAGAGAAGAACTTGATTTAAACATTCAAATGCAGAAGAAAGTGGAACTGGCAATTTTACATGTACTAGTCCATCCCCAAGTGATCCATTGCAGACCTCAGACCATTTCAGCTCTTACAAGTGCAGCCGAAATGTTTGATGATCTGGAAAACCACGTCACCACTAAACAGTTGCAAAGCAATTTGGGGCCTGGTGCCAAATGGCCAGGGCATGAATGATGGCATCATCAGTAAGAAGGGATGGGTAAACTTACCAATGCCCACCAGCAGCCCTCTCCTCTTTGTCCCATGATACAAGTCACTTTGCAGTCCATGGGTGCCTACGGGAGCCCGGCAAGCAGTGACAGGCTGCCTGCTCTCTCAGCGAAAGATTACAGCTGCCATTTCACTGCAAAATGGCAGCTGTAAATGAAATGTTGCATAAATGGCATGAGTAAATGATCCATTTATGCAACATTACAGACATAAATGAACCATCCATGCATGTAATGTTGTGTAGGTGACCAAAGGGCCACCATTTATGCTGCATTACATTTACGGAAAAGCATTAACTACCATTTTTACTCAAAAAGGTGGTTTTGGTGAGGGAGTGGGCATCTGTCTTCACCATGCATGTCCAGAAAGTGGGGTCCAGGAGGCTGAGCAGCAGGAGGGGGAATCCACTGGATTCCTCCCCTTTCTCGGACTCCCATGACACCTCCATCAGTGAGCTGAGTTGGGAAATTGTCAGGGCCCACCATTCATCCATGCCACCATCTTCTTGCCTGAGCTCACACGAAGGCTGTGAACTCCCTGGCACATCAGCAGCAATAACCTTTGATATAATCTACAGCAGTCACTTCACATGTCAATGGAATAAGACATCTTTTGTCCTAAAATTCTTTCACCTGATCAAATCTCAGCTGATTGGGAATTAGCTGCAATTAACAAAGCGACGAGGGGAGCCAATACGACCATTTTTAAGGAAATAGTTTTTTTCCACATATTTAGGTGCAACAGTAGGCATGGCAGCACACAGATAATCTAGAAAGCACCAATAGATGGCACTGTGGGGAGGAAGTGACCCTCTCCCACCCATCACTTTACTCTAGAAGCCACCCAGGGTGATGCCATACTTTCACCCAAATTTTGTGCCCAGGAAATTGTCAAAACACTCCCAAATTTTGCCACCCAGGAAAGAGGTAGCAAAATTGGGGAAAGAAGGAATTTAGATGGTGCCTTTCTCTCCTCATTCCCCCCCCCCCAATCTAATGTGGTCTTAAACACCTCCAAAGTATAGAATCTCATTTGACTTCACCATCACAACCTGCCAGTGATAAGCTTTCTGCTTATCTGCTCTATGTTGAACAAGAAGTTTTCTCATCAGACTCTTCTGATTTAAAAATGCAAATAGATACCAAAATACTTCAATATTTTTTCTGACATTTTCCTATCCAAACATAATTGCCTCTCATTATTCAAATATTATTATTATTATTATTTTAAAAAAGACATACTCGTAACAAACCCTGTCTACATGAATTATCTCTATTTAATTATGTATACATTTATAAATAGCAATCGGATTAGTATTTAACGGTATTTTTATTAGAGCATATTAAGGGAACATTTGCATATCAAAAACTGTTACCTAATGAGCAGAAGGGTAGGTTTATTATCATCAATCTGAATGTTTCCTGCGGGAAAATATTTGGTGGGGCGTGGGGGGAGGAGAGGGTAGAGTAATCCTTTCTAATGAGTCGCAAAAAGTGAATTCTGCAAATCTGTATTTAAAATATGTTTGGCTTCAAGTGGCTGAGACAAGCAAAGTGATGCTCAGGTCTCCTGTGACTTGCTACACCTTTAGAGAACAGCACCACTACATCTGACTGGATTAATCCCTCTCTGGCTCTGTACACAATCACAATCAGAGGACAGGACCATAACAACCAGGTGGATTAATCCCCCTCTAGCTCTATACACAAAAAAAGGTGTGACTCTGTGTTCTCCCATGAGGAGGAAGTGAGGTATCCTCAGCATGAGGAACAAGCAGGGACACAATGAATGCAATGTGATGTGTACCAATTCTAATAGTTTATAAAGTGAACCACAGAAACTAAATTATACGGAACACACTTTACTTAGCAGTGGGTTGCTACTCAACTATGTACAAAATGGATAGGAGTCATATCCTCCTTAGCAACCTTTTCCTTGCAACCTTTCCTGCTGGTGTCACCCATAACTGAGTCCTTCCATGCAACCATTTCTAAATCACCTTAGTTCCCACTGACATTATATTTTTAAACTACTCTCTATATCCAATTGGTGTTCTGATCACCCTGCCTCTTGATGTAGTCACAGGTAACATAGAGTCCACAGTCTTCTCAGTGTTTCAATGTCGTCTCATCCAGCATCAACTCACAATCTGGAGTTCTTTGCAGATCTCTTCTGTTGTCCCCTGTAGACAGCTGTACCGTCAGTCTGAACCAAATATGATCTTGGGGTCATGTGTTGCCCATTCACTTTCACCATTTTTCCACATTCCACATCGATGAATGTTACCTGGATCACGTAAGGCTGCTTAACAACCATTTCCAGCCAAATCGAGCACATTGTGATACAAGTGTGAAACTTGGTATGGGGGTATTTATTAAATGTAGATTAAAATTAGATATAGATGCATGTCAGGAGTACCTGACTGAGACCCGTTCTACACACAGGGCCTTCCAAGACGCAGGGAGGAGGATACCGGGATTTCCTGCTTCTGGGGTCATGCGCCAGCACGACATCCTGGAAGACAAGAGGGACGTTGCGGGCACCATTTTTGTTATGAATTGTTAGAGACAGAGCACAATTGCACTCCACCGACAATAGTGAGTAAAATAAAAAAAAGAAATGCCCCAAACCCACTTCCCCGCCACCACCAATGGCCACGGACTGCCCCTGCACAGCTCCGTGCCTGTTTCCAGAGCCGCTCTACTCACGGGGAGGCAGGACAATCCGGGAGCGGTACCCACACCACCCGCAATCCTCAGGATGGTCCTGGGACCACAGGAAAAATCAGCATAACTGGGCAACCAGTTATCCCAGGAAAATAGAGGGGTTGTCCCTGCCTGTTCCCCAGGATGACCCTGGGGGAAAAAACATGGTGTAGACATGGCCTGAGTCTGAGAGTCTGACAGACTCCCCTACGTCTGCATTTCCAGACCCAGTCAGAAGGGTACAATTGTGCATTTCTCCCGCCATGTCAATGGGGCCTTTAGGGCTGCCATTAATGCAATGGGGGGGAAGTGCACAATTTTGGCAGTGGGGGCGGGCAGCTGCAGAGCACTCGTTCAGCTGAGCTGATCCTCAGAAGAAGCTCGCACAGCTGATGAGCAGGGGTAGACAGAGATGGTGGCCATGGTGCGAGAGGCCAACGGGGCGGACACATGTGAGTTTGCCCATTCCTGCAGATTGCAGAGAAGTCTCTGCACAAGCAGTTGTACTAATGAAGACTCCCCTGTGCAGGTGTTGGCACTGCACATGCCAAGGCTGGGCTAGTCTGTGCATGCACTCTTCAAGTCCTTGAAAGGTTGTCACACGCAGGAGGGCCAGGATCTCTTCTCGATCAACCCAGAATGCAGGATGCAGAATAATGAGCCCAAGTGACAGGAAGCCAGATTCCAGCTGGACATCAGGAAAAACTTCCTGACTGTTAGAGCAGTATGACAATGGAACCAATTACCTAGGGAGGTGGTGGGCTCTTCCACACTGGAGGCATTCAAGAGGCAGCTGGACAGCCAACTGTCAGGGATGCTTTAAGGTGGATTCCTGCATTGAGCAGGGGGTTGAACTCGATGGCCTTAGAGGCTCCTTCCAACTCTACTATTCTATGATTCTATGCTGTATCCAGGTGGGACTAGCTGGGGCAGCCCCACTCTGTCTGCACATGCTGTTTCAACCCTGTTGCTTCCACTGCTCCTTGCAGCAGTTGTAACAACAACCCGCTAAGGGAAAAGAAAGACACTTGCTCAATTCGGATGACACAATAAACAACTGGTGTGGGGGAAACAATCGTCAGTTGTTTTGACTATTGTGTCATCTGAATGCTGCCATAGTCAACTCAGCGCTGATCCTCATCCACACCACAGTTGATTATTTATTACCATGTTGTGTGGGGAGTGCCCCCTAGGGTTAGGGTTAGGGTTAGAGTTAGTCAACCCACCATTGACTATTGTGTCATCCGAACTGAGCCAGAGTGTTGCTGCCACTGCTAAGGGTGAAGCCCACCACAGAGAAACCAGTGCAGAATCCCTCCTGTTCTGAGAGAAATTCAGTGCAATGCCCTCCCCACTCCCCCTCTACAATTTCTCTGCCAACAACTCGGGTGGAGACTTGAGAGGGGCCATTTGTGCACGGCTCTAATTCATTCCTTGTGGTTTTATCTACTCTTTTATTGATATATATTTTATAATGATGTGTTGTGATTTAGTTTTTGCTATTACATCTTTTTTCTAGTCCATGGGGTTAAAGCCACACTGTACATTCTTTTCAATTACAAGGTGGAATAGGAATATGCGGGATGAGAGAATAAATATTGCCTCCAATTGCAATAATTGGGAGTGTGAGACAACAGGGGGGAGGGGAGATAGGGAAAAAGTGGGGAGTTATCATCATCATCATCATCATCTGACTCAAATGTATCTGTTGAAAAGAAATGGGATGGTTTTGGCTTCATCTGGGGAAAAAAAGGATGGCAGAGACACACCCCACTTTCAACCTGATAGTCCCCAAGTGCAGAGTTTAACTTTTCCCCATAGTAAGATATTTCATCATTTTAATTATAAAGAAGCAAGTAATACCAAAATACTTAACATTTGTATAATGTTTTCAAGTACACTCCAGATTGTTCAACACACATTATCCAGTTATCATTTTTTTCCAATGATGTTGTGAGGCAAGCACTGGGAACTTTTAGACTGCCAGTCTAATCCAGCCCACCAAGATTCCCCATCAAGCCGCAAAGCTGTTTGAGCAACCCCACACCTCCTTGACCCTCCTCTTTCTTGGATTTCCAACCCCACACCTCCTTGCCCTTTCTCCCACTAGGATTTTTTCTTTCTTTTTCTTTTTATGTCGAAGAGCTGCTGCTGGAAGTGATAGCAGCTGTGCTTGACTTGAGACACTGCCAAAAGAGAAACCAGATCCACAAAAAGCCAAGAAGGAGCGACCAAGCTTCCTGCACCACCATTGCTTCCTCCTTAGCCAACTCCAGGGAGTTTTGATCCGAGCATTGGTCTTTGGATAGAAAGAGCAACAGCTTTGCTGTCTTGCTTTCTCATCCCCCCTCATGCAACCAACCGCCCATCTTCCTTTTCCTTATGCAAGCACGCTGCACTGACAAAGCTCCAAATGAGGTGGAGGATGGTTCAGCAAGAAGGAAATAAGAGGAGGTGCTGGTGTAACCCCCACACCACATGGGTCATGTATAGAGCAGCAACAGCAGCCGCAGCGACAACAAGATCACTTCCTCATTCTTCCCATATCTCTGTATCTCCATCACCCCCTTCTTTCTCTGTCACAGACATTCCCAAACTCTGGATCAACTCTGAAGTAAAGCCCCGTAAATTAAATCTATGTGTCATACTTTTTTCAGTGTAGGGGTATATGAGAAATTTGCTTCCATTTGGTTTCGATCAGGACATACTCAATTTGCACTGAACACAGGCTCAGAGAATCATAGAATAGTAGAGTTGGAAGGAGCCTCTAAGGCCACCGAGTCCAATCGCCTGCTCAATGCAGGAATCCACCTTGAAGCATCCCTGACAGATGGCTGTCCAGCTGCCTCTTGAAGGCCTCTAATGTGGTAGAGACCACCACCTCCCTTGGTCATGGGTTCCATTGTCATACTGCTCGAACAGTCAGGAAATTTTTCCTGATGTCCAGACAGAATCTGGCTTCCTGTCACTTGAGCCCATTATTCCATGTCCTGCATTCTGGGTTGATTGAGAAGAGATCCTGGCCCTCCTCTGTGTGACCAGCATTTGAAAGAATGCATAATTTTGAAAAATGTGCATGAAAAATGTACTGTTGAACAATGTGCGCAAAGATGCTTTCATTACTGAGAAAAGAATGTGTACATTTCAAAGATCTACATGACTGATGCATACATTTGGGGGGGAAATACACATGAAAATATACACAGCTTTTCATGTGAAAAAAAATCAAAGTTCACAATCTGATATGGACTCGAGTTAAAAAGAGTTTTGAGATGGAATTAGGAGAATGTTGGGGAGCTTGCATATGGCTGACTCACATATTCCATTTATGCAAGGGATGAGAAAACAAACAACCACGAATGTCTTGCATCTGAGTAGAATTGGTATGCTCATTTCCAAGCTAATCAGACTTACTTCTGAGTGGATGTGCATTTGGATGGCGCTAAACCAGCAGCTCTTTGGGGAAGTAGATTTATTTGGGAGGAACTCTTGAGAGTTTGGCAGTGGGCTTTCTCCAACCCCAACATTAGATTCCTTTCACCGCAAAAGTTCTCAACCTACCCAGGAATTCTGGCTCCTAGTTCTTCTTACTTCTCTAATCCTCTTTCTTGATGAAGGATACTGGTATCTCCCACTTGGTGACCTGGGACATTTTTAGGGGGGGAACCAAACCACATCAAAACATAGAGGGGGCATATCTCAGTGTGATAGTGCCCATGGTTTGCATGCAAAAGGTCCCAGGCTCAATCCCCGGCTGCTCCAGGTATGACAAGGAAAGAATCCTGCCTAAAATTCTGGAGACCCATTGCTGCCAGTCAGTGTCCACAATACTAAGTTAGATGGGCACATGTTTGACTCAGTAAAAGGTAGCTTCCTATAGTTCTTTGAGGGGGTGCCACTCTAGGAGCAGGCTCTATGGTTCCCATTCCTAGAGTGCCTGAGGAAGCAGACAGGAGACTTTAAGAAGTGTTTCCTAGGATGTGCCAGGGATTCTCTAGGAATGAGGATTATATGACAAGAATCATAGAGCCTGTTCCTAGACCAGTTCTCGTTTTTTACCCATTTTTGCAGGGCACAAGCCAGGGCTTGGGAGTGTGGCTGTGGCCTGTGGTTTACACCCCTACTCTAGGACCTTTATGTACTGGTCCCTGAAGAAAGAGCAGGAAAGACCCAGGACGCACTAAATTGCACCCCTTGCCTGGTTGTGATGCCTTCCCAGCATCTCCTAAGAGATGAAGTGACTGTCTTGCCCATTAATAAATGAATTAGAGCCAGGAGTACAAAAGACAGGTTGATTCATAACCAAATTATGCCAGGCTGTAACGTTTCCAGGTAAGGAAACGGCAGCTAATTTAAAGTCTGAATCAAGCATTAAGGAGTATGAGATGGATTGGTCTATTTGAAGCCTAATGCTGGTAATGAAAGTAATAAACACAATAACAAGGAGAGAAAATGGAATCTAAAAAACAAGAAGGACGCCTAAAGCAGGAAACCAAATTGAAGGTGGGAAGGAGGGAAGAGAATCATATGTTTGGAAGGTATTCTTAAACTCCGGAATAATGAATGAGGTAAACAGAAGATCCTAACCAAATAACAAATGGATATTGGCTGGTAAATAAGGGTTTTGAATTGAAGAAGGGATTTGCAAGGCTCTGTCCTTCAAAAGGGATGGAAACGCTAGCTAAATCCCAGGAAATGAAGTGCCACCGTCCAACGTGGTATGCTCAAAGCTACAAGGTGGGTGAATATCATCCTCAGATAACCAAGAAATTTTGCAGCCTTGGGCTGGCTATGCATCCTCCTTTGCAAAGGACAGTCCAATACTTGAAGGGCTTGTCAAAGGGGCGAAAACAGGGAATATGATGAAACTTCACAGAGAGCTTATATACTATGGGCATGAGTGGAGGAGACTTAAATATACTAGGGAGACATGCCAATTAGAGATGGGTGAACATGCAGCATTTGGGGAATTCTTCCTCAAAGCTCAGTTCACCTCATTCCCATTCCCGGACATGAGCCAATCAGGAAAAAAAAGCATTTTGGGGGGAGAGGGAAGGCCATTTCCCTATCGGCAAAAGCATAAAAATGCAGATTTGGGGGGAGGGGGATGAGCAAATTGACACTTGCACTTTTGAACACAAGTTTGGGAAATTGTGAAAATTCCCCAAGAATGAGCATTGCTTTAAAATATTGCGATGTGCACTCCATTCTGGGAGCAAAGAGAACTCCAGGGGTGCAAGCATTTCGCTGGGCCTTTAGTATCCGTGGACTGAGGCACTGAAGGCTTATGGTGTTTCGATGACGTTTGCTTTATTTACACGTATACAGGCTGAGCATAGATGGTGATTCATAGCAGTTACAGAAGAAAATATTTTTGCTCCCCATTAGATTGGAGGGGGGACTTTTGCACCATAAAGAGGCTTCCATAGAGTCACCCAATCTAGCTTGATTTATGAACAGGAGAAATGGTGATGCTAGAATTCATTGAGGTTATCTGAGTTCCTCCTCGAAGCTCATTTCACTGCATTCCCATTCCTGAACTCGAGCGTTTCACTGCATTCCATTTCACTGCATTCATTTCACTGCATTCCAGCTCAGCCACCCCCGAAGGGGAAACATGCACCAAAAAATACACACCAAAAATGTGACCCTTCCTCCCCTTACCTGAACTGTGAAAATGCTTTAAAAAAAGAAAAAGAAATGAACAAAAGTGCATAATAATAATAATAATAATAATAATAATAATAATAATATATTTATTCATTTCTTACCCGCCTCTCCCTTTGAATCGAGGCGGGGAACAACAATAAATATAAATACAAAGACCATAAAATAGATAAAACATTAAATACAAATAAAACTAATACATTATGAATTCCATATATATATATATATATATATATATATATTGCATTTTGCAAGCATGATTGCAAGCTCAGGATTGTGCAGTCTTTGCCCTTAAAAGGCGCTCACAATTGCAGTTGGGGTTGTGAATGTGGCAACCCCTGTTAATTAGTGAACCTCAAACAAAATTCTTATACATTCCTGTTCTTGTTTGTGTTTCTCCCTAGTTGCTCATTTATATCAGGTTGCTTTTTTCCCCCTTAGAAAGACACCACGGCTCTATTTAATTGACATTCAAGCAGTTTTAAGGATAAGCTGGAGTCAGGAAACACTAGCTGTTTGTTTGCCTGTGTGTTTCTCCTAGATGTTATTCATCTGTTTTGCTGTTTTAATTTCTGTATATTGTTTTAAATTGTTTTAATCTTATGTAAACCGCCCAGAGGGCTTCGGCTATGGGGCGGTATACAAATGTAATAAAATAAATAATAAATAAATAAATCTGTTTTATTTTTTTCCCCTTTTCTTTTTAAATTTGCTATCTTTCAAGCCATCCTGGACATTCTGCTGATGGGCAGTATAGGGATCTTTTCAACAAATCCACAAATAAATAAAATAAATAACGCTTGGATGTTTCGGCCACATGGGCAGAGATTAATTGGGTGGACGTTTCCCTCTGAAATTCTGCTTGCCAGTTTTACGGTTGGCAGTTCTCAAATGATCAACCCTTGCCTATATAGTTGAGCCATTTAAATGTTATCCCAGCCGCGCAGGAGCTGCTCATGCTAAAAACAGGACAGAACAAAACACCTCCATCACTATTGAGCTTTAGACAGGGAGTAACAAGCCAGGCCTTTGGCTTTTAAAATGGCAACTGGACCGTTGTTGATATTGATGTTGTTAAAGAATGTCCTCCTGGAAGTTATTATGGTTCTGTTTGTTTGTTTAGTTTTGTTTTTTAAAAATGTTATGATTTTATTAGGGATGCCGCAAATGCCCGACTGGGTCAAGGAGTCCTGCAGATCACTCCCTCCCGTGCCCGCGTCCAGTTGTGTAATTTGCACAAATTACAGCCCCGATTTTCAGAAATTACACAAATTCCAGGCACAATCCATGCCACTTTATATTGATCAGAAAGAGGAGGGGCAATAAGTTCCCAGATTTCGAGTAAAGCCGGTGGCTCAACTTGTGAATGCAAGCAGAACCGTCTGGGCAGCAGAGACAGGAGCCATCAGGCCCAAGCAATGGACATGCCTAAGTCTAGGTTCATTTTGGATGGGTCATGCTTTCTGCTTGGCAAACTAAAAATAAGCATATGGATCTTGATCAAGTATACCTTTGGTGTTAGAGGGAGATGGCGTGGGGCTCAATGTAGCGGCCTCCCCTTGCTTCCTCCCCCTGCAGAGGTTTCAAGAGGATGAACTCCCCACCCCACCTCAGGAAGGAGATGGATGGATAGATGGATGGAAAGAGAGGGGTGATATACATGGGTCTCCCATTGCATCTATGAGCCAGCATGCTGCGGTGTATACATATCTTCACCTGCTGCGAACCTGCTGCGATCAGTGAAGCACAAAACAGTCCTCTCTTGTCCATGCACCTGTGTGTTTCTGTGGGGTGGAGGGAAGTAGGGAGAGCCCATACTTTGCATGAAAAATGCCCCGGCCTCAATATGGAGCCTGTTAGTCTGACCCAGTATAAGTCAGATTCCTATTGTGTGTGTGTGGGGGGGGGGGGGGGAAGGAGGGAGGGACTAAAAGCCTAAAATTCCAGGGTCCACAATATTAAATACTCAGGCACACTCACCAAAATAGCCTCAATTTGCCCTAGGTATTGTAGGTGCAGGTGCAGTTAAGGATTCGAGATAGAATGTTTGCATTCATCCAGATGACACTTAGAACTTAAAACATCTCCTCAAAGTTTAAATTAAATGTATTGTATTAAAGGAAAGACAAGGTTTAACACAATCACAAACCTGTTGCCCAAGCAAAGCCAAACGGCATGCTCACAAATCGTACAGCTATATACTCACAAACTCTGCACCGCTTATACTCACTCTGCAAAGGGATCCATTCTCTGCGGAGGGACTTCCATTTCTCTCGGGCAAAACCAAGGAGGCACCGAGGCCTACATGCTAGGCTCAGAGCAATGTCCTGGATGTCATGCCTGAAGGAAAGGAAAGACATCTTCCTCCTCTGTGTTCAGACTTAAATACCCTTCTCAAAGTCAAAGACGTTCATTGGTCCACATCATCAATTTCGACGATCCTCTTCCTAAAATGTTCTGTCCCTTCTGACGTACTTGACTTGTTTCTCCCTAAACTGGGCATCACTTCTGCTTTTCATGTGGTCAGCTCTCTAGTTTACTTCTCTTTTCTTCTAGATACGGGGATTTTCTAAACCTCAACTCTACCTTCCAATCATCCTGGACCTTTCGCCTAGTTCCCTTAAAATGAACACATACAGTTGGTACAAGTCACAAGTTCTCATGACTAATGGCTTTGAGCAATATCAAATCATATGCCATCAGGCCTTATCTCAACCGAAACATCTAACACTTGATACAGTGTTTTATGGTTGTATGCCTGCTTACCCACTTTGATAGCATTACCCCCATCACTTGTACATCCCTTTAAACCCATTTTCTGCCCCAAAAGCTTTTTTCTGCTATTCTACGATTGACAAACCCTTATTATAACCCCACACTTGCACATATTCAGTAAAATTGTAAGCCAATAAAAATCTTTCACTATCATGGGCATGATATTTATTTATTTATTTATTATATTTATATATTGTGCCACATCTAAACCGATAAAGTTGATACCCTCAACTTCTTTGAACTTCCAAGCTAACGTGCTCTGCCAACTATTATCCTTGGCAGAACACTAACTAAGTTGGTTCTTGATGAAGGGAAAAAAAACAAAACCATCGGAACTGCTGTAATTACTTGTTTTGTGTAAACTCCATAATTAAAAAAAAACAAAACAAAAATGAAAACAACGATCACCGTATGTTTCTCTCTGTCACACACACACAAAGTCATTCTTTGCTCTTTGCTTGTCAATGAAAGGTGTTGCTGGTGCCTATTCCGTTTACAACAGAATGGTAAAACAAAACATCATGCAGTGTTTCAATGTGCTAATTGGGGGTTATGAAAACCCAAATTATTTACAATTAAATCATAAAAAAAGGTTGCTCTGTGTTGCTTTTTCCTGGCATGAACAGATTTGTAGGAACGTTAATTACCTATCATAAGAATCTATACTTCTGAGACACAGATAAAACCTGAGCTAATCAACAAAGTCGTAACATTTCCTCAATATTCGACACTGCGGCTGTTCGAGAAATCTTTAGCTGAGATTTCTAAGAAATCAACCTGCAGAATCTAAATTGAACAAATTCCATGGAATTGTGAATCATTTTTAAAAAAAGGGGGGGTCGCCCAAGCCACTTCCTGCCTAGCCGGCACGTCTTGGGCAAGGGGGCAGTCTTTTCAGGAAAGGAGGAGGAGGAAGAGACACTGCACATGTGTATGACACACATGCAGCTAAGGTGTAGGTGGGGCAAAGCCTATAACCTGCAGCCCCACCTGTTAACCTAACCTCTTTCTCTTTCCGGCTCCCACCCTGCCTCCCTATGTCCACTATGGGATTAGCCGGTCACTTCCTTTGGGAGGGATGAGTAGGAATTTTACCTGCCACACATTATTATTATTATTATTATTATTATTATTATTTATTACATTTATATACCGCCCAATAGCCAAAACTCTCTAGGTGGTTTACAAAAATTAAAAGCATTGGCTTTTGTGTTTTTTGCCTATACCATACTGGGATTATTTATTAGAACCATAGAATAGTAGAAATGGAAGGGGCCTCTAAGACCTTCGAGTCCAACCCCTGCTCAATGCAGGAATCCACCTTAAAGCATATGTGACAAATGGCTGTCCAGCTGCCTCTTGAATGCCTCTAATGTGGGAGAGCCACCACCTCCCTAGGCAATTGGTTCCATTGTTGTATTGCTCTAAGTCAGGAAGTTTTTCCTGATGTCCAGCCAGGATCTGGCTTCCTGTCACTTGAGCCCATTATTCGCATCCTGCACTCTGAGATGATCAAGATCCTGATCTTCCTCTGTGTGACAAGCTTTCAAGTATTTGAAGAGTGCTATCATGTCTCCCCTCAGTCTTCTCTTCTCCAGGCTAAACATGCCCAGTTCTTTCAATTTCTCCTCATAGGGCTTTGTTTCCAGACCCCTGATCATCCTCGTTGCCCTCCTCTGAACACTCTCCAGATTATCTGCATCCTTCTTGAAGTGTGGTGCCCAGAACTGGATGTAATACTCAAGATGGGGCCTAACCAGTGCCGAATAGAGAGGAACCAGTACCTTGTGTGATTTGGAAGCTCTACTGCTATTAATGGCCTTGCCTTTGGGGACCGTCCTGTCTCAGGACAGGAGCTGTGTGGCCCCAGGTGAGGGTGATGCAGGGTGGTCTCCCCCACACTTCTAGGAAGTGGAGCTGAAGAAAGGGGCTGGGTTTTACCGACTTCTGTCTTCGGCAGAGTAGCTCACCCATAAGACAAGCTAGTGGCCTGTGGAAAGGATTTAACTGATACCTGCACTTTCGCATGCAGATCCAGGGAGAGGTGAATGACCCAGGTTACATGAAGGGGCTCTGGTACCTGCGTCTGTATTTCCTGAGTTCCTTCTCCGCTCTCGGATGTGAACTTGTCTGTTAGGGCAAATGTATACTGGCACAAACGGGACAAAATGCTCGTATGGCCCTAAAAATTCTGATTCTGTCGATGAGTGGACTACAGAACTAAAGGCAATGGATAATCCATGTAAATCTGGTAGAATTGATTTAACCAAATCTATTCATTCCTATTCAGCACACACCTCCCTACTGGTGGAATGGGAATTGGGAGGGGTGTTTTCATCTCTCCTCTTTCTACCCCTTTCTCTCCTCCTTCTACCCCTTTTTCTCCCCTTAATTTTTTCTCTCTCAACATTCATCAGAAGCTTTACCCAAGCAACAAAGTCTCAAATTTGCCTTGACATGAATTCACAAGTGTAATTCTACATTGATACAGAACAAAATAATGAACTCCCCCAACACACACACACACACACACGTTGAGATCTTCCAGAGAGGCCTTGTTTTGAGGGCCTTGTTTTCTAGACATGAGACCTAGTAGACCCTGAGGCAGGGCTTCCTTAGTGGTGGTCCCATATTCAAGAATAGCTTACCAAAGAAGCTGCCTTAAGCAACAACACTGCTTCTCTTTTGTGGGTCATTTATTGACCCAGGAGGTGCAAATTCACTACATTTATATTTAAAGAAAAAAGGATGGATCCAGGATTGTAGGTAATATTAGTCCTGGGACTTAAGTTAGGGTAACAGCGGATGCAACCTGAAATTTCACCCATCCTGTCTAAAGATACCAGGATACTTGAGAGAGTGCCTTCTCCCTTACCAACCTGCCTGGTCACTGAGGTCATCAGAGGGCATGCTCCTGGCATTTCCACATGGACCTAGGGCCCAATTGGAGTCCACTGGGAGAAGAGCCTTCAGTGGGGTGGCCCCCTTCATTTGGAACACCCTGCCCCTAGAGGTCAGGCAGGTGCCAACACTGCTACTTCCAGTGCCTCCTGGAAACAACTCTCTTCCAGGAAGCATTCCTTGACTAACCATCCACATTTTTTAAATTGTCATTCTGTTTCTAAAATAACAATTTTAATAATGGTGTTTTAATTCCTTTTATCTTCTTACTCTTTATTTCTAATGTTCACTGCTCAGGCATGTTTATCTATAGAGAGAGAGAGAGAGCAGTATATAAATATTGTAAATAAATAAATAAAGCCATGAATGTCAAAACTGTGGTGCCACCATGGATAAGGCCCTGTCACTGGTACCCACCCTTCAGACCTTAGCTAATGAGGGGTCAAAGGAAAGGACTTCTGATACCATTCTTAAGTGTTGGGCAGGTTCATCTGGGCAAATATGGCCCTTAATATATCTGGATTTGGGTCATTTGGAGGAACCCAACTCCACATTCTTTGCTCCTTATGTGTCTCTGTAGAATCATGATACATACATGCAGAAGAGTTGATAACGATGAACTCTTACCATGTTTGCCATCTGTTTCCTCATATGGACAAATTATTTTACACCACTATCTCTGGCACAAAGGCTTTTTTAACGTATTTATAAAAGGGCAACTTTCCCCTCAAAACTAATTCTAAAAATAAGGAAAGTCTCTGCTCCTGTGCTCTGTTTCTGCAAAAATTATAGATTCTCAGCAAAAAGCCAGTTGGTGTAGCTCATCTGTTATCAAATCTAGGTCATTCTGTTCCTTGGATATTTTTTTTTTCTAGTACAGATTTATAATATCCAGAATGCCCCCCTATTTTTCACAGACATAATTCAGAAGTGCTAGTCTCCATATCATAATTCTAAGACTGTAGAAATATCTTGAAATAAACTTTTGGGTTCACCACGGCTTCATTAAAAGCACAGGGTTTGGGGCTAATCATTGACAACAATATGAGGGGAAAATGCCTCCCCTTTTCAGCCATTTTTCAGGACTGCTTCTGAAATGTTCACAGAACTTGCTTGCATTGCCTTCAATTGCTCTCACTTGTTCCCACTCACCCTCACTGACATAATCATGTCACTGGATCGGATTGGCTACGTACCATCATTACATCATCCCATTCACTGGGCAATCCTTCACTGAATGACGTTACCCGTATGGTTGATCCAGGAAGTGCCAACGTTGGAGCAGGAGTGATGAGCTGGCGGCAGAGAAATGATAGTGCCACACAGGATCTGAATATTCACAAAGCTTATGTATTTTTTTTGGGGGGGGGGAGGGATTTCTCTACCAATTGTTGGCATGAAGCTACAATGGTTATGCTACCCCAATATCTCCACCCTATTTGAAGGTCCTCTATTTGAAAGGCTTTCCAGTTCAATCCAAGTCTGCTTTAGATAAGGATTCTATAAAAGAAGGGAAGCAGGCACTGGGGAGTGAGCCATCAATTTAACCACTGGACAGCAGAATTAACAGGGCAGCACACGGCTTACAGTCTTTTCCACTTTGGTGAGAAGTACTGCATTTCTGTTCAGATTGAGGCCCAGCTACTCCAGCATTCTGTTCACACAGGACCTGCCTGCCATTCATTCATTTCTCCATCCATCCATCCATTTATGGGCTCATTTATCTGCAGTAATCCCAGGGCTAATAGTGGTACTTTGCCAGTTGAGAGAATTAAGTCAGAACTTGTGCCTGCCCACCCCGGACCACCACCCAACATCTGATGGATGAGTGTGGTCTGCTCACATCTCTGACTGCCCACATTACCACTGAGGAAGTGTCTTCAACTCGGCCAGACTGTCCCCCACCCCCGATTCCGGCAGGGGAAAGAACCCATGCTTCAATGGCTATCAATGGCTAACAGTCCCGATGGCTCTATGCTACCTTCAGTATCAGAGACAATGTGACAATGGGCAGCAGCTGCTGTGGAAAATGGGTGGGACAGTGCTGTTTCATGCCCTTCTTGTACGCTTAATTTGGCCACTGTATGAACAGAATGCTAGACTAGATTGACTCTTGGTCTGATCCAGCATAACTGCTCTTCCGTAAATCCAGTTATTCAATCACTCAAGCAAAGATGTGTCTCAGTGGCCAGAGCAAACATCTCTAGGAACAGCCTCAGCTGACACGCTACCTCAATTGTATAAACACACTTCTGTGGCCACTTCCAAACCCTGGGCCTCAGACAGAGTTGCTGGCTTGCCAAAGCGCCCCCTCTGCCGTGTGTTCATGGGCAAGGCAGAGTTTGAACATCTCTTAACCAGGGTAGCTCTTGAACCCTTTCTAGGGATAAATCTTTGACTACATGTTCCACAAGGGCATCCTTTGGAGGTTTAAGTTTCTAGGACTCACATCCAGTTTGCTAGTTGCGCTCATTTCCTGTCTGTGCATCACGCACAGGCAGCTGGTTGTCTACTATGTGAACAGAACGTTGGACTAGATGGACCTTGGTGTGACCCAAAATCAGGGCTCTTCTTATGTTTTTACTTGGCCCGTCAGATGGATGGACATCTATCTGCAAATCTATTCTCCTGCATTTCTGCCAAATTCTAGATAAGATGAGGATTATGGTGAGGTTGCTCCTCACCATCTCAGCTACCATTTCCACTTTCCTTCCACACCTCTGGCTTCAGGCTTTGGCCAGATCCACCCCAAGCAGGATATAGCACTATGAAAGCGGTATATAAGAGGCAGGAGTCACACTATTGCTTTATAGCGTACTGAAGTGCACTGACAACTGTTGGGGCCAATAGACGCATACCATATACCGCTTTCATATTGCTATATCCTGCTTGGGGTGGATCTGGCCATAGAGTGGGCTCCTCAGAGAGGAGTAGGGCAGGTGCAGATGTTGAGGGAGAAAGAGAAACCCACCCTTTCCTTTTCTTTGCCCCATTTCAGTTTTCAAACACTGCCCTGACTGTGTTCCATTTGCATACCATGTTCAAAACAGGGATGCTAATAAATGACTCTGATTGAGCATGTTCTGGAGAAAAAAGGGTTTTCCCCCCCTGGCATTGGGATAACCAGGCAGCTGTCCCCCCCCCCCCCCCGGGGTGTGCATTTGAAATGCTCCAGCAAATTATCCCCAAATAGAAAGTGGAACATATGGGTCGGTAGATAATGTTTCATTATAAATTATCACATTCTTCAGGCAGTGACACCTCTTCTCTTCACACCGATGATGTGAAGGATGACTCCCCCCCTCCCATTTCTGAATACAACTTTTTGAAACAAATAAAAATAATAACAATCTAACGCTTTTCCATACAGCTGAACTAAATAGTTTCTAAACTTTGTGCAAGCGTATGTTCAAGAAAAAGAGAGAGACACATCCTCCTGCTGAAAATCCTAAAGGACAGAATAGTTATATCTAGCAAAATGAATATATTGTCGGATTGGGTGAATCAACAATTCTTAACCTGTTGAAATTTTCTGAATTCCGTCTCCAAGCCTGGTCCATTTCAAGCCCATATCAGATTCCGAAAAATCCCTGCCTATTTTTGCGTCCATTTTGCTGGACATGTGCAACAATGGTGCACCTTTTTCAAAATGCATACATTTTCTTCCCATTGATTAAAGCATGTTTGCACTTCATTTTTCAAAAATACACGTATTTTGCAGGCATATTTTTTTTTTAAAAAAATTGCATTTTGGAACACTTCTTGTTGTTGTTCAACTTATCACATCGCAAGCTCGGAAATGTACAGACTTTGACCGCAGTTTGCATTTGGGTCGGCTCTTGGGTCCAGGGAGTTCAAACGCAGTAACTTCTGGTGAAAAGCAGACTGAAAGCATTTATCATACATCCCTAATATATGGCAAGTAGTAATTTGTGCAAGACAGAAATTCCCCAAATGCTAACCTGATGTGTACCTTGGTGTGCTCATTTTGAGGCCTGGCTGGGCTGTGGGTAGCCATGTATAAACCCAAACCAGAGAATGCCCTCTCCTGTTCAGTGTCCCAGAGCTAATCACATGGAGCTTGACACTAGAACCTGGAGGGACCGATGTCGCAGTTCTCAGAAGGGGATTCTCGTGCCATGCCTCCCAACTTTGGGTCCTCAGGTGCTGAAGGATGACAACTCCCATAATCCACAGCCACCAGGGCCAAACTTAATTTTGGTTTTTCTCAGCTTCTCATTTTCCAACTTTACATTTTCCGGGTCTTGTTTTTCTACTCTTACATATGTGTTGTTTCAAACTTTGAGAATTTCTCCAGCCATAAGTTCAATTCATCCCAAATGCAGAGAATTTTGTTTTTAAAGAGGTTTACATGAAAATTCCTAAGCATTTTTGTGTGTATTTCTCAGAATACATGCATACACCTAATGTACTTATTTTTGCAAGTAATTTCCCTAACATAATGCATTTTAAATGTTATTTTCCCTTAATATGTACATTTTTGGATACATTTCTTTTATTGGAGAACCTCATTGTAAAATTCAGAAAAGTGAAACTTTTGAAGGACCACTGGGTTTCAGTTCACATATTGGTCAAATTGGGGGGGGGGGGTGAAGAATTTGGACTTATTGAGTGCTTGAAAGATGGAAGATCTATCTCTATCTCTCTTTCTCCTGAGAACGTGCCTATGTGGAGTGATTTTTTCATCAGATCAGGATGCTACTTCATGAAAGATCGCTGCTTTTGGTGTTCATTACTATCTGAAGTGATGACATCCAGTGCCTAGAATCTTAGACATTGTTCTACTTCTGTTTTGCTTTATCTAGCATTTTGCAGACAGTTACATCACACTTTTTGGTAATAGCACTGTCCAGTAGGATGGATAACCTCGGTCTGATCTTTCTATTAAATCAGATTGAATGGATTTCCTTATCGGCCCCTTCCAACTCTACTATTCTATGATTCTATGTACCCTTGGTCTGATCCAGCAGGGCTCTTCTTTTGATCTTAGGTTGTATTGTGGAGTGCTTTCTGCTCAGGATTTTACTCATACCATTCAATTCTCCTTCCCCACTAGCAGGTTTTGCATTCCCCCCCCCCCCAACTAAACACATTATGTAACCTTTGAGCATGCCAGGGCTGATTGGGGCCGTTTTCCCTGCTCTTAGCCCACCCCCCGAACTGGGAATCCAGGGGCTGAGCTGCACAAATCTCAGCAGTTCTGACCCCCACTCCCTGGATGGATTCTTCTCACATTCCTACATTTGGGGTTGCAAATGGGATGTGGTTGCATGATTTGAAAACAGGAATAAAATTTTCATGCATCCCTACATGCCAGTTGCCTGTGGCCTGGAGACCAGGACTGTATAGAGCTAATACTGAGCTATTGGTCTCTGGTCACCTTGGGCTGGGTTGTTTCTGATGGAATAAATAAAATAAATATCAACATTGATTGACTCTGCAGTGAAAAAAGAATGCATAGAATAGCAGACACAGCTGCTCTGCGTAGGTCCCTGGGGAAAGGCAAAATGAGCAAGGAAACAAATTATAACCCCAAACCGTCATTCATTGTAATATAAATCTGTTTAGTTCATGTGGTGAAGGAGCTAAGAGCATAATTTAGGACTTCCTTTCACATCCTGCTGGCCTCCAGATCTGTTAGACTACATCTCCCATCATCCTCATAGAATGTGGACGTCCGTGGCATGCTGGCAGGGGATGATAGGAGTTGTACTGCAA
This sequence comes from Anniella stebbinsi, assembly GCA_029215795.1. NCBI lineage: Eukaryota > Metazoa > Chordata > Lepidosauria > Squamata > Anniellidae > Anniella > Anniella stebbinsi. The sequence continues at coordinate 407,620,110 of JARDYH010000001.1, read as the reverse complement.
CACAACTGGAAGGCGCCACGTTGGGGAGGGTTGATCAAGGAAGTCTCCAGGTTCGGGTGCGAATCTCATTTCAGTTCTTTTTTGATGAGAATTTACCAATATTCGCAATATTCTTCCAATTAAGGAGAGAAAGAACTTGGAAGTTTGAAAAAATGTCAAATGGGGAAGAAAGCAAAGTGGAAAGATTTAGCCATCCATATTTAGGGATGGGCAAAATTGCACACTTCCCACTTTTGCATTAATGGCAGCTGACATTTGTGCCAGAGGGGGAAATATGCCATTTCCAGAGGGTCCATAAATTGCACATTTCCCCTGTTGCATTCATGGTGGCCATCATGATTGCAACAGGGGGGAAGTGCACAATTTCTGGAGCCTTGGGAAATCACACATTCCCCACTCCATGTGCCAACAGACATAGGGGGGATCCACTGGTCTCACAGACCCAGTTGGACAATCACGACAACCCTACATGTAGCATGGCAGTGGAGTGGGGCAGAGGGTTAGGGCCCAGATGAGGGCCAGAGAATAGAATATCCTATCTTATCTTAAGGTACATCTCTAATTCTAACTCTTTTCCAGATTTATAATCCTAGACACAAAGCCTTCTTCATCTGCCCACTAAGTGTTTTCTGTAACAGGTGCAGAAGGATATTAAGAAACCCAAATGTCCCATTTTACCCCCACGTTCGAGGTGAAAGAGTTGCAGTGTGTGCATGCCGTTGTGAACATCAACCACCCAACTGTTTGCAGTATAGCAGATGCTCCTTTTTTCGTACTCCCCCTCCGTCTTAATCTCTGGATATTACTCTGAGATGCAGGTAACAGGTGTGTCTCTAACTTGCGAAATTAGGGATCATTCAGTGCTTTGATGGCGCCAATTAGCTTCATGGTGTGAATGCCAATATTTTTTTTTCTAATTAAGGTTGTAAAATTATGCATTCTAAAAAAAAAAAAAAGTAGCCCAAGATATTTAAACATAATGTGTCACTTTCACATTTTAATTTTTAACATCCTCCTCCATCTGGTTTCTCAAAATTCCTGATATGTTTCACTTGAACTTTCTGGTTACTTTAGTTGAAACTCAGCTATGATCTCTCAGGGATATATGTTTGACCAGCTACAGTTGTATTGCCATTATCTGATTTTAACTATATTAATTGTGCACTTTGATTCTGTTTACTTCTTTTATTGTTCACCACTGAAGAAGTGTCATGGGCCACTAGTTCTACTAGTGTTATTTGAGTTTGCAAAATGACACAGTTATATACTGACCGTAGACATCTCCGCCAACTCCTCTGCTGCGAATTTTTGCTAGTCTTACTGAAACTCGTTCTCTTTGCCTCAGTATTCCTCAGATCCCTTGTTTGTGGAAATCCTTGATATTTGCTCTGAAATTTAGTGGCAGTTCTAGGTAAGACAGCTGTTGGATCATTTATGGGGCTTTGGGGTGCGTTAGTGAGTTCTCCTCCCATTTAAGACTCAAAGGAGATTGGCTACTTATGAATCAGCAAAAGAAAGAATCCCCAAAGGAGGACATGAAGGAGAAGGCTATCAATGGCTACTAGGCCTGATGGCTATGAGCTACCTCCAGTAGCAGAAGCAGTAAGTCTATGTACTCCAGTTGCTGGGGAACATGGGTGGGACGGTGTTGTTGCACTTGTGTCCTGCTTGTGGGTCCCTGGTTGACAGCTGGTTTGCCATTGTGTGAACAAAGTGCTAGACTAGGTGGACCTTTGGTCTGATCCACTTGGGTTCTTCTGATGTTCTTAAGCTACAAGAAGCAATGATGCTAGATAGATTTTAAAAATGACCAGACAGAAAATAGATCTCCAGAAGTTTTGGACTTTCGCTCCAATAATTCCTCACTATTGGCCATGCTGGGATTTGACCATTGGGCATCTGGGATTTGGAGGTCCAAATATCTGAAGATCTACCTTTTGCCAACCCCTTTCTAAAAGATGGATATTTCCAGATCTGAAGTGTTTTGTTTTTGTTTTCCTGGAAAATCTCTACCCTTCTCACCTGGAAAACTCCCCAAACACACACAAAATGTCCCTATTTGGTATATGCCAAGTATATTTCCTATGCTGTTTTAGAGGGCCATTTTTATTTCCACTCCAGACAAATGAATGACATCAACCAAGGTGTCTTTTTTATTCTTTTTTATTATTATTATTATTTATTTATTCCTTGTGTGAATAGCTGCATGTCAAAGGGGATATCCTCACAGAGTCCTACCTATTTGAAATACAGTGGGTTCAATATAACTTTTGATAAGGTTAGAAACAGAAAATATAACAGGAGCAGGAAAGGGAGAGGGGGGAGACAGCCAAGTCCGAGATGGAAAGGAAGCCTTGACAATTGTAAATATCCCTCTTGCACCGACCCCAAAGAATTAGCATGCCAGCATCCATGCCTGGCTGCCCATCTCATTCCCTCACAGACTTTTTCAATCGCAGCCGCAGCGAAGGGTGAGTGACCCAAACAACTTGCTGAATGCATCTCGGCACGGCCGTCATCCTCTGCGAGGTGATCCGGGGCGCTGCAACAAGATGTTCACAGATTGTCTCCGCGTGCGATGCTCTCTTTTCCAGGGCTGCCCTCGCGCTTGGGTAGCAAAGGAATCCGGATTGCCTCCTGTTAGTTGACCTACATACATTGCTTCACAAACACGACGGAGGTGCCAGGCAGCCTGAGAAGCAGAGCGTGGAAAGATAGACTCACAGAGTTTTGCTGTCTCCTTGCAGAATATGTGGGGGGGGGGGGGAATCCTCACATCCATTTCTGGAATCATTATTTTTCTGGAGCATGTACATGTGTCAGGGTCTCAGATGAGACAGACACCTGGGAAGGCTTCTTCTAGTGGGCCATTTGTCCATCTAGTTCATTGTTCCTTAAACCCAGGGTGGGGGAATGGATTTCAGATTCAGAGCTGAATTCAATTTCAAAGAAGCTCTTTGGAAGGCCACATTTCAATGGGGGGGGAGGGTCGATCATAAGGCAATGGGGCAGAGCTAAAGGCAAAAGGGGTGTGGCCAAAATGCACAAAACACACACACACACACAACACACACCAGCTTATTGCCGGCATCTAAGCCTTAAGAGACGCTTCACAATCTTTTACAATCTGGGGAAAATAACTGCAAAAAATAGAAAACATCAAATGATCAGTTGGTTTTGGAAAGGGGTTGAGGTCAGAGAAAGGACGGCATGACCTCCTGAGGAACCCCAGAATTGTGAATGGCATATTCATTTCAGTTCATTTTTTAAAATCAGGATTTACCCACTTGGCACCTTCCAGACTGAACACAGGCTCCAAGCATGCATCTATCTGCCTCTTGTTTCTATGTAGCCTCTTCTGGCCGCATGACCACCATAACACAGCACCTGAGTCCACTGTTGGTAGAGGAGTTCAAGAGGGTATAGATGTCTTCCCCTTCTTTTTATCCCCAAACAGGCTGGGATGACTCCCTGACTCCTGCCTATCAAGTGAAGTTGCAAGTAGGAACATAATCTGGATTGGCAATATGGATCAGTGAGTCAGGCACCATGGTGTTGTTGAATGGCCTTGGATTGTTCCCTCTGTCATCTCCTGCATGGAGGAAACAGCCTTGGGAAGTTGGTGGAGGGAGGGAGATTCAGGCCTGATACTGAAATTGCCTTTCAGTAAAGGTAATAATGGGGTAACATTCCCGTGGGCCCGATTCCTTTGTGCCGCAGCCAGCAACGAGCAATGCTGTGCTGGTAAGAGTGAAGAGCTAATTTGGCTTTCTCTTTCAGCAAGCACTACCTTGCTGTCTGACATATGACTAGGGAGCTAGTGGCTTCCCAGTACAATAAGACGCTCTTGGATAGGTTTTTGACAAAGGAAATCACAGCAACTCTTAACGTTATTACCATATTTATCTCCGCTGCTGCAGATCCTCTGTCTTATAATGTCATTTGAATTTGAATGAGGGCCATATTTGCATGAAGACTGGGACTCCTGCTATCCCACTTCCCCAGTTTGTGCTTTAAGAATAAGCATAGAAATCAGCACTCAAATATGCTTCTTGGGCAAAAAAAAAAAGAAATCTATTATTATTAGTTTTAGAGCTGAACCTAGTTACCATGGTTGGGGGGGAGGGTTCACCCATGTCAGAAAACAACTTCATTTCTCTGCACTTCTCAACACTGCTATGGAAAATGTTCACTTGTGCATTTATATGACTCTTTCTCACTCTTAGAAACTCCAGTTGACACACATGCTGCAATCACAGGGCCAAATCTAATGAAATTTGGCCCTGTGATTGCAACATGTGTGTCAACTGTAGCATTGTGATATAACCCCATTCACTCTGTGCATCCTGATTGGCTAGGACTATTCGTTTGAGAAATCCGGGGGGGGGGGGCATTGCCTTCACTCTCAATTGACTTCACTTCCCCTCACTCATTGCCGTAATATAGCTAAATCTGACTGTTTATATTGTGAAGTCATCCCATGACATGATTCCTGATTGGGTAGAACCACCCATCTGACTAATCCGGGGAATGAAGCATGAACTAAACAACTTGTGTGACAGACTACATGGGTATCACTTTATCTGTGGCTTTTTTAAGAGGCTAGCTCAGCCTTCTCCAACCTGAGGCTCTCCAGATGCTTTGGACTACAACTCCCATGGGTCATGCAGACTGGGGCTGATGGGAGTTGAAGTCCAAAACACCTGGAGGGCACCAGGTTGAGGAAGGCAGGGCTATCTCAAGGCCCCTCAGTGAGCTTGTGAGGATTTGAACTCCAGACTCTTCAATCCAAACATCAGATTTGGCCCAGCAGCGTGCACCACTCTGCCCATTAGAAATCCATCACAGCTGGTGCCAATTTCTCCAAAACAAAGTTCTAAAGATAAAAGCTACATATGAGATGTGGCTAATTAAAGTCCACACACACACACATATATACACACACACACACACACACACACACACACTGCTTGCTCCACCGTACAATTCTTCCCTTTTCACCCACTCAGGCAAAGTCGTGTTCACACCCGCCTTTTTCCTTTGAGCAGCCACACGCTTCCTTTCACGCGGCGAGGGAAGCCACATGGCTCCACAGCCCACAGGGTGTTTTAAACTTAGGAACAGACACATCTGACCATAACAGCTGAGATCCCGTGTGCTTTAAAGAGCACGGACGGCAAAAGACACGAACAGAATGGAGATGAAAGGCGGAACATGAGAGAGGGAGGACTAACGTTGAAAAGGCACTGGTTACAAAATGGGCTTTTTTCCACTTGTGAAGTCTCCTTACAAAGGGGAGGGAAGAGAACACTGGGTTTTCTAAAGAGTTGGTCTTCTTCTTCTTCTTCTTCTTCTTCTTCTTCTTCTTCTTCTTCTTCAGATGCCGCATATGAAATTGACTCCTTGATATGGGGTAGGAACGTTTCCCTTCTGCATCAAAATAAATGAAAGCAGAGGTCCGTGCATGCCGCTTGTTTACCAAGCCATTCATAACAGTGACAGGAACATGACAGCTAAGAAGAGGGGAGAGAGGGAGGGAGGGAGCAAAGTCCTAACAACGTTCAGACTTGTTCAGCGAGGAAGGCGGGGCTGTGTCTACAACAGAATGTGGCTTTCATGTAAAACTCTGGGGAGGAGCGTGGGTCCCCCACATTTATTTTTCTAGGTAGCTTTGTAATATTAGGATTATTCATTTATTACAGTTTAACTCCATCCTTCCTTCAAGGAGCTTGTGGTGGCAAACGTTGGGCCTGTTCAGACAACATGCTGGCTCAGCATTTTGAGCTAAAAATTATGGCTCAGTGTTTCGTGTGAAGCATGACCTAGTGTTAGGGTTGTCATTAATGTCTGACTGAGCCTGGGAGGCCAACAGAATCTCTGCATCTGGCCCCCCAGACCCAGTCAGGTGCCCCCAACCATGAGCGTGGATCACCGGTGAGCATTTGTGAGGCCTTGGCAAACACTTGGCTGCCACTCACAGCCCTCATGAAATCATGCACTCCCCTGTTTTGGTTTTGCGCCCATGGTGGCTGCCATTGATGTGGAAGGGAATGTGCATAATTTCATGAGTGGCTGCAGGTGGCTGCCAAGCAATCACTGGACGAAGCTGAGCCTCAGAAATGGCTCGCACAGCCCAGCGAGGGGTGGGGGGGGGGGTGGATGACGGCAGTGACAGGCAAGAATTTGCCAAGGTGGGCAGAGGTGATTTTGCTCAGCCCTACTTAGCGTGTTGTGTGAACCATTTCTAACTATGGTGGCTACATAATCACGGTTTCAACACACTCACTGACCATTTGCTGCACAAGGATTAGCGGCCTAATCATAGCTTAATGCATTGTCTGAATAGGCCCTTTGCCTCTCCCTCCTACATTTAAACTCATAACACCACTGCGAGGTAGGACTGGATAAAAGAGAGTGACTAAATCAAGGTCTGTCCATGAGCTGCGCAGCTGAGCCAATAGTTCAACCAAGGTCTTTCCAACAGTCTGCAAAGGGGGTCAACACACGGGCCCTACTCATTGAATTATTGGTTTGATTTGTAGTCCACCTTTCTACCAAGAAAAATGGGACTCAAGGGGCAGCTTGCAATCAGAAATAAAACTGGATTAAAACAACAATAAAACAAATCCATTCAACCATAATTGAAAATACAACAAGAACAGGATAAAAATAGCATTAAATCCGACAGACCTACTTATATGCCAAAGGTTTGTTTGAATAAATGTGGCCTGCAGTCCTGATTTATTATTATTATTATTATTATTATTATTAATAATAATAATAATCTCTTTCCTCGCTCATGGTGGTTTTTCTAGACGAGAGCCAAAAAGGAAAGAAGCCAAAAAAGCGCCAAAGGCAAAGGGGTAGAATCTAGGGGTGTGCATGGCCCCCCGGATTGGATCAGGACCTGGATTGGGACCTCCAATTTTGTCACGGATCGGATCATACAAAATCGGAGCCCCCCCGGACTGGATCAAGTCGAATCCCGATCCAAAAATCGGAACTTTTTGGATCGCCCGCCATTTTTTTTCCCCATAGACTTGCATTGCAATGCAAGTCTATGAGGAAAAAATGGCGGCGGGTGGGTGAGGGGGGGCCTAACTCCCTCTCCCCCAGGGCCGTCTGCTGTGGATGGCCCCGGTAGGTAAGCCCCCTCCCCCGCGCTCCTTACCCCCCTGGGGCTGTCCGCTTCCATCCGCTGGCACCCACGGGCACCAGTAGATGGAAGCGGACGGCCCCGGGGGGGTAAGCCCCCTCCCCCACGCTCCTTACCCCCCCTGCCCCCTGCTTACCTTTCCTAGCTGTCCGCTCCTGTCTGCTGCCGGCTACTACTGGGAGCGGGCTTCGCGGCCTGCTCCAGAGTAGCGCGCCAGGTGATGTCATCACCTGGCGTGCTACCTAGGAGCAGGCCGTGAAGCCTGCTTGCAGTAGCAGCCGGCGGCGGATGGGAGCGGACGGCCAGGAAAGATAAGAGCGCTGTGCGTGCCCCGCCCCCCTGCCCCCTCTCCCCCTGCCCCCTCTCCCCTTGCCCCCTCTCCCCTTGCCCCCTGCTTACCTTTCCTGACTGTCCGCTCCCGTCCGCCGCCGGCTACTACTGGGAGCGGGTTTCGTGGCCTGCTCCAGAATAGCACGCCAGGTGATGTCATCACCTGGCGCTCTACCTAGGAGCAGGCCGTGAAGCCTGCTCGCAGTAGCAGCCGGCGGCGGACGGGAGCGGACGGCCAGGAAAGGTAAGCGCGCGACGCGCCTCCCTCCCCCTGCCCCCTGCTTACCTTTCCTGGCCGTCTGCTCCCGTCCGCCGCCCCCTGCCCCTGTTGTCCGCCTCCATCGGCGGCCGCCCGCTGGCGCCCGCCGATGGAAGCGGACAGCCCTGCTAGGGAAGCCCCCCCCCCCCGTTGTCCGCTTCCATCGGCAGGCGGATTGGATCAGATCGGATCGGATTGGATCGGCTGATCCAGTGGTGAGATCAGAAATCGGATAATTTATCTGATTTCCCCCTGGATCGGATTCGGATTGTTGATCGGATCGGATCCAGTGCACATCCCTAGTAGAATCTGAAGAAGGACACTGTTTGTCCGAAATTTGTTGATAGTTTAATATTATATATATAATATATATATATATATTTAATTAAATTTTATCCTCCGGTTCTACTCCTTTGCCTTTGGCTTTTTTTGGGGGGGGGGGGGGGGTTAGACAGACGTGACATGCTTTGCCAGATCATGCTGTCTTTTACTGATTCAGGAATTTCCTGACAATTAAGCATGCTTTAAGTATGACTGCTTTCTGGATGTTGGTGTGGATGTATTTTGGTAGGCCAAGTTTCTGAAGGTTTCCTGTACAGTTTTTTAAAAATATGATGCTGATGAACTGATGTGACTAACGGAATAATTGTGACCTTTTCCTGTTGCCATAGTTCTTTAACTTCCATGGCCAATGGTGTATAATTATTTTCTCTCTTCCTCTTCCTCATTATTATTTCATCTCTTTCTTGCTCGTGGTGGTTTTTCTAGACGAAAAGCGAAAAAAGGGGAGAGAAGCATCCAAATCAAGTGAAAAAAAGGGAGAAACAGGTTCTCAAGATGCTGTTCTTTTATTTATTTTTTCAAAGTTGAAGCGCTCTTCAACTTTGAAAAACTAAATAAAAAACAGCATCTTGAGAACCTGTTTCTCCCTTTTTTCAACTGGTTTTTCTAGACAGACATGATGGTCTTTCCCAAGTCATGCTGTCTTTTACAAATTCAGGAATTTCCTGACAATTTAGCATGTTTTAAGTATGACTTAATTATTATTGCTATTATTATTATTATTATTATTATTATCATCATCATCTCTTTCTCGCTCATGGCGGTTTTTCTAGATGGACTTGACGGGCTTTGCCAAGTCATGCTGTCTTTTATTGATTCAGGAATTTCCTGATGACTGAGCATGCATTATTATTATTATTATTATTATTATTATTATTATTATTTTCTCTACTGCTCATTAACCAAAGCTCTCTGGGTGGTTCAAAAAAGAAACTTTGAAACTCAAAAATACATGAACAAAGTCAAATATAATATAAAACCTTTAAGTTTAAAATAGAATAAACCCCAAGTAAAAACTTGGCTAAAAGCCCTGTGAAGATCAAAATATGTACTAATGCTGAAGGCAGAAGAAGTCTGCTTCACCTGCACCTACCTCACCCAATTTGATAAGGGCCACTGAAGATGGTCATCGGTAAATGTGGGAGGAGATTCTCATTCTGTCCTCAAACTATTGAGGGCTTTGTAGGTTAGTACCAGCTCTTGGATCTAGGCCTGGCAGCCATACTATGATGAAATGGGTGATTCCTTGTTAACAGTCTTGCTGAAATGTGTCCTATATGGGACCAGCTGAAGTTTCCAGACTATTTCCAAGGGCAGCCCCACCTGTAATGCATGGCAGCAATCCAACAGTGGACCTTATGCTCTTATACCCTGTACCTTCCCATATCAGCTGCCACCAAGAGAAAAAGAAGTGAGCAAGCCCATGTGTGAGCTCAAAAGCCCAGCCACAGATTGTGGCAGATAGAATGGCATAGCATCCCTGGGAAAGATGCTCTAGCCCTGGTACTCTGTGGTCTTTCATGTGTGCCTGTCTCCCTCCCAATCCTTCTCTTGTTTTTCATGCTGCAGTGGGGCAAAAATGGTGTAGCAGGGATTGGTGCTACAGCACACCACCTTCGGTTGCTGTTGAATCCTACTAAGAATGTGCAAGTTCCATGGGACTCATGCAGGTATCCAATATTCAGTAAGTATTCAACCTCACCATTGGGCAAGAAGAACTTTGTGGAGGTTCCTTTGGAAGTGAATTCCACCCATAAGCTCGTGATGCTGAAATGTCACAGAAGGGCATGGCCATTGGTCCATTTGCAATCCATGTGTTCAGCAATCCATTCACGCTGTGGCTTATGAAAGCCAAGCGTCTCTTATTGCACGGAAGCTGAGATAGAACAATATTGATCTATTCCCTGTGCATTTTGTTTTCCATAAAGTTATACAGCATAATGTGATGGCTGACAGGTGTCCATTTCAAAACATCAGTGTAAAAGCATTAGCAGGCATAAATTGCCAGAATTCTGGTCATAAAATTGTTACTTTTCAGAAGAAAAAGCTTGCATTTTTTTCCCCTAATGCCTTGCCATTTTGCAAAATTTTGTTGTGTGATTTAGGACTGACAGATGTCCCTTAATAGGACATTAAGCGGAAGCAGGAAAAAAAAAATCTCCCTGGCATCATGTGGGGAAGGGAGAATAAGATGGTCTATGTGCATCACACAATTCTGCAGGGAAATCTTTAAAACGATGTACTGAGTACAAAATTGGTTAGAATTTCTAAGTTTGTTTGTTTGCTTGTTTAAAAGGAAGACTGTATAAGGCTCAGTTTGGACTACACATTAGGCAATGGAGGGGGGGAACAATCGTCAGTTGTGTTGCTTATTGTGTCGTCTGGAGTGCAACATACAACGCACAGACAACTGACAGTACGTTAATCAGGCACTTTAAACAATGGAGCGAAACAACGGGCTTGCACGTTGTTTAGCCCGAAGCCCCATTGTTTAAAGTGTCGTCCGAATTCTGCCCCCCCCCCTCCATGGACTATTCCATTTCGGAACAGAGTTCTGCTGCCTAGAGCAGCCAAAAACACCCGGCAGCTCTATGCAGCCTGCAGAACTCACAGTGCATGCTGGGATACGGCTGGGGGACACACGGAGGAGAGGCTGCAACCAAAATGGCCGCTGCAAGTTCCTTGTAGCCGGGGCGTTTGCCGGTGCTGAGCAGCGCTGGCTGCAGCATGTCGTCTGTGGAGCTCCTCCTGCCTAACGCACGGTCAGTGCGTTATTTACCCCTCCATTACTTAATATGTCGTCCGAACTGAGCCTAACAGTCTCCCCAACCTAATAGCCTCTAAATTGCTGGGAATTATGGGAGTTGTAATCCAACACATCTGGAGGAAACCGGGTTGGGGAAATATTGCAGTGGCATTTCTTGCAGTGTTTGCAAGGGGGACTTCTATGCCCATAGCTTCTTCCCTGCTCTGTGTGGCTAGCAAAATGAGAGAAATCGGGAAACTCTACTCCACTTGCATAATGTATACAAATCAGAGATTTCATCTTCATTTGGTAGATGATCCCCCACCCCCGCTCTTTAGTTTAAAGTATGTCTGGCCTTGTGATCCAGTTTATACTTCCACGTGGCTTGGTGTTCTACCAGGTCTCTTGCATTAAAAATGGGCGAGTGGCCACCACAAAAAAACCGCTTGATGTTGTGATCATTGTGGCACGATTGTAAACCCAAGTTTGGACTGCCCAAAGCATTTCCTTTGTCTATGTCAGTCAGGTACAACATGGTCCTCTCCAGGCTGGGAATAGCTGTACCTATTGGATTTAGCTAGGGAAAATGTTGAAAAACTTCATTTTAGGTTTTTGATTGTTCATGGAAGCATAGAATTGTGGAATTGGAAGAGGCCACAAGGACCATCTAGTCCAATGTGCAGGAAAACCCATTAAGTCATCTAGGAGAGCTGGCTGTCCAGCCATTTCTTAAAAACCTCCAGAGATGGAGAACCCACAACCTCCGTAGGCAGACTGTTCCACTGTTGTACAGATCTTGCCATCAGGAAGTTTTTTCCAGAGATTTCATCAAAATCTAGGTAGCTGTAACTTGGACTCATTATTTCGGGTCTTAATTTCTGTGGCCATGGAAAATAGTTCTTGACCATCGGCCCTGTGGCATCCTTTTACGTACCTGAACACTGCTCACATGTCTCCCCTCAGTTTCCTTTTCTCCAGACTAAACATCCTAAGTTTCTTCTGCCCTCAAGTCCCTGTATCATGTTTGTTGCCCTCCTCTGAACCTGTTCTACGATGCCAATGTCCTTCTGGAAATGTGGTGCCCAGAATTGTATGCTGAGTATTCTAGTGTTGAGTAGAGAGGAATAAGGACTTCATGCACCTTTGGTACAATGCTTCTTCTAATGTAGCCCAGAATTGTGTTTCCCCATCTAGCGGCTCTCTGGCACTGCTGACTCACATTCAGCTTGCTGTCAAAAACCACAGCCAAATCCTTCCCTGATGTAGTGCTCCCAAGCCATGAATCCCCCATCTTGCATTGGAACCCTACTTTTCTTCCTCCCTAAGTGTAGTACCTTACATTTCTCCCTGTTGAAGGGCACCTTGTTCCTTTCCGCCCGGTATTCCAACCTGTCCAAATCAGATTGCAGTCTCATTCTTGGTTTTCTTCTGTTGTTGTTATTTTTATCAGCATTTACTGGAAGTCACACATTCCTTTATATTCAGGAACTTGAGTTCAAGTAATAATAATAATAAAAACTGAATGCATGATAAAATGAAACCGGCAAATTCATCCATCCCTAGGGAAACAGCCATGGGGCCGGGCAGTATCCACATGGTTCCATTGAGCCCTGTTCTTTAGTGACTAGCTGGGCAGCTGCATTTTGCAACCTTCAATGCTACACATTCACATTTTCCCCCCATGAAGCAGCCAAATACCAGCCACACAAATTAATGCCTTGTGCACTTAGCTTTTGACTTAAGAAGCGGCTTTCCACAAGGTCTTGCTTTTCTATAGTTGGGGCTCACTTAGCCGCCTACATTACCAAGCTGATGATAACAGAGGTATTCATAGGCACCTGTTTTGTAACTTCCCTGTTTTCACACCAAGGAACATTTTCTCAGCCCATGTACAAAGCATCGAGGCCTTTTCTCCACCTGTTCCAAGCTGCAGTCATATATTCCACAATAGCCTGGCCTGCTGTGTTGATTTATAAACAAATTGCATATTTGCTCTTTGGGGTAAAAATCATGATTGCCCAACGCTATTAGCACTTGTACTGACCCCCCCCCCCCAATATGACTAAATCTGCTGCACATCCCTACTTGTAACAATGTCATTGCAACAACATTTGCTAATTATAATAGCATCTCTTGGCAGAGATTTCTCTTCCCATCCCCTGCTATCTTCAAATCATTTTGTTGTTGCTCATGTTGTGTGTTGTCCAGAGGGGCACAAATCCACTGGCACCTTAAAATACTGAGTCCAGCAGAATTGTGGAAGGAGCTAGCGAAAAGCTTTCCAGTGGATGCTGGGAAATACCAATGTGGCATGACGGACAGAGTGCTAGGGCATGGGTGGCTGGGTGGGGTAATGGTTAGGGATGAGAAAATAAATGATCTTCAAACTCATGGATGTTCTCTGTTTTCTACCTTGATGCTTATATCTCTTTGTTCTCATACCTGAATGCAATTGTCTTCTTTTTAAACACAAAAATGCGCACTTTCCCAAGCATTCACCCCAAATGCTCATTTCCCCCATAGGCTGAATTTGGGAGGGGGGGGAATGCATTCTCAGAAGTGGATGGCAGGGGAGATAAGAAAAAAAAGAGGAAAATCTCAGAAATTTTCTGTTGGGTGGGGAATGTTTTTGGACAAATTTTGTCTCAACTACAAATGAAAGTTGGCAAAGGCTTGGCTTCATGCCCACTGCCTTTCACTGTGCTTCCTTATTTCTCAGTGACACGATCCGAAGACTTGCATTTCCATCTCATCAGGGCAGTTCATGTTTAACTATGTGCCAGACAACGAGGAAAGTTGCACTAGGTGTGAAAGGCGCCTAACAGCTTGGATCTGAGCCAGGCTTTGAGCGGTGTTGGCAGGAAAGCCTCGCTTCCTATCACACCAAATGCCTTCCAGTGGTCACCTGTTCCAACACAAAAAATGGTCAGCCCCTTGAAACTGTTTCCAGAGAGGCATCCATTTCTTCCTAGAATTTCTCATTCCTGCCAGAACAGTTTACAGATGTAATTATGTTTAGGCTCTGTTTGCCCATACGGTTAATGAACCAATGATAAACAATTCAGCATTTTGCTCCCCTTGATGATAAATATTAATTGGGCTGTCAGACTTCCTTTTCCTTCCCCCCACCCTAATTTAAGCTATACTCAGGTAGATGTTACCTACCAGATGTGCAGTTAGACCTCAGTCAACTCAACACTGTTCAGCATGTGGTGGACTCAGTCCTAGAATACAGATACATGAGGAAGGTGTTTCAGCACCTCTTTGATCAAAATTTACCCAGTTTGCATCTCAGACTCAGACACAATCTCAGATTGGAATCCGAATGTCTCTGAGCAGGCAGTGTGATTCGCTGACCCAAAACAAAGCAGTCAAGTACGCGTGCATTCAGAAAATGTGCATAAAAAATGCATACTTTTGAGAAATGCACACAAAAACTTTTAATCAATGGGAGAAGGATGCAGAGATTTCAAATATGTGCACAATTTATGTATACTTTTGGAAGATGTGCATGAAAATAAGCATGGGTTTCATGTGAAAAGACAAAAAAATCTCGCAATCTGATACGGATTCAAGTCAGAATGAGCTTCTAGATGGAATCTGGAAAATTCCACCACACTCAAATTCTACTGATTTGCACACCCGGGGCCAGAAATTAGGGCCAGAACTACACCAAGCAGGATATTGCACTATGAAAGTGGCATGAAAGTGGTATATGGCATATGTCATGGGCCCCAACAGTTGTCAGTGCACTTCAATACCACTACAAAGCAGTAGTGTGGCTCCTGCCTTTTATACCACTTTCTTACCACTTTCATAGTGCAATGTCCTGCTTGGTGTAGATCTGGCCTAGGTTAAAGAATAAAAGTGAAGGTAAATCCACACAAACTGAAGGTAATCTGTGCCTGGCACATACTCTAGTCCTTGCAGAATGATGACCTAGCAACTTCAGGGCATGTCAACATTAGAACTCAAGGCAGTCTGCTATATATAATATTGCAAGCCTTTAAGGAGGCCTTGAGAACATGTTGTTTTTTCCTTGACCTTTTCCTGATATGATTGCTGCTGTTGCTGCTGCTTTTTATCATTGGTTTTTATGGCTGTTTGTTTATATTCTTTTCATGTCTTTATCGCTTTTAATATCTTAATGGTTATGTGTTTATTGCTGTAAGCTTCCTCGGGAGGGTTCGTGCTTTGAAAGGCAGCCACAAAATATTCTAAATAAATATATAATAGTATCTCTCCAGGACAGACTGATCAACGAGTGTTTATTCTTCTTGTATCTCTTTCTTGCTCATGGTAGTTTTTCTAGACGGACATGACAGGCTTTGCCAAGTCATGCTGTCTTTTACAGATTCAGGAATTTCCTTACGATTGAGCATGTTTTAAGTATGTCTGCTTTCTGGATGTTGGTGTGGATGTATTTTGGTAGGCCCAGTTTCTGGAGGTTTTCTGTAAAATTTTTTGATGTGATGCCAGTGACTGATGCGACTAACAGAATAATTCTGACCTTTTCCTGTTGCCATAGTTCTTTGACTTCCATAGCCAGTGGTGTATATTTGTCTGTTTTTTCTTCTTCCTTTTCAACAACATTTTTGTCATTAGGCATTGCTATTAGAGCTGTACATGGATCCAGATCCCGAATCCGGAGTGGATTGGGCTGATCCAGGCCTCCCGGATCTGGATCCGAACCGGAGCAGATTGGGCCCGGATCGGGCAAGATCAGATCCGTGATCTGGATCCGATTTGGATCTGGTCACAGCACTCCCTCCCACTCTCCTCCTCCCTTCCTCCCCCCACTCTCCCTGCTTACCTGCTGCCTCCTCCACGTCATCCCCTGTTGTCCTCTCTCCTTGCTGTGTGCCGCTGCATTTCCCGCTCGTGTCAGGTCATAACGTCACCCAACGTGACTGGCAAATGCAGCACTCTAATTCATTAGAGCACCACATTTGCCGGTCGTGGCAGGTGATATCAAGCGGGAAATGTGGCGGCACACAGCGAGGAGAGAGGATGATGGCAGGACGATGCGGAGGAGGCAGCAGGTAAACAAGGAGAGTGGGAGGAGGGAGGGAGAGAGAGAGCTGGAGGGAGTGCTGTGCATGGATCCAGATCGGATCGGATCTGATCCTAGTCAGATCAGGCCCAATCCAGATCTGACAGATCAGGATCAGGATCAGGATCGGATCAGGGGGTCTATGCACAGCCCTAATTGCTATATCAATGAAGTATGTGCATTTTTCTTTTTTGTCTATGACCATTATGTCTGGTTGGTTGCAAGGCATTGTCTTATCCATACGAATTGTTTTGTCCCAGTATATTTTATGATGTTCATTTTCCAAAATTGTTTTGGGTGAGTATGTATGGTATGGTGTAGATTGTTTGATGTGGTTGAATTTGATGGCCAGTTGTTGGTGAACTATTTTTGCATTATTATTATTATTATTATTATTATGGGGAGCCAAGAAATGGAGGCCAATCTAATACTGAAAAATAATCTCAAACAGGATACCTTCCAGATGTTTCGGATTTCAACCTCACCAGCCCCAGCCATCATAGCTAGTGGTCACGATTTCTGGGAGTTGTCATCTAACGGAGCTGGAGATCCTCAAGTTGGGGAAGGCTGGTTTAGATGTTGAAGAGAAAGAGAGTTGGTTGAATCTAGCATGGGGTGTTTCTGAGTGAGACTCATATTGTGAAATCACTGTGTCTAGTTCATGGAATTTTACAGGGAAAAATGATACCTTCCATTTGTAATCCTCATGTGTTTTTCCACTGCCTTTTCTCTCTTTGTCTTGCCTGGTGTGATGGAGCTCTTGGTCTATTAAGTTTGGATTCAACCCAGTGTGTAACAAATAAACACAGGGAGAGGGAGATTGTGTGTGTGAGAGAGAAAAAGAGGGAGAGAGGGAGACAGAGAGAATACCTAATAGACAAATTATACCAAAGGCTGCTTGGTCAGTAAATAAATAGACTATTAAATCCATCAGCAGTGAAGCAGGAGAAAAGTCACATGTCTGGCTCCACCTTGCATATGCATTTATTAGAAAATGCATTTCATCTAGGCTAACAGCCCTCTCTGTGCTTTCTCCTCCCAATAATTGATATTGGATACATCTCAGAATGTGCTTGATTTAAATGTATAAATTTCCCTCCCGCACTTGCAACCCTGCTGGCTGTGAGATACCTAATTAACAGTGGCGCTTTCAGAGTTCCCCTAACAAATGGGTCCCTGTGTTCTTTCAAACAAGGACTCTCATTAGAGGAGCTGTTCTTTGTGATTATTTATACCCCTTCCATAATTAAAAATTCTGAAAGCTAATTACAATGATCCATCAGTTTTTCGACATGCCAGGACTAGGGTTCGTAACCTTTTTAGCTACATTGTCTTCCCTTCTGAATTTCCCTGGAAGCTACAAACCTTCTCTGAGAATCACGTAGGTGACCCTTCTATCTTCTGCTTTCCTGACTGTGCTCAGGTTTCCCCCTGTTTCCTCCAGTTCCATGTCACCATCTATATGTTATGCAGCCACAGGACTTGAAAACCTGCTTCTCCCCCTTATGTCCCTGCCCGTGGTCTGAGATCATCCTCTGAGGTCCTGTTCTGAGTGTCCTCGCATACTGAGATTCATTGGAGAGACACTCACCAGCAAGCCTTTTCTTTGGTGGCCCCAAAATTGTGGGATGTCCTGTCTAGGGAAGCCCACCTGGCTCCTAATTTGTTGGCTTTCCAGTGCCGAGTGAAAGCCTTTTTATTCTTCCAGGCCTTTAAAAGAAAGTCCTGCTGCTTGTTTCATTTTTAATGATATAATAATAATAATAATAATAATAATAATAATAATGATATTTATTTCTTACAAGCCTCTCCCTCTGGATCGAGGTGGGGAACAACATTAAATACAAATATAAAATACATAAAACTGATTAAGAACATATAAAACTAATACATTATTAAAATAACAATAAAACTCTTAAAATTCAACTCGGTTGGCCTGCCGGAAAAGATCGGTCTTTATGGCTTTCTTAAAGTCAAGAAGACTATTAAGTTGACAAATCTCCTCCGGCAGGTCATTCCACAGTCTGGGAGTGGCAGAAGAGAAGGTCCTCTGGGTAACGGTTGCCAGCCTAATTTTTGCTGACTGGAGTAAATTCTTCCCAGAGGACCTGTGCATGCAGGGTGGATTGTATGGGTGAAGGTGATCCCTCAGGTAACCTGGACCCAAACCATGTAGGGCTTTAAAGGTAATGACCAACACTTTGTACTTCACCCGGAAACTAATGGCAACCAGTGAAGTGGTTTTAAAGTTGGTGTGATATGGTCACCCCTAGGTGTACTGGTGACCAACCTGGCTGCCATATTTTGAACTACTTGAAGTTTCTGGACTTCAAGTAGTTCAATGTAGCCCAATGTACAGCATATTGCAGAAGTTGAGCCTCGAAGTTACCAACGCGTGCACTACTGTCTTCAGGTCTTCCAACCCTTTTGTCTTTCTCCCTGACCACGACTAGAATGGGGCCACCTCTGGAGAACATCTCTAATATTGAATTTGGCCTTCAGGCTGAAAGAGGTTCTTACCACTGGTATAAAGCATGACTATCCCAGTCTGTATCCAAGCCTTCATGTGTGAAATCCTCATTTAGAATTTGACCAGGATACAAACTGGATCTGTGGAGTCATGTGCCTAATACCAATGTCGTCGTCTTCTCCTCCTTCTCCTCCTCCTCCTCCTCCTCCTCCTCCTCCTCCTCCTCCTCCTCCTCCTTCTCCTTCTTTTAAACAAAACAAATGACCTTTCCTAATAGGGCCATTCTTTTAATTTCCTGAAGCAATGGCAGTTTGGACAGGCTCTATTTCAAAGCTAAAGATGGATCTGTCAGTGGGTGACTGAATTATATCCCGTTCTTTATTTTTATCAGTCTTGATGACTTATTTATTTCCTCTCAGGACTTAGACGGCTCCTGTCCTTTCAGTATTCTGGCCACTTCCACTGCATGAAAAGAGTTTTGTTCATCAGTACTTTCCAGTGACAAAAAAAAACAACCTCCCCCCAGACCCATTTTGGACATGTTCTGACACCCCCAGAGACATCTTCACTTTTTCATTTACTGTCATTCTCAGTCAATCAACACGTACCCTCAGTAATATTATCACCACAGGGCCACATCTTTTCATCTGTTTAGTATTGCGTTCATCTTTTTGGCATTGCTCTGCTTTCTCCGTGATCTCTGATTAGGGATCTCATGAGAATCAAGTTGGTGGCTTGAGCTCAGTGGGTTTCTACCTGCCCAACCCCACAGACCACAGTCTACAGATCCCTATGCTGGTGCAGCTCAATTGCATCAAGTCAAGCAAGCACTGGGATCCCCATTTAGCCATGAGCTACCATTTTGTGGGAAATCATGGGCAAGCTTTTATATCAATTACCATTTTGCATGAATGGTGGCCTTAAATAGGGCCATTTCACACAAAATGGCAGCTAGTAGAGCAGCGGGGCACAGCGAATAGGGTCAGGCAGTTGGCAGAGGTCCAGTGAGTGGTGCACAAGGCAAGCAAAGGTGAGTTTGCCCATCCCTATCTCTCATTTGATAGGATCTTGTGGTGGATCTAAGAAGGAATGCTACAATCCAAAATTCCTCAGAGTTGCCCTATGGGATGATTGACTATTGCAGGGGGTGGGGAGGAATGAGACTATGCTGTGTGGAAATTGCTCCTATCTACTTCCATAAGAAGCACATTATTAAACTATGGAATTCACAACCACAAGATGTACTGATGCCCACCAACTTGGACGGCTTTAAAAGGGAGTTGGACAAATTCCTGGAGAAGATGATCAACAGCTGCTAGTCCTGATGGTTCTGTGCTACCTCCAGTATCACAGGCAGGAAGTCCATGTACACCAGTTGCTGGGAAACATGGGCAGGAGGGTGCTCTTGTACTCACAACCCTAACCCATGTGGGTTTCCCATGGGCAGCTGGTTGGCCACTGTGTGAACCGAATGCTGGATTGGATAGGCCTTTGGTCTGATCCAGTATGGCTGTTCTTATGTTCTTAAGTTAAAGAGGGACGCAATACAATCCCTAGAAATGGGAACCAGGTAATGGTCTATTCATTGAGATAACACTTTGGAATCAGTGGAGGCAGAGAAGCAAATCATCATCAGCCAGCAACAGACCTGTCTCTCCCAGACAATTGGCTTCCACCCCACCACCAACATCACCAGCTAAAGTGCTACCTCTCTGAAGGAATTGGGGCTGCCGTGAGTAAAAGGTTAGAGTTTAGACTATCCCCCCTTATAAGTTTTGGGTAAATCAACAGCAGACCCTAGGATCACTCATTTAACTGTCCAAGCCTGAGGAGGTAATGTTTATTGATAAGTTGCACCCTGATATCATTGTAAAGAAAGAGATGAAACAAGCCATGATGTTTATTCATGTGGCTCGATCGGCTGTTGAATACAAGTGTTGGCTGTTAATCCATCTTCCTTCATTGAGATTTGGCCTGTTCCTCATTGGTTATGGGTCATTTTGTAAGTGGCATTGTAGCATACTCTTGTTTGTGACTGATGCTGGCACTTTATACTGAAACGTTTCACATTTTTATATTTGTTTAAATCTATCTCTCTATCTAAACTGGATGCACTACTAGTGGTTCTTTGTTTTGTTTTTGGAATACTCAGAGGGAAGATCCTGTCCCTGATGAAGTCCTCACCATGCCTGTGCTAGAGCAGCTAGCAGCTGCAGAAGAAGGCAATGGTCTTTTGAGAAATAGATAGCTCCTCCGATTGGGTGGGGTCCACAGCAGGCCTAGAATATCCAACCTTCAGAAAGCCTCAGGAGGCCTCTGCATGTTGCTCAGACAACAGCTCTTCCCAAGGGAGCTCCAGATGACAGAGATCTGTCCAGGCTCCTAACACACCCAGACTGATCTGACCTTGTCATCCTGCTTCATTGGACTTCACTCTGCCTTTACCCTTCTAGTAAGTCCAACTGCTTCAGATTCACTCCCTTGGAACCTTGACCCAAAATTGACAGTACAGCACTCACTTCCCAGCCCCATTTACTTACCCCACACTGGGACCCAAACACAAGCTCAACATCAGCCACAGAAACAAGCAGAAGATGCTTGCTGAAAATGAGAGGAACCCATGCCTTGGATCCCATGTTTGGACCCTGCTTTGGATTAAAATGCCTCTGGCTCCTTTTCAAATTACCTGAATTTATTGAACTTGGGCACACTAAAGTCTTCGATCCATGGATTCCGGTGAGGGGCTTGTGCTTTTGTCAGGCTGCAATAAAAGAGTGTGCAGAATTTTGAACTAATCTCTGGTTGTTTAAATTAGAATGGAACAAGTTCTAACAGGTGTGGGGGATGCATGCTGACCTTGCCCATGGCCCACTCTTGCCTTTCCCACATTGAGTGAGAGGTCCAAGGTATACATACATTTAGCTCATCAGCTGTGCATACATAGGAGCCTCCTGAAATTGGGAAGCCTGAACAAGCAGGATCCAGGATTTCAGAGAAACCTGTAAACATATCCAGCCAAACATACCTAGAAACCCCCTTCAGGCTTTCATTCTACTGCAGGAAGGTGGGAGGGTGGTGGAGAGGATGGGGTTGGTGCATGCAGTCCCGTACTCCCCACCCATCCACAAGCTGAACTTCCTGGTTTGGGGCCTTGAAAACAGGGATTTTCTGACATCATGTAGCCAATGAAATGTGAGTAAGTCATGATATCATCAAGCCAAATCAGAGTAAGGGCCATACTGAGGAGAGCAACAAGGATGATCAGGGGTCTGGAAACAAAGCCCTATGAGGACAGACTGAAAGAACTGGGCATGTTTAGCCTGGAGAAGAGAAGATTGAGGAGAGACATGATAGCACTCTTCAAATACTTAAAGATTGTCACATAGAGGAGGGCCAGGATCTCTTCTGACAGAGCAGGACGACAATGGGATCAATGACCTAGGGAGGTCGTGGGTTCTCCCATGCAAGAGGCCTTCAAGATGCAGCTGGATAACCATCTATCAGGGGTGCTTTAAGGTGGATTCCTGCATTGAGCAGGGGGTTGGATGCTCAACTCTACTATTCTATGATTCTATGATTCTACTTCCTGGCCTCACTCTGCTTGGGAGAAGCTTGTGAAAAAGCTATGTGAAAAAGAAATCACTGAAATGGGGAAGTGGTTGCATCGGGAATTATTGGTGAGAGGAAATAATCCTGAAACGCCCTTCCCCTCCAATGTCATTTTGTGTCATCTCACCCAGTGCTTAAAAATACCAATATACAGATTTCTGAGCTTGCACATTCTTCCTCCCAGAACCTCTAAAAATAAAGACTATAAACACCCAATTACTCATAATCCAAAGTGCATAAGCAAACATAAAAAAGGTGCCACATTTTGTCATTAATCAAACTTTTAATTAGTGACTTGCCTCAATCTCTGTTCTGAGAAAACCCGAAGAAAAATGGATTGTTTTGGTGGCCATTCAATGGAGGGCCGCCCAGAGAGCTTCTGCTATTGGGCAGTATAAAAATGCAGAAAATAAATAAAATAAATAAATTCGTTTATCTTTTCCAAATTCTCTTGACTTTCCTTTGAGGGTTTTTTTTTTTTGACAGATACTTCACCCTAGTATGACCCTCCAACTCCACCTCAGTTTACTCTCTCTGTCTCTCTCTGTCTCTCTCTCTGTCTCTCTCTCTCTCTCTCTCTCTGTGTGTGTGTGTGTAATTTCTTAGGGCAAAATGCCACACATGTTTAGACAGGAAAATAAAAGTTGTACAATTCTCAGCACCCACCAGGCATTTGGGAGTTCTATGGGTTTTTTTTTCAGTCTAGACATCCGTAAGATTGCAGCCTAAGACGCCTTTCTCAGAGAAGAATCAAAGTGACTTACACAAAAAAAATTCAATCTAACTGGAAATTTGCAGTGACTTAAAGGGATGCAGCCCCCATCTTCCAAGATATATTTGCTGAGTCTTCCAATATCCCTTTTTAACATCCCTCCAAATAATTCCAGATTTGCTTGGATTTTTGCTGTAGGCAAAATGTTGACTCAAGATGATGTTGATTTTTATCTTAGTTCCTCTTTCTAGCTCCCTTGCTCTGCGGAAACACTCCTCCCACCGGGTCATAGATTTTTACAGTGCTGCCATCTGCCAGGAATTCTGGAGGTCGTGGTGGGTCAGCTGCATTTATTTGGAGGCCTAGTCTCAAAGAGCCTTCAGGCCTCTGAGGCTCATGTTTCTGAAATGTCACATCAGTGCAGCGGGCAACCAATGTGCATCAAGGCGAAAATATCCACCAGCAACACTTTGATTCTCCCTTTCCAGTAGTAGAAAATGATGGCACACCCAAAGAAACTTTTTTTTTTGCTGTGATCTGGTCTCAAATTCCTGCATGAACAGCTCCGCTACAAATTGTTGTAGATGACAAATTGAATATAAGCCAACAGTGTGATGTGGCTGAAAAAAAAGCAAACACTATTTTGGGCTGCATTAAAATACACATAGCTTCCAAATTGTGCAAGGTACTGGTTCTCCTCTATTCAGCACTGGTTAGGCCTCATCTTGAGTGTTGTGGCCAGTTCTGGGCACCACACTTCAAGAAGGACGCAGACAAGCTGGAGCATGTTCAGAGAAGGTCAACGAGGATGATCAAGGGTCTAGAAACAAAGCCCTATGAGTAGAGACTGAAAGAACTGGGCATGTTTAGCTGGGAGAAGAGAAGATTGAGGGGAGATGTGATAGCACTCTTCAAGTCCTTGAAAGGTTGTCACACAGAGGAGGGCCAGGATCTCTTCTCGATCATCCCAGCGTGCAGGACACAGAATAATGGGCTCAAGTGACAGGAAACCAGATTCTGGCTGGACATCAGGAAAAGCTTCCTGACTGTTAGAGCAGTACGACAATGGAAGCAATGGCCTAGGGAGGTGGTGGGCTGTCCCACACGAGAGGCATTCAAGAAGCAGCTGAACAGCCATCTGTTAGGGATGCTTTAAGTGGATTCATGCATTGAACCTTAGAGGCTCCTGCCAACTCCACTATTCTATGAAGTTGCACTATAAGAAAAAGTTTGTCATCAATTCAAGGTCACTAAAGAATAGACCTGAAAGGAATTTGGATGACAATTGTCCTTCACATCATCACATTTGAATTGGCTGGAGCACTTCTTAGGGGATTTACCTCAGCCCCAACTAAATGCCGTATTAAAATGATGGTTGTTTAAAGCACCAACCAAACATCCAGTTCCTTCCCTGGCCCTTGACAAAGTCTCATCCAACTTCTCTCACATTGTGAAATTACAGCATATGGTGATACCACTCCCCCCACCAGCAGCAAGAGCCAGTCATGCCGAGTCAGAGTGGTGAAATGCAGCCTGTCCCAAGGTTACAGCATGAGGCAAGTCTTGCCAGATGTTACAGAGGGCACAAGGATTTTAATTGCGTTCCTCCAGATTCCATTCAATTTGTTCTCCAAATTGTGTTTTGTCAATTGTCCAGTGTCTTTTGCTCTGTTGTTCACATATGGGTAGGATCAGATGATGATGATGATGATAATGATGATGATGATGGACGTACAAGAATTTTGTTTCTGGCAGACCTGGTAGGACTACCCACACAATCAAGCTGTTGTCCTTCTAAAACAACCCAAACCAAGTAGAAATGCTCATTTTAGCAATGGGGCAGGCCGGCAGAGCTCCGATGACCTGCCCTCTATCAACAGCAAGCACCCCTACTCATTTCCAGGGTCATTGTTTCTAGAAATGTGATAGCCTTGCTCTGCATGTATTTGTTGTTGTTGTTGTTTTTACTCATTCACATTTATATACTGCCTTATTTGCTAACAGACCTCAACAAGCAAAGATTGTTATTTGAAATAATAAAAGCTGCACATAGGGAGAGAACATCAAAAAACCATAAAACATTAAAAGGACTGCATAATTTAAAAGGGTAAATTGGAAAGATGTGTCTTCGCACCCTTTCTAAAAGCCAAGAGAAGGGGGGATCGTCGTTCTTTGGGAACGACCCAAGAAAAAGCCGTCCATGTGGCTTGCCTGACCAACAGGCCTCTGCCAGTAATGATGTCCCCAATAGGGTGTCTCCTGCAGAAATTAATAATGAAACAAGTTCATAATGAGACACGGTCCAAAAGTGCTAAAGGCTTTAAAGGTTAAAATCGTTAAAATCAACACCGTGAATTGAGTTGGGAAAGCAATTAGCAACCGGTGCAGATCTTTCAGAACTGGTGTAACCTGCTCCCAATCCTTGGCATGGTATCACATTTTGCACCAATTGAAGTTTCCAGATACTGCTCAAGGGTAGCCCCACAAAGAGTCAATTGCAGGCGTCTAAACATGATGTAACCTTAAGAGCGTTTAAGGAAAGAGAGTGAGAAGGAGACACGGCTACAATATGCGGAGGAGAGAGTTTCAAAAATGATAAGAGACCCTAGATCTCCAAGAGAGGTGAAGGAAATGAGTGGATGTTATGGCCCATTGAAGGAACTTCTGGTGAAGGATAAAAAAGCCACCTACAGAGAATCAATTCCAGCATATCTCACATCAGGTTCACTGATGAAAGTGCCTCCAGAGACTATCCCATAAAAAAGAAAAAAGTGTCCTCTCAAAAGAAAAGTAAATAATAATATTAATAATAATAATAATAATAATAATAATAATAATAATAATGTATGTCTTACCTGCCTCTCCCTTTGGATCAAGGCAGGGAACAACATTAGTACAACAACAATATAGATGAAATACATAGATGTATTTGTAGGGTGACCATATGCCAGGAAAAACCAGGACATGTCAGGATTTTTGGCAACAAATCTGGGAAGGGGGGGGGGAAATTATGAAATTTGAAGAACAATTCGGTTTTTTCCCATCCTCCCCCCACCAAAGGGCAGCTCTACTTTATAGTCAATGGGAATTGACAAAAATGCTTACAGCTCTGCCATTTTAAAATATAAAGATATGAAGCTTGACGTCATGATAGCCCTTAGGTAGGGCTTTAAGCATACCAAATTGAAGCAGATCCGTTCATCTGTTGATTTTTAGGAATTTTTAAAGTTTGAAGTTTTAAAATTACTGGTTGTTTTTTTAAAAAGTCATTCTTACAGATTAAGAGATCATAGGATCATAAAATCATAGAACAGTAGAGTTAGAAGAGGCCTATAAGGCTATCAAGCCCAACCCTCTGCTCAATGCAGGAATCTACCTTAAAGCATCCCTGACAGATGGTGGTCCATCTGCCTTTTGAAGGCCTCTAATGTGGGAGAGCCCACGACCTCCCTAGGTCATTGGTTCCATTGTCGTATTGCTCTAACACTCAGGAAGCTTTTCCTGATGTCTAGCCAGAATCTGGCTTCCTGTAATTTGAGCCCATTATTCCGTGTCCTGCATTCTTGGCACTTTGATAGCTCCTATGTAGGGCTTTAGCCATGTTATGAATCAGATCTGTTAATCCATTGATTTTTAGGATTTTTTTTTAAAATGAGGTTTTTTAAATATTTTTTTTAAAAAAACGACAACATCATTGCTGTAAAATCAGACATGTGACCAAGGCTATGTTCAGGTAGGCACCCTCCCTTGGTGCTGGACACGCCTCTTGGGGGTAGACATATTGGTGGGGATGCCCCCTTGGGGGCCGACCATGTTGTCCTCCTTTTTGGTTTCCAAAATGTGGTCACCCTATTAAAACAGCATAGAAAACAATCAACACACTTTAAAATTCTTGGTTCAGAGTTCATCTGGGTAGGCCTGCCAGAAGAGGCTAGTCTTTGTAGCTGCCTTAAACTCAGAGAGAGTGTTAAATTGATGGATCTCCTCCAACAGGCCATTCCAGAGTCTGGGGGCGACAGAAGAAAAGGTCCTCTGGGTAACAGTTGTCAGCCTAGTTTTGGCTGATTGAAGTAAGTTCTCCCCAGAGGACCTGAGTGTGTGTGGGACAGATTGTACAGGAGAAGGTGATCCCACAGGTGACCTGGACCCAAACCATGTAGGGCTTTAAAGGTTAATTACCAACACTTTGTACTTTGCCCGGAAACTAATTGGCAGCCAATGGAGTGATTTTAAAGTTGGTGTAAGTGTGCTGAAAAGGACTTCTACACTTCTACAGTGAATCATGTAAAAGAAAGGATCAGTCTTAAAGTCTAGTGAAATTCAGGAAAGCATTCCACTGGGACTGTGTTCTGTGTTGGGGCTGTACACATGAGCTCTCACGTTCACACAAATACAGCAAGGCTCAGCTGGAAACTTCTGAGTGGGAGATATTTTCACATATGACTGTTTTGGACATAGCAATAAGTGGAAAGGAAGTGGTTGGCAGACAGGAAACAGTCCTCTGCTACCGAAAAAGATGCATGATTCATGCAAGTTTAACCACATCAGCAAAACACCTCAAAAAAGAGAGTTTTGCACAATTATAAGTCTGCCTGTTTTGCATTTTCTGCAGCAACAGATCACACACACACACGCAGGGAATTATTCTTAAAAGTGAAGGGCAAAACAACTGTCGCTAATTGGCTCAGAATAAACGAAATCATCTCACATACATATACACACCCTCCAAAATTAGAAAATATCTTCCAAGCTAATCTGAGTTAAATCAAACATTGTTGTGTGTACAGGGTCTGAATTACCTCCCACTACCCATCATGAGCGTCGAAAGTAATGTCAGGGGTGATGAGAAAAGGACATGCCCCAAAGCTACAAATAGAAAGTCCCCATTCTTTGCCTATCCCCAAAATGGCAAACTCCTCTCCTCCAAATCCTCTGCTTATGGATGGGATGGCAGTTGGGGTGGTTGTGGAATTTTCACTCAGCCCCCAAAGAATCCTGGAAACTGTAGATTGGTGAGTGCTGAGAATTATCTTAGAGATTTCTGGACCTTCTCCATACACTACATTTCTTGAAGGACTCTTTAAACCATCCCAAACATGTAGAGTTGATAAAAGAGCATCTCTAAGATGAGGCTATGGGGGTATATGCCCATATTACAAACTGGACAGGGACAAAAACAACATATATTATATTGAACATCTTAAAACCATATGATGTTACCATCTGATTTTGGTTTGTTGGTTTTCCTCATGGACTAATTAACCATGCTTTCAAGAAGTTGGATGAAAAACAAGATATCAGATTGCTCAAAGGTTTAGTGGGGGCAGCAGGCCAAGGAGTGTGACACCGTTGAACCCTGTGCATTCAGCATAATACCTGTAATATTGCTGGGGAGGAGAGGGGAAAACTAAGCAACTGTGGCCTTGGATGGCAGCAATTTTGGAACAGGAGCAAACTACCTTTGTTGTTACTAGGGATGTGCACGGTCCAAAAAATCGGATCGGAATTGTTATTGTGGATCGGATCAGATCAGTTTGGAGGTATTTCAGATCGGATCGGATCCAATTTTCGGATCAGATGCCTTTTAGTCCCTTTAGACTTGATTTTGGAGGGGAAACGCCTGTATCTTTGGTATTTTTAAAGACAGAATCATGAAATTTGTACAAGTGCAGATGGGATGTTGCCAGTCATGTGCCCAGAATTGCATACACAGGGGTGCAGGCATAAGTAAGACTTCAAAAGTCACTTTTTCACCAGTCATCTGTTCCTTTTTCAATTTACTCCTGTGTCTCAGGGGCACGTTTAAAATGGTTTTTTGGCAGGTAAGAATGTAGCCCATGTCCCCAGTTGGGGAGAGCACTGAAGGGCTGTATGTACGTAGCTGTACCCCCTTTTGTAGACATAGGGGCATGGTTTAACTGAAATGGAATTGTGAAAAATGGGTTTGCCCATTGCATGCAAACCGCACAGTGCTTTCATTAGATCCCGTCCCCAGAAACTGAACTGAAACTTGGGGAACATACAGAAGGGCTGAACATTGCTCTGCCCCCTTTTCACAGACACAGGGGCATGTCGCTTACGGAAATGGAACTGTTAAAAATGGCTTGTGCTGGTAAGTAAGACCATCGCAAAGTGCTCTCTCATTAGATCCTGTCCCCACAAACACCACACTAATGTGAGGAGTGCACAGAAGGGGTGTACATTCGCCCCCATTTCACAGACACAGGGGCACGGTTTAACTTGAATGGCAGGCGTTTTATTGAATTTTGGGGACTCTGTGGACTTCTCCTTGAGGGAGAAACCTCCAAACTCCACTAAAATCCAATTTCAATCCCAGCTCCAAACCACACTCCTTCCACTCCAATTTAAACCCCACAGAGAGCCAAAAGGGAAAGAATGAGAATATACACTGGTTTTCTACTAAGCCCTCCTCCAGCATTGTGATTGGAGGCTGCAGGAAGTCTTTAACAGGATTGGGTGATGCATTGATGTAGTGTAAAGCACAATTGGTGGATCAAGCTGTCAAACACACACACACACACACACACACACACACACACACACAGAGAGAGAGAGAGAGAGAGAGAGAGAGCCTTCCCCCCTTTATGGAAGTTTAAAATAATAAACCACTCATTGCCACTAAAGTCTTGCACCAATTTCTCTGGAGTTTTTCACACATGAGTAGACACAAACAATCTCCCATGTCAGGGAATTTCAACTTTCTACCTTTTAAAATAAAAGAGTTACACAGCACATTCTTTGCTGTAAGTCCAATGTAAGTTTAAAATGCCATAATAAACCACTCATTGCCACTAAAGTCTTGCACCAATTTCTCTGGAATTTTTCACACATGAGTAGCCACATCCAATCTCCCATGTTACAGAGTTTCAACTTTCTACCTCTTAAAATAAAAAAGTTACCTTACATTATTTTTCTAAGTCCACTGTCAGTTTAAAACGCCATAAAATGGAGGTCTGATCCTCCTATTCTTTCGATCCAGATCGGGTCCCTTCAGATCGGATTGGATGGTTCATAGGATCAGAATTGGAATGTTCCGTTTTATCCAATTTTGGCCGGATCAGATCCGGATCGTGGATCGGATCAGATCTGCTGCACATCCTTAGTTGTTACCTGTAACAATGAACAAACCTGGATTAAACTTCTTTTTTTAAAAGAGGCTGACCTGGATTTTGAAATACACAGTGTGTTATAGCACAGTGTATTATTTATGTCCTCTGTGGGGTAGACTCCACCAGGCTTGAATAGTTTCCCAATTCAAAGAAGAGCCCCCATTTTCTAGGTGTGAGTTATTTTCTGAATTGTTTTGTCTTTCTATATCCCAGAGAAAGGGAAAGTCCAGGAGATGACACAGGAGGCTGGAGGACTATTGCCACAGGATGATCCGACCAATTGGAATCTTCTTGAAATACTTTGTCATTATTTGCCATCCTGTGATGGTTTCTGTCCGACATGAAAATAAGTATTTGATTTTCCTCTAACAGATCTGTCATTTTCCTGCCAGTCATTTGCCCTGCTGACCCACACACTTTCCATTCCAAAGCTCTTAAGACCCAATTTCCTATGCAATGCTCTTGAGAAATGAAGTAACTTTCAGAGACTAATTTGTGTGTTTATACGTGTATATTTGGTATAAGCCTCACGCTGTCCAAATGACAGAGGCGAGGCCACATAGGAAGAACAAGTCTGGCCCTGAAAAGAGCTTTGTCTATCATTTTACCATGGCAATTTCTCTCTGCCATGTCCTTCCCTGATGAGGCACATAAATCCTCCGCACGTAAGCTGCAATTTAGCAGGAAGGGAACATAAACTGTATTTACACAAGACAACTGCCGCCGACTGATAAAATGTAAAGATGTGATGTCTCCCTGAGTATAGAGGGAAGCTTCCCTTGGAAATCCAAGGTTATGAGTCTCCAACTTTGAGCTGAAGATAACTCCAGGATGCTCTGAGCCACATTATTAATTTATTTAAATAGTTGTTGCGTTTCACCCCTACGCTTCAAACAAAAAGGCTCCTAGAGGCTTACCTCTGATCAACAAGAGAAGAAAAGAAACAACCAGTCCCAATTCAGAAAGTTATTGTCTAAAAAGCCAAGACATGAAAGGAAAATGGGGTGAGGAGGAAAGAGGGGGGAAGGTACCACATTCATGCACATGTTTAGATGGGATTTTTTCAACTGCATGCATGCTGGCCAAATGCATCTTATTTTGGAGGAGGAGTGTCCGTAAATCCCATTGCAAACCTTGGAAATGTATGGAATTACTGCAGGTTGTATCTGAGTTCAGTGTTCAGTCCAGAGGGTGTGACCTGGGTAGATCCTGATCAAAAACAGACTGAAACAAATGTCTCATACATCCCTAATCTGAGCTGAGACCCACCAACATAAGAACATCAGAAGAGCCGTGATGCTGGATCAGACCAAGGGTCCATCTAGTCCAGCTGTCTGCTCACACAGTGGCCAAGCAGCTGTTGATCAGGGACATCACCCTCCCACTCATGTTCCCCAGCAATAGGTGTATATAGTCTTACTGCCTCTGATACTGCAGGGCAGGATCCACACAACTGCTTTAAAATGGTTTATAACCGTTTTGGCAACTGTTGGGGCCCAGGACGCACTCCATAGACAGTTTTCAAAGCATTTTCAAACTGTTTTATCATGGTTAGTGTAGATCTGGCCTAGTAGCCATTGGTAGCCTTCTCCTCCAGGAATTTACCCAACTCCCTTTTAAACCATCCCAATTGGTAGCCATCACCATTTCTTGTGGCAGTGAATTCCATAGTTTAAGTATGCACTGTGTGAAGAGGTCCTCCCTTTGATCTGTCCTGAATCTCCCACCAATTCATGGGATGACCCCATTAGGTTTTAGCGTTATGGGAGAGGGAGAAAATGTCTCCCTATCCACATTCTTTACACCGTGCATGATCTTGTACACCTCTATCATGTCTCCCCTAGCTGAGAAAGTGAAGAGGAAATTTCCAGTCAGCCCTATTAAACGGTCTTGAAGGAGCTAAGATCCAGTCATCGAACCTTTAATGGCTTGAACCAGAACAATTTTCTGTCCCAACAGAACCTGAGCCACAGCAGAACCAGAGAATAAAATGCTCTGGAATGTCAACTCTACTCATTCACCGAAATATTTCTAGTTGGGGATTAAAGGTGGTAAGCCTTCCAACGCAGCCCAATTTTGTATCTGAATACAAATTAAGTAAGGGGGTTAACTATTCTGATGAAGTTTGACACAGAACATGGTCTGCCTGATACGCTTCTCTCCATTGAGATGCAAATTACCAACCTGTTCAGGCAAAGTGGCTTCTCCTGCCCAGCTTCGTCAGGGAAAGAGGCTCTTGTCGTGAGAGCAATCAGAGAGAAGTTGGAGAAATATGAGCTGAAGTTTCAGGTGCAATTGTGGCGTGTGCACAGTGTGTGCTGGGTGTGCCCAGGCGCACCCTAATTTCCCAGGGCCACCTCCACTTTTGTGCCCCCCTGCTTGAATCGGGGCTTTTAAAGTGGACGAGAAAGCACTTTCCTTAGCCTTGGGAAACTGCGTTATTCCCCTGGGCAACTGCCATTAGCATGCCTGAGGGAACTACTCACGTTCCAGAGGCCATGGAAAGTGCACTTTCTCACAATCGGGGCACACCCTAATGAAATGAGCTGCGCATGCCTATGTGGACAGAGCTATGTGATAGCGCTGCGTTCCAAACTTCTCCATCTCTTTCTCCCAGTGAAGCTTGGATCCTGTAGCAAAAGGCATTTCCTCCCCCACACCACACCCATGTGAGTGCTGTACTTTCTCACATAGGAAGGCAAAAGCAGGTGTGACTTTATAGAAGCAACAAGCAACATCATCTTTTTTAACTCAGTCCAGATCAGCATTGTGCACTTACTCTAGATTAAAAAGAGGGAGAAATATGTAAAGTAATGTGTATTTTGGGTCTGCATTTGCGGCTTTCTTTCACATTCCTGAGGAGAAATATACACAAAATGGTGGTATGCCTTTTTCGTAAAGGGCCCTTTTGTGCAAAAAATGCAAGTGTAAATGTGTGGGTTTTGTTTTGTTTTTTAGAAAAGCTCACATGAATATTCATAAGCATTTTTGCACATTTCCTCTAATAAGTACGTTTTGTGTGCATTTTCCTAATATACAGATGATTCCTAATATAATTTTGAATGGTATTTCCATAAAATATACACATTCTTGTACACATTTTTATGTATTCATTTGTTCGATTGGAAAACTTCTTGGCAACATTCAAAGAAGTGCAAATTTCTAAAGATTATTGAGTTTTAGTTCCAGTTCATATACTGTTTTTAAAATGCAAAATTAGCTGTATGTGTGTTTTGTGTACGTTATAGTTGAGGTTAAGGATGGTCTGGATGGAGAGATTTTTTTAATTCACATTTTAATCCCATTTACCTATTTTTGCAGTTTCAAGCCAGTGTATGAACCGAAACTCAATATTCTTTAGAAATTCTCACTTCTTTGAATTTTGCCATGAAGTACTCCAATGAAAAGAGAGAAAAAGAGGGGGGAAAGAATATGTACCAAATGTGTATATTTGGGGAAATACCATTCAAAATTATATCTGTATCTATATTATCGATATATCTCGATAGATAGATAGATAAATAGATAAATAGAGCAATTCCTGGATTGATTCAGAAACTGGCACTGCAGACTTTACTGAGAGATTGGACGGGGGGGGGGGGGAGTGTAAAAGCTTCTCCCATTTGGATTTTTCTTGTCTTGGCAGTTCTGTATAATTTACAATGTTGCCCTCAGAGTAGAGGAAATTGCCCTTGAATTTTGGCAAAGTGCTCCTTTCCTGCGACTGCGCTGCAAATAGCAGCCTGCAAGATCCTCTTGTCTTCCACCAGACGTGGTGATTTGTATTCCGGCAAAATTACGTGATGCGGGTGTGACTGAACAGGTTTGGAGTTTGACGCTCCTCTTCCTTCTTCTTCGTGCTAACACTTGCTGGTAGAAGTGCTTTCCGAACCTCTGCTGATAGCATTTGGAGTGGCATTTCCAAAAGGAAGCGTGAGGCGAGATTCATTACAGAGAGAGAATGAAATGTCAAACATTTTATCAACTCTGTAAAGTGGCATGTCAGGTATATTTCTCCCCCTCCTCTCCCTACCACACCATCCAAACCTTGATTAAAATGACAAGTGCTTCTTTCATATTTATACCATTCTCTCTGTATGTGCCTCTGCATCTCTATCTCTTCCTCTCTGGATTATTTGGTGCAGCCGTTATTATTATTATTATTATTATTATTATATCCCGCCTTTTCCCCAGGGCTGGGACTCAAGGTGCTTTACAAAGTTGAAACATGTACAATTAAAACATATAAATATAAATTTTAAAAAAGTAAAATAGAATTAAACCTACAGTAAAATAAAAAAAAACATTTAAAAAAATTAAAAACAGGAACAGATTTTAAAAACAAAACCATACATTAACATAGGTCCAGGGTATTTCCAAAAGCCTGCCGGAATACAAAAGTTTTTACCTGCCTTCATAAGGGAGCAGTCTGGCTTCCCTAGGAAGGGAGTACCAGAGCTTTGGAGCAGCCATGGAGAAAGCCCTCTCTCATGTACCCATCAGGTGTGGCTGGGATGTTGGTGGTTGAATTACTCTGGTGGCTGGTGGCTCCGATGTCAGTGGGGTAGTGAATCCGCTCCAGGTTTTAGACAGAACCAATCAAAACTCGAAAGGAGGTATCCAAACCTAGAGCGGGTTCACCGCTCCGCTGACATCAGAACCACCAGCCTCCACTGTTGAGGTGTGATGAATGTTTTGATACCAAATTGACACACATGATCTTCTCCATACTCAGTAAACATGGGTGAGCACTTCTATTCTCTCTAGAGCTGTGTGTAAACGCCCCCTTGAAGTCAATCACCCCATTTGTGGACAGAGAAATCAGGGAGAATATTCTACTGACGTTCTCTTGGGGGGGGGAGGGTAAATTCTCTGATAGTTTATCAGAGCTGGGACTCCCTGTTAGGGTTGTGATTGTACAATTGCTCTCCCCTACCTCCAAGGATTTGTGTTTGTCTGTTGCTGCAAGTGGTTGCTGCAAGGGGGTTGGACTTGATGGCCTTATAGGTCTCTTCCAACTCTACTATTCTCTGGTTCTATGATTCTGTGCCCGACAGGGTCCGGCAGTGTGGATGCAGGGGGTTCCTTGAACTCCCAGGCCCAGTTGGGCACTTGGTACATTCCTACTCTCAAATAATAGCAGCTTACTTCAGGATTAATATCTATAGGACGGGGATTCAATTGTGCTTTCTTCATATACAGCAGCAGCCTTCCGAACCATGGGCAAACTGCATTGGGGATGGCCATCACAGAGAAATCTTCCCCCTTTGGGACCTAAGGGATCCCCACAGCATCCCCAACTCAGCATACATTTGTGAGCTGAGTGGCAGGTCAGTTCCCAAAACCTGAGACTTTGTTGTTTTTGGGTTTTGTTCTTTAATTTATGGTCACGAATTGTGTGGAATCACAACTGTAAAGATTAATGTAAATCGCAAGTTGCACAAAATCACAGCTGTAAATAATGCAAAGTGTACAAAATTGCAGACCACTTACGGTCGTCGTTTTGCAAAAAAAAAAAAAAGTTACAGCTTTAAATTTGCACAAATCACAATGTCCATAAATATTTATGCCCGTGATTTCACACAAATCACGATTGGCACAAATAAAAACAAATCATGAAAAATGCACTGCAGGATGAGTCGGGCCTTCTTGCAGATGAGTGAGGCTGGGTCCAGGAAGCTGAGCATGCAAAAATACACCACTCTCTACACTCAAAATTGATTCCTCCAACATCACTAGGCTGGGTGGGTTGGTCGGTTGCAAGGTATTCTCTTGTCTGTATGAATTGTTCTGTCCCAGTATATTTTATGATCTGAAGTTTCCAGGATTGTTTTGGGTGAATATGTATAATATGGTGTAGGTTGTTTGATAAGGTTGAATTTGATGGCCAGCTGTTGGTGAATTATTTTTGCAGCTGTATTGTGTCTGTCCGTATAGTCCATTCCTGCCAGAATTTTACATCTTCCTGTTATATGGTCTATTGTTTCTTGGGACTGATGGCATTTCCTTCATAGGTCTGTTGTTCCACTGTTATCTTTTATGATGTATTTTTGGTAGTTCTTGGTGGCTATAACTTGATCCTGTATATTATTATTGTTGTTGTTATTGTTATTATTATTATTTTCATTTCTATACCCCCGACAGCCATGAATGCAGTCTCTTCTTTGCTAACTGAATATTTTTTCCCCACAGAAAGAACTTTTTTGACTTTCTCTGACCCCCCTTGGGTAAGTAAGCCATGCCAAGGACTCCCCGTGCTTGGAGAGTCCTCCTCTTCAGCAAACCTGCAGCTTAAGTAGAAACAATTAAATTACTTCTCCAGCACCTGCCAGGCTTGTTGCATTGGTAAAGTGGAATCAAGCCCTATAATGATGAGAGCGTTTTTAATTACATATTTGGGAGGGGGGATGAAAGATTCCAAGCTGATGTTCACTTGCAAAGGAGAGCAGTGTAATTGGTTAGCTTTATCAACCAGCTCACACTGTCTTGCCCTATCCATGTGGGATTTCAATTTGCTTCCGCAGTGGGAAAGAGGTACTCATGCATTCATAGCTATCTGGCAGCATAACTGAAGGCATTGGGAAAGAAGGAGGGAAAATGCATGCTGAAAAGTGTCCGGAATTAAATTGTGTTGGCTATATTGTATACAAATGCTTTTTTTTTTTAAAAAAAAATCATTTAAAAAATCATGACAGGCAGTAAACACAGAGACAACATATACCTAGAAACAACTTTGAGCAATCAGCCAACCATAAAACAAATACAGGAACATTTGCTGCCAAGTGCATGGGAAAAGAGAAAAGCCTTGATCTGCCACCAAAAAGATGGCAATGTTGATGCCAGGCAGGCCTCGTTGGGGAGATCATTCCATAATTGGGGGGGTCACCACCGAGAAGCCCCTCTCCCTTGTTGCTGTCTTCCAAGCCTCCCTCAAAGTAGGCACCTGGGAGATTTAGGGTGCATTCTTTCTTTAAGCATGGTGCAGTCTCCAGAACTCTTGTCCCATTTCTTGGTGTGGCAGAGGAGAAAGCCTGCTGTGTTAAGAGCATCATCCAGGAATTGTATACAACTGTGTTTAATAAACCTGCGAGCTGAATGAAGTCTGAATGAATAACTGAGGTTCCACAGACAGCACACAAGCCCTCTTCAGCTGTTCACTGAAGGGAGGTTAACTGTGTGTGTGGTGAGAGGGAAGGATATGTGTTCAAATCCCAACCCTCCAATCCTGACCTCTGCAAGGGGAGTGTAAAAGCATGTTCAGATGGACATGCTTACATTGCTCTCTGCAACCAGGAACTCTGTTTTTTCAACTCTACACTCCATCCAATCTGTCCTTGTCTGTTTGAACTTTGTATCATTAAGAACTTGCCATGGAATATACTTCTGGAAACAAGGTTTCTTATGCCTGGATCATTTTCTTGTGGGGACCTTTGTTTTTCTTTAGTTCTTGGGATCACATGACACGCAGGTTTTAGCCTGCCTGGTATCTAGTGCAGCAACAACATGGAATCTCTCTCTTGCTCAGGGCTTCCACCTGCCTGCTGTTATCATGAAACCTGGTCTGCCTGAGAGCAAAGACCAGAGAGGCCCTGAAATGGAATGTTTCCTCATTCTATAGAGCATCGGCCTGCCATGACTCTGGAAATTTGATCTGCTTTAACACATCCCATGGATATTCTGAAGTTGACTCTATTGTCGGGCTGACGTCTGCCTGTGGGTGGGTGTATTCTACTTTGTCACATGCTTTTGAATCACGTCTTAAATTGTCTGGAATGTTATCTTCCTTAGATTCATTGTGCCCCTTGACCTTGCCTTCTATTATAAATCATGGAGATCATGACTTGGGGGACTAAGGCCCCCTCTACAAGGATTCGCTTTTGCGCCTGGTTAGGCGATTATGCGCATAATCGCTGAAGCGCATTTACGCCTAATACCTCTGCACGAGAGGCGTCGAGAGGCGGTGAAGCGCATTAACGGATGACCAAAATGCGCTTTACAAGTAGTTAATGTGCATAAGCGCTTGTTCACACAGTCAAAATGTGCTTTAACGGCCAAAGCAAAATAAAACTCGCGATTTAACACGCATTCGATAATGCGCATAATCGGAGAGATAACGCGCCTCTACGCCCGATTTGTGCTCCGTTCTTGTAGAGGTCAAAAATTTAAAGCGCCTTGAAAGAGCTTTAAACCTCTCTTGTAGAGGCAGCCTTTGGTAGCACTGATATCTGACATGGGCCGTATCCACACCAGCCATTTATTCCAGGATAATATCAAAGTTGTTCCTACCAGGCCACATGATGTACCGCTGATCCCACTGTGATCTCAGGTTGAGCCCTCATTTATTCAGGAATATCACTGACTGCTTTTGTCACATTTTTTTGGCTCTCTCGCTACAATCCTGGCTCGGCGAACAGCCAACCCACTGCCAGGGGTGTGTCCAGCAGTTTCGGAGGAGTGCGGGAGTGGACCCATCTGCCATTTTCCGCACATTTTTTGATTGGTTATTGGCGTGTTTTGGCACCAAATGTGTGTATTTTTTTTAAAAAAAAAAATAATAAACATCACTGCACAACATCGCATATTTGCTGGACCTCCTATCCACCCCATGTGTAGCTGTGATTTTGCGTTCGTGTGCATCCCTCCTGATTCATGAAAAAGCCACATAGCCGCATCGTCTGCCTAGCCCCACCCACTTCTCCCAATCCACAATGGAAGCGCTGTCAGGGGACACACGTCCTCCCACAATGGCACTCCTGTCATAGCAGGAAACTTCCCTGGCGTGTGCCCTGTGAGCGGTGATCGCGGAAGCAGAGACCTATCACAACCATCCCTCCTCCATTGCGAAAGGGTTGTAGGTGTAGATTAGCTCATGGCTGTAGATACAGGGCTTTGAATGGTTCCTCTGTACACTGAGCAAGACATGCCAATTGTGGCCACGAAAGAATCTTGGGCAAATCACAGCTGCAATTAGCCTATTTTATGCAATTTGCAGCTGTAAAGCGCTTCGTTATGCATAAATTGCCAGCCGCACTTCCCTGAATCCTACAGGAGCAATTTGAGGCAACGTTTTGTGTGTTTCATTTTGCCCCCACCAAAGAAATGCTAAAAAATGAAACTTTTGAAATGTTCAGTCCAAGCTTACTTCGTTTGTGAATCCAGTCCTTATTCTATATGTTCAAGCATTTCAGACTTGTAACGTCTGATGTGGCCCTAATATATATATATATATATATATATATATATATATATTTGAATAAGGCACTGATAGGTGGGAAGGGGGGGAGAAACAAACCTCTGACTGGCAATTTCAGTGTTCGGCTGTATAATCCAGAGGACAGGGTGGAGAAAGCTTGCATCTGGACTCAGGAAAAGGGCTGTGCTGAATTTATTCTAGAGGATAGATCTGGTCCTGCTGAGAGATAGTAGCAGCTGGGGATGCAATAGCTCCACAACGTGGAGGAGATAGCTTGATTAATCTCTCTAGGGAGCTCTTAATTTTTCTGTTCAATGATTTTCAAACTTACTTTCCACTGAACTGGCACGTCACAGACCATGGCATCGGGACATGGCAGTGGAAATGGCTTCAGTGTGAAATTGCACCACAAGCGGACAGGCAGTGGAGTAGTAAGAGAACTTCTGTTCTTTGTGCTCTTTGGTAGAGATCTCAATAGGTCGCTTGGATTGTTCATGCAGCAATTGACCTCCTAGCCCTGTCTCCCCTCAACAAATCTGAAGCCATTCCTTTTGGGGACGGATGATAAGGCAGACATTTGGGCCAGGAGTAATGGCCCAGGTCCAGGAGCCCTTGGAGATGACAGTGACTCAGAAGAGGTGCCAGAACAAGTCCCTAGTGGATCTCAGATCCCTGTAGTCAAATGGGAGACCCTGAGGAGCAGTCCCGGATTGACTTATCACTTATCCAGCCTTCACTGCCCAGGACTGCCAGATACAGCATCTCTCCCTCTCCCTCTCCCTCTCCCTCTCCCTCTCCCTCTCTCCTTGAAAACAAATCCCAGCCAGTCCCTTCCAGCCAGTGCTGGGGTACCTTGTCAGTACTGTAATTGTGGGGCTGCTCTCCATGGTCCTGAAATCAACTTCTGCATCTTGGGATCGTACGTCTGGTGCTGGCCATAGTATGAAATTGGCACCAGTTCCAGAACCTATGCTACCTCATGCCTCCTTGTTTGAGCCATCACCCAAAGCAGATGACAGAATCCCAAATGGAGCAGGACAGAAATTGAACCCATTCCCAGCTAGCCTCCAGCGCAGCTCCTGAACCTAAGTCCTCCCATGTATGGAGTATTATGAATGTCAGCCATCCCACCCTCCACCCCACCCCAACCTACATCAGTTCCAAAATAGATGTTTACTAAACACTTAGCATGCAGCTAGGTGTCTTGTTTCCCCTTCCTGAATTACAGGTGCATCGGTGGGATTCTTACCAGGAATGGAGAGGACAGAAGAGTGGAGACAGCCTTATCTCTTCCTGCCCCAGTATGATCAGGGCCAAATCACCCCTCTAGCATAGCTAAAATATTTAGGGGAAAGCTTTCAAGTTGGGGCAGTTGAGGAGATTTGGGGAGGTTGA
Organism: Anniella stebbinsi; assembly: GCA_029215795.1. NCBI lineage: Eukaryota > Metazoa > Chordata > Lepidosauria > Squamata > Anniellidae > Anniella > Anniella stebbinsi. The sequence goes on along the minus strand of JARDYH010000001.1, from coordinate 407,579,715 downwards.
GGGGGTTGGGTAAGGTTCTATGCCAACATCGAATCCTCCAGCAAATTTCGTAAAAGCAGGAGGAGGCCTACCAGGAAGAATACGCTGGGTGGTTGGGAAAGTCCAATTTCAGGAACAGCCTAGGTAGTTAAGGTGGCCAGATAAAATCCAGGTCAGGGCTCATGTAACTTTAACAGTTGTAGAGAAAAGGGAATTTCAGCCAGTGTCATTTGTATGCAATTAGTTCCTGGTGAAATTCCCTCTTCTTCACAACAGTTAAAGTTGCAGGGGCCCTGCCTTCTTTTGTATATGGTCACTCTAGTATAGTGCGTGCACCTTTAACTGTTGTGATGAAGAGGGAATTTCACCAGGAACTAATTGCATACAAATGACACTGGCTGAAATTCCCTTTTCTCTACAACTGTTAAAGTTACATGAGTCCTGACCTGGATTTTACCTGCTCACCCTAGACAAAGTGCAAATAAAATAGAACCCAAGCAACCTGTAGAACCCTGAAAGAAAGGTTACAGGCAATAGTTTCATTTATTTTTTGTTTTTTGCTCAGTGCAGAGAGCACATTCAGAAAGTACCGCAACTGAGCTCAGCTTGGCACCCCCCCCCCCAGTTTGATTCAGCACCCCCTCAGTTTGCCTTCAAGTCACAGTCTCTATTCAGGTCAGTGAGGTGTCCACTCAGGTGCTCTGGCCTTAGGATAAGCAATTTCCTTAGAGAGACAGGCAGAAATCCACCAGGTGGCACACGTGGGAGACCAGTAGTCTAGCAATGCTGGCCTCCCATTATCTGGTGGCCTCCCTCAATAACACTTTGCCCAGACTGGATGAGTGCAGAATATCTGGGAGCTTTCTGTTAGACAGCAGAGGGGGAGTCACAAACTGTCTATTTGTTTGCAGAAATACACATTCTCCTAATCTTATCCTCTCTCCAGCATTTTCACTGAAGGACATTGTTTGAATTAAGGGAATTTAGACAGGAGATGATATTACATAGTGTAAAAGTATTGAATTATTGCCTAAAATGTAAATCACAAGATTTTTTTTTTAAGTATTCTTCAAAACCATCCTTCTAACAGGCAGCTTGAAACTTCTCCACAGTCACATTTTGAAACATGGCCAGATTTTTCTGTTCTCAATTAATTTGGGCTGCGACGGGTGTCTCAGTGGGAGACGCTTGAGACAAGTGAGAAAACGTTGAAGAGTGTGGTGGCATCTCAGAGGACCGTTCAGTTTATTGTGGCGCACGTTTTGGTAGGCAAGAAATGATTTCATCAGATGTTCGGATGCCAAATCTTCTGAGAGCTGGTGTACACAATTTGATCTTGCATTGCTTAATTTCTCAGCCTTAGATGGCCTCCTGTCAAATTTGCAAATCTGTTTCCATTGAATGAAAAGGACTCTGTGTCCAAGAGCTGCTGTACATGCTACGTGAGTGTGCTTTCAAACTGTTTCGTAGTGGAAGTGTGATTTCTCCTGCATTAAGAGAGGGATAGCAGAGAAATGTAAAGCTGTGCAGAAATGGCCCTGTGGAACTCCCCACCCTATTCATGGGTAGGGATTTATAAGCTTTTTGTTTTCGTTCACAGAACAAGAGAGCATGGCCTGTTTGAAGCCCTGGACATGATCATGAGTACATGTTCACAAGTTGCTACATGTTTAAGGATGTCGCAAGCGCTCTTTTATGCACCTGAACACTGCTAACATGTCTTCTTTTCTCCAGACTGAACATCCCATATGGAAAGGACCATGATGTGCCTGCCCGTCACATAGCTATTGAAGATGAGGAGCCAGTCTGAAAAAGATGTTGGCAAGTCTAATTCAGGACTAGAGATGTTGGAGAAATCGGCAATGAATTTAAATGATTTCAGATTTCGATGAATCCAACTTGTGGATTCTTCAGTAGACAGGCTTTTTCTGAGTCACATGGATTCTGTGGATTTGCAGACCAGGTTTTGTTTTTTGTTGTTGTTGTTGTTGTTGTTGTTGTTGTTGTTGTTGTTGTTTTTACCTTTTTTTGAGTGGATGGGGGGGGGATTTGCGCCAATATATTTTAGCACAAATGGTACAGAATTCTTGTACATCCCTAAAAAAGAAAATCTGGTTCCATTGATGAGTGGAAGGTGGAATGAAACAATACCTGATGATCGGCAAAACACAGATGGAATAGCTTGAGCAAAATCCATATATTCCCTATTCAGTGTTAAGATGGTTGAATCCACAGGAATCCAACCGTAGGATCTTAAGGACTAAGCAATCAAAGCTGTTTCAATTTCACATATTCAATTCTTAAAATTTCAAGTTTGTTTTGTTCCAAATCAAATGTGGAGAACTTTGTAGAGATGGATGGACTCACCTCTGCCCATGCCACACCCTGAACCCTTTCCATCTGGTTCAGGGTGCGAGCTGTCATGTGGTCTGTGGGCACCCAGTGACCAGCGCATGACCTCCCAATCCCTTGTGAATGTAATGTTGTATAACTAGCAGCCATAAAGGGGGCCTTTACAGCTGCCAGGCATGTGACATTACAGTTATGAAAAACTCACACCACCCTTTTTGTTCACAAAAACGACCATCAGAGACTGCCGGGTTTGCCCGACTAGGCATGTGCCAAGCATGGCAGTTTGCAGACTGGAGTCCAGGAGTCCAAGCAAGGGTGGGGAAGTCCAGCATACCCTACCCCATTTCTGGACTCCCGTGACATCCCTAGAACCTTGTGAATTTAGGTTAAATTCTTATCAAACATCATCTGAAAAAAAATATCTCACCCTTCTGCACTGGCAAAATTCAACAGATGCAGCTCTTTTCAGTATGGAGAAGACCATGATCTACTTGCCTGCCATATAGCTCTTAAAGGCTTTGAGGGAGAAATCCAGATGCATCCCCATGAGAATCCTACAAGTCCAAACAGACTACTACCCTCACATTCTTGGGGGCTGGAGGTTGAGAAAACATCCATTCATATCCCACTAATGAAGCAATTCAAGTGAATGTTTTTCCCCCCTACCCAAGGCATATAATGAGTTTTAGCTCAACACCTCCATCCCCTCAAGGCAGCCTACATAAGCCTCTTTGAGCTCATTGTGGTTTTTTCTGCCTCTGTATTGGTTTGGCTCCTTCTCAACGTGGACCAAGGGGAACGTTACCTCAGGAATTAAATCCCAGCTTCTTCACAGCACTGGCCCTGGAGTACATCTTCCGAATACCAAGAGAGTCTGTCTAATAAGGAGACAAAAGCTTATGTAAATAGAATAGCTCTGTTTTCCCTTGTTCTGCCTTAAGGCCTCTCTAAGCCACTATAACTTGATGATTCCACATTAGAATAATTTGCACGGTGAAAGAAAGCCAGCGATTGCCTTGGCATTGGGTTGGCTCACTCCTGGGGGCTATGAGGGCTAAGGCCAGAAATAGAACCTTTACATTGCAGTGAGTCAGCGTGGGTTCAGGTGTAATACAAACATACATTGCAGGATGTGTATCAGCCAACATAGGGTTGGAATTGGTTATTGTATTTACATCTGCAGCTAGGAACAGTGGTCTGAGGTTGTAAAGGAACCAACCTCATCTGCACTTCCTGAACTTATGCATGGATCAGGATGCAGTCAACCCACAAATTGCCCATGCGGTGCACTGCCTACAAAAATGTTCATGCTTGAACGGAGTGGTACAAAAGTAATGCACATTTTATGAGAAATTGGGTCCAAGAATGCATGTTTTAGGAGAAACTGCATTAAATGCTCTGTATTTTCTGAGGAAAACGTGTACAAAAGGAGCATTTCATGGGTAAAATGTGTGAAATTTAAATGCAAATTTAGAACCTTAAATGTCTCTTCCCCTCGCCAAGCGAAGCCTGGGGGTGGGGGCTAGTTGTGGCTGGCGGCGAGGAGATGGAGCGGGGCTGTAGCCTATTGGCTACTGGTTTGGCACCACTGCAAGGAGGGCGGAGGCAGCTCCCGCATAAACAGGCAGTGTGCCCACTCTCCTCCCTCCTCCATTTTTCTGCCTCCCTCCCGCCCTCCCTTGTAGGCAGTATGGGTTCGCTGGTTGTCCATTTGGAGGCCGAGTAGGAATTTTTTGCTCACAGTCTGAATTGGCGGTGAATTTTTTCGCCTATTCTATACGGTAAGGCAAGACGGGTATGTAAATAGGTTAATTTGTTTGATTTGGTCATGTTTCCGGGGCGGTTAGGTTTGGGCATCTAGAGTGGGGGAACATTTGGTGAGCATTCTCAGGCACCCTTGGGGGTGACAGGTAGGGCCGGATGCCCCTGGCGGGGAGCCTTGCGGCACCTGTTGGGGGCCAAGGCTTACCTTTGAGGCCAGCCCTACTCATCTACTTGAAGCCGTGCGGGGGAGAGACATTTCCCCAAATATATTCATTTTGTGCGTGTATTTTTTCCTCAAATGTACATATTGGGGGTAGGGGGTGGGGACTGCATTGCAAATTGCAGGAAAGCATGGAATTCCATGTCTTACTGCACTCTGGTTCATATTTAGGTTTCAGAAGTATGGATTTGATAAGTTTATTTGGAAATGAAAATGACATTGGATGTCAGGCTTGGCTCCCTCCCTACATCAATAACCTGACACATGCTGAAGAAAAAAACTGCAATTTCCTTTATTGCAGCAGGACACTCACACAGGCACTTCACCAGAGTTCACTGGTCAGAGTCCTCCATGAGCCCCAAACTCTAGACAAACTCAGATAATCAAAACTACGAGCTACCAAAAAGGCCTTTTCATTCCAGTGGTAAAATCCAGTACAGGGTCCCATGGCATGGAATTGAAGGCAAGCAGTTCAAGAATAGTCCAGCAAAGGGGTATCAGGATCAGTGATGTTGACTCCACAAATCTCTTTTACCTCCACACCTGCTTTATGTGGGCCAGGGTGCTTAGAGTTCTTTGCTTGTCAGTCTTGCCCTATGGGACATCTTTGCCTGAAGCTGGGAACTCTGCCCAATTGGAGGCCTCTCCTCCCTCTTCATCCATCAGTGTTGCCAGAAATGACAACCTAAACCGTGCCTCCCCCCCACCCTTCCCCCGGCTCAATCTGATTCTTGGCTGCTCATCAGGGATGTTCCTCAAGCTGCCAAGACTCAGGTGCTGCTCCCAAAGGCAGCTCTGGCTACATTTACAAAATAGTAACTGATTCTTTTTCTGAGTCCCCAGCAACAGGGGAAAGCCATGGCAATGCATTTCTCACTCATACCTAGAAGAGAGGAATTTAAGATTTCGTTCCATACATTCATTGCATGTGGTCCTATTTTTTCCTCAGCTTTAAAAGAGCCTTCCCCAACCCAGTCCTGTCCAGGTGTTTTTGGACAACAAGTCCCATCACCAAGAGATGATGGGAATTGTGATCCAGAACATCTGGAGGGCACCTAGCTGGGTAAGGCTGCTCTAGGGGAAACCTTCATAGATAATGCCAAGAGACAGACCCCTTGCAATATAGGGAGGCTAATTTCTGTGGCTCTTTCCACGGTCTACCATTGTATAAATTCCCAGTTTCGATAATCTCTTTATAGCAGACTCAGCATGAAGACGAACTGCTCAGGGAAGCTTCTTAAGCCGGCTCTGTGCAACTGATCTTTGGTCATGTCTGAGAATAAACAAACTTATCTTCTGCATGCCCAGAAGACACACACGTCAACTTCTAAAGCCGAAAATGAATGCCTGACCTGAATTCCACACTCCCTTTCAGGCCAGCGACCCCTTTAAAAGGCTGTTAAGATGGCATTTCAAACTGGACTTTAACTACAGATTGAGCATTGGAGCAAAACTTTGGCTCGCTGATTTTTCAGGACAGCATTATTTATTCATTTATTCATTTACAATGTTCGTATACCGCTCCATATCTAAAATAGATTCATGAGTAGTGAACATAGGAATAAAACAGTAAAGAGAAGAGGAAGAGGAAGAGGGTGAAGAGGAAGAAGAAGAAGAATCATCCCCTGGACTTCCTCTTCACCACTGTAACTGGTTTGTTCACCTGCCTCTCACCCTGGCCCAGAGACGTGTCAAGAAAGCAAGTGGGAGCAATAATAAAGAAGAGGATGAGGACCAAGACAATGAAGACCAAGAGCAGAGAGCCGGGAGACAGAAGGGAAGGCTCCGTTGAGCATGTCTTAAACAAGGGCCTTCAAAAACCTACAGCTGACACTGTCACCACTCACCAACTTACATCTAAGGTTTATGTGCAGCGTTCCTCACCACCACCTGAACCACTTCAAATACTTAGCTGCTTTGACCCCACTGTCTAAATGCTCACCATCGGCCAATGGATGTGTGGGTGGGTGAAAATGGGGAAGCTCTAAACTGGACTATGCTTTTCCTTCAAAATGTCTCCAGAGATCCCAAGGACTGTGTTAACTAGGAAATGTGACCATGTAACATGCCCTGTATTCAACCTGCCTCATGTCTTTTGAGGCTCTGGTTTGGACAGGTGTGTCCAATTCTTTTTGGAACAGCCCTGTCTTTCAAGGGCTTGGGCTACACCTAAACTGGTCAGAAAAAGAACAGAAGAACTCATGTCAAAAAGAAACTCAAGGTCACCCAATAGGACAGACACATTTTCCTTAGAGAGCTATGCCCATTGGATGGTTTTCCATTAAAACTGCACCTGTTAAAAATGGCTGAGATAAATATGAGGACAATTGTTTCCACTTTGTGTTTCACATTAGGAAAAGCATGGCCATCTGCCTTCAAAAAATGATTTATTGATCATTAAGACCAGAATATAATTCAGAAAAAAAGATGCAGTGTGGCAAAACATGTTTTCGTAGGGAGATGGAAGGAAAACCAACATATTTGCAGATCTGAAGATGCTAAGAAACACAAAATGGTGGCAATTTCCCAGGGCTTGTAAAAAAAACCATTCAGCTAAAGGAATGCTATGGTTGAAATGCAATACGATCAAAGGACTTGGTCTTCCCTGCTCCATTCAATTAAGACATTTTTAAAAAATGGAAACTAAGGAATTCTATTTTTTTTGTGAAGGCACTTGGTCATCTTGTACTTTTACAAGGAACTTCACGACTATCCCTTCTCTGGATGAATGGTCATCTCTGTTTCTTGTTTGTTTGTTTGTTCATTTTTTGGATCCCCCCCTCAGAGGGACATGATCTTTTGCACATGCTCCAAGGAGACGTGTGCAAAAACACTTGTGCATGCTTAAAGCAGCTACCACTGCCTCGACACCATCACTACTGTATTTCCCTTCCCTGTTTCCCTTAGGGCCCTCAGACTTCCGAAGGGCAGCAGAAGGGGAATAAGATAGTTGCTGCAAAAGCAACTAGCGAAATCTGCAGCAGGGGGGTTGAGGTCCTCAGCACTCTTCAAACACTTGAACAGTTGTCACACAGAAGAGGGCCAGGATTTCTTCTCGATCATCCCAGAGTGCAGGATACGGAATAATGGGCTCAAGTCACAGGAAGCCAGATTCTGGCTGGAGATCAGGAAAAACTTCCTGACTGTTAGAACAGTAACGACAATGGAAACCCATGACCTAGGGAGATGGTGGGCTCTCCCACATTAGAGGCATTCAAGAGACAGCTGGACAGCCATCTGTCCGGGATGCTTTAAGGTGGATTCCTGCATTGAGCAGGGGGTTGGACTTGATGGCCTTGGAGGCCCCTTCCAACTCTACTATTCTAGGATTCCATGAGGCTGTAGATCCAGAAGTTTTCCCCTTTGCCCAACATGTCACTGTTCTTTGTTTGTTCACTTGGAAGCAATCGTAAATTAGGGAGATTTGGGTGGACTACCATCCTGCTGCCCCGAATTACCACCAGATGATGAAAGATAGTTACCGGATCATATCCTATTAATGGAAGCCATTAATTCCCCACCATCACATTCAACAAACCACCCAATTGGCATAAATTGGTAGTTAAATCTGCACTTAACCAAGACATTTGCAACTCAGGACCACACCAATATAAATCAGCACGTTGCACTGCCTGCTGTTCCCTCCAAGAAATCACTACTTTTAGGAGCACAAAGACTAACAAAATGAATTTCAGTAGTAACATGCACTTCCACTAATGCAATTTATTTAATAGAATGTAAATAAATAAATAATATGGATGGCATATGCCATATGTAGGAGAAACTACAGTAAACTTAAGAATAAGTTTTCTTAAACACAAATTGGTGATTCTTATCAAAATAATGCAGCCTCTTGCAAGGCATTTTAGATCACCTGCAGGTAGTCCCTTTGATTTACAATTGCTTCTAAATAAACAAACAAGGTTCACTGACATGCTTGACAAAATGGGAAACTATATTATTAAATTACTCTGTTGTTAATCTAGCTCTCTTACACACACTATCAAAAGTGTAAGCTTCCCTTGAAATCGCTTCCATGCTTTGACTTTCAATTTCCAGCACCTGGATCCTTGATGCAGGGAGACCCGGGGAATTGAGTTTCCCAAGAACAATTCTAGAGATCACTTTGAGGGCTAGGGAGGAAGGAGTTGAATTCTTTTCCAACTCAGCTGAATGGTTTTAACTTTTGTGAATTGCTCAGAGAACTTCAGCTATTGGGCAGTATGGAAATGCAATTAAGAAATAAATTAATGTCCAAGCTAGAGTAGAATATGAGACTATGATATTTGTCCTGTATTTGAAGCCCTCAGGGTTCATATTTTCAAAACAGGAAATACAAAACTCAGCAACATCTCTACCGAGGAGACCTTCTTCATTTCCATGTCTCAGGCATATTTCCAGTTCTGTTTGCCTAGCTAGAAGTAAAATAATAATAATAATAAAAAATCCTGAGATATCAGATGAAATAGTTCAAGTGCAAAATCAAAGCAGCTTCTGAATGGCAAAATCTGGAGCCATAGTTGTGGTTCTGCAGGCATTCTGAGATTTCTCCTCTCCTGCTTGCAATATGAGGAGGCAGATTCGACATTACTGTGTTAGAGTTTGGTACAGAACCAATGTTACTCTGCCTGGCCTGCTGCCCTCCTTAAGCCTCCAACTAAGCTCACAATCTAGCATTTTGCCTAACACCGTGACAAATGCCACATCACCCTATCTTCAAATGGGCAAATCTGCACATTTTAGTAACTTGGCAATATATTTCTTGATATTTGATTCTTGTTTTGTTTTGTACACCTGTCCAAATTCTGTTTGGGACAGATGATCCTGTCCCCCAAACTTTGTTATACTATCATCTTCACCCACAAGCAATGCATGGGAAAGGGAGAGATGGTGGGTGGGGAGGGAGGGAGGGGGGGAGGGAAAGAGAGCAAGATCACAGGGGTATTGTGTTCTATCAAAACCGAGCAGGGATTGTTATACTAGATAATAATTGCAGAGGAACATAATCAGTTTGTGCCTTCTGGGGAAATGACAAGGAAACTCCTGCTAAATCAGCAGAGTGTTACCTTCCAACAGAGATTGTTACACATAGTGCTACATCAACCCAAAGTAGGAGTGACAAAATACATGCTTGGATGTTCTAGCCCACATATGATGAACATTGTAAATTTGGGTACATTCTTATCAGAATCAAGCTGAAATGAAATTGACACCCATTGGGGCCAGCCAAATTCAATCGATATGGCTATTTCCAGCATGGAGAGGATGTTGTTTTACCTTCCTGATGTGTAGTTGTTAAAGATTTTTTAAAAAAGGTGGCAGCCCTAATTCCACACCGCAAAACAGAAAAGACAAGACCCTGCCATGATTATTACTCAACAAAAAAACACAAGGTGCAAGCAACCTTACAGAGCTGCACTTGATCATTATATTATATACAAGAAATAAATGTATAGAAGTTCATAATTATGTATATAAACAAATAAAGCACAATTGATAATGCACAGCACATTACAGAGAAAGCAATTATTTTTATGCATATACAGCTATTATTATTGTTGTTGATTATTATTATTATTATTATTATTATTATTGCATTTCTATACCATCCTATAGCCAAAGCTTTCTGGGCGGTTTACAATAATTCATAAAAATACCAAATCCAACTTAATAAAAATAGTCTAAAAATGTTAACATAGAAAAATTAAAAGAGCTAAAGGCAATTTAAATTAGCATCTTCCTCTCCCATTGACCTGTTCTAAAACAGCAGACATAGATGCCTCATTATACACCGTTAAATGGCTGTGGGTAGAGGGTGGTCTTTATGTAGTGCCAAAAATATGTCAATGTGGGTGCTAGGCGGGCCTCTGTGGAGAGCTCATTCTACTATCGGGGGGCCACCACTGAGGAGGCCTTCTCCCTTGTCACCAGCTTCCTAGCCTCCCTTAGAGGTGACATATCAATCATTTCAAATGCATATGCATTATATCAAACATATCAGTTCAGCAGAACCCTGGTATACTACCATTTTGACTAGGAGCAGTCATCCTCAGGAGCTATATAGACAACTGTTTTTAATAGATGGCAAATTATGCAAGCTGATATATTATTTCTTATGTTGTCTTTGCTTTCATTACCTAAAGATTATAAATTTTAGGTGCTGAAAGAGGCACTATTTGAATGAAGCAACTTGGTGAAGCCCAGCCTCCATTTTGCACACCTCACATCTATCATGGTGCCATGGACCTGGCGTTCTCTCTGGTAAGGTGACCATATGAAAAGGAGGACAGGGTTCCTGTATTTTTAACAGTTTTATGGAAAAGGGAATTTCAGCAGGTGTCATTTGTATGCATGCAGCCCCTGGTGAAGTTCCCTCTTCATCCCAACAGTTAAACTCCAGGAGCCTTACCCAATTGACCACATACAAAAGAGGGCAGGGCTCCTGCAGCTTTAAATGTTGTGATGAGGAGGGAATTTCACCAGGTGCTCCATGTATACAAATGACACCTGCTGAAATTCTCCTTTGGATGCAACTGTTAAAAATACACCCAACCCTCTGGAGCATTGTAAAAGACAGAGGAAATAGCAGCTGCTACATGCAAGAATATTTGGAGAAATGTCTGTGAAGTGGTCTTTTTTTCTCATGAGTGGGAGAAGAGTGAGAAAAAGAGAAATTTCAAGAGTTTTCTCAGGGAAAAACATATCTTGTGCTAAACTTTAGCTCAGCTCTAGCTGGATGCGATTTCAAAGCAGCACTTCAGGCTTTTTCCTCAAGAGATAAAAACATCTTCTAAGGTGTTTTGAGGGATTTTTAAAAAAACATTTCAATAAGGTGAGGGGAAGGGAGGCTGGGATTGATTTCCACACACCCTGGACTGGAGGATCTTCTCCACCTCCTCCACCATCATCCTACCATTGTCTTCCATCCTAACTGTGGGCCACCGCATTTTTTGGTCGCTGAGAGTCATGATGTCACCCGCCACAACCGGAAAATGTGGCGCTCTAACCAATTAAAGTGCCGCATTTGCTGGTCACAGTGGGTGATGTCATCACCCGGCATGAGCGGGAAAGTGGCCAGCCAACATTGAGGAGGCAGGATGATGCGGAGGACGATGGGGGATGACATGGAGGAGGCTGCAGGTAAGCAGGGCGATTGAGGGGAGGGAGGGAGCAGGGAGAACGGGGAGGGCTCTGCATGGACCTGGAGCAGGTCCGGATCGCGGATCTGATCCGGCCTGATCTGGGCCCGATTCAGATTGGGCCCAGATCGGCCCAGATTGGGTCGATCCATTCCAGATTCAGGATCCAGACCCGGATCCGGTCACAGCCCTAATTGATTGCTATTTGGGTGGAATGATGTGGCCACTTTATTGAGATTTATTGTGAGCCATGTGATTTAGGGTACATTTTCATCCACACGGATCGGCAATTATTTTCATAGAATCATAGAATAGTAGAGTTGAAAGGGGCCTATAAGGCCATTGAGTCCAATTGTGTTCATGAGAAACACAGAGTAATAAACAGGATGTACCGACCTCTCTGTTCAAGTGCTAAAAATATGAGAAAATTTGTTGAAGAGCCATTGAAGTAGCAGAGATGCTTCATGGCCTCTCAAAAGTGGAACAGGAAGAAATCCTTTAAGCATAATGCTTCTGACCTTGGCTCTGTTTCTGCAATTCTGTTTGCTGACAGCAAGGGCCATCCAGTATAGCTTGGAGTGCAGGAGATCAAGATAGTTATGACCACCATTCAGAATTGGACCCAGCAATTTGAGTTGTTATTATTATTGTATCACTTTCTCACTCACGGAGGTTGTTCTAGACAGACATGACGGGCTTTGCCAAGTCATGCTGTCTTTTATTGATTCAGGAATTTCCTAATGATTGAGCATGTGTAAATTATGACTGCTGTCTGGATGTTAGTGGGGATGTTTTTTTGGTATGCCCAGTTTCTGTAGGTTCTCTGCATTGTTTTTTGATGTGATGCCAGTGACTGATGCGACTAACGGAATAATTGTGACCTTTTCCTGTTGCCATAGTTCTTTGACATCCATGGCCAGTGGTGTATATTTTACTCTTTTCTTATTCCTTTTCAACAACATTTTTGTCATTCAGTATTGCTATGTCGACGAGGTATGTGTGTTTTTCTTTTTTGTCTATGAATGTTATGCCTGGTTGGTTGCAAGGTATTGTCTTGTCCGTATGAATTGTTCTGTCCCCGTATATTTTATGATCTGCATTTTCCAGGATTGTGTCGGGTGAATATGTATAGTATGGTTTCGGTTGTTTGATAAGGTTGGATTTGATGGCCAGTTGTTGGTGAATTATTTTTGCAGCTGTATTGTGTCTGTCTGTATAGTCCATTCCTGCCAGACTTTTACATCCTTCTGTTATATGGTCTTTTATGAAGTATTCCTGGTAGTTCTTGGTTGCTATATTATTATTATTATTATTATTATTATTATTATTATTATTTTTCCCTCATAGGCCTGTGCTGAAATTAAAGCTTTAACATACTCCTAATAATATCACTGGGACCACTGCAAGACTAAAGCATATTCCCATGCCCCCGTATGAGCTTACAAATGTCTTCATGGAAAGCCTACTACCTAATGGCCCCTGAGCCTTGCCCTCTTCCCTTCAAATTAAGGATGTATGGGAAATTTGTTTCAGTTCATTTTTTATCATGATTTACCCAGTTCACACTTTCTGGTTCCAGACACAGCCTTTGATGCCATATGTTCTCAAAGTCCACACATAGAGATGCATGGATTCTGTAAAATCCATTCCATCTGCTTTTCGATGATTGTCAGGTGACTTTCGTTTTGTCAACAACACCGTTAACACTAATTAGGGGTGTTGTGGGAGTTCAGGAAGGGGGTGAAATATGGCTGACACATATACACCCTGCTAAGTCTCCCAGACTCCAGGCCATGGACTGCCAAGACACCATTTTGTGTAGATGGCTGTGTTATGACTGCAATTTGCATAAATTAGCATTTATGGAAAAGGGGTGAGCTGCCATTTTTAATAAAAGGGTATTGGCTGGCAAATCACTAGCTTCCATCCAGAGAGAGTTAGCAATACCCATCCCTACGCATATCCTTATTACTAAGTCCTTATTACACAGAACCCATAACTTCAACTTCTAGAAAATTTTTCTTATATAAGATACATCATATCCTCGCCCACACAAATCAGAAATCCCTCCAGTTCTTGTGGAAAACCCATGGTATTCCAACCAATTTCAAACCTCATCATTGAATTCAAGATGGCCCAAACCAATCCATTTAAAAGAAATCAGTCTTAAGTACATTTTTCCATGTGCTTTTATGTGACATCAACTCTGGTGTGAGATTATAATAGTGTGTTTGATGGGAGAAAGTCCTTCTGCATACAAAAGACCTCAAATGGGTAATCTTTAGCCAGGGGTAATTAGAAAATGAGATTTCTGCAACAGACAGGCATTTTGATATAAATGGAAATTGTTCCTTCACATTAGAAAATCAAATTATATCCAGTTATTTGTGCTTAATGAGGATTTTCCAAAATGTCTACATGCAGTGAATGCTTCTGGGCAGCTACCAACATGAGAAGCAGGATGTCAAGGGATGTTGATTGTGAATGCTATAGAGTCTGGGATTAGCATGACCTGCTCTTTCATATGAAAGGCATTCTTCTATGTAAGGAACTGGAATTTAGCAATGCAGCTATACTTCCATGCACAAGCAAGCGAATGAGCCATTGCACATTCACAGCAGCAGATCTAGCAATGAGAGTGTTTCCCCCATGTTATTATAGATCTTCTCATTTGCTTTACCCTGCATGCAGTTCAACTGCTCCTGAATTCCACTCTGTCAAGAAGTACTGACCTCTGATCCCCACTCTGTTTAAGCCTGAAAAACCGCAGCCTCTCTGGCAAGAATATTCTGGTTCTGGTCTGGCTCTGCCCACCCGGGTTAGTCATTGGTTCCTTTCCAGTAGGGAGGAGTATAAAGAGACTTCCCATCTCACGGTTTCCTTGCTTGTGTTAACGAGTTCTACCTGAGCTGTATTGTCCCTCTGTATTACCAGTTGCTCTTCTGTCCTGCCTCTATTTTACCACCTGATCCTGATTACTCTTTGGATGTCACTCCTGGTTTGTTCTCCAGTATTGCTTCCCAATTCATCCTCATTTCTTAGATACTCAGCAATCTGAATCCCTGTTTTCTAGCTCCTAGCACACTCTAGACTGCTGCCCACAGCCCAGTAGGGATGGGTGAGGATTTGGTTTAAGCATTTAGCAATATTCACAAAGTTCTGCATATTCTGGATGAAAAGAACTTAAAATTCAAAATTTGGAGTGCGCGAATCAGCAAAGCTCTTCAGCAAATAATAACTCAAATCCATATCAGATTGTGAGCGTTCTTTCTTTCTCCATGTAAATCCTTCCATCGTTTCATGGTCCTCCCCAATGTATGCATCAGCTCTGTGCATCTTTGAAATGCTCATCTTCCTTTCCCATTGATTAGAGCATATTTGTTACATTTTTCTAAAGTCCTTGCATTTCCCCCCAAATACATACATGCTGTTGTACATGTTTTTTTGGTCCCCGCGAATCACACTACAAGCTCAAAAATGTTGGAGAGAAATGGAAAGATAAATGGGTTAGCATCTGTAGGTGTAGACTAGGACTGTCCGCACACCTATTAAAGGCCATTTTGGAGCCCCCAAAATGGCCCTGATTTGACTCTGGGTGCTTCGGGGCTTGGCCGCCTCGCTCCAGAACTGAAGCTGAAGCAAGATTCACCCCCACCAAAGGGCAGTGGCCTACCTAGCGCAGTACTGTCAACACTGGCTGGCAGCAATAGGTCTCCAAGGTTTCAGGCAGGAGTTTTCTTAGCCCTTCCTGGAGAAGTTGGGGAGCAAATCTGGGACCCTCTGCATGCAAACCCTGAGCTTTTCCACTGAGCTACAGCCCGCTTCTTAATGTATAGGATTTTGGCTTACAGTCTTAGCTGTAGGAGATCTTATCTGTCCTGCTGTTTAATTCATAATACATCTGAGCATCATGAGTTGGGTAAAGTTGTGTCTGGAACCAGCTAATTACAAGGTTTGGCAACATCATCTTTTTCCCCCCTCACATCACTGCATTGTTTAAGACTGAAGAGCTCTCTTTCTGTTTCTCTGTCCAATTTTGCTGGTTCTTTCTCTGACTTGTCAGTATACATCTGTTTGCCTTGTGGGCCCTAATTTATGTTGATCTTGGTTTATCTAAGATTGCAGCTCATCATTTTCTTTTTGGGGGAACGGCTCAACATCCTGGGACAAAAGAAAAGAAAAAAGAAATGTTGTGTTCTGAGTCAGCCGCTCCAGTGCCAGGATTTTTCAGGACAAAGCAAAATCCTGGTAGAAAAATGAAGGAAAGAAAGAACTCACCTGTGTCCATGCTTGCCAGGCTGAATGGCCACTGCCACCCATCACTGCTTTTACTTTTGTATAAATGGGGCCGTTACAGCCACCCATTTATACAATGGGGGAAATGCACAATTTCCAGAGCCTCCAAAACGTGCACCAATGGGAGCTCTGGAAATTCCACATTTCCTCGATTGCATACATGGGGCCTTTACGGCCACCATTTATGCAGTGGGAGGAATGCCCAATTTCTGGAGCCTCCACTGTTGTACACAATGGAGGTTTTGAAACAGGGAAGGGCAGCTGCCAGGCACTCATCAGGCCACATGGGTCAGCGAACACACCACAAGTGCCCAACTGGATCTGCAGGGTGGATGGGAGGGAGCCTGTTGGACTCCTGGACCTGATTGGGCACCTGTGATATCCCCCCCACACACATACACATTAGGGAGGGATGCATCTGTCAATTTTAGTTTCTCATTTCTCTCTTTCTAATCTTAAATTCAGTTCATCTCAAAGTCTGAGAACGTCTCCAGCCTTAAGTTTGTTTCATCCCAAATTTTCAGCCCAATATTCATTCCAAACTGGGTTCATACTCAATGTTAAAGAAACAACTAGACTTATTTTTATGGCCTTGGTCTAGAGCCCAGCCCACCAGGACACCGGGAGGACTGCCTGTCCACTCATCTTGACACTAATGGGATTTATGTGTCTCTAACAACCTAACAGCCCTCATCATTTTTTACATTGCCCACATTAAAGAGTGGCGGGTCTCGGCTTGCTGTTTCTTGTAACACAATCTCTGCCAGCTTCCATTAAAGCCATCAGCTATTTATTTCTCCAAAGAGGTGTGTGGGGTGGTGGAGAATACAAAAAAACCTTTGTGATGTTAGTTCTAAAAGTTTGAAGCCATTAAGATTTGAAGGTGGTGGCTAGGGAAGGAAGAGCCAGGGATGTTCGAGCTAGGGATGTTGGAAGGAGCCTTCCAGGTGGTGGAGTTCTCAAGCTTTCAGCAGCTCACTACCCCTGAATGCTGGCTAGCTCACCTAGAGTTGGATTTACGAAAAGTAACTGGTAATTTTAGAGGTGGGGTGGTGAGAATGCCTAATATGACAGAAAGAGGCTGAAATGTGTTGGGCTTTTCATCAATTAAGTGCCTCCATATTTTGGTTTGATTCCCTCCCCCCTTAAAATCGCCATTTTCTCACATTGCAGCTGTAAGATGCTTGATATGCGCAAATGGTACTTGCAATTTGCACCAAATAATTAAGGCTATTACAGCCAGAATTTGTGCAAAGTAAGCATATTACAGTCACCATTTTCATAAACGGTGAGTTTAAGAAGAAAAGAACGGAAAAAGATGAGTGAGACAGTTCCCAGATTCAGGGGGAAAGCCTTCAGCTCTGCTCACGAAAAGGGCTGGATTTCCCTGCGATGGCCGTCCCTAGTCCAAACTTGCCGAAAGCTTCAAAGCTTGCTTCGTCCCTCTCCCATTCTCTCCCTCATTCCAAGCTTGGAAATGTATGGACTTCAGCATCACATTGCATCCGAATCCCTGTTTGGTCCAGGACATGCAAATCCAGTAAATCCTGATCAGAAATGAACTGAAATGAATTTCTCATACATCCCTATTCAGGACCAGTGCAAAAATATCTCAGTGTCAGAAACAGAAAAACTTGACATATTCATCCATCATAGGGGTGTTGAAGAAATCCATCTCAGGTGAAGATAACTGAGCTTTGGCCCCCTTTCCAGCAAGGTGGTCTGACCTGATCTGCATTGAGTCAAGTCAGTTTGTGGATATTTTTGGTGGGGATGATAAAATTTCCCAGATTTGGGGGAGAGACCTGTGGCTCAGCAAATGCAAGCTGAGTCGGGGATGCTGTGGGAAATGGGTGAGCTAAAAAAAGGGCCAGTTTCCCTGGTGATAGATGGCCTTAATCCTTTCCTAGTTCTCACAGCTATCACAAAGCTGCAACTAAGGAGAAATGGTGCTGCAGATAAGACCATGATATACTCTCCTTTAGTTCATACATACATTTTCCCTGATCTCTCATCTTCAGGAGAGCCTAAATGGAGTCCAAATGAAGGTCTAACCTACCCAACTTCTCCTTGTTATGGGATTAGAACAGTCGCCATTTTTACTATACAAGGGAATTCCTCCTTCCCATGAAAATCTTTACTGAGACCAAACAAAACTGGATAGCCAGCACCTCCAAACCTTCCTCCATGGATGTGGACTGTCAGATGCAGTGGCTAAATCCACACCTCCAAGGACCACGGAAACACGGAAGACATTTTTTTTATTAGTTGGTTGGTTACAACAACTGCACCTTCTGTACCTAGACTTCCAATTTGGCCTCTTGCTTTAAGTTAAGCAATCCTTCTTCCCAGACCAAGCTATGGAATTATAGTTAGAAGGGGCCTATAAGGCCATCAAGTCCAACCCCCTGCTCAATGCAGGAGTCTACCTTAAAGCATCCCTGACAGAGGGCTGTCCAGCTGCCTCTTGAATACCTCTAGTGTGGGAGAGCCCACCACCTCCCTAGGTAATTGATTCCATTGTTGTATTGCTCTAACAGTCAGGAAGTTTTTCCTGATGTCCAGCCGGAATCTAGCTTCCTGTAAATTGAGCCCATTATTCTGTGTCCTGCATTCTGGGTTGATCAAGAAGAGATCCTGGCCCTCCTCTGTGCGACAACCTTTCAAGTATTTGAAGAGTGCTATCATGTCTCCCCTCAATCTTCTCTTCTCCAGGCTCAACATGCCCACTTCTTTCAATCTCTCCTCATAGGGCTTTGTTTCCAGACTCAAGAGGCTAGTAAAATACACCTCTGGGAAGATCTCAGTGTTAGTCAGGGTAGCTGGGAATGTCATATCTATTAGGGGTGTGCATCGGATCGGATCCGATCCACGATCCGAATCCGATCCGCCCCAAAATCGGGAAAATCCGATCCGATCCGATCCGATCCGATCAACCTCCGATCCGATCCGATCCGATCCGACGAGGTCCGATCCGGATCGGACGCCATTTTGAATGCTTTTTCCCATAGCCAAGTATTGTTTTACAAAAACGCCTATAACTTTTTTATTTTTAAAGATAGAAGGATGAAACTTGGGCACATTATACATTGGTTAGGGGTAGTTATCTGTGAGAAATTTCAGAAAGATTGGTGCATGCGTTTTGTGGCAATTAATTGTTTAATAAATACCCAGAAATGCCTATAACTTTGTCATTTTTAAAGTTACAAACATGAAACTTTGCCACATTGTAGGTGGTACCTTGGGACCTATCTGTGAGAAATTTCAGAAACTTAGGTGCTTGCCTTGTGTGGCAATTAATTTTAGAAAAATGGGTAGTAGTGGGGTAAATACATTTACGCCTCCCATTTTTTTATTTTTGAAGATACAAACAGGAAACTTGGGCACATTACAGGTACCACTTGCCTTGATATGTGTGTGAAATTTCAGAAACATTGGAGCTTGCCTTGTGTGGCAATTAATTTTTGAAACAATGAGGAAAGAAACACCTATAACTTTGTCATTTTTAAAGTTACACACATGAAACTTTGCCACATTGTAGGTGGTACCTTGGGACCTATGTGTGTGAAATTTCAGAAACATAGGTGCTTGCCTTGTGTGGCAATTAATTTTTTAATAAATACCCAGGAATGCCTATAACTTTGTCATTTGTAAAGTTACACACATGAAACTTTGCCACATTGTAGGCGGTACCTTGGGACCCATGTGTGTAAAATTTCAGAAACGTAGGTGCTTGTATTGTGTGGCAATTAATTTTTGAAACAATGAGGGATTCATTGGACAGCACTTGCCCATAGGGATTCATTGGATAGTACTTGCCCATAGGGATTCATTGGACAGTACTTTCCTATAGGAAATCATTGGAAAGCACTTGCCCATAGAAAATCATTGGAAAGCACTTGCCCATTGAGAAATACAGTTATGCCTCCCACTTTTTTATTTTTGAAGATACAAACAGGAAACTTGGGCACATTGTAGACTGGTTAGGGATAGTTATCTGTCAGAAATTTCAGAAAGATTGGTGCATGCGTTTTGTGGCAATTAATTTTTTAATAAATACCCAGGAATGCCTATAACTTTGTCATTTTTAAAGTTACATACATGAAACTTTGCCACATTGTAGGTGGTACCTTGGGACCTATGTGTGTAAAATTTCAAAAACGTAGGTGCTTGCCTTGTATGGCAATTAATTTTAGAAAAATGGGTAGTAGTGGGGTAAATACATTTACGCCTCCCATTTTTTTATTTTTAAAGATACAAACAGGAAACATGGGCACATTACAGGGAACACTTCACTTGATATGTGTGTAAAATTTCAGAATGATAGGTCCAGGCATTTGGTGGCTACGAATTTTTTAGATTAAAAGTTATTAACCTTTTTTACACAGAGGCTGGGGCTGTCAATTGCACCCTCCCGCCTCCCGGGAAGAAGAAGGAAACACTTTCTCTCATCTCTTTGATCCTTGCACGCTTGGCTGCAACTGAGCTAGTATCCATTACAAAAGGAGAAACAAAGTAGCACTTGGCTCGTGTCTGCTTTGATACTTTCACTCAAGCAGAACGGCTGAGCCTAGGATCACTCTCTCTCGCTGGGATCGTTACAGGAGAAATTTTCTACAGTCTTCAAAGTGGTGTGTGCAGACACCTTGCCACCACATGCCTGGACCTATCATTCTGAAATTTTACACACATATCAAGTGAAGTGTTCCCTGTAATGTGCCCATGTTTCCTGTTTGTATCTTTAAAAATAAAAAAAATGGGAGGCGTAAATGTATTTACCCCACTACTACCCATCTTTCTAAAATTAATTGCCATACAAGGCAAGCACCTACGTTTTTGAAATTTTACACACATAGATCCCAAGGTACCACCTACAATGTGGCAAAGTTTCATGTATGTAACTTTAAAAATGACAAAGTTATAGGCATTCCTGGGTATTTATTAAAAAATTAATTGCCACAAAACGCATGCACCAATCTTTCTGAAATTTCTGACAGATAACTATCCCTAACCAGTCTATAATGTGCCCAAGTTTCCTGTTTGTATCTTCAAAAATAAAAAAGTGGGAGGCATAACTGTATTTCTCAATGGGCAAGTGCTTTCCAATGATTTTCTATGGGCAAGTGCTTTCCAATGATTTCCTATAGGAAAGTACTGTCCAATGAATCCCTATGGGCAAGTACTGTCCAATGAATCCCTATGGGCAAGTGCTGTCCAATGAATCCCTCATTGTTTCAAAAATTAATTGCCACACAATACAAGCACCTACGTTTCTGAAATTTTACACACATAGGTCCCAAGGTACCGCCTACAATGTGGCAAAGTTTCATGTGTGTAACTTTACAAATGACAAAGTTATAGGCATTCCTGGGTATTTATTAAAAAATTAATTGCCATACAAGGCAAGCACCTATGTTTCTGAAATTTCACACACATAGGTCCCAAGGTACCACCTACAATGTGGCAAAGTTTCATGTGTGTAACTTTAAAAATGACAAAGTTATAGGTGTTTCTTTCCTCATTGTTTCAAAAATTAATTGCCACACAAGGCAAGCTCCAATGTTTCTGATTTTTCACACACATATCAAGGCAAGTGGTACCTGTAATGTGCCCAAGTTTCCTGTTTGTATCTTCAAAAATAAAAAAATGGGAGGCGTAAATGTATTTACCCCACTACTACCCATTTTTCTAAAATTAATTGCCACACAAGGCAAGCACCTAAGTTTCTGAAATTTCTCACAGATAGGTCCCAAGGTACCACCTACAATGTGGCAAAGTTTCATGTTTGTAACTTTAAAAATGACAAAGTTATAGGCATTTCTGGGTATTTATTAAACAATTAATTGCCACAAAACTCATGCACCAATCTTTCTGAAATTTCTCACAGATAACTATCCCTAACCAGTGTATAATGTGCCCAAGTTTCATCCTTCTATCTTTAAAAATGAAAAAGTTATAGGCGTTTTTGTAAAACAATACTTGGCTATGGGAAAAAGCATTCAAAATGGCGTCCGATCCGGATCGGACATCCGGTCCGATCCGATCCGACCATCCTCCGATCCGATCTGATCCGATCCGACCCCCCAGGTCCGATTCCGATCCGCTATCCGATCCGATCCGGGGGGTCAGTGCACATCCCTAATATCTATATTGGCTTATTGTTAAAACATTCTCAAAGTCATTAAAATAGAGCTTCAGAATAGGGACAGTGTTCATATGAGCTCAACAGGATAGATACATTTCTGAGATACTCCCAGGGTAGGATCACAATGCCGGTTGACCTGGAAAAGTGCTACGAAACAGGTCATTATTAGAGTTGGGTCCATTGCCATATTTCAGTGGGATCCCCTGGTGACTGTAGCAGTGTTTGTAAGCTTATGATATTGCTGTGTAGTGTTTTGCTTTCTTCTGCTTTGTTAATTAACTCCTGCTTAATGAAACCTTTAGCCATCATCCATTAGTGTGTTTATTATATTCTTCATCCTAAAAGGAACCATTGGCTCTTGGCATCACCACCCCCATTTTCCTCAGCCACCAACCTGAGAAGAGCGTTAAGCTACAATATGCTGGAGGAGGTTTCTGCATTTTGCCCACTAAACTGAATTAACAAATCAGGAAAGAAATCATGAAGGCTATGTGTTTCTGTCCACCTGTTCTCCCTGGACCTGGGAACTTCTGCATGTAGAAGAAGCACTCTAATTCTGATCTCCTGCCCCACAGCAGCTTTGAAGTCTCCCCATGTTTGAGGTCATTGGTGCCATGCCCCTGCTGGAGAAATCCTCTTCAGAGGAGGAGCTTGAGCTCCCAGAGACAAACAACATTAATGAGCAGTCCAGGTCAGAAGACGAGGAGGATCCTGGATCTACAGAGGAGGTGGAGGTGAGTCCATCCTCACAACAGTAAAGGAACTGCACCTCTAAGACAGAAGTGGAATGGCTATTACCCCTAAGAGTGGTTTTGTCACACGAAACAGGAGAGCAGGACCCATAAGAGAAGAAGTGCTTGGTTGCAGAGGAAGGTTACTCATGAGTTAAATGACTTTTCATGAGTAGGGCCATTCTCATGAGAAAAGCTTCTTCCAGAACCCTCTGACATGCACCTAGGTCTTGGGCTTTTGTGGCTCCAACTTATAAGTCCACAGTTTAGTGCTGCTAGATGCTGGAACAACACCTTACCTTAGCTCCCGGTGCCTTGAAACCTTCCTTCCTTTGACTCTGCTATTCTTTGGACTGATTTCTCATGCTGCATACTCCTGGACCCCTGGAAATAACCTTGGACTCCCTTGGACCATATCTGTTGCTAAATCTGTTGGCTGACACTGTATTCTCTGGACTCACTGACTTTCACCTTGGACTGATATGACTTTGCTAATTGCCTTCTGCTTGACTGAACTGCACTGTGTGTAGGTTTGTCATACGTCCCGGAAAACCAGGATTGTCCTGGATTCCAAGCAATTCCAAAATGTTCTGGCCAGTTGATCAAGAACTGGTTGATCAAGCCAGCCACAGAAATTCCAGCCTCCAAAATGGTGCCTTGAGCTTGCTCAGTAGAGCACCAGCAACAGCAGCAAAGGAAAAGACAGATCAATCTGCCGCCTTTTCCAGAGCACCATGGCTCCTCCACAGGCTCAGATGAGTCACTCACCATGACTCACCTTATTGTGCCTGCAGCTGCATGGAAGAAGAAGAACAGCAGGGAATGGCACACCTGCTCGCCTCAGGCTGCATGAGTCCCATGCACTGCGAAGGAGTTTGGTAGCTTGGCTGGTTGCGGCCAGAGCTTTGGAGTAAGCGCCGGGCAGAGCCCCTGGACTGTTTGTGGGGGAAGGAAGAGAGTTTTGTAGGGTGTGTGAGGGAGGGAGGGAGTGGGGGGATGAGGGGGGAAGGAGAGGAAAGGAGGGAGGGGAAAAAGAAAAGAAAAGGCCCTCTGAAAAAAAATCGGCCTTCAAAAATCCACCTCCTTGGGTTTGAGTTGTATGCCTCAAATCTGTTACTTGGAAGTGAATTGCAGTGAATTTAAGATGTCTGGTTCTACAGTTGTTGATGTTTTAATTTAAATTTGTGCTTTGCAAAAATGTGAAGTAGCTTTCCTTGTATACACTTGTGTTATGTGTGTAGAAAATATTTCTCAATTTAAAAAGAAAGAAAACAACAAAAACTTTACTTTGCAACAAAGCACAAAAGCAGACTTTCATTTTAACTGAATAAAATACAGTAAAGGAGATTTTCATCTGGATTTTAAAAACAAAAACAAAAAGATCTCCACATTATGGCACAATCCAGCTACTATTGAACACTTTTAGCTACCTAAACCTATGCATGTTTAATTAGAAGTAATTTCCACAGGACTCACTGGGACTTACTTCTGAGTAGACTTGCAGTAAGTCTCATTGTCTGCAGTGGGGCTTGCTTCCAGGTAAATGTGCAGGGAAAAGCAGACATTTAACATTATCCCATTGAAACCAATGAGATCGCAGAACCCTATGCATGTTTTCTCAAACATAAGCCCTACTGTGTTCAATAAGTCTTACTCCCAGGTAGGCATGCATGGACTTGCAGCCTTAAAAGTGCTTAACTTTGGATGGATCATGCCTTAAGTTTAATCCGTGTGTGTGTGTGTGTGTATGTGTGAGGGGGTGTTACCTTTTAAATATGTCTAAGAAAATCAACATTATTGTTGTTACTATTATTTACAATTCATTATGATCTCTTCAGCTAGTGGCACCGAACAGTCCATATTCTGCTAGAGCCACCACTTGAACATGAAGTAGATGGCTACTTTGGGATTAAACAATATCTTTTAATATTAACATCCTATGGTAACTACTGGGGCGATTGGGGTGGGGGTAAGTCTCTGTATTGAATTCTCCTCTAGCTTTTGAGAACTAGTGGAGAAATGTAATTTAGTGTCATTTTTTCCGTTTGACTGCTTAAATTGTTCTTTGCCTATTATTTATTTGCAGGTGCTTAAGTACTTTAGGCTGCAATCCTATACATACGTACGTGGGAATAAGTCCTATTTAACTCAATAGGATTAATTTCTAAGTAGACACACATAGGATTGTGCTGTTAGATAACTAACGCTGTGATAGCTTTCTAGACCTTCACATATTGCTCAGTTTTTTAAAAAAATCCTAGCCCCCCTCCCCCCCCCCAAATTGTCCCAGTTTTGTGGATCCAGAATATGGCAACCTTAACTGTGTGGACTTTGGGGTTTTCAACTTGGGGCCCTGATTCAATTCCAAGCCCCTGTAAAAGAGGACACTTGGAGGCTTGGTGGCTACAGATCTAAGACATCAATGAAGTTCTAGTCCTACCTATTCCCTCAACCATTGATGGTAGACACACTACTCCATTTCACAGCCAACTCTCCATCTTATTAAGCACCTGGACACAAATGCCTTCTGTGTTTCTGAGAAGGTTGCACCTTTCACTGTCAGTTTACCATGCTAGATCAGCCCACTGGAGTATCTAAACCTTAATGGATTAACAATGTCAATCTAATCCCATTAGATGACAGCTCTTTTGATCTAATTGTACTTTCTCCTTAGGACTGGGGTGTGAGCTGAATTGCCATTAGACAGCCTTAATGCCTTTCCACTCTAGTTTTTAAATGCCCTTACTATTAGCAAGCTGGAACAATGCAGGAGTCAGATTTTTATAGCAACTCTACTGCAATTAAGCAGTTTGTGGTGATCCATCACTCTCAGGCTGAAGTGTGTATTCAGCACCAAATATATAGTTAATTAGAGGCCTTGAGTGCCAATTAATGGGATGCCGTGGTATGGGGAAGCAGGAATTGTTGGCAAACATACATCTTGTAGGATGATTGGCAAGATGAGAATTCCTTGTATGAAATGGCCAGAGAAGGCAATGGATGGTTCTAACATAAGAACCTAAGTTAGGCCTTCCAAAGAGTGATCTAGTTCAGCTTTATGATTTTCATAGTGGGCAACCTGATGCTAATGGGAATCCCTCAAACAGGACATGAAGGCAATAATAATCCTTTCCTACTGTTTCCTCCCATGCTGCATCTGTCATCTTTAGGAAGAATCAAGTGGGTGGCCTGATTGTGTGTGTGTGTGTGTGTGTGTGTGTATATATATATATATATCTCCATATGGTTTTGCATGTTATGGTTTACCCAGTCTCTAACCAACATATACAGCTTTTCTTAGAATATGTATATTTATTTAGTACAGTAGTTGGCAACTATTATGAAGTCAGAGTCCAACTGTTCAGGGATGGAGAAAGAATTGAGAGATACAGAGAGAACACAAACAAGGCAGTGTGGTGTAGTGGTTAGAGTATTGGACCAGGAGTTGGAAGATCTGGGTTCCCCTCAGCCATGGAAGCTCACTGGGTGATTTGGGCCAGTCACAGACTCTCAACCCAACCTACCACACAGGGCTGTTGTTGTGAGGATAAAATGGAGAGGAGGAGGAGGAGGATTATGTATGCCACCTTGAGTTCCTTGGAGAAAATAAGGCAGGATACAAATGCAATAATAAAAAGGAAGTAAGAAGGCAAACATTGCTTTTGGGGGATGCTCTGGGGGGAGCTCTGAATGCTTCCCCTGAGGGAATCTTAGACGGTGGTGACAAGGGAAAGGGTCTTCACAGTGGTGGCTCCTTGATTATAGAATAAGCTCCCCCCTCACGCCTGCCAGGCACCAACTCTGTCATCTTTTGGTGCCAAATTATGACTGCCCTCTTCTCCCAAGTATTTAGTGGCATATAATGGGGCATTAATGCCAGTCCTCTAAACAGGTCTAGTATTTGACTGAAACTATTTTTAGCTGTCTAAATTGTTTTAAATTTTGTGTATGCATTTTTTAATGTTGTGCTTTGTATTGTACTTTATGTCGGCTCTTGGGTGGTATAAAAATGAAAATGAGAATTGCACAACAGAGCTGTAAGGCTGTTTATTGGGACTGGTGATTTCAAACATTTTACTCCAGTGCTGCTGTAGAGATGTGTCAATTTTGTAAAACCTGTTCCATCTGCATTTCACAGAATGTCAGGTACTTTTCATTATGTTGTTTGTTCATTGACGGAATCAGTTTTTCCCCCAATTTCCAGAATTTGCGCAAATTCATGTTTGCGAAAATAACACTTGCGAAATATGCAAATCCAAACCCAAAAGTGCAAATCTGCTCCCAAAATGTGAATTTCCATGCATTAGACTAGGGAAAAAACTGGTTGGCAAATCCAGTTGGGAATCCATGCAATATTGGGGGGAAAATCTGGTCTGCTATGTAATCCATGGGTCAGATTCATAGAAATCAAAACTGATTTGATTCTGGTGTGGATTTCTCCAACATCCTTAGTGCTTTGTCAAGTGCACTGGTTGCCAGTCAGTTTTCAGGCCTGATTCAAAGTGTTGGTGCTGACATTTAAAGCCCTAAATGGGTAAGGAGCATTGAAAACAGAGAAGGAGTAAATCATCATCATATACAATAACAACAACAATGATTAGGGGACAAAAGTACAGTGAACAAAAAGTTGTGATTGTTTCCTAAGGGTCCACACACATAGAGCAGTCATTGGTTCACTTATATCAAATGCCAATTTCAAAGCAAATATCAAGATTATTTTTTAAAAAAATCAGTGAAAAGTCAGCGATCAAATGCTAAAACATTTCATATGTTGAAATGATTCATCGTTTTGCCCCATTTACTTTCTCCCCCAAAAGTCTCAATCTACAGCAAACGAGAGTTGGAGTCTATGAAAAGTCTCACCGTCCTTTCAATGGCAGGTCCTTAGCAATCCAAGTCTGAGAGTCCACATGCAGAGTGCCTCCAGAGTCCTCTCCGTTTGGATCTATCATCGTCTGGGACTCTGAAGGCACTCTACGACTTGGGATTTAGGATTGCTCAGGACTTGCCATTGAAAGTACGGTGAGACTTTTCATAGACTTCAACTCTGGTTTGCTGTGGGTTGTGTGTCTTTGTTTGCCATCAGCTCAGTGTATAGGCAGACTGGGTTTGATGTCTAAATTTTGGACTTTCCTCTAGGGCTGTGCATGGACCCTCCCCGATCTGGGAGGTCTGGATTGGGCCCAATCTGCCCTGGATCAGATCAGGCCCAATACGATCCACCTCGGATCGGGATCCAGATCCAGATCCAGATCTGTGCAAAGACCTACTTCCTTCTGCCTGGATTCATGTGGTGTAGAGATGCCAATGTGAAAATGGTGGCATGGGACTCCATGCATCTTTGAGTTGACCTCTCCCTTGATCTTGAGAGGTCTTGACCACGTAAGAACATAAGAAGTGCATGCTGGATCAGACCAAGGGTCCATCTAGTCCAGCACTCTGTTCACACAGTGGCCAACCAGCTGTCGGCCAGGGACCAACAAAGCAGGACATGGTGCAACAGCATCCTCCTTCCCATGTTCCCCAGCAACTGGTGTATACAGGCTTACTGCCTCTGATACTTGAGGTTGCACATAACCAGCCTTCTCCTACAGGAAAGTATCCAACCCCCTTTTAAAGCTATCCAAATTGGTGGCCATCACTACATCTTGTGTTAGTTAATTCCATAGTTTAACTCTGTGCTGTGTGAAGAAGTCCTTCCTTTTATTTGTCCTGAATCTCCCACCAATCAGCTTCATGAGATGACCCCATAGGGTTCTAGCATTATGGGAGGGGGGGAATGTCTTCTTATGTGCATTCTCCATACCATGCATTATTTTGTACACTTCTCTCATGTCTCCCTTTAGCCTCCATTTTTCCAAGCTAAACAATCCCAGCTGTTGCAACTTCCCTCATAGGGGAGATGCTCCAGCCCCTTGATAATTTCAGTTGACCTTTTATGAACTTTTTCTAGCTCTATAATATGTGTGTGTGTGTGTGTGTGTGTGTGTGTGTGTGTTGAGCAGAACTGTAGCCTGGAGTTACCAACAGGTGTAGTTTTGTTTAGATCTTTCAAGAATTTGCCCTTTTGATTGCCTAAGGGGGATCATGCCATGAATTGCCCCCATTCCTTGTCCAGGTTTGGAACCTGTGTATGGGTTGTGTGCCCCCCCTTGTATTTGGAACTGTGGAGATGGCAACAGGGAAACCACATTGATAAGGATCTCAGTCCCATTGCAGTGATTCGTTTTTGATTGTTCTGGAATTTCCTGGAGCCTATAGCTATATGATTTCTGAAACATGTAACCATTAAGCTTTTTCCATGAGACTTACTGCAATAAAGAAGTCTCACTGAAATGGGTGTCTTGTATCAGCTTGCCAGAATGTGTGCTTAAATGGGGACCGGGAAACCTGACATTACCTGGAATGAAGAATTAATCCAGAGCCTATTTCACCATATTTTCAGAGCTAGGTTATGATGTTTTTATTTACTCAGGCTTTTTCATTTGTATAGTCCCTCAGTCTGCCTCATAATTTTATTTGCTGCCCTTTATCATTGCGGTTAGGGCTTTATTGGATTGGATTAGGTTTTATATAACTTATTACATATTATTTGCACCACTGTGGGCTCTGATTTGATGAAGGGCAGCTGCAGGATAGAAATATCCTCAACCATGAAATAAAGCAAATGAAAGAAATAAAACAATTCAGCCTCTGTGCTGCCTCCCATTGATAAGATAGAAGAATATCAGTCATGAAGGATGGGTGGGAAGTGGCTTGTCCTCTGCTGTTACTTATCTCAGAACATAGTTTCTGGCACTACCAGGGGCTCTTGGTCTTGGAGGCAGAAGGCTAGAGTTAATGAGGGATGTCCATTATTTGGAAATTCAGCCCTTTCAGGGCTGAACGGACTCCCACCGCCTGCCTGACATGGATTCCATTTGTAACATATCTGCCTGCTTAACTGTGTTTTGATCTTTGCCTGCTGTCTTGACCACTCCTGCCTTTGCCTGAATCCATTGGATGGAAAGCTGTGTGATTCTACCACATAGGTTCATGGGTCATGGGTTTTCCTTGCACTCCGAGGACTTCTGCTATATGTTGTGGTTGGTGCTACTGTCAGGCTGCAATTTGTACAGAGATTTGTACGAATTGCAGCCCAAGTTTGTACAGATTTGCATAACACATTTGGGTGGCAATTTGCATAATTTGGACAAATTGGTTGTGAAATTTGTCATTTGTGCAACTTACGCATTTTTTCACAAACTGCAGCTATAATTTGCACATTTTTATTCCATGGGAAATCCAGTGCACATCAGGCCTGTTTGCAGAAAGTCTTGGGGGGCAAGCCACTGAAAGCTTGTCAAACTCCACTCGCTCCACAAATGGATTCCACTGACAGCCCTAAGGCTAAACTAGTGAACTCACAGAATCATGGAATCATAGAATCAAAGAAAGGTAGAGTTGGAAGGGGCCTCCAAGGCCATCGAGTCCAACCCCCTGCTCAATGCAGGAATCTACCTGACAGATGGCTGTCCAGCTGCCTCTTGAATGCTTCTAGGGTGAGAGAGGCTACAACCTCCCTAGGCCATTGGTTCCATTGTCCTACTGCTCTGACAGTCAGGAAGTTTTTCCTGCTGTCCAGCCAGAATCTGGCTTCCTGTTACTGGAGCCCATTATTCCGAGTCATGCACTCTGGGATGATTAAGAAGAGATCCTGGCCCTCCTCTATGTGAACAACCTTTCAAGGCTTTGGAGAGTGCTATCATATCTCCCCTCAATCTTCTCTTCTCCAGGCTAAACATGCCCAGTTCTTTCAGTCTCTCCTCATAGGGCCTGTGCTTCTTAGGCCCACCCAGAAGCCTCATCAGAAATAGAAGGCTATATGTGTGCAATGTCAGGATCTGTGATATACACAAAGCATGAACCCTCTGGATTCATGTAAAATTTATTTCTGCCTAGGGATGTATTTATTTCTGCCTAGGGATGTTTCACAGATTGTCAAGCATCTTTTGTTTCATTGTCTGCATATTGACAGAATCTGATTTTTCCCTTCTTTGGAAAAGGACACAGACGAGTCTGCCACGATTCACATTACGTTTGCTGGCACATAACATTATGCACATTTTCCTTAGCTCACCATACACTCATTGAGCAGAGCACACACACAAAAATGATGCTACAAAGCGGAAGCGGAAGAGAGATCAAAGATGATAAAATGTTGTGTGCGTGTTTAAATGGCTTATATTTTAGTGCATTTGGTAAAGTTCATACTTTTGTATGGCTAAATTTGCATGCAATTCTGGAAAGTTTAAAAGAATGCCCCACAAGTCCACAGAATCCATGTAACTTATACATTGCTTTTCTACTGTAGAATCTGCAGGTCAGATGCATATAGAACTCTAAAGTCATTTGAATCTGGGGGTTTCCCCTCCTCTTACATCCCTATTTTTGCCTTTGCCAGGTCAACAAAGTAGAACATCTGCCACTGATATTCTAGTTCTTTCATCTTAAGACATTTTTTCTGGCCACCTTATGCCTCCAGCTTCAGCAATTGATTTTGGGGACCTGACTTCATGTCTACCCACATTTCATCTTTTCTCCAAAGCTTGGAGACTTATTGGGGGCGCATGAAAGTGTTGCGCCCTCCAGATGCAACCCCCAACATCAATACATTTCAGACCAACATTTTTCATACTGTAAAGGTTACGTCCTGTTCAGTGCCTCATCCTGTTACCAGCTTTAGAGTGTTAGCGGAGAAAAAGAGGGAAAATAAATCTTGTGAAATGCAGACTCATTATCTGTATGGCATTTAAGGGTAATTTATGCCCAGCATCTTACCACTTTGCTCAGTGGGAAATTGTGCCATGAGTTCTCCGACTCTCTGCCACTCAGGCAACTGTTTCAAAAGTATTAAAATAAATTGATTTAACTTGAGTCCTCTGTGAATTTTTATAGCCTATCTATCAATGTGGGTGAGGCATAATACACACTAAATTACTTATCTATCAAGAAGAACAGGAAGGAGAGTAAAGATTCTCAAATATTTTTAAACCACAAGCAGTTTGCACGATGGAATGATCATCAGTTTTTTTCTCAACATCTTGGGTATAAAGACAAATTTACTCATTAAAAAAAATGTCTTCTGAATGTTGATATAGAATATTCCCCAGATATTCCCTGAATGCTGACTGAATATTCAACAAATACTTAATATCTCTACCATTCAGAACATGATTTCACTGCATGATAATCTACAACTGATATTGGATTGATGGCATGCAATTGTGTACAGAATGTGATAGTGACATGCAATGGCACATATAACCTGTGGGTAGTTCATGGGTAATATGCATGGTAGTTAGCATTTGATAGCAGACAGCTTCTGACTTCATTTCTGAACCTTGTCAATCACAATCAAGCATTATGGTGATAAAATTCCATGTTAGAAATCCAACTTCAGTTTTTGAATAGAATATTGCAATAAAAGAATTGGACAATCTGGACATATATGATTAATTGTATCAGTGATAGTGTAGATGCTGTGCAGAAAATACTGTGTAAATACTCCCTTTTTATCTTTTTTTTTCATGGGTTGAATTCCCCAGGCTGTTGCCTCTACTTAGTCATGGGCAGGTTCCTCACAGCTTGCATTGCAATCAGTTCACCTTTCCCACACTTCCTCTGAGAATGTGCAGAGTACTGAAATCCCACGCCTGGTGGTAGTGGTGGTGGGAACCATCAGCCCCTGGGTCCCAATCCATCCCAATATGGGCCTCTGGGGTCCACCACACAGCCACGCCCATTCCTCCAACCATCAGTTGCTTGATGGTTCCCTGGTTTTTCTGCAGTTTATTTCCCATTCCCTGAGGCTGAAAGAAATTCCGCCCGCTTCTGCCAACGTATTATCTGGGCCTTCAGTTGTAGGATGGCTTCAGTTGCATAGACTTCATGTATCTATTCCAATGAACAGATAAATGGACAGACAGCCATCCAGCTCCAAGGAAGTGATGAAGCTGGAAAGAAGCACAGCATAGGTTACCATAGCATATCCATCTCCAAAAGAAAAAAAAGAAATTAGCATGACTGTTGAAAGCATAGCATGGTCCTTCACAGCTAGAATCTCCTGTCACTTTGGAGCTGGAGCAAACATGGGATGCCTTTAACAAATTGCATTAAATTGAAAGGCTTCCTTGTGAATTGGGGAAAAATGCCTTTGGATATCAATTCTTTGGGTCAAAATACACGCTATGTGGGAGCTCCTCCTCTGAAGTGTTTTTACTTTACAGGATGTAGCTGCTGGCATGTGGGCATATGTTTTCCTCTGTGGCTAGTGGCAGATTTCTGGGAGGGCTGTATTGGATTGGGGATTCAAAATGGGGGCCAACCATTACACCCCAATGCCACAGTCCTTATCTGGTCCCCCCCCCCATGGTTGAAATCTGGAAGCTACCAAACTTTAATGGTTCCATTTGCCGAATAACATGTAGCTTGTTCCTTTCTCACAAGAACTTACACAGTGCATTTTTCCCCTAAAGGAAATATTTCTCCCCAATATCACCACCACCATGTGAAGAATGAAACTCTCTCTGGCCATGAATGAGCAAGCCAACAGAACAGCTGTGGACATCACTCCATCTGATGTCTCAGACAACTCTGAAATTGTGTTGCAGCCAAAGCAACTCTGACTCTAGCACTCTCCTTAATTTGTCCTCCTGTCATCTAATTTCTGGGCAAAAGTAACAATTATCTTCAAATATTGTCAGCCACAAGACACAGAGAGTGTACCAATTCACATGCCATTGAATATAGACAGGGGGAGAGAGAGAGAGAAAATGAACTTTATTTTAGCTATTGGATTGTGGTCTGGGATATGGGCAAGCAAACTCACTTATTTATTTTTGTTTCTATTCTGCTTTTCCACACAGATGTGCTCAGAACTCATGAACAAGGGTACATGTCAAAACATCATTATAAAAAACAGCCTCTAGAATAGGGATAGGCAAACGAGTGATGGCTGAGGTTGCTAGGATTCTCCAAACATCGTCTTGCTGCCCATCTTATGCCTGCTTCCCATTCATGATCACTGCTCGCTTTGTGCAAATGGGATACTTGTGCAAATCAAACAAGGACCAAATGGAGGGGGTTGCAAATCTCCCCATATTTGCTCACATTTCCTCCATAGACCAATTCCGACCATTGAGGGAACTTGCACAAACTGGAAATGCTGTACAAATCCATCTGTGAACTGGGACTGAGATGAATAGCAACACGTGTTCAACAATTTGAAAATATTTTTGAAGCAGGTGTGATCTTGATCAAATTCAGAGCTTCGAACCGGGCATGCTCGCATGTTTTGCAAGCCAAAATGAAATTCCCATGCATCCCTACACTTAGAACCAATGCATCTCAAAACACAATCAGGACCGGCCCTACCATGAGGCAGGGTGAGGCAGCTGCTTCAGGGCGTTGATTTTGGGTGTCAGGAAAGAGCAGGAAATTGTTCGTTCTTTAAATTATTATTGTGGTATTTTCACTACCAGGAAGAGGGAGAGGGGATTATGGGACTTTCTGCCTCGAGCACCAAAGTCACTTGACCAGCCTTGGTTACTTTGCACTTTGACCTTGACTTCTGGGGGAGGGGCATCAGTTTGTACCTCAGGCAGCAAAATGTCTTGAGGCCAGCAATAAACACCCGTTCATCTCAATTGTACTGCCATTTACAACATTTTACACTCACTTGAATTATAACAGTTTAAACTCACTTGCAAAATGGAAAATATCAATTATGAAAACCCAAAAATCAATTGACATTATTTATCTGTTGTTATGTTTTTCTTTTTTAAAAAAAAAATACCTGAGTCAGATATGATGACATCCCCTCTCTAGGTATTAATAATCACAAGCATAATTTCAAAAGTGCCAAGTACAGGAAACAGAAGTTCGATTTCTTATGACTGCCAATATAAATCAAAACTATCTCACTTAAGGATAGCCATGAGACCACATACATATAATCCAGGAGTTTCCAAACATTAAAGCAAACTGCCGGATGGCCTACAAGCTCCCTGTTGTAACTCAAAGATGTCACTGAAGAATGTAGAGGTCAGAGGCCAGTGATACAGTCCTTAAGTCAAAGCCGAAGTTGCCGTCTGAAGTCCAGTTAACCATCTTGGAATCACAAACCATTGAAGTGACATTAGGAATCCAGTCCACGGTGTCAGGATACATTCAAGCAAGTCCAAGGTTTCAGGAACATGCAGAAGAATGGCCGGGATACAGCCCAAGGGTCAGAATCAAGGCTTCAGTCAGGAACATGGAGCTGAGAAGCAGAGAGTAAAGGCAAAGGCATCCCATACGTTCGTTGCTTCCAGCACACTGGCTGAGCTCTGGCCAGACTTTTATGGGACATGGACTAATGATCAGTTGGTGTCAGCTGGATTGAAACTCAGCTGGTCCCTGCCTGCTTCCATGTAGTGTCACGCCCCCAACACTCCCAGGCTCAGCTGTCTCCTCTCTCCAGCTGATTCCCCAACTGACGCACAACCCCCCCATGCCCCCCCAAACCACCCCTCCCCCTCTCACCAGGGGAGTCACAAGCATGTGCTCCATCTCCCCTCCCTTCCATTTTCTCCCTTTAACCAATTGGGGGCAGGGAGTGTGCATTTTTCTCAGTTAAATGTCTCCTATATGCACAACCCGAGAACATCTGGAAAACCAAAATGGGAGCAAGCTAGAATAAGCTTCGAAGTGATTTCCATAGAATTTAGGTGAGCTCAAAAATCACTACTCTGCCAGCTGTGATTAGCTATCCCACCTTAATCTATAACATAGGCATCACCTCTGCAGTTCATTGGCTCATTCTAAGCTAGAGAGTGTAGGGAGGATATAAAGCACACACACAAGAGATTCCAAAGTTAATGTAGGATCCTACTCAGCCCTGTTCAAACCAGCTAACCTTGCACTGCATTCAGGGTGGGATCAGGGCAGGAGACAAGGCAACAAACAACATTGCCCTGGGAGCTGATGCAAGATTTATAAGTGGAAGTGGGGAACCTCAGCCCTTAGGGCCAAAGCTGGCCCTCCTGCCGTTCCGCTGAATAGCATGCCCCTTTTCCCAGGCACCACCCCCTTTCCACAACCACCAGTCATTTGGTGGCTTCTGAGCTTTTTGCAATTCTTTCCCCATTCTTAAAGGTGGAAATGTCTCTCTTAAGGCTAAGTTATTGGCAGTAAGAGCTTGAAGACAGGCCCCTTTAAGGGAGAAAGCCTCAGCCAATGTGGAATCTGGGCTAACCAGCCTAAAGGATGATAAAAAACCATACTTAAGGCTCAGTCACTATCTGCTGCTTGTTGGAACATCATACAGGCAAGCTTGTCTGGGTTTGAGTCCCAGCATCACCTGGAGCTCTCCATGATGCTGTTCTATTCCTGTTTTGCCTCTCTGGGAAAACTGTCTCTTGCTTGGTTGGAGTTCAATGGAAGCTGACTTGTTCCAAGTTCTCTGTGTGAACCAATTCCTCCTTTAGCTTGATAGCCTTGATTCCATATTGTCTGAAGACTTCTCCCTGTTTTAGCAGCCTTGGGTTGTGATGCATGACTATGGTGTGGTAGTATCGTCTTTTTTCAAGTTCTCAGAATCCAAAGACAAGCAATGCAACCTCCTCTTGGCACAGAGAAGCTGGTCTCTGGGGCCTTCCTGTAAAACCAGGTCCCAAGGAGGTAGAAACCCTATGGCACCCTTCTGTAACTGAGTCCTCTGTCTGAACTATTAATTTTGGAACCTTGTCCTCTCAGGATGAAGGTCAGGGTCCAGGACCATGAGACCCTTGAAAGGACCGTTCCTCTGCTTAAGTCTGTTAGCAGATCTAATGTTCAAATGCTTCCCTCCCGTCACATCAATAACAACAATAATAAACAACCCACCACATCAGTGAGATTGAGAGTTTCTAGCTTCACCTTCTCTCTGTCATGTGAACTTTCTATAGTAGAGGCAGGATATTGATAGCTGTGCAATCCCCGAACTCTCTCTGCATTCCTGGAATGAAGACACAGATGAACAAAGAAAGATGGGATAAATTATGAGCCACAACTTTGTTCATAAAAAAGTGTGATCAACACAAACCTTGAATCAGTGTGTTACTACCAAAGTGAAGTCTAGCGAACTCCGGCACCACCACTCATTTCAATTAGGTGCAATTTTAGACTGATCTACTGACAGGAAGACTCTTTAAGTCTCCCCAACCTCAAAATTGGCAAGCACTGAGATTGTGACCCCAGGTTGCCACTCCCTTTTCCAGGGAAAGCACAAAATGTTCATTTGAGCATTTTTTCTCATAAGCCTGTCTTTCCTCTGAAAGAATCTGAATCTGCCTGTTGAGATCTATTTAAATGTTGTAATTGCAGTTTCCTGAGGAACATCAGAGAAGCATTCTTTTCCCCAGCCTCTGAACTAGCATTGTGCCTGGCCACTGACAGATGCAAGACAATCATAGCCAATGTTGAGCAGTGGATTCAAAATGTGACTGTCAAAGACAGGAGGCCAGATACATGGACCTAAGAAGAGCCCTGCTGGATCAGACCAAGGGTCCATCTAGTCCAGTACTCTGCTACTGTTTGTTTGTTTGTTTGTTTGTTTGTTTGTTTGTTTGTTATATCATGCCTTTTTTTCCTCCAAGGAACCCAAAGCAGCATACATAATTCTCCTCCTCTCCATTTTATCCTCACAACAACCCTGTGAGGTATGCTGGGTGGAGAGTCTGTGACTGGCCCAAAGTCATCCAGTGAGCTTCCATGGCTGAGGTGAGGACTAGAACCCAGATTTCCCGACTCTCAGTCCAACACTCTAGCCACTACACCACACTACACCTTAACAGGCCTAGCCAGTCTGGATGCTCCATGCCCATTAATTTCCCGGTTCAAGCCACACGGTCCCTTACTGAGTTCTTCTCTCTAGATAACACACACATGCCCACACAGATACATTGCAGAATGTTTGACAAAGTGTTGAAGATATAACCCTTGCATGGCTGGTTCCGGACCATTTGTTGGTCAGTATTCTTCTTGCCCCACAATTCTTTCTTCAGAGCCAATGTTTGCTCTCCAGGAAAGGGCAGAGGGAGTGCTCTCCCTTTCTCTCACTCGGTGCTGGCATATCAAGTGAGACATTTCTGCACATCTGGAGTGCCACATCAAAGTTGAGTTTCAAGCTTTGCAGAAAAGTTTCACACTTAAGTGAACAATCAGAGTGTGTGACAATTCCAACACTCTCCTGAGAGGCCTGCAGCACTCAACATCTCTCTCTCTCTCTCTCTCTCTCTCTCTCTCTGCCAGCTGAATCAGAGTGCTGTGATTTGTTAGCAACCACTGAATGCTCAGATATTCATTATGATTGAGGAACAAGCAGCTAATAATTTATACAAATTGTATGTATAGCTCAGTGGATTAGCCAGCATGCCATTAGCACAGGATTATAAATACACATTCTCCCTTCTCCACAGTCAGTATTTCCTTCTTCTGCTAACTTTTTTTCTTCTTCACTTGCCTAGGCAAAATGAGATGCCAAGAGCTTCACATATCAAGAACTCAGCCCATTTGCAAGAGTTTGCAATCATCTGTAATACTCAAAACATTTTCCCTTTTTCCATTTTTGAGCTAATGATGTGATTTTGTAAAATTATTATTTTTTTATTTGGGGGTAGGTGATATTATTCCAAAAATAATATTCACTTTTTTCTGATGTGGAATTGCTTCCTCCATCCACATCTGCTTCTGCTTCTGATCTCACGTTATTGCTTTTCCTTTTCCAGGATTAGACACATGACTGAGTTCAGCCAATTGGGGATAGTGCTTTCAGCATGTTCACATCATAACACTTTGTAGTGAATGAAAATTGGTGATGTGGTGACATCAATAAGGACAAACAAATCATTTGTGAATGAGATCAAGCATAGAGAAGTCAAGAAATATGTATGTGTATCCTGGACCACAGCTACATTTCAAGTCTTCTAGGGTACACCTTGATGACAAGTTTGTTCCGGGGTGAATCCGGAGTGGCGGCAGGTCATCCATATGATGCAGCCACCATCCGAAGCCATCCAGGGACAAACCCCCCAAACCCCACTTAAAAAAAGCCGGGCACTAACCCCAACTTCTTTTGCTGCAGAGGTGTGCCACAGCCAATGGCGCCCCCTGATTGGTCAGATCAGCTGGACAGGAAGTCCAAGGCAGGAGCACCGGGTCCAGGCACCGCACATCCCTCTCTTCCTCCCCCTATGGCAGACCCATCCCTCCCCCCTCTCCAGTGTTCAGCGCGGCGGGAGCAACTCCACAATTGTGCTCCTCCCTGTGCAGGTGCCAGTAAGGGGCGTAACTGTAGGAACCCGAGGCCTCATGGCACCAACACACTGCTGTCAAGACAGGGCCCTAGTAAACCTGACCATGAAGCATTTGTATGAGTCACATGAGCCACCTATGTTCTATAGCTGTAAAAAAAATCTTTGCTACTCTGTGTGGTCTCTCCATGCATCTCCCACCATTGGGCAGAGCTATTTGTGATAGCTGACATTCTCACCTGAGACCCCTCAGCTTACTAGTTCATGACCCCACTATGTGTGGATTCCTCAGGAAATAATGGAAATCAAAAATCTGCAGAGGACACTTTTTGGAAGCAAGTTTATTTCAACTGTATTCAAAAACCCCAAAGATAGTTGTTGAAGTGACCTTACCTGCCACATTCTGTTAAGTGCATATGATGATTTGCCCTGGTTTCATCTCCCAACCTCCATCAAACATGTGTTATTATTACTAGGAAAATAGTTTAAACATCTGAATGATTACAACTAATATGGAGCAAAATCATAAAAGCCAAAGGGTAAGTAAAAACAAACAATTGTATCCTGCTAAGCCTAACTGGACTGTGACCCGGTTCTCCAAATTTCCCCCAATATTAACTTACTGTCAGTTTTCCCAAGCAGCTTTCTTTCACAATCCTCCTTTTTTCCCCCTTTCCTTCCAACCTTCCAACCTTCTTCTATATTTCAGCCTTCCTCTACCAAAACCTTTTATATGTTAAAGCTAGCTTGTTGTCTTGTAACTTCAACCAACCAGGAAAAAGCACCTTTGTCCGAAATTCCTTTCTTCAGAGTTCGTGTCTCTTCTAAAAAAACAAAACAAGAACCCTCTTTGCACACAATCTTGCAAAGCCTCCATGTCTTGCAAAACCAAACCTTTTTCCTTTCAGAGCAATTACTGATTATATGCATTTAGTATTAGCATGTTTACACCACCCTATCTGCTAAAATGATATCCCATGAGTTGAGGAAAAACTTCTGGCCTGTACTGAACCTCCTATCCTCTCCTTTGCTCTGTAGATTTACTGACAACTGCCTAAACCTTTTTTTTTTCTTTTTGGTTTTAGCAGTCACAGCCAAAAGATTAACCCCAGCTTCATTTTCTCTTTCAAGACTTTCAATCTGATGCTTTTTAAAGATATTGTATGTCAAATAACTACCATGGTTTCAAAATTCTTGGGAGTATTGTGAACTGCCCATAAAACTTCAGCTAATTGGCAGCATAGAAATGTAATACACAAATAAATATATCTTAATTCAAACCATGTGGAAATTAAAAACATATCATGCTGCAGTCATTTCTTTCAACTACCAGCCCTGAAATTGCAGGTGCTCAGCTTCTTCTTGGACTTAACAGTGACCAAAATCACTCAAAAGGGAAAAGGTAACACCACACACCACTTTTTCAGCAAGCTATAAATCTGCCAGTTGTGTATATTTTTCTTTCCGTTTCTGCTGTGCTTTCTGAAAACACAACTGAATGGGAGGCAACTTCCCACCACTTATTGTCCAAATATTGTTTAAATATTTCATCTGGGAAATGCAGCACTGAAGGAGGAGGCAGACAATAGCTGGCCTGACACAAGATTTATTAGAGAAAGTTGGCATCGATGGATTTGTACGGAACGAAAATATGTTTGTAGAGATTATAGCAGATTTACAGTGATTAATAATGGATTGGACATGGCAGACATCAAAGGGATTGGCTCTCTTGCAGTTTCCATAGCCGATGGAGGAGGGGAGGAAGATTAACTCCAGTGTTTTAAAATGCCTTTCTTAAAAAAGGTGGGGGGGGGGGAGAGAAAATGAGGTTTTCTTCTAAACAAAGGCTGGGAAACAACATCTCACAACAGCTGTGTGCCAAGCTGTTCAGGCAAAGTTGTAGGATGGAAAATTCACTGACATTACAGTACTAAAATCCAGGGCAGAGCCAAAAGTACTTGGTGTTTTTTCTCAGGAACATTTTGACAGTGTTGATTAACACCCCCCTCTTCTTCGTCTTCTTCTTCTTCTTCTTCTTCTTCTTCTTCTTCTTCTTCTTCCTCTTCTTCCTCTTCCTCTTCTTCTTCTTCTTCTTCTTTGAGGGCAATCCCCCTGCAATTACTTGTCACCCTCTCGTTTTCTTTCAGTTGGGTTCATTTGTCCTTAATGCCATTGTCAAACAGCCAAACTGGAGTGGCTACATTGAGAATAGAGGAGAAATTCATTCAGTTAAAAAGTTAATGCAAACTTACCTAATGGCACTCTTTTGAACAAATACATGAATTGCAACTCAGCCTGAAAGGCCTTCAAGATGCAGCTGGACAGCCATCTGTCAGGAATACTTTTAAGGTGGATTCCTGCATTGAACAGAGGGTTGGACTCGATGGTCTTATAAACCCCTTCCAACTCTACTGTACTATGGTTCTATGATCATTGAGTTAGAAGTGACCTGAGAAGTCATCTACTCCAAAGCCCTGCTTAATTCTGAAGACAACTGTGGCATCCCTGAAAGATGGCCATCCAACCTATGCAATACCACCACCGAAGGAGAGTCCACTATCTTGCCTGGCAGGAGTGGCAGAAGTTCCCAGTGGTAGCCCCTCCTTCTTCCAGCATGCACCAGAAGGCCATCTGAGCAACAGCTTGTCCAGCAGGGATGGAAGAACAAACAGATTAAGCTTGAACTCAAAAGAAGAGAAGGAAGGAAAGAGAAACAGTCCAGCAAAGAACAGTCCAGGCAGAAGGACAGCAGATGAAGTACAGATCTGAGATCCATTCACATCTTTCCATCCATCTGGGCAGCCAAATAATCAATTATTTTTCCTCTCCTGTCTCCCATTCCCTTTCCTTGTGTCTCTTTAGATTGTGAGCTTTGCGGCAGAAACGGCCCGATGGTGGATTCATGGTAAGCCATCTGGGAGTCTTTTCTTACTGAAGAGTGAGATGCATATGCTTTGAATGAATGTTAAATAAATAAATTAAACAGACAAATAAATACATATTATAGTAAGGAAGATAAAAACCATATAACAGGATTTGCCTCTGGGTTTACTTAACCATGGATTTACTCCTGTGGGACAAGATTCAAAAAATCCAACTTGGTAGATCATGTTTGTGTGAGCCTTTAGGGGGACTTCTATAAAAATTCAAAGGCTTTTTCCCCCTCCACCCACCAGCAGGGATGGGTACCATGGAAGGCTTCAGAAAGCCAAGGAGAATCTCCATTAATACAATACAGCCTGGCTGGATATCCTCAGAAAACTGATTTTTCATTTGCCATCTGGAAAACATGCCCAACTCATTCTGTCTTAAGAGAATGCCCTAATTGCCCCATATATCTTAAGACTAGTCCATGTTTTACATAGTATTTGATGTGCCTTTGGCTCCTCTTCCCTTTCAACTCACTCTAGTTATGTCTCTGGTCATGCTTAGCTTGAGTGGTTTGGATCTAGTCCAGCAATGCAATCTCATATGTGCATATCCAAAAGCAAATCCCATTGAGTTCCCAGGTAACTCATGAATAACATGACACAATGATTTCAGTCCTATATACTGCAATCCTCTGTGAACTTATTTGGGAGTCCCAGTCAACTCACTAGAGCTTGCTTCTAGTAGCTATGCATAGGTCTCCATTATAAGTCTGGATCCAAACCTACATTTTTGGTCTTTCATAAGAACAAAAGAAGAGCCATACTGGTTAAGACCAAGGGTCCATCTGGTCCAACCAGTTGTCAACCAGGGACACCCAAGCAAAACACTCTTAGCACCTGATGTACATAGGAATGCTGCGTCTGATGCTGGAGGTAGCACATGGCCATCAGGACCAGTAGCCACTGAAAGCCTTCTCTTCCAGAAATTTATCTAACCCCTTTTTAAAGCCATCCAATTTGGTGGCCACCACCATGTCTTGTGGTTGCAAATTCCATAGTTTGACTATGCACTGTGTGAAGAAGTCCTTCCTTTTATCTGTCTGGAATCGCTAACCAATCAGTTTCATGGGATGACCCCACTGGATCCTAGTATTATGGGATAGGGAGAAAAACGTCTCCCTATCTCCATTATCCATCCCATGCTTAATTCTATACACGTCTATCATGTCTCCCCTTAGCCTCCTTTTTCCCAAGCTAAACAATCCCAACTGTTTTAACCTTCCCTCGCAGGGAATTTGCTCCTGCCCCTTGATCATTTTTGTTGCCTTTTTCAAAAGGTACCACTCACTCCTAAACAGGATTTTGGCAGTTTCATAAATGTTCATTGGCTCAGTTCTCGCTCTGCCCCTCATGTTTGCAGAATCAAGACTATCCATCTCTTTATCCCAGCTGGAAAAGCAATCCTCTAATCTAAATGCTACTCTTCTGGATGAAAATGCTGCTGAATTGGTGCCTGTCTGAGCTTTAAAGAAGGGGGGGGATAAGACCTCAAACCTTCAATTAGGGATCATCAAGCGGCAAATTTGCCCTTCTCTGCAAAATTAAACACCCACTCAGCAAACTATAAAGCAAAGGAAGTGCAGAGCTGAGAGAGTGAAAAACTGCATTAAATTCTCACCTAGGAGATTGTTATCTTTGCTCTGGAGAGAAAAAACAAAGAGGCATTTGATGCTTCTACATTATGACAGACCAACTTTCAGCGCTGCTTTGATGAAGACAAATGGTCGGGATTATTGCATGGGAGAGTAAAGCCGATGTGATACATCTCAGCGAAAGTGAGCCATCTGACGCAGCTCGACTTCCTTGTAAACAACTTTAACTGGCTGCCATACCTGAACATTAAGATCTTCCTCCAAGTATAATGGAGGTTTGCCCGGAACAGGGTCTTCTCAACATGGATGACAATGCTGTGAAACTGCCCTCCTGAGAGATGTGGGCATTGCACATTCGCCGTTGTCTTTTAGGTGGCTGGCTCAGGGAGAGTAGTTCCACAGGGCTTTGGGCATTGTGAGATGGCTCTCTGTGGATCCATGTTTATTTCCTGTTAGAAATGTTTGATGAACTGAAGTTGATTTTTATCTAGTGATATTGATTATGGTGTGGTTTTTAGTATTTTGCATCGAGTTTACATGATTGTTAGCCAGACGTTGGACTCAGCAGGCTGGCTAACATTTCTGGCTAAGAATCTGACCTGCATATTCCACAGCAGACTGGCCTTTTTATAAGTCATGTGGATTTGCAGACCCATTTTGCATTTTTGGATGGAAGTTGCACTAATTTGCTGTTGAGCTAAAGCACTTTAATTCACAAATGTGATTTAGCGCTAATATGAATTAGAATAACTAGAACAATATTCTGGTAACATATATAGATTTTGTAAATGAGAAGTTGGGATATGAATGGTTTTATAAATTATATTTCTATTTTCTTAAGAAGCCTGAGGAATTTAATTTTGAGATTGAAAAGACTTTGACTGTCTTGGTGCTTATGCTGGGAGCCAGATCCCGAGAGTGGCGGAGTGCAAGAGTGGAGGAGATATGAAGGCAGAGTAAACAGAGGAAGAATATGGATTCCATTCAGTGGCTGATAGGGACACCCTGTGGGAGGGTACAGTCACTCTCTCTGTGTCAATATTGCTGGGATTCCTAATGGGTTTTAGAAATGGATTGCAACCTACTAGAGATCCCAGTCATATAAGCACATCCCACCTGTCATAATGCTGGTGGTTCACTCAGGAATAATGCTAGCCAAATACTATTTATCGGGCTGTCAGTGAATCTTATATGTTTCCTTGTTTGTGCCTTCCTCGAAGCTCCCACATTTGTCAGCATTTGTTAGAAAACCTATGAAGTGGATGAACTACCTAATTACTAACGGGGAGCTGACAGCTACAGAAATGTGTCTCATCAGTGACAGATTGCTCAATATTAATCAAACATTATTATATGTTATGGCTGGAAGGCATTTTGCAGCTAATGAAGGTGTGTGTGTGTGTG
The DNA here is from genome assembly GCA_029215795.1 of Anniella stebbinsi. Classification (NCBI taxonomy): domain Eukaryota; kingdom Metazoa; phylum Chordata; class Lepidosauria; order Squamata; family Anniellidae; genus Anniella; species Anniella stebbinsi. Next base: position 407,534,850 of record JARDYH010000001.1, on the reverse strand, counting down.
TGTTTCACCCCTCCACATTGATACACAGAAGGCTTCTGCAAAAGTCCTCATTCTGCTTCCAAGCACAGGCTTATGGGAATTCCCAGAAGTTCCAGTTGCCATGGAGACCTTTTAATACATCTGTGCGAATTTCTCCCTGGAGTTTTCCCATGACAAGCTGGACTCGAAGTAGCTGTAATTTTCAAGCATAAGTCGGCATAAGTGATCGATTGTGCACAGGTGATGCAAGAACCGTTTTGGAGCTCCTCACACAGCATGTGGTGGAACCAAACATGGCAGCCAGAGTTAGAGTGTTGGGTTTTTTCTATGACAGACATCCATGTCAACCTTTTTTCCCCCAAGGTGGAGCAGGAAATGAGTGGAAAGCTTACTGCAGGGAGGCGTTGCTTTTCCAAGAGACTCACAGAACCATTCGATATTCCCGTTTGCCCAAGACATGCCTGGTTTTTTTCAGTACATATTCAAAGGATGTTAGAATCATAGCATCATGGAATGGTAGAGTTGGAAGGGGCCTATAAGGCCATCAGGTCCAACCCCCTGCTCAATGCAGGAATCCACCTGAAAGCATTCCTAACAGGTGGTTGTCCAGCTGCATCTTGAAGTCCTCTAATGTGGGAGAGCTTAAAAACTCCCTAGGTCATTGGTTCCATTATCATACTGCTCTAACGGTCAGGATGTTTTTCCTGATGTCCAGCCAGAATCTGGCTTCCTGTAACTTGAGCCCATCATTCCGTGTCTTGCACTCTGGGAAGATGGAGAAGAGATCCTGGCCCTCCTCTGTGTGACAACCTTTCAAGTCTTTGAAGAGTGCTCAAACTTCTCTTCTCCAGGCTAAACCTGCCCAGTTCTTTCAGTCTCTCCTCATAGGGCTTTGTTTCCAGACCCCTGATCATCCTCGTTGCCCCCCTCTGAACCCCCCCCCCCAGCTTGTCTGCATTCTTCAGTTTGATAGTTATTCTCCAGTTTGCATAGTGGTTTGAAAATGCAAAAGTGGGTAGCCTCACATTAAAATGTGAAAAGCCTTAATGCTGGCGTCTATCAAAATGTTCAGAATGGAGTGTCACCCCAATGCCTACAAAACCTTGGAGGGACACCCCCTCAGCCACCTGTTCTAATAGCCTGTCAGCCTTTTTTACAGTTTGGATATCAGCTCCGAAATCTCATCTCAAGTCTAGTCAGGTCCCCAGATTATAGACGGCTCTATAAATAAAGTGGGAATTCTCTTGTAACTTTGTTCTCCCCAAATTAGCATGCATTCGGCACAAATCAAGTGGAATAAAATTAAATATATTTACCTTCTCGTCTGTGCATTTCATGGTGCTTGTGGATCAGCTGGCGGGGGGGGGGGAATTGGGGAAGAAGATGCAAAATATCCCAATGTTGACATTTGTGCAACAGCTTTTCAAGCTGATAAGAAAGCATGAATGATTCATTAAAAAAAAATAACAAAGACATGCTAATTAACCATCCCAGGAAATGTGTAATTTCCCTATGCAAATTATAATACGAATTTATCATAAGATTTTAAGGTTTGTCTCTCTCCCCCTGCCCCCCTGCTCTTTTACAAGATGTATGACCAACCTTCTGGGCTTCGCAGCTAATGAGAAATACACACATGATCTAAACAGGGAGCAGATAAAATGCAAAAAACCTATGCTGTGGCTTGTACAACATGCCTGTCTTTTCATCACAGAAAGCTGATTTAGACATCGATTCTCCTGGAAAGAAGGTAACATGCATTATTTAAAACGTTCTGGCACGAAAACACTGATTAGCAATCGCATCAAGTCAGGATTTTGCAACTGGACTTTCTCCGCAGTGACACCTCACAATGTATCTCCCCAGGAGGAGGCCATTTCACATAGCATACGAAAGGCAAACGAGAGTTTGACCTCAAGTGTTCACTCGGCAGAGAGTCAGAAATGGTCAAACAGATGGAGCTGTACAAAACACCTGGTAACTCACAGCTGATCTTCCCCAGCAATTGGGAGGAGTAAGAGGAGCAAAGGTTGATTATTATTATTATTATTATTATTATTATTATTATTATTACATTTATATACTGCCCCATAGCCGAAGCTTTCTGGACGGTTTACAAAAATTAAAACTTTGGACATTAAAAATTGATATACACAAGTTAAAAACATAAAAACAGACAACATATAAAAACAGTGTACATTTAAAACAGCTGCAAACTCTCAGCCAGGCCTAAATATAGTTCTGGGGTCAATTAAAAAGCTGTTAAATGCCTGGGAAAAGAGGAAAGTCTTGACCTGGTGCCAAAAAGATAACAATGTTGGCGCCAGGTGAGCCTCATCATGGAGATCATCCCAAAGTTGGGGGGCCACCACTGAGAAGGCCCTCTCCCTTGTTGCCATCCTCCGAGCTTCCCTCGGAGTAGGCACCCGGAGGAGGGCCTTAGATGTTGAACGTAGTCCTCGGGTAGGTTCATGTTGGGAGAAGCGGTCCATCAGTTATTGTGGTCCCAAGCTGTGTAAGGCTTTATAGGTTAAAACCAGCACCTTGAATCGGGCTCAGAAACATACAGGCAGCCAATGCAAGTAGGCCAGAGTAGGTTTTATATGTTCGAACCTTTTGGTCCGGGTTAGTCTGGCTGCTGCATTTTGCACAAGCTGCAGCTTCTGAACCATCTTCAAAGGCAGCGCCATGTAGAGCGCATTGCAGTAATCTAATTTGGAAGTTACCAGAGCATAGATAACTGAAGCTAGGTTATCCCTGTCCAGATAGGGGTGTAGCTGGGCCACCAACCTAAGGTTAGTCACTGGGAGATGAATAACAGAGGGAGAAAGCTGACCTTTTCAAGTAGTATGACTTTGGGCCTCTCCAGATTTCTTTACGCATTGTGAGGAAGTATTCAAAGTCCTGAACAGGCTGTGCAGGTAACTGTAGCAGACTAGCTTTACAGTTGCTAGTTTGCTACAGGTGGGGGCTATGAATGCAGAAAAGTTCTAGAGAAGACTGAGAACTTATATGCCAGCTGCCCCAGATTCACCAGTTGGAGCTGGGTCTGCCTCACCAGTTGCCACTGCTGGCTCTTCCTCATGACCAAACCCTTATTCCTGCATAGGAGAAGAGCATGGAATCCCAGCTGAGCTTGGGACCAGGTTGAAGGGTTCTAACACCAGGCATTCCTGCCAAATCACCTCTCAGGTTGCCCCAGGTTTACTGTAGGAGTGATGTGAGATGGAAGCTCTAACTCCTCTTTCTCCAAAGAGTTCTCCCTTGGGCTCAGCGACTCAAGGCTAGGATTCACATGGTACCACCCAGCAACTTGTGCAGGGCTAAAGATTATTAGGAAGACCCCTGGAAGCCATTCTTAACCCTGTTGCCTGGCCTGACCATGAGTGGACATCAAGCTCTCCCTTCCCCAGAATTCCAAAATGGAAAGGAGGAATGGTGTGACAGCCCTTAACTTCTTCAATTAGGAGTGGTTGTCCAGGGTCAAGAAACAGGCAATGTACACTTGGGAACATGCAGTGACATATTGTTTAGGCTGAAGACCCAGACCACAGTCAGCAGTTTTATAGGACTGGTAACTTGTGTTGATCCCTGCCAAGTTGGTAGCTGCAGTACCACCCTCTGGCCATCATCAGTGGTGGTGCTGCAGTGCAGTGCAAAGTAGGCCAGGAGGCCTTCCCTCCAGCGAACTTCAGGAGGTTGACGGCGCTGGCCTCCAAAGAGAGTTGAGCATTGTAAATTCCTGACATCTACTCCAACTTGATTAAAACTTGAAGAGAATAATGTGCACAAATAAGAAAATTAGTGCGCAAGGAACTGGGAATCACGAATGAAACAAATATGAAACCGTGTTCGACAATTTATGAATATTTTCAGTGGCTACATCTTTGCGTTTGCCCTCACATTCAGGGCTTTGAAGAGGGCGTGTGCTTGCTTGTTTTGTGAGCAAAACAAAATTCGCATACACCCTTAGTCGTGGTCCTCTTTCATCTCATATCCTACCCCATATTTTCATTTTGTTAGGGGAGTAGGAACTTCCAGGAGTGAGTGAGGAGCAAAACATTAGCAAGGAGAGATTACAGTTGTATGAATTTGCCCAGCCACCCCTGAGACGCAAAGTTACGAATCATGACATCCTTTTAATTCCCTTCCAAATCCCTACAAAGAAACAATGGACCGGTCTAATCCTGAGGATTTCCTTCTAACAGAAATGCCATTGCTGGCTCACACAGAAGCTAAGGAGTCAATTACTAACAAGTCCCCAAAGTTTACCTCTTCATCTACTGATTGAACTGCTGAGTTGATTCTGTTTGTGTTGTGTTAAATACACATTAAATGTGCTTATCCCATTAGGTCTAATCCAAAATACATTGAATATAAAGTCGGTGCTGGCAGGATTAGGGTTAAGCATTATACCAGCAGAGACAGTCCCCCTTCCCAAACCTGGAGCCTTCTAGATGTTTTGGAATAATAATAATAATAATAATAATAATAACAATTTATTTCTTACCCACCTCTCCGTCTGGATCGAGGCGGGGAACAACAACATGATAAAATACATAAAACTGATTAAAACATAACACATATTATTAAAACTGCATAAAAAATCCTAAAAACATCCTAAAAACAATTTACATACAATTCCCAAGATTCTTGACCATTGGATAAGCTGGATGGGGCTGACGGGAGTTGAGAGCCCAAACATCTGGAGGGATCCATGTTGGAGAAGATGCCTGATTCCCCCCAAATCCCACAGCTTTGCTGCTGCCAAACAACAGTGATAGAGTTACACACCAGGAGGGAGTGCAGGCTATCCAGCCCAGAAAAACAATGCCATTCTCACCAATTGCAGTCTGGAAGGTGTAGTCTTGAGAAGAAAAGAAGTTGGCTGCTTTGCTAATCTTACCCCTCTCCTCTCCCCACCTCCCACCCCAAAAGAGGAAGGATTCTTTTTGATCGAAAGGAACTTAGTTTTGGAAATTAGTGGGGGGAGCACTAAATACTTGGAGATTTCTATTTATTTCTTTATTTGTTTGTTTATTTTAAAAAAATCTTGGATGCTTTTCAGGACAGCTTACAACAATCAAAAATATTAAAAGCAATAAAAACATGCTCAACTCAATAATATAATAGCAATTAAAACAGTAAAACTAACAATAAAACCAGCAGCAACAGCAATAGCAGCGATGACAGTATTCCTCATGGGAAGGCCATGGTAAAATAAAATGTTTTTAAGGCCTTCTTGAAAGCCAGAAAGGATGGTGCATGGTGGACCTCTGATGGGAGTTTGTTCCAGAGGTTTGGGGCCACCGCAGAGAAGGCCCTCTCCCATGTGGACGCACACCTAATTGCTAGGGATGTGCACGGACCCCCCGGATCGGATCGGGACCCGGATCGGGACCTCCAATTTTGTCATGGATCGGTTCGGACAAAATCGGAGGCCCCCCGGACCGGATCGAGTCCGATCCCGAACCAAAAATCGTAAATTTTTGGATCGGCCGCCATTTTTTTCCCCATAGACTTGCATTGCAATGCAAGTCTATGAGGAAAAAATGGCGGCGGGAGGGTGAGGGGGGGCCTAACTCCCTCCCCCCCAGGGCCGTCTGCTGTGGACGGCCCCGGCAGGTAAGCCCCCTCCCCCGCGCTCCCTACCCCCCCTGGGGCCGTCCGCTTCCATCTGCGGGCGCCCGCGGGCGCCCGCGGATAGAAGCGGATGACTCCGGGGGGGGTAAGCCCCCTTCCCCGCCACTGCTTACCTGTTAGGGCCGTTCGCTCCCGTCCGGCCACCCTGGAGCAGGCCGCGGAGCCCGCTGGTAGTAGCCGCCGGCGCCGGACGGGAGCGGACGGGCCGGGAAGGTAAGGGCCCCCCTCCTCCCCTCCGTGCGCCCCCTCCTCCCCTCTGCGCGCCCCCTGCTTACCTTCCCAGCCCGTCCGCTCCCGTCCGGCGCCGGCGGCTACTACCAGCGGGCTCCGCGGCCTGCTCTAGAGTAGCGTGCCGGCGCGCCACCCTGGAGTAGGCCACGGAGCCCGCTGGTAGTAGCCGCCGGCGCCGGACAGGAGCGGACGGGCCGGGAAGGTAAGGGCCCCCCTCCTCCCCTCCGTGCGCCCCCTCCTCCCCTCTGCGCGCCCCCTTCTTACCTTCCCGGCCCGTCCGCTCCTGTCCGGCGCCGGTGGCTACTACCAGTGGGCTCCGCGGCCTGCTTTAGAGTAGCGCGCCGGGTGATGACATCACCCAGCGCGCCACCCTGGAGCAGGCTGCGGAGCCCGCTGGTAGTAGCTGCCGGCGCCGGACGGGAGCGGACGGGCCGGAAAGGTAAGGGCCCCCCTCCTCCCGCCCCCCTCCTCCCCCCCCCCGCTGTCCACTTTCATTGGCGGGCGCCCGCTGGCGCCCACCAATGGAAGCGGCGGTGGGCGCCAGTGGGCGCCCGCCGATCCGCCGATCCGCCGAACCGGTTCGGAGCCTTTTCGGACCGGTTCGGATTGGATCGGCCGATCCAGCTGTCGGATCGGAAATCGGATAATTTATCCGATTTCCCACTGGACCGGACTCGGATCGTGGATCGGGTCCAATCCAGTGCACATCCCTACTAATTGCTCTCACAGGTGGGCAAATGAGAAGGGCCTCTCTTTTTGATCTTAAAGTGCAGGCAGGCTGATATTTGGCTGATATTTGGTCCTTCAAATAACTAGATCCCAAACCGTTTAGAGCTTTAAAGTCAAAACCAGCACTTTGAATTGGGCTCGGAAACACACAGATAGCCAATGCAGCTGGCACAATATAGGCATTATATGATCAAATTGCCTTGCCCCCGCCAATGCTTGGGTGGCCACATTCTGCACCAGCTGAAGTTTCCAAACCATCTTCAAAGGCAGCCCCATATGCAGCACATTACAGTAGTCCAGCCTGGACATGATGAGGATGGCCTACCAAATGGAGAGGAAAAGCATTCTGTGATGGTTCAGCATCATTGCTCCTTCTGCTGGGCGCTCAGAAGGTCCAGCACTGAGCCCTGGTGGAAGCTGTTTTTGTCAGGGATGAAAAAAATACAATCTGCAGAAGAGCCTGGAAAGAAAAAATGACATCATCTGCAAGTATTGCAGATATGCAGAGGGAGCCAAACCAAGAAAGTTAAAGAGTGAAGATAGTCTTAATTGCTTGATTAGCTGATGCAATGTGTGTGCAAGAGGCTGTAAAAATGTATAAATATGTAAAAAACTGTCAGTGTTGGGGTTGTGTAGGAGGAATGTTATACTGGAGGTGCTGTGTTTTTCTACTAAAAAATCATTTGAAAGACTTCAACGTGTGTGTGTGAATTATTCCTTCTTGGTTGCTATCTGGAGAGAGAGCAAGTGGAGACTGGACGTTGGATTTCTAACAGAAACTCTGCTGTTTAGAGAAGTTTTTTTTTCCCTTTCACTCCTTAACAGTTTTCAGCTGGAGCTTCCCCCCACCCCCTGGCAGTGGAGGAGAGCATCGGATTTAGCGGTGGGGGGATGTTCCTAAAACCTTTGCAATGTTTTAACCGAGAGGACAAGCACACTGCCTTTTCTTGCACGATGAAGAGAAGGCAGGGAGAAGGCTATGAAGGGTGGAGAACAAGCCACAGAGGTGTTGCCAAGTCAATTTGCATCAGAACAATTGAAAAAGTTGTGGTAAAACTAGGCTGACCATATGAAAAGGAGGACAGGGCTCATGTAACTTTAACCGTTGTAGAGAAAAGGGAATTTCAGCCAGGGTCATTTGTATGCAATTAGTTCCTGGTGAAATTCCCTCATCATCACAACAGTTAAAGGTGCATGCACTATACTGGAGTGACCATATACAAAAGAAGGCAGGGCCCCTGCAACTTTAACTGTTGTGATGAAGAGGAAATTTCACCAGGGACTAATTGCATACAAATGACACTGGCTGAAATTCCCTTTTCTCTACAACTGTTAAAGTTACATGAGACCTGACCTGGATTTCATATGGTCAGCCTAGTTAAAACAACAGTTCGAAAAAGCGCAGTTACAGTGGGGAAAACCCGATGTGGCTGAGAGTTGGCAGATGCATCATATAGAAAAAACAGGATGCCCTTGGGCATACAGCTGAAGAAATATAAACACAAAACAACTCTTTAGTTGTAGAATATGATTATGACGTCGCCTTTACCTAACATTCAAAACCACAATAACAATCAAATCACTGGTAAATAAGGCGTACATGTAATGTCATGCATATATCAATAAAATTATACAGCACTGAACAGAAACGTTTATAGTAGAATACATTAATACTAGTCCGGAGAATGCATTTATACTAGAATATAATTAGTGCTTGTTGTGACAGGATTCCAGATAAACTCCCGTTTCATATCAATTTCTTCAGACAAGTCATTTGGTATTTTGCAATGCAAAACAAAGACATGGCAATAATCATCATGATGATACTCTACCGCATACTGCCCTGATTCTTGGACCGAGATTAATCACACTCACAGTCTGGTGTGTAAACAACCTGTGAGTATACATTTCAAGTCTCCCTGTACTTGACTGCTATATTCCTTTTTCCAGAATTCTAATCGCGAGACAAATTATTAATTTACCAAATAATTGCCATTCTTATCAGTTTTGAAAAATTCAAAGTGATAAACGAATAACATTCAAGACGCAGTAACAAACCTTGCTCTAGTCACTCCTTCTCATAGCTACAATCTGGCAATTTAGCAATCCAACAGCTGTATCTACCACATTGCCTTCAAGACCAACCTATTAAGTGTCTTAAAGAGCCAGCCCCAACCTATTTCTAAACTAGGCTATTTTGTCAAAAACGCTGAAAATCCCAAGCCAGCATTTAATCCTTGTGGACAAGCTGAGTTTAGCATAAAAAAATCCACTCTGCTTCCTTTTCAGTAAGATATTTTCATAATTGATCCAGTTATATTTGTGTGGAAATATTCTCTCTAAGACCAAAAATTGGAAATCATTGAAGTTATGCTCCTTTTCCACAAAATGCTCAACGGTCTCCATCGGTCTTGTCTGGGAAAAACTCTGCTTCCCCCGCCACCCATTGATACACATGCTATAGGCATGAAGGAACTAGTTGGAAAATGCAACCTCTTTGTTCTCTGATTTTATTTATCCTGTATAAAATACTGGGAATAGAAGCCTTGACCAATCTGATACCTCCAGATGTTATGGATTATGACACAAACACACCCATGCCCTTACTGCTGTGTGGTCACCCCAATTTGGATCCGGGGCCCATGCACTTACACTAGAGTTAAAAAAGAAGTCATCAGCTCACTGACTACTCCTTGATGTCCTCTAGAGCTGTGAAAGGTTCGAATGTCAGATATTCGAATCCGAGGGTCGAGGCCATTTTGTGGCAGATCCCCGGTGATCTCATGAGAGGACACTGGAGATCTCATGAGTGGAAGCCATCTTGCAAGAGGAAGCTGCCAATGGTGGTGGGGAAGGTGGTGATCATGCCAAGGAGAAGGCGATTGTGGTTGGCGAGGACACATCTGCCCAGTGCTCCAGAGCCTCATTAAGTCCAGCCCTCCCAGGCACTGCATGCTGGGGGCTGTAGGCTGTACTGTGCAGGAAAATGGCGGATCCATCCTAAAATGGCAGATCTGCCACAAATGGCCTCGAGCCTCAGATTCGAATATCTGAGGTTCAAATGTTACACAGCCCTAATGTCCTCCTTAAGGTAGTGAAGTGGTCTGGATTGCCTCTGTTTCTCTCAATATCTTCCAGCATATTTAGAGTCCGGTAGGCAAGGGGATGATCTAGAACAACTGCAGTGTGTGCTGGCTTATGCACGCTATGTTTTGATGATGTGGGGGGTTGTTTCCCCAGGTTGCCCTCTGGGAAATCAAACAAGCTTTTCAACATGATCTGTGCCTATGTGCTTAGCTCATATGCACTGTTTGAAAACGGAAATGCTAGTGGCCTATGCTAAACAGGCACAGCAGACACAGACTGAAGGACGCAAATGCTGTGACAATAATGGCACCACACTAGAAAGATAGGGCAAAGGGAGTAATGGCTTGAGGGTAGTCATGGGGGGTTGTGGGGGATTGTGGAGATAGCGGGGTGCTGTCCTGAATGCAGTGTTAGTAGCACCACCTCTGCTGAGGATCATATTATTATCATCAACAACAACCTAGGGCTTCTCTAATGAAGCGATTTATAGTGGGTCAATTACATGATGTCATGAACAGCCAGGATGTCTCCCACCCTCCACCCTCCACTTATCCCATTTTCAAAAAAATCAGAGATAAGCTGGAATAAACCTTTAATGGTGCAGAATCGGCAGGGTGTAAAGCTGGCATTGCACCATAAACTTTGCACACATTCCAGGAAGGGAGGGAAGCACTCCCTCAATTCAAACCATGTGTCTGCCATATAAAAGAGGCCATCCTAATACTTTAAAGAACCTGGAAGCTAAAAGCCATGGTAAGGATGTGGGTTTTTGTGGGGATTTTGCTTAATGTAGAGACACCCATCGTCTTGTCAAATCCACTGCTGCTGCTGTTGTTGTTAACAACATTGCCTATTATCAGACTGTATTTTTATTGATGATATCATGATCATTGTATACAAAAGGGGTGCTCAAAATATCACTGCCAAATGGGTGCTCATCCATTTTCTGAAAGCCTTCAGGAAAGGGGAGTCTACATTATCTGTCCATATCTCTTTTCATTTCTGAAGTGTTCTGAGAATTAGACACTTGTTATCTACATTTTTTAAAAAAACCACACATTTTGCTCCTTCTTCATTATTTCACTTCAGTACCTTGGAGAAATGCCTCTCTCTGTTGCAGCCATCAGTTCCATCCCATTGCTGCTACAAAACAAATACTTTGCTCTTCCCAGGTGGAACCTGTAATTAATAGATATCCTTTAAAGTTGATCTTTGGTCTCCAGATCTTTACAACCAATGTTTTCTTGGAGATGAAAGACTGTGTTGGTAACTGGGCCCCCAAAGACGAGTTTTCTGCATTTAAAACATGGGTGTGTAAAAATAAATAAATAAATAAATAAATAAGAAGTCCCAGCAGGACTGACTTTCATGTAATAGGATTGGGATCAGGATTATAATGGCTGTGGCAAATCTAGAAAGAGACCTCTTCCCTGTTAACACAATTACCTAATGGCCCAGAAAATATAATTAACTCAGTTTGCTTAGGATGATGCTATCAGAAGCAGAGTTGCAATGATGGTTGCCTGCTAAGACCTTGAGAAGCCAATGGTTTTTTTGTGCCATGGTTGGACCTAGATTAGGGGACAAGGTGACCTTAAAACTTCACCTAAACACTAAGCTCACAGCCAGCCCCAAAATCATCTTCTTCTTCTTCTTCTTCTTCTTCTTCTTCTTCTTCTTCTTCTTCCATGAATTTGGCTAAAGCACTGCATTGTTTCAATAATTTTGCTTCAATTATTATACTGGCACCTTGTCAAAAGGTTAACTCCCCTAACTTGAGCCAATGAAAACCAAAGATATGATAAACTCAAAGTATTACTAAACAGTTGGTGTTCTTATGATACCTGATCAGTGGTCTCAATCCATATCTGGTCAGGTGTATTGACAATTCATATTCTAAAGACAACTGAGTGGTTACATGGGGAGAACATCTTATTCAGTTTCAAATTCCTGGGCTGTCCCATTGTACCTCCTATGCGATTTTGATTCCCTGCCAAGAACCTCCTGCAACCTCCAAATAACTCAGTGTCAATTCAGTTTTCCAAACGTGGAACCCGAGATGTTGTTGGACTACAAACCCCATCATCCCCAGCCAGTATGGCCAATGGTCAGGAACACTGGAAGTTGTAGGCCAACCACATCCAGTAACCCAAGGTTGGGAAAGGCTGTTGAAAGTAACCATTTTATATTTAAGGAGCGGGGGGTTCCTGATCCAGAAACCTTTATAAGAGGGTCACAGAGTAACACCTGGCCCAATATGTCCTATTATAGATTTATATGGCTGGTGGGGCTGATTTCCTTGAAGTTCTCACCTCTAGCTAGCATTGTATAATGGGGCAACAGTTGCATCCTTGCTGGACATCCTTCAAATTAGAAGTTCAAGACCTGGTGGAGGCTTAACCTCTGACCTTTTACAGCACAATGTGGGGGAAGAGGAAATTGTCCATGGAAAATTTACAATCCCAAACTTGAGAAACCAGAGAGGAGTGAATGGGTTAAAAAGGTGGAGGCTAACAGCGAAATATGTGAGTAAATGCAGTGATGCATACATTGGTTTTGTTCAGATCAGGAATGAAGATGCGCAGTGGGAGAATATTCTAGAAAATGTAAGTTCTGAAAAGGAAAACCTACACTGTCTCCCGGGCAGAATCAGGGCATGGGGACCTATGATGGAACCTGAGAGCCCACAGGTTGTATTAAAGAAGCCGTCCCCAAATTGTGTCCTCCAAATCTTTTGGACCACAATTCCTTGCATTCCTGACCATTTGCAATGCTGGCTGGTTCTGATGGGAACTGGAGTCCAAAACACTTGTTGGGAATCAAGTTGGAGAAGACTAAACTAGAGTGAAGCCAAAACAGAATATTGGAGGTGGAGCCAGGACAGAATTGAGTGGCTTTGGGAGGAGCTAGATAGAGCCTGGCAGGTCATCAATGGAAGGATGGCTGAAGGTGTATCTAACTTGATTTTCACCCCTCAGCCCTTTAGGGATGGGCAAACTCACCTGAGTCTGGGTCATGCACAGCTCGCTGGAACCCCACTAGCTGCCTAACCTCACTCGCCTCAAGCAGCAAACCACAGGGCAGTCCACAGGTGCCCAGTAAAGGGTGAGCAGCCTCCTAATCCCTTGCTGAACCCCCATTTTGTGTAAAAATCAAGACTAGGCCATAAAGCAGCATTTACATTAGGGCTGTGCACGGATCCGGATCCGAATCCCGAATCTGAAGCAGATTGGGGTGATTGGAACTCCCAGATCTAGATCCAAACCAGATCTGGGGAGGTCCGGATCAGTCTGGACCAGATTGGATTGATCCCGATCAATCCAGATTGATCTGGAGATACAGGGCCCATTGGCCTTCCAGGCCCCTGGGTGCTGGCTGCACAGCTGGTACCCAGGGACACCAGGCCGGCATTGAGACTATTGGACTCACAGCCCTCCCTCCACTCTCCCTGCTTACCTGCTGCCTCATCGTCACTGCTGCCGTCCACCACTGCTTCCTTTCTACTGAGAACCAGGCCTCACAGGGTGACGTCATCACCTGGCGCGACGTCGCTCTACTGAGAATCAGGCTGAAAGGCCTTGTTCTCAGTAGAGGAAGCAGCGGCAGCGGTGGATGGTGGCAGTGGTGAAGAGTAGGCAGCAGGTAAGCTGGGAGAGTGGGGGAAGGGCGGTTAGTCCTTTTCCCCATCGACATGCAAGTCTATGGGCAAAAAGAGGGTCTCCAGATCTCAATCTGGAGAACTGGATCAGGCCAGATTGAATCGGATGAGATCCGGATCATACAGATCTGGATCTGGATCGGGGGGGGGGTCTGTACACAGCCCTAACTTACATAACATTACAGGCAATCTCAGGCTTTCCTCTGATGATTGGGGCATGTACACAAATTACCAGTTTCCAAGAAAAGGTTGACTAGTACCTACAAATAAGGGAATGAATATTTCTATTCTTTTATTGTGTGTTTTAATCACATTTGAATGTATCTGTTTAACTAAGTTTTTTTGTAGGGGGTGTTTGGGTTTTATAAATGTTAACTCATTTTATTGTTAGCTGTCTTGAGCACCATTTCGTTAGTGGGGTATAAATCAAATAAATACAAATTAAATCCCAATTATTGTCTTGTGTCTTCATTCTAGTGTGGGTGAGAAAAAGCTTTTAACATATAAGCAGTAGGGGCATGCTCTCCGCACCAAAAATTATGGGGGGGGGGGGGTCCAACAGAACTTTGATGGTCCTTCAACAGCATGGTGTGGTTATGGGGTAGTTTCAAAACCAGCGGAAACCCGCAGTACTGTTAGAAGATCTTCAAAACTCCCAAGAGATCCATTATCCATAGGTTTTTTAGGCAACATGAGGGCTCGTTTCATGTTAATTGACAATTAACTGAATGCTTCCATGATAGAAAGATGCTGAAGGGTGAGGGAGGGGTAGTTTTGAGATTGACATCTGTGGTTAACCAATAGCCACAGTCTCCTCCCTTTCTCCCCTCCAGTCACATTGCTTAGGGGGAAGGATTGCAAATTATATACACAGAGAGAGCCCGTAGCACTGCTCTTTCACAATGTGGCTGAGGCTCACTGAAAGTCCCGGAAATGGGAAACTTCCATCAGCTTTCCTTAGCACCTTCCTATCTGGGGGCATTTTGAAGCCCGCTTTGCCCTTGCTGCCAGCCTGACTCCTGGCTTGAAGGGAGTACAACCTCTTCAGATCTAGCATACCTGGGATCCTCCGCCACCAAAGAAAAATGATCCCAGGCACTAGACTTGCATTTTTCAGGAGAGGGTGCAGGTGAAGCCTCAAGACCAGACACACCTGACTTCAGAAGGACCAGCAGCAGCACAGAAAAGGGTGCACCTAATTTTGGGCAGGAGGGAAACTAGAACAAACACCTCTCCCTCTCCCAACATGGCCAGAGGTAGCTTTCTTTGCTGGGTTTTTTTTCCTCTCTATTTGCTTCTTTCTTGTAGTACCACCCCACACTCCTGTCCGATTGTTATTGAGTGTGTGTGTGTGTGTGTGTGTGTGTGTGTGTGTGTGTGTTCTTCCACACATGGAGATAGGGGACTTAGATTTTTGAAGGAGGGTTCTAGTTTCTGAAATTTCTGCAAACTCTCTATCGAGAGAGAAGATAAAGTGCATCTGAAGATAAAGTGCATCCAAACAATCAAGGGATGAAGGATCTAAACTTGGCACAGCTAAAGCCCTACTTAAGAGCTACCAGCATGCCAAGTTCCATCTCTTTATCTTTAAAAATGACTGAGACGTATGCATTTTTGTTAATTCCCATTGACGGCAATCCAGCGGTTACCCGAAAACGGAGCGGTTTACTGACAAGTAACCCGATGGTGCGAGGAGATGGACCCATTCCAAAAACCAGATTAGGCGCTTCATCAGAGCTGCAGCCTGAATTTCGGGGAGGAGCAGACCTGCTCTGCACACCCCTAAGATGCAGTACAATTTCAATAAGGATTCTGCTTGACTCATCAAGAGGCATCCAGTATTTCTAAAGTTAAACACACACACACACAAACCAACAACCTTAAATTTACTTGAATCTCTAAAAATGCATGTATGATTCACCAGTCTGTCGTATAGTAGGGGCTAGATCACCCCCTCATTGATTCACTGTATTGTCCTCCTGTAGATCATGTTGTTCCTTTGAGATGTCTGCTATTATTGTAGCTATATCCTTTTGCACGCATATCCTTTTATTATTATAGCATGGGCAATTGATGGTTCTTTGAGAGCTTTTGAACTGAGGCAATCATTTGTCAGGACTGGGGTTTGCTTTGGATAATGACTGATGTAACTAAGATGGGACCCTTTAGGGCATCTGGTGCCACCTGGACAGAGACATGAAGTAGGAATATTTGCAACAGGGGAGGGCTGTAGCTTAGTGGTAGAGCCCTTTCTTTGCATGGAAAAGGTCATAGGAGGCTGTTGGCTCCAATGTCAGTGGGGTGGCATATCCACTCCAGGTTTCAGGCAGAACCACTCAGAACTCTAAAGGAGCTCTCCAAGGTGTTGCACCTTGGAGAGCTCCTTTAGAGTTTTGGCTGGTTCTCACTGAAACCTGAAGCAGATTCACTGCCCCACTGACATCAGAGCCACGAGCTCCGCTGCAGTCTCCAGCATCTTCATATAGGGCTAGGAAAGAATCCTGCCTGAAGCACCAGTGCCAATTATTGTATTTGGTGCTGAGCTAACTGGATCAAGGGATAGGGATAAATGCCAAGTTCTACACCTAGGAAAAAGAATCAATGAAACAAGGGAGAAGGAACTTGGAATTGTTGTAGATCACAACTGAATATGAGCCAACAGTGTAATGTGGCTGCAAAAAAAGCAAATGCTATTTTGGGCTGCATTAATAGAAGTAGAGCTTCCAAATCACACGAGGTACTGGTTCCCCTCTATTCGGTACTGGTTAGGCCCCATCTTGAGTATTGTGTCCAGTTCTGGGCACCACACTTCAAGAAGGATGCAGACAAACTGGAGTGTGTTCAGAGGAGGGCAACAAGGATGATTAGGGGTCTGGAAACAAGGCCCTATGAGGAGAGACTGAAAGAACTAGGCATATTTAGCCTGGAGAAGAGAAGATTGAGGGGAGATATGATAGCACTCTTCAAATACTTCAAAGGTTGTCACACAGAGGAGGGCCAGGATCTCTTCTCGATCAACCTAGAGTGCAGGACACGGAATAATGGGCTCAAGTGACAGGAAGCCATATCCCGGCTGGACATCAGGAAAAATGTCCTGACCGTTAGACCAGTATGATAATGGAACCAATGACCTAGGGAGGTGGTGGGCTCTCCCACAGTAAAGGCCTTCAAGAAGCAGCTGGACAACCATCTGTCAGGGATGCTTTAAGGTGGATTCCTGCAATGAGCAGGATATTGGACTCAATGGCCTCGTAGGCCCCTTCCAACTTTACCATTCTATGATTCTATGATTCTATGAAGGGCAGAAATGGTGAGATCTTCATTTCATTCATTTTTTCCCCCAACTTTCCAAAGTTCATAAAATTCTCCATAAATGGGATGACTACAATTTAAAATCTAAAAACTAATTGAAACGAAGTTGGGAGAAATTAAAATTGACAGATTTGTACTTCCAAGCTCTGGAATTTCAGTACTTAGCTCTCAAAACTTTAGGCTTTGTTTATGCAACCGTAGGGATGTGCGAATCAGAAAAAAACTTGAATTCCATCTTGATGGCTGCTTCAACTTGAGTCCAATACCTGACGGTGAGCTTTGTTTTCTTCATTTCACATGAAAATCCGTATGTATTTTCAACCCCATTTTACCAAATATACATGTCATTTGTGTACATCTTGGAAAAGCATTCTTCTCCCATTGATTGAAGTATATTTCTGCATTACCTCATGTACATATTTCTCATGTCTGTATGCTGTCAAACACATTTTAGGGACTCTGCAAATTAGATTGCAAGCTAGGAAATGTACAGACTTTGACTACAGATTGCGTCTAAGTCCGTGTTCAGCCCAGAAGCTGAGAACTGAGTAGTTTTCCTTGTACATTTGCGTGGCAGTACCTAGACTCCCTTCTCAAAAGCCTTCTCTTGGCTCCTCCAAAGAAACAGATTTCATGAAGTCTTGGAAGAAGTCCAACTAGAAATTCAACACAAACGTGGAGCGTATGCTTTCATTTCCTCTCGGCATTTCCAAAATTAACACACAACGGAGACCGCTTCACTGCTGTACCTTGAAAGCAGTGCCCGGAGGCACAGGACCAAAGGGAGAAGCTGATGCAAAAAGAAGGGAAATGTCTTGAAGATACAGCACTAAATCTATGCTGGTTCAGAGAGGAGGCCAGACAGTCACTGATGCACATGGGGTCCTCAAGGAAGTCCCGCAGATCAGCAGGGGGTGAACATGGGCCAGAAGCTGGGAAGGGGGCACCCCATAGGAGGGGGGAGCTCAATGTGAGAGTGGGAGTCACTGGGTGCCTGGGAAACTACAGCAGTTTCAGAAGCAAAGCCTATACAAGGTGGCCTATGACCACGGTGCCCTGAGTCAAATCAGGTCAATTTGGGAGCTCTGAATAGGCCTCTAAGTTGAATTGGGGCGGGTGGGTTGCACACAGCCCTAGGTTACACTACAGATGTTAGAGGAATCCGTCAAATAAGTTTGCATTTCTATGAAAGATGCAGACAAGCTGGAGGGGGTTCAGAGGAGGGCAACGAGGATGATCAGGGGTCTGGAAACACAGTCCTATGAGGAGAGACTGAAAGAACTGGGCATGTTTAGCCTGGAGAAGAGAAGATTGAGAGGAGACATGATAGCATTCTTCAAATACTTCAAAGATTGTCACACAGAAGAGGGCCAGGATCTCTTCTTGATCAACCCAGAGTGCAGGACACGGAATAATGGGCTCAAGTGACAGGAAGCCAGATTCCAGCTGGACATCAGAAAAAACATCCTGCCTGCTAGAGCAATACAACAATGGAACCAATGACCTAGGGAGGTAGTGGTCTCTCCCAAATGAGAGGCCTTCAAGATGCAGCTGGACAACCATCTGTCAGGAATACTTTAAGGTGGATTCCTGCATTGAGCAGGGAGTTGGATTTGATGGCCTTATAGACCCCTTCCAACACTACCATTCCATGATTCTATGATTCTAACATCCTTGGAATATGTACTGAAAACCAGGCATGTCTTGGGCAAACAGGGATGGTTCTGTGAATGACCTAGGGAGGTCATGGGCTCTCACACACTGGAGGCCTTCAAGAGGCAACTGGACAACCAAATGTCAGGGAAAGATTTATGCAAATTCACACTTGCGCTAATGCTTGCAACAAGGAATAAAAGAACACACACATTAATATCAAAACATGAGCACAATCCTATAGTCCCATTGGGCAGGGGTGTGCCACTGCAGCTGTCCAGATATTTTGGCCTACAAAACACCCATCAGCTCTAGCCAAAGCTGAGGGATCATGGAAGATGTGGCCCACTCCTGCTCTGGAGGATGTCCCAGAAGGCAATAGATCTAGCAGAGCTCACTCTCTGCCCTCAGAGAAAAGCTTGTGCCCTCAGATGCCTCAACATGTGGTGCTGGAAAAGCCTAGAACCCAGGTCCTAGGGGATTTTAACATCCATGCTGAGGCTGCCTTAACAGGACCAGGTCGGGACTTCATGTCCTCCATGACAACCATGGGGCTGTCTCAGTTTGTCACCGGCCCAACGCATAGGGCAGGGCATACCCTTGACTTGGTCTTTGCCTCGGGTGTGAGGGGGTGGTCTGGATATTGGGGAGGATGGAAATTGCCCCATTGTCAGGGTCAGATCACTTCCTGGTGAAATTGGGTCTCACGGTGCCAGTCCCTGCCTGCAGGGGGGGGCATTAAGATGGTCTGCCCACAGAGACCTATAGAATTTGAGCATTTCCAGTAGCCAGAGGTGGCAATTCTGTCTAGGTCCTTGTCGCACTATGGAATGGTGAGGTGCAAAGAGGCATCAACACAATTGCTCCTGAGCACCCTCTTCAACACTGTGGAGCTTGGAAGGCCCCCTGGATTACTGGGGAGCTCAAAACAATGAAACAAGTCAGAAGACAGCTGGAGCATAGGTGGCGTAAGACTCATCATGGAGGTGACTGAACATGCATAACAACGTATAATCGGGCCTACTGTGTGGCAGTGAAGGCTTATTTTGCTGCCTCCATCACATCTTCAAGCTGTCGTCCAGCTGAGCTTTTCTAAGTGGTTCAGAGATTACTTACATCTCACCCACCCAATCCAAAACTTCAACCCCCAAGAGCTCGCTGTGATCAGTTTGCAAGACACTTGGAGGATAAAATTGCCCACCTTCATGCTGACTTGAACACCACTATTGATTCAGTGTCTGTTGAGGTGTCCAGTGCATCATCTTATCCTTGTTTGTGGGATCAGTTTCAGGTTTTGGAGTCTGAGGATGTGGACAAGACACTTGAATCTGTTCAACCCTCCCCCTAGGGAGGTCGTGGGCTCTCCCACACAACAGGCATTCAAGAGGCATCTGGACAGCCATCTGTCAGGGATGCTTTAAGGTAGATTCTTGCACTGAGCAGGGGGTTGGACTCGATGGCCTTATAGGCCTCTTCCAACTCTACCATTCCATGATTCTATGATTCTACGCTCTCTCAACCCTTGCCCATCATGGTTTATTCCTGCTAGCCGCGGGGGACTGACCAGATGGATCAGGGAAGTGGTGAATGCATCATTGTGTGATAGGATGGTCCCTGCTGCCTTGAAGGAGGCAGTAGTGCAACCACTCCTAAAAATACCCCTCCCTTGACCCAGAGATTTATGCTGGTTGCAAATACCCCATTCTTGAGCAAGGTGCTTGAGAGAGTGGTGGCATCTCAATTACAGGCACTCTTGGATGAAACTGATTATCTGGATCCATTTCAGTCTGGGTTCAGGTCTGGTTTCAGGACAGAATTGGCCTTGATCACCCTGATGGATGATCTTCTTCAGAAGAGAGACAGGGGTAGTGTGACTCTGTTACTTCTTCTCAATCTCTCAGAGGCTTTCAACACCATGATGTCCTCCTGGACCTCCTTCATGAGGTGAGAGTTGGAGGCACTGTTCTACACTGGCTCAACTCCTACTTGCAGGGTCAGTTCCAGAGAATAGCATTAGGTGACTGCACTTCAGCCCCATGGCAGCTGAACTGTGGTGCACCACAGGGCACTATCTTGTCCCTGATGCTATTCAATATCTATATGAAGCCATTGGGAGCGGTCATCAGGAGATTTGGGGCAAGGTGTTACCAGTATGCTGATGACACCCAACTCTATTTCTCCGTAGCATCTGAAACTAGAGAGGCCGTGCACATTCTGAACCGGTGCCTAGACACAGTTATTGCTTAGATGAGAGCCAATAAACTGACACTGAATCCCAATAAGACAGAGGCCTTGTGGGTTGGTGGTTCCCAGATCTGGGAATTGGGGCATTTGTCTGTTCTGGATGGGTTGCACTCCCTCTGAAGGAGCAGGTCTGTAGTTTGGGGGTGCTCCTGCATCCATCTTTGTCACTTGAAACCCAGGTGGCCTCAGTGGCCCAGAGCACCCATTATCAACTTTGGTTGATATGACAGCCACACCCGTTCCTGGATAGGGATAGCGTAGCCACTGTCATTCATGCACTGGTAACCTCACAATTATACTACTGTAATGTGCTCTACATGGGGCTACCCATGTGTGCAGTTCGGAAACTGCAGGTTGTGCAGAATGCAGCAGCTCGAGTGCTCACCAGGACACCTAGCTCTGCCCACATAAAACCTGTGCTAAAAGAACTGCACTGGCTGCCTGTTAGTTACTGAGCCGTGTAAAAGGTTATGGTATTATCCTATAAATCCCTAAACAACTTAGGACCAGGATACCTAGCAGTCCACCTTCCCTTACACACACCCAGGTGACACTTATGATAGTCAGAGGAGGCCTTGCTGGTCATGCCAGGATGAACAGAATGTCATCATGAAGAACCTCATTGGCAGGCCTTCTCTGTAGCGGTACCTCTTTCAGATGCCTCCTGAAAACACATCTTTTTAGACAAGCTTTCCCTGGAG
Organism: Anniella stebbinsi; assembly: GCA_029215795.1. Lineage (NCBI taxonomy): Eukaryota > Metazoa > Chordata > Lepidosauria > Squamata > Anniellidae > Anniella > Anniella stebbinsi. Next base: position 407,513,613 of record JARDYH010000001.1, on the reverse strand, counting down.
TATAAATTTTTCTGGTTTTTTTATTATTATTTTTTACAAAATTTAAAGTATTATTATTATTATTATTATTAATAATTACATTTACAGTTACATACCGCTCCATAGTCAAAGCTTTTTAGGCAGTTTTAAATTGGCCTTTGTATGTAATGGCTTTAATTGTGAACTGCCCAGAGGGTTTTGGCTGTTGGGCAATATATATATAGATATATAGATATAGATATATATTAAATAAACAAACAAACATAGCAAAAGCAAAAGGTCTTCTATCCTCACATGCCTGCCATCAGTGCTCCAAAAGTGGAGAAGGCAAAATTGTCGTGTTTCAAGGATGCCACTTAGGAATGTCTAGGTCCAAGGTCAGTAATCCAGACCGTCCGTCAAAAGCTGAAGTGCTGTTTGAAGTCCAGATAACCATATTGAAATCATAAGACATTGAATCGTACTCAGGAAGCTGGTCCACAGGGTCAGGATATATCTGGGCAAGTCCAAGGTTTCAGGAGCACGCAGGAAAATAGTCGGATCACAATCCAGGGGTCAGAATCCAGGCTTAAATCAAGGCACGGAGCTGAGAAGCACAGGGCAAGGCACAGACATCCAAGACCAGAGTTGCTTTCAGCACTTTGACTGAGCTCTGGCCAGACTTTTATGGGACTGAGATTAATGAGCCATTAGTGTCAGCTGGCCTGAAGCCCAGTCAGTCTCCACCAGCTTCAATGGAGTGACACACCCCAAACACGCCCCAGCTCAGCTGTTCCTTATCTCTCAGTAACTGACTCACCACAAAAATGAGATATTCAGGGGAGGGGGCTTGGAGGAGGATTGGGGGATGCCTTGCATCCACTAAAGTACTTCCATTTCCCTGCTCCTGCCAAGAACAGGGGGAAAGTATGCAGACTTGGATGTGTTGTGATCCTTTTCCTTACCAGTAGGACGGATGGGAGGGGAAGTGCATTATTATTATTATTATTAATAATAATAATAATAATAATAAGATGGGGAATGGGAGGGGGGAAACCCAAGCTGTTTCCTCACCTTCTGCCTTGATGCTGTGAACCCATGCATGGTCTCTTTTTCATCCCCGTTGGATTGCTTTGCCCTACACATGCACAGTCCACTGAATCTCTGCCTTTCTCTAGTCCCTGCCTGGCTGAAAATAGAAATCTGAGCTGCATGCCCCCAATACCTTTCCTTTCACCTCAAGAGTGCCAGGAACTGTATGAACAGATTTCATTTCTCCTATGCCTCTGCCTCTCCCCTGGCCTCAACCCTCCCACACGTCCTTGCTGTTTCAGAGCTTCTAGAACAGAGTATCGCTGGGAGGAAATACGGTGAACCTTGAGTAAAGATTAAAAGCTAACCCAAGGGCACTCTTCCTCTTACACAATTGATGAAACCTTGGTTTCGCTTCTGATTTAGCATGTTGGGAACGCGATCCCCTACAAAAGCAAAGCCAGGCTGACAGCTGAAAGATTCTCTCTCTTTTCGTGGCCAATTAACTAGCTGTGATGGATTTAGGGAAACGGGTGTCAGAGCAAAAGACAGCAGAGCTACAGTTGTTGAGCTTGCTGTGCCCTCCAGCCCCACTCATGGGGAGGGGAGGGGACAATTCAGAGTGCTACAGGTGGGGTGATTTTGTAGGGACAGTGGGAAGGAAAGGACAGGTTCCTCCTTGTTGTTCATCCCAGTCGAGAGTGATTGGGGCTGCTTTGCATAAAATGAAGAAAAGGGGGGGATGAAACATCAAAGGAACAAATCACAGATCTGAGTATTGCACATGCTTGAAACGCATGCTGCAAGGGTAAGCCACTTCTTGAAGCAGCAGCCACATGACCAACTTGCAAAAAGTCGATCCAAGATTAAATTAGCTTTTGGCAAACACGTTTTCAGCTGCAACTTCCTTGATGGGCAATATTTTATCTCTCCAGTGTGTGTTTGTGTGAGAATAAGTGTAGAGAGAAAGAGAGATGAGGGGGATGTGTGTCTGTTAGCCTGTCTTTCTATCCATTTATCCATCTTACAGTGCCAAAAGCATGAAACCTACAGAAGGTCCCAGGTCCGATCCTTGACCAGGTAGGACAGGAACATATCTTGCCTGAAAGCCTGGTCTGCCATTGCTGCCAGTCAGTGTCGACAGTACTGGGCTGAACTAAATAATGGTCTGACTCAGTATGAGACAGCTTCCAAAGTTCCCTAGACCAGGCTTTTAGGACAAGGAAATTCAGGGAGGATAGGCAAGTAATGGGAAACTTTGAGAATTCTCTGACTAATCCAGGAGCTGTTTATATGTTTTAAAAGCCCTGCAGTGGCTGCAGGGTGGCACTGCATTAGTTATATGATGCAGCCACCAATTCACAGCCACTGTGGGGCTTTCTTGTGAAGCTACACATTCAAAATGTCAGTGACTTACCCCAATTTTTTACACCGGAGAGAGGGCACCATGGTTCTTCCTCCATCTGACCTTGCTCCGTTGTTGAGCTGGGGGCATTCCAGGGTGGAGGGTGACCTCTGATTGGTCAATCAGAAGCCAGACAGAGGGTGGGCCCAGAGAAAAAAAATGGCTGCCAGAAAGCCCACACTGCCTCCTGCTGTTGGTATTACCTGCAGCCATCCCAAAAGTGGCGGCAACGTGGCAACATGACGGCAGTCCTCCAGTCAGGGCCAAAGGGCTTGGAGTGGTGTTGATGACAATGAACAAGACCTGGTCAGCACACCTAAATGAAAGACATTTGAAAGTGCAGAAAAGGGCAACTAAAATGATCAAGGGACTGGAGCATCTCCCCTATGAGGGAAGGAGCTGGGATTGTTTAGCTTGGAAAAAAACTGAGTACGGGGAGATATGATAGAGGTGTACGAAAACATCCATGGTGTGGAGAATGTGGAGAGGGAGACATTTTTCTCCCTCTCCCATAATATTAGAACCCAATGGGGTCAATCCCACAAATCTGATTGATGGGAGATTCAGGACGGATCAAAGGGAGGACCTCTTCACACAGCGCAGAGTTAAACGATGGAATTCGCTACCACAAGACATAGTGATAGCCACCAGTTAGGATGGCTATAAATGGGGTTGGGTAAATTCCTGGAGAAGGCTACCAATGGCTACTATTTCTCATGGCTAAGTGCTACCTCCAGTATCCAAGGCAGTAAGCCTGTATACACTAGTTGCTGGAGGACATGGGTGGGAGGGTGCTAGTTCACTCATGTCCTGCTTGTGGGTCCCTGGCCAACAGCTGATTGGCCACTGTGTGAACAGAGGGCTGGACTAGATAGACCCTTGGTCTGACACAGCAGAGCTCCTTATATGTTCTTAAGGCAGTATTCCCTCAAGACACGCTACGGCAGTGGTCAACGTGATATCATGCGCCCTCAGACCAATTCCAAAAGCAATCCTTTCAGAAAACGGGCAAGGTGGGTGGGGCAAGATAGAGGCGGAGCTGTCAGGAAGAAAGATAAACAGAAAAAGGGTGGCTGAGAGAGAAGGGGGAGCGAAGGGGGGGGAGGGAGGGAGGGAGGGAGGGAAGAGAAAACAAAAAGGGAGGTCCCATCCATTTTTGGCTCTTACCCTGTGAATCACTTTCCTCACCCACACTGGCCTAGGCCCCCCCAAGAGAAAACTCCCTGCCATAGGAGGAGTGGCTAGGAAATGCTTCAAACAGGATATAATCTAATCATCAACACTGTAGTCACTCTGAATAACAGAGTTGCAGCACACCTCTAACTGGCGTGTAACTCTGCAGACAAACCTGTTGCCCACACTGGGAAGTTGGGCTGGAATAAAAAGATCAGTGACTATAATTGCAGAAGCTGTTGAACAAGGGCTTGCAGAGAATCACCGGCAGTTTCTAAAAGAGCTGTTTCCCTTCCATCGCCAGTGCATTTGGAAGCTTTTAAACAGATTTTCAGCTCAGCAGCAACCAGGGAACTTGAAAAAGGCCTATTAGGGTAAATGTGATTATGGTGATGGCAAAAACTATCATTCCCTCTTGCAGTCTCTACAGGCAGGGCAAGAACCTTGATATTCGAAGAATTAGCTCTGGATCTACATGCACACACACACTGAATGACATTTCTGAACCCTTTTAGTGGCCGTTATGATGTGAACCAGAGCTAAGTGTGATGTGATGCATAGAGTATTGGAGATGGACCAGGAATAACTGGATCTGAATTCAAATCTTTTGTTGGGGTGATCATGGCCAAGCCAGAATCTCAGCCTAACCTACCTCATGGATAGAGATGGGGAAGACATTCATTCAATTCACATGTTAATATCACCGAATTCACACTTTTGGAACTAAAAGGGAAACAGGGACCTTCATAAGAACATAAGAGTCCTGCTGGATCAGACCAAGGATCCATCTAGCCCAGCATTCAGTTCACTCAGCTGCCCATGGGAAACCCATAATCAATACACGGAATGAGTGCAACAGCCTTAAATTTATATTCCCCAGCAACTAATACCTGTAGATATATTGTCTCTGATACTGGTGGTAGCATAAAGCCATCTGGACTAGTAGCCATTGATCCATGCATTTGTCTAACCCCCTTTGACTACCATCCAAATTGGTGGCCATCACTACTTCTGTTAGAAAATCCCATAACTTAACTATGCTCTATGTGATCATGTGAACAAGAACTTCCTTTTACCTGTCCTCAGTTGCCAAACGTTCAGCTTCAAGTGGTGACTCCATTTGGTTCTAGTGTTGGGTAGAAAGGGAGAAATATCTCTCTTCATCTACTTTCTCCACATTGTGCATAATTTTGTACACCTCTATCATGTACCTTGTACATGGCATTTATTTATTTATTTATTTATCTCATTTATATACTGCCCAATAACTGAAGCTATTTTATTTTATTTATTATATTACATTTCTATACCACCCCATGGCCGAAGCTGTCTGGGCGCTTCATGAAAATATGTTTTCTTAGCAAAGCAGTCCCAGATGTTGCAACCTTTCCTCAAAGGGAAGTTTTAGTTGCCCTTTTCTGCCCTTTTCACAACTCTACAATATTCTTTCACATAACTCAAATTTTTATGATGCAGTTCCCTGGTCAAAAAAATACATACAAAATGCATACATCAGGGAAAGTAACATTGGGAAAAAAGGTATATATTTGAGAAAGAGCTGCCCACAAAATGCCATGTATGAGAGGAAACCACATCCAAGGAAACCACACACACACACTCACACACACTCACACACACACACACACACACACATATTTTTGTTGTGTAGAAAATTGACAGATTTGTCCAAAACTCTGAATGGAAGGCAGCTCAAAGGAGATAGAGCAGCAATGAAGAACGGGTGGAGTCCTTTGACGGAGTAGGAGACCTTCAGATGTCTGACTGTGGATGAAAGGGATGTCTGAAGGTCATAATCAGGCATATATCAGAATATGAGGCAGGAGAGAAAAAGAGAGATGATCACAAAGAGGTGTGAAAGTGAGGATGAGGAGTTTATGCTGGATTAGCTATATCTGCCACACGGGATCGTCAGAGGAAGCAGTGGATAGTACAAATTGATTTTTTTATTATTATTTTGATGTGTTTGTGTAAAAAAAAAAAAGAATACACTGAGTGAAAATAAATTATGTCATTGCACCAAGTTGAGCAGGGGAGTTGCTACAAGTTCCATTCAATTTGCTATTTTGGCTCTCAAATCCTGTTCCAGAGCCATGCATCCTTATTAAAAGCATATTCCCATTAAGTGCAAGATAAATCAAACTGCATTTTGAAAACTGCCGGTGTCTCTGCTGAGGCTGAACAAGGGCATCTGCAGTGAAGGATCACAAAACACAAGACAGGTAAGATGACAATGGTAATGATTAAGAATTATATTGTTGAAAGACAGTTCACATGAAGACCACCTGCCAGGGATACAACATCTTGGCTTACCTACTCAAATCAAAATGGCCCCATTTCTCCCTCTCGCTAATTTGGAGATTCAACTTCCAGAGCAGAGGTAGGCAACACGGTGCCCTCCTGATATTTTGACTACAACTCCCATCAGTTCCAGCCAGCATGGCCAATGGTCAAGGATTATGGGAGCTGTAGTCCAAAAGCATCTGGAGAGAACTGGATTGCTTACCCTTGTATTCCAACATTTTGTATTAATGTTGTTCCCCACCTCGATCCAGAGGGAGAAGCAGGTAAGAATTATTATTATCATCATTATCATCATTATCATTATCATTATTACTATTAGGGGTGTGCATGGACCCAAAAATTTGGATCGGAATCGGAACCAGGAGTGATGCCTCAGATTGGATTGGATCGGCGGCTTTCCAGTTCGGATCGGAATATGATTCCAATCCAAAAATCAGAGGTCCGATTTTCGGAACGGATGCCATTTTAGGTGTTTTCTCCATAGGCTTGCATTGGGGGAAAGAAAGCTTTCCCCCAATGCAAGCGTATGCGGAAAACATGGGGTCGAGTGAGTGGGGACCTAACTCCCCCCTCCCGCCCCCTCCCCCCACTTGCACTCCTTAACTGCTGGCGTCCCACACTGCCATCCGCTGCTTCTGTACTACTCATAAGCAGGCTTTGTGGCCTGTTTATCAGTAGTATGGAAGCAGCGAACGGCAGCGTAGGATGCTGGCAGTTAATGGGGGACCTCCACCTCCCTCCCCCCTCCCCCCACTCACACGCCTTACCTGCTGCCTCCTCGCTGCCATCCACTGCCACCCGTTGCTTCAGTACTACTGAGAAACAGGCCTTGTGGCCTGTTCTGCAGTAGAGAAAGGGCATGCCAAGTGATGACGTCACCCAGCATGCCGTCACTCTATTGTAGAACAGGCCACAATATTAGTAGTAGTAGTAGTACTGAAGCAGCGGGCGGCAGTGGATGGCAGTGAGGAGGCAGCAGGTAAGGAGCGTGAGTGGGGGGAGGGGGAGGAGGTCTGAGGTCCGATCCTCCAATTTATTCTGATCTGGATCGGGTCCTTTTGGGTCAGATCAGACGATCCAGCTGCTAGGGATCGGAATCGGATAATTTTATCCAATTTCGCCTGGATCGGTTCCGGATCGTGGATCAGACCCAATCTGCATGCTCATCCCTAACTATTATTATTATTATTATTATTATTATTATTATTATTGTGATCGAAAACACAAAGAACCCAGACAAAATTATTTGTGAACATACGTGCATGCCATGTTGGATTACAACTCCCATTGTCCCCTACCATGGCTGAGGATAATGAGAGTTGAAACCCAACACATCTAGAGGGTACACACTGACAACACCTTTGATATCTTGGAACAACATAGGGACAGCATTTTAGTACAGGCACTAAGAAATTGGGACTGACCCTGATAAAAAAAAAGGAACTACATTGAAAGCATAATAGTTGGCACAATCCCTCATTGCAGTGTGTGTGTGTGTGTGTGTGTGCTGTGTAGAATGGCAATATGTAGAAACAGTCCCCCTTCTTTGAATGGTATCCTTGAGGTACCTGCAGCTTGTTAATGAAGCAAAAGCCATTGGGGGGAGGAAGTGATTTAAAAATGGAGACCTCTCTCTGAGGTAAAGAGCCATTATCTCCGTCTTCTGAACCTTATGGCTGAGTTCCCAAAACTCCATTAAAGTGTTCCAATGCAGAACACCTAGGATAGGAGCAGCCAATGCATTGTATCTTTTCCAGCATTAACAAAGGGATTATTATTTTTAGGGGGTTTTCTCAGGCAGGTAGAACACTAAAAATCTTGAGTTCCTGTTTAAGAAGACACTTGTTTCAGAAGACATTTGCCACAGTAGGAGTGTGTGGCTTATGATAAAAGCACATGAGAGAAATGGAAAAGAGGAACACACACACACACAATCTTGAGCAGATACAACAGAGGGAAGGGCTCCTGCAGCTTTAACTGTGGTGATGAAGAGGGAATTTCACCAGGTGCTGCATGCATACAAATGGCACCTGCTGAAATTCCCTTTTCTATTCAATTGTTAAAGATACAGAAGCCCTGTCCTCTTTTTCATATGGTCACCCTATGGTTAGTGCCCCCCTTCACAGACCTGGGCTCCAGCATCAGCCTTCCCTTCCTTACCATGAACATCGACTATGAACAGCAGCACCTATGCCTGCGAGTACATCCTGATGTTGTCAATGTTTGGGTGACGGTGTTGCAGCGCCGCTGCGATTGCTCCTTCTTCTAGCAGTTATGGAAATTTATGATTGAGATTTACTCAGAGGCTTTTAGCCTGTTCGCTTCCTTCATTGCAATTTAAAGAATGTCTCTTGCTGTTCATCTGTTGTCAGTATCCCCAGATTTGCTGCTTGCCGGATGGCTTAAGATGCGGTTAAAGCTGCAGTAAATATAATGAAAGGGAAGCTGGTGAGTGCATACCTTAATGATTATTCTGAAAAACTGAGAACTCAGGAAAGAACAATGCCTTCCAAAGAACTCTTCCCCCTTTTTTTTTACTTGTTTGTTTTATTTTTATTTAGACTCTGTTCCATCCCAAGAGTTTAGAATAGGTAAGAAACGTTTTTATACAAAATGGATTGACCCATGGCTCTTGAAGTCCTCAATAAAGCACTAAAACAAATAAGCACAACTGAGGCAAAATTACTCAGCTTTTCACAAAATGCTTTCAGGGCTGCCAATAAAACACAATAAAAAAATAAAACTTCCCTTTTTGTTGATGTGTCAGCAGCCCTTGCGAAAAATGGTCTGCTTATTCATTTCCCTTCCTCACTTGCCTTCACTTAACATTGCCCTCACTTGCCCTCAGTGTAAAGCATGTAGATCTCTGGCTTATAGACATGAAGAGAGCAAGATAAACAATTGGTCCTGACCTGATCACTGTTTTATTGCCACTATTAGCAATGCTGAAGTAGTGAGTCAGACAGCAGTAGACTAGCTACAATGGATTTGCACTCCAAAATCTATCCTCCATATTGCATTGGAGATTGGCTAGCCTTTATTTATTTTTAAATCAGTCTCACTGATGCCTGTCTTTCAATAAGGTGAACATGAATCAAAACATGTTTTGCAGGCTATGCTGACTTTCTACATTACCTGGGCAGTGCTTTAAGTAAAGTTTTACCTTTCTCCAAAATTCTGTTATACATTAGGCTGCTGAAAACCATATGCATGCTGTCACACCTCTCCTGGAGGAATCCTCCTCTGAGCAGGAGCTAGAGTTCCCAGAGACGGACAATGCCAAGGAGCCATCAATGTCAGGAGATCTGGGGTAGCCTAGGCCCTCACTGCTGGTCCATCCCTGCAGGAAAATGGGAGTTCTGGAACTGAGGCAGAGCCTGAACAACCACCTAGCCCCCGGGGAATGTTGCTGCCTCAAAAGGCAGGCCAATAGGGTTCCTCTTTGAAGGAGTGCTTGATTGCAAAAGAGGACTCCTCAGTAAAAGGGCTCTGCTTCTGAGTAAGAGTTTTGCCAGAGGGCCTACAATGCACTGCAGCTGAGCCCTGGGTGGGGCCCAGAAAGCTCTGGCTATATAAGCCTTCAGTTGTAGCTTAGCTAATGCTGGAGTGTTGTGGTTTTATAAGCTCTTGTGGTTTTAGTGTAGCTAATGCTGGAATGTTGTGGTTTTATAAGCTCCTATTTGCTTTTCAGACCTGATAATTGACCTTTTGTGCTACTTACCCTTGGACTCTTGCTTCACAATACCTCTGAACTGTATATACTAACTTACTGTTTAACTTTGTTTGTATCTGAACCTCTCCTGCCTTTGCCTGATGTCATATGGACAGGAACTGTTGCGCATGACCATTTGCCTGCTTTCTTGGCTTGCCTTTGGGCTTTCCCTGTAATTTTCTCTAACACTGAGTCTAATTCAGCCATAGCAACACACACATGTGCTTGCTTGTAAATAAAGAGAGAGCACTTTACCAGGTTTAAGGGGTGGGAAGAAATTCTCTAATAGTTTTTCCAGGCTCACCATTAGCAGAAGCAAGACTATCCCTTCACCCAACCTTAATGGTATTCCACTTCTGTTTTTTCTATTGCTGCTGTAATTAGCAGCAGCAAATGCATTAGTATCCAGACTGCCATTTTGTGCCCCATAATTAATGTCATTCTGGGGTTCTGTATGTGTAGGTGGTGCCCAAAAATTGTGCCGGATGCTCTGACAAAATTCTGCAAAGTGTTCTGAGCCTTATTATTATTATTATTATTATTATTATTATTATTATTGGAAAGGCTGAGGAGATAGAAAAATAAAAATCTTGGAAGTTTTCTCAGAAAAAAAAAATCTTCCCAGAATTTTTAGCAATTATTCCTGATTTCTGTTCTCAGACCCATTAGTATTAGATGTCTGAAGTGCACCTTGGAAAATAAGCCATGTTGGCTATATTCCCCCACTCTGCCTAGGGATGGGTTTTTGAGCAATGTTCAAGATCACTAGTGTTCTCCAAATGTCATCATGCCACTTGTTTCATGCCTGATTCCTGTTAGCGTTTGCAATCACTTCTGACTCTGCACAAAAGGGAAAATTGCACAAACCAAGCAGCGATTGGACATGAAATTTGCTCAAATCTACCCTAAATTTTCACGACTCCCCTAATCTGTGCAACGTTCCTCCATACGCTAAAGAGGGGCTTCCATTTTGCAGGGCAGATGTCCACAAATTAGGTAACTTGAGCAAACTCAAACTGAGGAAAGTTGTGTAAAATGTGAGCCCGTGTCTGGCCATTTGCAAAACTTTTCAGCAGACACCTGATTGCTCTCACAGTCATATTTGGAGCTTCGTGCAGAGCATGCTGGCATGTTTTGTGCACAAAAATGAAATTCTCCTTCATCACTAACTGTGCCCATCAGGGTCCCCCTGACCTTAAAAAAAAAAAAGTTGCAATAGGTAAGACTCACCTGAGTTCCTGATTAGGATGGATGAATATGTCAATTTCAATTTCTTTCAGTTTCTTTTCTTTCTTTCTTTCTTTCTTTCTTTCTCAGTCTTATGTTTGGTTTATCTTGAACTTTGTCCATTTTTCCATTCTTAAGTTTGGTTTTCCCCAAAGTTGGTAAATATTTAAATAAAACTCTGCATGAAAATCCATGAGCATTTTGTGTACATTTTCTTACTGCATGCATTTTGCCTAAGATACATATTATTGTAGGGGTGTGCACGGGAGGAAAAATCATATTGGAATCGAGACCTCAGATTTTGCCCTGGATCGGGTCTGACAAAATCGGAGGTCCCTCGGATCGGATTGGATCCGATTCCGATACAAAAGTCTGATGTTTGATTTTCGGATTGGACGGCATTTTAGGTGTTTTCGCCATAGACTTGCATTGGGGGAAAGAAAGTTTTCCCCCAATGCAAACCTATGCGGAAAGCATAGGGTCGGGTGAGTGGGGACCTGACTCCCCCCTCCCTGTCCCACCCCCCCCCACTCACGCTCCTTACCTGCCGGGGATGTCCACTTCCATCTGCTGCCGCCCGCTGTTTCCTTACTACTATTTCCTTACTACTGGATGTCGTCACCCAGTGCGCTACTGAGAGGCAGGCCGCAAAGCCTGTTTCTTAGTAGTAAGGATACAGCGGACAGTCCCGGCAGGTAAGTGGGGACCTCCCTCCCCCTCCCCCTCCCCCCACTCACACTCCTTACCTGCTGGCGTCCCGCGCTGCCATCCACTGCTTCCGTACTACTGATAAGCAGGCCTTGTTGCCTGTTTCTCAGTAGTACAGAAACAGTGGATAGCAGCAAAGGACACCAGCAGGTAACAGGGGACCTCCACTTCCCTCCCTCCCCCTTCTCCCTACTCGCACTCCTTACCTGCTGCCTCCTCGCTGCCATCCTCTGCCACCCGCTGCTTCAGTACTACTGAGAAACAGGTCTTGTGGCCTGTTCCACAGTAGAATGAGGGCACGCCGAGTGATGATGTCACCCGGCGCGCTAGCACTCTATTATGGAACAGGCCGCAGTAGTACGGAAGCAGTACGGAAGCAGTGGGCAGCAGCAGACTGCAGCAAGGAGGCAGCAGGTAAGGATCGCGAGGGGGGGAGGGGGAGGAAGGGAGGGGGAGGTCCCCACTTACCCACCACCATGTTTTCCCAATGGAGGTCCGATCCTCTGATTTTTTCCGATCCAGATCGGGTCCCTTCGGATCAGACCGGATCAGATCGGACGGTCCAAATGATCAGGATTGGGATCGGATCGTTTTATCCGATTTTGGCCAGATCGGGTCCGGATTGTGGATCAGACCCAATCCGCTGCACATCCCTATATTATTGCAAGTGATTTGTCTAGTATAATACATTTTTAAAGATCATTTCCCTAAGATATGCATTTTTTGTGTGTGTATGTGTGTGTGTGTGTGTGTGTATGTTCAATTGTGGAACTCCACTAAAAAATCCATAAAATGCACATTTTGAAAGATACCTGAGGTTTGGCTCACAATTGTAAAGTTAGATAAGTTTGCATCAGAAAGGAAGCTGGACAAATTTCTCCTCCATCCCTAGTTCCTGGAGGGTTGTGTGTATGCATTAACTCAGGAGCAGGCAATGGGATATTGAATTAATGTGTTCCCCCTTGTCAATTTTTTGAAGCATTTCTTATTTTCCTTTTTTCCCACCCATCAACTAACAGCACACCTGGTCCTTTTCTTGGATATGGATGGAGGCTCCTGCCTTGTAATTTTAATTCATAGTTGGCATTCGCTGAATCGTAAATAAAGACATCGGCTGAAAGAGGCTTCACATAGATGAGGAGACATTTGGCGAGTCTCTGGGAAAGACTCTAATCCAATTATATGCTCCGCAGAGTGCAGTAGAAACTGGGTTTGGCTCTGTCCTCATGGGAGAGTGTTGAGCAATCCTGTGCTAGATTTTTTGGGGAAATAGTTTTAATTTTCCAGTTTTTCCATCAGAGCAGGAGGTTGTGGAAAGCACACGACTTGCCATGAAGATGTGGCCTGCTCCATCAATATCCACTAGGGGTGATCTGGATTTACTCAGAAGACACTTTTTCCTTGAAAAAAAAAATCTGAGATCTTATTTATTTATTTATTTTATTTATTTATTACATTTGTATACCGCCCCATAGCCGAAGCTCTCTGGGCGGTTTACATAGGATTAAAAACAATTAAAAACAATATACAAAAATTAAAACAGCAAAAACATACAACATACACACAATCTGTACATTTAAAACCACTTGAACACTTCAAAAAAACTACAAAAACAAAACAAAACAACCCCAGGCTCCTCAGATATTGCCAAATGCCTGAGAGAAGAGGAAAGTCTTGACCTGGCACCGAAAAGATAACAATGTTGGCGCCAGGCGGGCTTCGTCAGGGAGATCGTTCCACAATTGGGGAGCCACCACAGAGAAGGCCCTCTCTCTTGTTGCCGACCTCCGAGCTTCCCTCGGAGGAGGCACTCGGAGGAGGGCCTTAGATGTTGAACGTAGTGTTCGGGTAGGTTCATGTCGGGAAAGGCGTTCCATCAGGTATTGTGGTCCCAAGCCGTGTAAGGCTTTATAGGTTAAAACCAGCACCTTGAACCGGGCTCGGAAACATACAGGCAGCCAATGCAAGCGGGCCAGAGTAGGTCTTATATGTTCGAACCTACTGGTTCCAGTTATCAATCTGGCCGCTGCATTTTGCACAAGCTGCAGCTTCCGGACCACCTTCAAAGGCAGCCCCACGTAGAGTGCATTGCAGTAATCTAACTTGGAGGTTACCAGAGCATGGACAACTGAAGCCAGGTTATCCCTGTCCAGATAGGGACGTAGCTGGGCCACCAACCGAAGTTGGTAGAAGGCACTCCGTGCCACTGAGGCCACCTGCGACTCAAGTGACAGAGATGGTTCTAGGAGAACCCCCAAGCTACGAACCCGCTCCTTCAAGGGGAGTGCAACCCCATCCAGAACAGGTTGAACACCCTCCATCCGGTCAGCGGAACCACCCACCAACAGCGTCTCAGTCTTGTCTGGATTGAGTTTCAGTTTATTAGCCCTCATCCAGTCCATTGTCGCAGCCAGGCACTGGTTCAGCACATCCACAGCCTCACCTGATGAAGATGAAAAGGAGAAATAGAGCTGCGTGTCATCAGCGTACTGATGACAACGCACTCCAAAACTCCGGATGACTGCACTCAACGGTTTCATGTAGATATTGAACAGCATGGGGGACAAAACTGACCCCTGCGGAACCCCATACTGGAGAATCCACGGGGCCGAGCAATGTTCCCCAAGCACCACCTTCTGGAGCCGACCCACCAAGTAGGAGCGGAACCACTGCAATGCAGTGCCTCCCACTCCCAACTCAGCCAGTCGTCCCAGAAGGATACCATGGTCGATGGTATCGAAAGCCGCTGAGAGATCAAGGAGAATCAACAGAGTCACACTCCCCCTGTCTTTCTCCCGACATAGGTCATCATACAGGGCAACCAAGGCTGTTTCCGTACCAAAACCAGGCCTGAAACCCGACTGAAATGGATCCAGATAATCAGTCTCATCCAAGAGTGCCTGGAGCTGGCTCGCAACCACCCGCTCCAGGACCTTGCCCAGGAATGGAACATTTGCTACTGGCCTGTAGTTATTAAGATTTTCAGGGTCCAGGGAAGATTTCTTCATGATGATGATGATGATGATTAATTCACACACGCAAACACTATTGTGTTCTTCAGTGCCTCTCCTCTCCCAATGCTACATTCGATTTCAGTGATAAGCCTTTCAACATAATAGTCTTCCCATTAGTTTAATTTCTTTGTGCAATGTAGTCATCCTTAGCCCTTAGAATGAGGTAAAGACTAAATCTTTATTCTCTGCCTGTGCAAACCAAAAGACAAACAAAATGACTACTTTGGCCTGCAAGACTGGGAATCTGCTTTACACCAAGTCTGTATGACTGTCAGTCTGACTCAGCATTATCTATTTTGGCAGCATCTTCTTGGGGTGTCTGCAGCAGAGGTCTTTTCAATCATTTCTTGCCTGATTCCTTTCTAACAATGGCTGAATTCGGACAACACGTTTAACAACTGTGGGTTGTTGAAGCAATAACCCGTTGAGTTGTTAATTGTGTCATCTGAATGTAACCACACAACGGAGCAACAACCCACAGTTGGTAAAGTAGCAACATTCAACAACTGAGAGGAACAGCTCACTTTGCGAGTTGGTTGTTGAATTGTCAATTGACAAATGTGTTGTCCAAATTGGAGCGTTGTTGAATCAACGATCGTGAATTGTTGAGCACGGAAGATCAGAAAGTGGAGCAGCAAGAGAGGCAGAATGCGGGGGCCGCTCAAGCACTTTCACAACAGATCCCCGGCATGGCCGCCACAGCAACCAGGATGCCCGCCTCCCCCACCAGGCAGCTGGCATGGAGCTCAACAAGGGGCCAGCTCCTGCAAGCACTCACGCAGGGTGCCCAGTCAGCTTCCCAATCGGACAGGGAAGCGCACCAGAAGGGCACTACGGCAAAGGGTAGTAGGGGGAGACGGAATAAGCAACAACCCCAGGCGCCCTGGAGCAAGGAGCAGCCCCCCACACACCAAGAGGGAGAACAACACCCCATCCAAAGTAGACCCCCACTGCACTGCCACCTCCACCCTCGCATCACCCAGAAGGACGAGGGCAGGGGAAGCAGCGACCAGAGAGCCCCCCTTCATCCGCCCAACACGGCTGGACAGCGAGCCTTTGCCGGGCCCCAAGAATCTTGTTGGGGAGCGTCACACCTGTGCGGAGGCGTCCCGAGTGCGTGAAAGCATCAGTGTCTGGATCTGGCTGCGCTACCCCCACCCCCTGTGAGCGTTGGCTGTGGAGTTTCATCTGTGGACTGGCATCTCTCCCTGGCATGCCACCCCTCTCCACCTCCTCCCCTTGGCACGTTCCGTGCTTGGCTCCCTGGGGGTGTGGCCTCGGCTGTCCCCTCTTCACCGCTGTGCCTTCCAGCCGCCTCCTCCCTTCCCGGGGGCAACTGTCCTTTCCGTAGGTTCTGCCCTGGCATAGTGGTGCCCATGTGCCTTATTGCCCATGTCTGGTCTCCCTGCTGAATAAAGTTTTCTACGCCACCCCACTCTCGCCTTCTTTCCTGTGTGTGCGGAAGATGCTCTAGGAGGGAGGTGGGGAGGGGGGTTGGGGACTGGGGCGTGGGTGCCAATGTTGGAATTGCAGTGCGGGGTGCGGGGTGCGACTGTTGTATTGGTGCGGCCGTTCCTCCTGGCTGCCTCTTTGCCCAAGGCTGCTGAGTTCCACCCACTGAATGTAACAGCCAATGGGGTTGGGGAGGCGTGTCCTGCATCGGCTTCAATGGTGGCGCCCATGGATTTCAGCTGCAGTGTGTGCTGGGATATCTGCTGGAGGACTAACGGAGTTTGGTAAGCGGGGAAAATGGCAGCCGAGCTGTCAGTCAGAGCCGAGTACGTTATTTGCAACTGGGGTGGTTGCCAATTCCTTGCAGTCCCTGCTGCAGCGTGTTGTCTGTAGATCACCACCTTTTTCACCCACCGTCAGTAGGTAATTCAACAACCGTTGCTCAGCGTGTTGTCTAGGCTGACCATATGAAAAGGAGGACAGGGCTCATGTAACTTTAACAGTTGTAGGGAAAAGGGAAATTCAGCCAGTGTCATTTGCATGCAATTAGTTCCTGGTGAAATTCCCTCTTCATCACAACAGTTAAAGTTGCAGGGGCCCTGCCTTCTTTTGTATATGGTCGCTCTAGTATAGTGCCTGCAACTTTAACTGTTGTGATGAAGAGGGAATTTCACCAGGGACTAATTGCATACAAATGAAATTCCCTTTTCTCTACAACTGTTAAAGTGACATGAGCCCTGTCCTCCTTTTCATATGGTCAGCCTAGTGTTGTGCAAATTGAGCCAATGTGAATCTTCCATACATATTTAGCTCCAACTCAGATGGAAGTAGCCAACTTCAGTTTGGGCTGACCATACAATGCCTCATATCAGACCAAATGAGTTGTCCATC
Organism: Anniella stebbinsi; assembly: GCA_029215795.1. NCBI lineage: Eukaryota > Metazoa > Chordata > Lepidosauria > Squamata > Anniellidae > Anniella > Anniella stebbinsi. The sequence goes on along the minus strand of JARDYH010000001.1, from coordinate 407,496,719 downwards.
CGGCCCTCTTTGTCCATATTCTCTAATCAACAGTGGTTTCCCAGGGTCTCTGATAGGAACAGGCTTCCTGAAACACAGCCTAAATGCAGCCCCTGTCATTGGGGCCAGGGCGGGAAACCTCAGGCCCAGGGGCCAAATCTTGGCCCACCAGGGTTCCCCCAATGCCCCCTTTCCCCTTGTTCCTCCCCTTTTCCCAACCAATGATTATTGATTGGTTTCCTGATTATTGGTGCATCCCCCCCCCATTTAAAAAGACAAATGTCTTTCTCATGGCTGCAGTAAGCGCTCTAAAGTATCATATGGTGAGACTTTTAAATTTAGTTTGGCTCCACCCGTTTTGCTCCACCTTCTTTGTTGCAATCCCACCCATCACTGGGATGCGGCCCCTGAGAAGTTCTCCAAAACTGAATTCAGCCCTGCACTGGACCATCACTGTCGAGAGTCTTGCTAAACCATTCAGAGACCAATTCCTGCCTTCCTCTGCCCTTTCCCTCAGGGTGCTACATGACAATGGTCATGGAATCACAGAGTCATGGTATGGTAGAGCTGGAATGGGTTTATCAGGCCATCAAGTCCAACCTACTGCTCCACCTTAAAGCATCCCTGACAGATGGCTGTCCAGCTGCCTCTTGAAGGCCTCTAGTGTGGGAGAGCCCATGACCTCCTTAGGTCATTGGTTCCATTGTCATACTGCTCTAACAGTCAGGAAGTTTTTCCTGACATCCAGCCAGAATCTAGCTTCCTGCAACTTGAGCCCATCTCTTCTGCTGCTCCCAGACTGTGGAATGGCCTGCCAGAGGAGACTCGTCAACTTAATGGTCTTTTAGAATTTAAGAAAGCTATAAAGACTAATATCTTCAAGCAGGCATATCTAGTGGAATTTTAGAAAGTTTTTAGGATGTTTTATTGCTATTTTAATTACGTGTACCATGTTTTTAATCAGTTTTATGTATTTTATCATATTTTATATTTTCTGCTGTTTTATATTTTCTGCTGATCCAAACGGAGAGACAGGTAAGATATAAATTTATTATTATTATTATTATTATTATTATTATTATTCCACGTCCTGCACTCTGGGATGATCGAGAAGAGATCCTGGTCCTCCTCTGTGTGACAACCTTTCAAGGATTTGAAGAGTGCTATCATGTCTCCCCTCAATCTTCTCTTCACTAGGCTAAACATGCCCAGTTCTTTCAGTTCTCTCTTCCTAGGGCTTTGTTTCCAGGTTACCTTTCTTTGCTATATGATGAGGTTTGTGAGACGCACTTGGGGAGGGTTAGCACAACTTGCTCACCTCCAGAGGATGCATTTGTGACTGTCACTTATATAAAATATATGCATGCATGTGCACCAGCCTACAGCAGCTATTCTAGTTCAGAGGAATAATTTTGTAATTTTCAACTTGAAGCCAGGTTTTGTTTTAATCTAGACAAAAAAAAAAAAATGACAATCCCCAACCACCACCTTCAGCCTGAAGCCATCTCATTTTCCACCCATCTCATTTTCCACCCTGAGAAACCAGGCCATCCTGATTGAAATGACCAGAGCTGTACACACTCTTCCATTTCAATAAACATGAGCTTTGAGTTCAGAAGAGCAGCCTTCCCATGGCCGGGGTTATAATTGTCCTGCCAAGATGCTGTTTCGTCTAACGCAGCACAGGGACACCATAACGTCTGCGTGCTCAATAGAGAGAAATTGCTGACTCTATTATGGTGGTCAGAGCAAGCTGTCTGTCCTCATTGCCTTCCTTATTAATCAAAGAGTCATTGGGAAGTCTTCTACGCACCTCACACTTGCTGCCCAAGCTGATAAACTGATTAAATCGAGAGTCCCAGGGACCACGACTGGTGTGCCCTTCACTTTCTCATCTCTTCCAGAAAGTAAATTTGGGGGAAGGGGGAGGATAAACGATGGACCCATTTAAATTGGGCATTGTTTGTTTCTGCATCCCTCGGCTGGGGGCAGCAGGCTGTCCTTCAGTAACAGCGTCACAGCATTCAAAGTCAGAAGTGGCAACCCCTGGGCTGACTAATTTTAGCAAGCGTTAACATTTTAATCACAGCAGAGGGAAAGTGAGCACTTACTTAATTACTGCAGGTTAATGAAGTCTCCGTGCTCTTTCACACAAGGAGACACGGCTCAGAAGCAAATCCATTCTATGCTCGCCCCCATTTTCAACTTGAACCTCTGCATATTTACTCCCGCTCTATCAAGGGTCACATCCCCTCAGGAGTAAGCTGTTGTGGGAGTGACAAGCCAGTGAGGTTAGAGCCCAAATGACTAAGGCCACCTTGTTTATTGTTGTTCTTTCTGCTGTCTTCTTCTCTCTCTTGAGCTCTCTTTCTGACATCCCTTCCTCTCACACCCTGCCCGCTTCCATCCTGTTCAGAGGGATGCCAGGAGATGGACATATTAGGGATTTAAGAGGATTTTGTTTACATTCACAAAACAAGCAAACACATCCTGTTCACGGTGAATGTGAGCAAGAGCACTTTTGGGGGGGAAAGCTCACATTTTCCCCAAACATTCCAAAAGTGGAGACTTAACCCTCCCAAATGCCAATTTCCCATTTTATTGAAGGGGGATGAACTGTGTGTTTCAGCGTGTTCTTTAAACAAAGTGTGCTTTTTTCCTCATTCAAAATGCACACTTTCCCATTTGAACAAAATAGAGCACAATTGAACATGGGAAGTGAGGTGAGTGGAGCGTCAAAGCAGTATTTGGAGAGCCTTGGTCACAACAATCGCTTGTTCACCCATCTCTTGGAAAAGGTCATTCTTGCCAGACGTCTGAACTGATCTCTTATAGGGGATTTTTGCCCATCCCTCCTCAAAGTTAAATGGGTCTTACTCCAAAGTAGGGCTGCTTCCCAAAGTCCTCTTGTCTGAATTTCACCCCACCGGTCTGAATCACCTTGACATGGAAACAATACTTTCAAATAGTCCTTTGTTTTGCTTTTTCTTCTTTCATTTCTGACTTTTGTACACAGAGTTGTTGTGGTGAGGCCAAGTTAAATCCCAACCTATCTGACAAATCCTCCAGAGGAAATCTCTTACCTGGGGCTTTGAGGGGTCTGGAAGGAATAGGTGAAGCCCAGGAGACTAGTGGCTGATGGAATGCTGAGATACAACAACACAGGCAAGCAAATTAAAAACCCACTGCAGCTTCCGCTGGCAGCTAACCCAGAAGTCAGCTGGGAGGGTGAGGTAGGAAAGGCAGCTCCATGAAAAGCATTTGCTGGAGCAGGATTGGTAGTGAACAACCAAGGAGCTGCCCATCACAAGCAAAGACTCATGATCTGAAAGACTGAGACAAAAGCTACCTTCCCATTGAGGCTCAGCTGCTGCAAGGCTGCATCCATGGTGGTCCCTCTTTCCATCTACTGAACCTAGTGGAGACTTCAACAGAATTGAGTAGAGCCAGGGGGTATTCCACCCAACTCACCACCTGTGTATCAAGAGGAGCTCAAGTTAGATGGATTAGGCTTTGTTTCATCTCTCGAGCAATTAGAAATGCAAGAAGAACCATGTTGAACCAGATCATGGGTCCATCATAAGAAGAGCCACGCTGGATCAGGCCATGGGTCCATCTAGTTCAGCATTCTGTTGACACAGTGACCAACCAGATGCCTGTGGGAAAACCAGAAGGAAACCCACAAGTATGGCATGAGCGCAATGCCCCCTCCCAGTAGTGTTCCCCAGCAACTGGTTTACCTAGACATATTGCCTCTTATAATGGAGGTAGCATATAGCTATCAGAACCAATAGCCATTGACAGCATCCTCATCCTCCATGGATTTGTCTAATCTCCTATTAAATCCATCCAGGTTGGTGGTCATCACTACATCTTGTGGTAATGAATTAAACCGTTTAATGATGACTGGCTGAATTTCCCAACCTTTACCTTCATTGGATGACCCTTGGTTCAGTATTATGAGAGACGGACGGCCATGTCTCCTCATGCAACTTTTCCACAACATGCATAACTTTAGATACCATTCTTACATATTTTCTAACTTAAAAGGCCAGGTTCAATCCCCAGGTGTCAACAATACTGGACTAGATGGACCAGTGATCTGACCCAGTATAAGGAAATGTCATGTGTTCCTATGTTGCACCAGAACTGGACTGGTTTCTCAACAAGATTGATTCCCCCCCCCAATGCCACCCACATGCTTTGGTAGCTTAAATAGGAGAGAAATCAATGAACTAAATTAAAATGAATAGGTTGGCTATGGATATGCCAGTTGATAGCACTGGTAAGCACTGAACATGTAAAGAAGAGGGCAGTTGGCTCAGGACGAAGATATATCTGGCCTCATCACTCTGGAATAGTCACTAGTAAAGTATTTAGGTGATAGACTTCTTTGCTTGGTCTACAGTGCTATGGTGCCCCCCTATATCTACCCATGGATGTCTAGCAAGCCAGGGCCTTCTGCATGCAAAGAAGGTTCTCTGCCTCTGAACTTGGTCCCCTCCCCTTGAAGTTGGTTGAAGTTCATACAATTGTGAGCTCACAATGTGGTTTACAGACAGGATGCATGCATTTGAACCATGTGCAGGGGAAAATGTGTTCTTTTGGGAAATGTGCACAAATACACTTTAATCAATGGGAGAAGAATGTCCTGCAGAGGTGGCGAAGAAGTGTGGCCAATAACCTGTAAGTATATTGAGCAGAAGTATTTTAGTGTGTGTATTTTGAAATGCACATGGCTTTCATACAAAAAGGAAAACAAAAGCGACGCTCACAATCTAAAACGAAGTTGAGTAGGAATGAGCTCTGGGACAGAATTTTTCATGAGCCTAAATTTTGCTGATTTTCACATCCATGATCCCAACTAAAGAAGTCCACTCATGCCTGCCAAATTGCATGTGACCGAATTAAGCCACAGAGCAGCAAACGTATGCAAATTAACCTACGAACACTGAACACCCAATCAACTCCTGTATGCAATGTTGAGTAGGCAAAATGACCTATTGCCAATCGGCCAAGCAGGCGCCATGCTAAAAATCCCTACTCAACCCCAAAAAACAACCAGCAAAGCCTACACTGATTGCAGAGAGAGAGAGCCAGAAAATATTGTCTTATAAACCCCAACTCCATTCAACATCAATGGTGTGCAGTCACATGCAACATGCAGGCCAGGTGCGGGGGGAGGTCTTTCTCTCATTCTCTCACTTTTCTAATCTTAAATTCAGTCCACGAATTCATAAATTTCATAGGATAACGAAGTTTTGTAGTGGTTGAAAGTAAGATAACAGGCAAATTGGATTAAAATGTGGCCCAAATGAATTTCTTCCCTATTCATATGCTGGCTCTAGGAAGGGAACACAAAACTACGCAGATTCCTCTTGTTTTATGAATCTTGACAGCTACCTGTCTCCTACAGGCAGGTGTTTGCCCCTGGGAATCACTTCTCATTGGCAAGGTCTCTTCCTTTGAAAGAGTTTATGAGTTATTTTTAACATCCCAATGATCAGGATAGACCAGGCTTATTCAAAAGACCTGGAATGCAATTTAATATTTTATTCATGCACATACTCTCAGAAGAGAAAATATTTTCCTTAAACACCAAGAAAGAAAGCATTAATAGATAAACAAAGCGATGTTATCTCCTCTGAGGCCCCAATTCACTGCAACTTAGATGATGGGATGTAGCTGACTGTGGATGTAGTTGTGGCTGAATGGAAGTGGAAATTACGATCAATATTCCATGTGGTCTTCTTCTTACAACTAGCATAACTACATTGGGACACTTATACCCCTGTGTCCTCATAGTAACCTCCTTCCAATAATTCAGGGGATGAATGAGGTTTACTACTTCAGATGTAGGGTGGATCCGGACCAAGCTGGATTGCATCGGTTCAGATTGAAGACCAAATTTCCCAGCAAAACCTTAGCCTGTTGGGTGATGGATGTACCCCGCCCCCCCCCCATGGGTAGAGATGGGTGAATCAACAAAACCTGGGCTAACCAAAGTTTTCCAAATTTCATCTCAAAGCTTGGTCTGACTCAAGTCCATATCAGATTGTGAGCTTTTTTTAAGGGTGGGGGGTGTTCCTGTTTGTTTTTGTTTTGTTTTGTTTTCATTTCACAAAAAAATCAGTACATATCTTCCTGCATATTGTTTCCCAAATATACACATCAATTATGCACATCTTTGAAATGTGTGTGTTCTTCTTCCATTGATTAAAGTCTATTTGTGCACTTGTATGCATGCTGTCAAATGCATTGTTGGGGTCCAAGCTCAGAGATTAACGGACCTAGTCCGCAGATTATGTCCGAGTCCATGATTGATGCAGAAAGTGCAAACTGAGTAAATTTTGATCAAAAGCCCGATCCCTGCCTAGCCGGAACGGCTTGGGGGGGTCGGTTTTTGCGGGCGGGGAGAGGAGAGCGAATTAAGCCTGTACGTGTGCTGCACGCGTATAGGCTGGCACGGGGTGGGCGGGCTAGGCTATAAAAGCCCACCCTCGCAGCTGAATGGCCTCTCTCCTTTCTTGCCCCACCCTCCCTCCCTCACAGCTAGTATGGGAATTAGCCAGTCATCCTCTTTGGGGAGGAGGCTGAGTAGGAATTTTCCCTGGCATTAAATGCAAAGGTTTTGCCTACTCCATACTGGACTCAGTCTTAAGCTGGAGGATAAATAGGTGAATTTAATGGTTAGGCGGTGAGTGCGGGAATTTTGGGGGGTTGGTGAGCACTCAGGCACCTTTAAGGTGACTGGCAAGTCAGAGGCCCTGCTCCTCGGGGGCTGTGCAGCTCCCGTGTCAGGATATGGCTTGCCTTTGGGGACCGGCTTGTCTCATTTACCCGAGCTGTGCAGCATGGGCTGTGGATGACGCAGATGGTCTCACCAAACACTCAAGTGTTGTTTGAATAGGGGGCCGGGTACACCTGACCCCTGGGTTCAATGGAGTGGCTCGCCCTAACAATGGCAGGCTAGCGCCTGAGATAAATAAGTGAAATTCCCACACGTCACACTCAGAATCAAGGAGGGGAGCATCCCAATGTAAATAAAGAGGCCCTAGTTTATCCCAAGCTCTGGTGTCCCTGTCTTATTTTGTGTGCTTTTCTTCTCCGTTTGCAAAAACCAAAATGTACAGGTTCATCCATCCTTAGTTAACATCCTCTGAATTGCTGACCTGCGTCAACTAAGTTTATCTCTTGTTAAGCAAACACAAAGCTAATTGTAATAGAAAAGAGAAAGCAAGCCAGTAGTCAAGCACAGTTTACTGGGAAAACATGGATTTTCCATAAGGAAGTTGGAGACGTAGCAGAGGTCAAATGCAGGGGATATCAATCAAGCATAAACAGAGTTCCAAAACCAGGGTTGTCATGAGCGCCCTCTGGATTCCACTCACCGAGCCACAGGCTGCCTGCTTCTCCATGCAAGCCACCATTTTTAGGTAAAATGGCAAGTCCATAATTTTCATATTTTGAATGCTGCACAAAATGGTGGCAGCAAGGGACCACTTCTGCAACATTAGATGCATAAAGGGGTCATCTGTGCCTCTAAAGTTGCAGAAATGGCCCTGTGAATGCTTCATTCACACCCGTAATGTTGCATAAATGTCCCCCTTTACAGTTACCCTTTATGTAACATTACCTTCCCAGAACCTCCAAGCTGCCACTGATGCACAAAATGGTGGTTCTCTAAGGGAGTAGATGGCTACCAGGTACCGTTAAGTCATGGGGAGCTCAATGAGTGGATCTGTGAGTGCCCCACAGCTCAGCAAGCATGGGAAAGTCCATCAGTTGGCTGACCATCTGAAAAGGAGGACAGGGCTCCTGTAACTTTAACAGTTGTAGAGAAAAGGGAATTTCAGCCAATGTCATTTGTATGCAATTAGTTCCTGGTGATATTCCCTCTTCATCACAACAGTTAAAGTTGCAGGGGACCTGCCTTCTTTTGTATACGGTCACTCTAGTATAGTGCCTGCACCTTTAACTGTTGTGATGAAGAGGGAATTGCACCAGGAACTAATTGCATACAAATGACACTGGCTGAAATCCCCTTTTCTCTACAACTGTTAAAGTTACATGAGCCCTGTCCTCCTTTTCAGATGGTCAGCCAAGCTCACTGAAGTCAGTACTGGCTCTGGACCCTGCTTGCTGAGCCAATGGGGTGTGTGCAAGCTTGTCAGGCCTCACTGGGAGTACCCTGCAGCTGCCAGCTTCTCCCTGCAAGCAGGTATTTTTTCATACAGAGATGTAGTTGCAGACATTGCTTTTATACGGCAGCCATTTTGTGCAATATAAATGTATGAAAAAGTCAGAGCTCCGATTTTCCATAAAAATGCCGGTTGGCATCTAGGGCGGCAGCAGAGGGCGAAACGTGGGGAGCACTCACCCCAAGAGCGCTCACTCCACCAGCGTTCCCCCTTTCCTCCATTAATGTGGCAGAGGGAAATGCACGATGTCCAGAGGTTTTACCTTGCATCAAGAGGGCCTTTAAGGCCCATACTAGAGCAGGCAGAGGTGCGCTTCCTGGAGCCTTCAGAAAGTATGCATTTCTCCCCGCTGCATTAATAGCAGCCACTATTAATGCAGCATAGGGAAAGGCCATGATCCTGGACACCATGCCAGATCCACGACTGAGCATTGGGGGGGGGGGGGGAGGCTCGTGCGCACTCAGGCCCGGGTCCACATTCACACCCAGAAGTGTCCGACTTAGGCTGACCAAATAAAATCCAGGTCAGGGCTCATGTAACTTTTACAGTTGTGATGAAGAGGGAATTTCACCAGGAACTAATTGCATACAAATGACACTGGCTGAAATTCCCTTTTCTCTACAAATGTTAAAGTTACAGGAGCCCTGTCCTCCTTTTCAGATGGTCAGCCTATCCATCAGACTCTAAACACGCATGTACACACAAACACATACACAGAGACATCCCTAACTCAGAAGACATGAAATGATAGAGCTGAGTGTCATCAGCATACTAATGGCTTTCCATACCAAGCCACCACCACCCGGTGACCTCACCACAGTAGCCATCAAGAGTGCTGGGCTTTTACTCCCTTTCACTTATCCTAGTACACCATTGAACAAATTCACACCCATGTGCTGCAAGGAGAGAATGCAGCCCTGGTCTTCAAAGTAGGGTGACCAGACAAAATCCAGGTCAGGGCTCATGTAACTTTAAAGGTTGTAGAGAAAAAGAATTTCAGCCAGTGTCATTTGTATGCAATTAGTTCCTGGTGAAATCCCCTCTTCATCACAACAGTTAAAGTTGCAGGGGCTCTGCCTTCTTTTGTATATGGTCACTCTAGTATAGCTTCTGCACCTTTAACTGTTGTGATGAAGAGGGAATTTCACCAGGAACTAATTGCAAACAAATGACTCTGGCTGAAATTGCCTTTTCTCTACAACTGTTAAAGTTACATGAGCCCTGACCTGGATTTTATCTGGTCACCCTACTTCAAAGACTACCAAAATAAGCCAACTTATATGTACAGCAGCATCAAGATTGTTTTTGTGCGGTATGAGACCAATATTCAGAAAGATCCCTACACATGAAACACCACACGAAAATGATATTTATGCAGCTGTATGACCATTCATATCAAGGTGTGTGTGTGTGTGTGTGTGAGAGAGAGAGAGAGAGAGAGAGAGAGGGAGGGAGGGAGGGAGGGAGGGAGATCATTGCAGGAACTGAAATCTGCACTAAATTGTGCATGCACAGAAATAACATTAAAAAATGGAAGATTCTTTCCTAATGCATCATCAGTTCCACTCCAGGAAAAGGGCCATGTAATTTGGAGCTTGGAAATTTGGATGAAGATAATTTCCAAAGCAACCTTCCCTTTAGTATTCCTGTCTTCCCTCCAGCACTCCATGCAATTGGAACTATTCATCTATAACATTTGTAGCCTATTAAGTGGGAAATACAATTTCATAGCTACAGATTAGACCGATCAATTTCCCTCTCCAAAACAAGCAGATATTTTAAAAAGCAAGCAACCAAACAAAAATTTCCAAATTATGATGTAATGCAACATGTAGCAAGTTGCCTTTCTGGCATGTCCTGTTGACAAGTCATAGTATCACAGAATCATAGAATCATAGAATAGTAGAGTTGGAAGGGGCCCATAAGGCCATCAAGTCCAACCCCCTGCTCAATGCAGGAATCTACCTTAAAGCATCCCTGACAGACATCACTACTCTAGCACATATGTATAGTTTGTCATGTGACAGCAATGGAATATTACACAAATCCACTTAGCTTTAGAGGTGGGAAGAAGATCTATTGGGATCTAATGGTAGATCTTGGGGAAATTCAAGTGGATCAGTTAAGTTGTTGAAAAAGAATGCAGGAGTGGAAAACAGAAGTGGATTTTTTTTGTGTGTGTGAAAAGGCGCAGGTGAGTTTGATTCTAGTACTGATCTAAAATTCTTGGATTTGGCATATGCTCAGTGTTGGGATGGTCAGACAAAACTCTGTTGAGTTTCGTTGGGCACCAACACTCCATCTGTGCCTCCAGCCCCCGACTGCTGGGCCATGTAATCCCCTGGAAGGCTCAGCGAGCACTCCAGGAGAACCCCACTGCTGCCTAGCGATGGTATAAGTATCCATCTGGGTCCATGATGGCAGTGGAGGCATCCCCCACGTCTGCCCTTCATGGACCCAGTTGGACTAGGGTGACCAGATAAAATCCAGGTCAGGGCTCATGTAATTTTAACAGTTGTAGAGAAAAGGGAATTTCAGCCAGTGTCATTTGTATGCAATTAGTTCCTGGTGCAATTCCCTCTTCATCACAACTGTTAAAGGTGCAGGCACTATACTAGAGTGACCATATACAAAAGAAGGCAGGGCCCCTGCAACTTTAACTGTTGTGATGAAGAGGGAATTTCACCAGGAACTAATTGCATACAAATGACATTGGCTGAAATTCCCTTTTCTCTACAACTGTTAAAGTTACAGGAGCCCTGTCCTCCTTTTCAGATGGTCAGCCTAAGTGAGCACACTTGGCAAGCAGCATTTTCACCTGCTGAAAAATTAGGTGGAATTTCTTGTAGACTCTGGTGAGCTCTTCTGCTGTATTTCAATCTGGATTTCCATCACCAGACACAATTAAACAGTGGAACGCTCTCCCCAGGTCCTCACTGATGCCAGACAGCTTGTTCAAAAAATGATCTTTTATGTGGCTTGCAGAGCATTAGGTACATACATGTGAATCAGGGTGGCTGGATCTCTATTAAAAATCAATCTTCTCTTCCCTGCTCTCCTTCTAATAATCTATCACTGCCAGGTTTCTTGAGTTATAATGACCACGGATTATTTTTCGAAGCCTGGGTCTCTCTACTCCCATCAGTCATTTGCAAGTCCATTATCTTCCAACTTCACAGTTATCAAGGAACCAACATAAAAGGAGTTGTAAGTCTGGAGTGAGGATAGTGCTTGATTTAAAACACACAGACAGAGACAGGAGTTGAGAATAAAAAGGCCAGTATCATACTGCCTTCATGTTGTGACCACATTTACAATACTGTGCATAGTTTTGGTCACCACACCTAAAAAAGATATTGTAGTGCTGGAAGAAGGGCAGAAAAGGGCAACTAAAATGATAAAGGGGGCTGAGTATCTCCTCTATGAGAGAAGGTTAGAACAGCTGGGATTGTTTAGCTTGGAAAAAAGGAGGCTAAGGGGAGACATGATATAGGTGTACAAAATTATGCCTGGTATGGAGAATGTGGATAGGGAGATTTTTTTCTCCCTTTCTCATAATACTAGAACCCCACAGGGTCATCCCCTGAAGCTGATTGGTGGGAGATTCAGGACAGATAAAAGGAAGGACTTCTTCACACAGCACATCTTAAACTATGGAAGGCACAACCACAAGATGCAGTGATGGCCACCAATTTGGATAGCTTTAAAGGGGGCCGGATAATTCCTGGAGAAGAAGGCTATCAATGGCTACTAGCCCTGATGGTTATGTGCTACCTCCAGTATCTGAGGCAGTAAGCCTATGTGCACCAGTTGCTTGGGAACATGGGTGGGAGGGTGCTTTTGTACCATGTTCTACTTGTGGGTCCCTGGTCAACAGCTGGTTGGCCTTTGTGTGAAGAGAGTGCTGGACTAGATGGACCCTTGGTCTGATCCAGCAGGGCTTTTCTTATGTTCCTACGTCTTGGTCCAAGATGTGGATTTTCCTTAATGATATCAGTGCAATGCCTTTATGTCTATCTTTAGTGGCCATCGCACACACCTAGGGATGCCTGAGAAATTTGTTTCAGTTTGTGTTTTTTTTATGTACCCAGTTCACAGCTTCTGGATGGAACAACGACTCAGACACAATCTACGTTGAAATCCTTATGCTTCTGATCATGCAATGAAATTCATGGACTTTTGCAAAAAAAAATGTGTTCAACAGCATGCATACATTTGAAAAATGTGCACGAAGAAATGTACTTTGGAAAAATGTTCACAAATACATTTTAATCAATGGGAAAAGAAGGCATGCCTCTTAAAGATTCACACAATTGCTGCGAGCGTTTGGAAAAATATGCAAGGAATTACACACATGGATTTTCATGTGAAAAGGAAAAAAACAAACCTTGCAATTGGAAATGGATTTGAGTTAGAACAAACTTTAAGATAGAATTTTGGCAAGTTTTGTTGACTTGCACATCCCTACATGTATGTAAAAACATCACTGGGTTACTCAGCACTTCATTGGACTGGATCCAAAGTTAGCCATACTCAAAGCAGACCAAACCAATGTAATGTAAGCTAATCCCACTTCTGAAAATGTGCATTTGCAGAACTGTGGATCTGCTCCTCAAATTTGCATTTTTGCACTTTAGCCTCATGTTGGGAATGCAAATAAGGCAAACTGAGCTTTCAGGATGAATTTGGAGAACTTCAATGAGCACAAACTTCACATGTTCACCCATTCCTAAGTAGGGGAAAGTGCACACCCAATGCATGCATTAGTGAAGATATTATTCGTATAGATTGGTCACTGTGCATGCAAAAAATCAATTTTCTTGCATTTTGAAAAACAAACAAAAAACAATTCAGATGAACCATACGTAATGAGAAATGAAGAGGACCAACATTGTCAGGTTTGCCCTTTCCTAGTGTCCATACCATCCCCTTCTTGTAGAAACAAGGGAGGCTTCATCAAGGTAGCAACATCTGAAAGAACTTTGGTCACCCATGATCACATCAACAAGCACTGGAAAAGTGGTGGGGTTAAAAAGGGTTTGTGCAGATGAGAACAGTGTGGCCAGTCCAATCAAGCTCTTTGGCAGAGGTTCTTGTTGATTCAGAAAGTGCTAACCCTCATGAGTACTTCATTGACTCTGCTTCCCTGTGACACCTGTGTGATGTTCTACTGTTTAGGGATGTGAATGTGTTGCAAAAGTTATTATTTGGAGTTGCAGGTCTGGGTGAGTATGGAATGAGTGGTAAGTGAGTGCTGACTGGTTAGTTGTTTGGAGTGCTTGAATTGGTGGAGTGTGGGAGAGTGGGAGGAGCTGGGGAGCAAATGAGATATATATGTCAGACAGAGGGAGAGCTGACAGGGTTGTTTTGGGTTGAATTGAAGAAGGGGGTTGATTGTGGGTTGAGCAAAGAGAGAGAGTATCTAGTAAGATGTTTGATTGATTGATATTGTGAGCGGAAACAGTTTAGCTTTAAGAACAGTTGAAACATATAAGCTTACTGTGCACGCAATATACTTGATGTTAATAAAACTTGTTAATTTCATCTAATTGATGTGGTCATTAAAGTGTACCTGAGGAAGGTACTGGTGGCAGCGGGAACATAGATGCTTGTCTGAAGCCAGGTTGCTGGGCTGTGGGGCCTAATAGTAAAGGCTGGACAGGGGCAGCAGCAGCAAGGGGCTAGGATAAAGTATCACATTTGGCAGCATAGCGGTGGGATTCGATGAGATCCAGTGACCATTACAGAAGATGACCAGAGCTATAAAATCTGTATTGAGTGTGAACTGGGGGATCTGTGGAGATCCAGAGCAGTGACACAAATAGAGTTCTAAAACGTCACAAGTATTAGCTATTAGCTGAGGGATGAGAAGGAATCCAAGGCTATTTCGTGGAATACTGTGGACAGTGCGTGTTGGTCAGAGTAAACACCAAGAAGTTCTGACAGGAATCTCAGAACTGAGAGTAAGACACACCAGGTCTCAGGGGAGACAGCAAAAAGCAAATTAACTAGAAAGTAAAAACAATTTACCTCAGAAAATGGCAGAAATATTAGCATTAAGAAGAGATGCTCTAATTGAAAAGTACAATGCTTTAAATATTGCTTATGAAAAGATGAACACAGAAGAATCAACATTAATATTAATCAAACACCAAGTATATGACCCTTTGGAGTAGGGATATGATAAAAAATCCAGTCACCAGTGACCCTGCTTACATAGAAATCCTAAGAGAAGAGCATGAGATTAAACTGTTAGAATTACAATACCAGAGAGAACAGTATTTAATTGACTTTCAAGACAGAGAAGAACAAAGAAAAGCTAAGGCAGACAAATTACAAAAAGAATTTGAAAGACGAGAAAAACAAAGAAAAGCTGAGGCAGACAAATTACAAAGAGAACTGAAAGAAAAAGAGAGATCCCATGAACTGAAATTAGCTAAAATTAAACTAGAAATAGAACAGTTGGAAGCAGATGGAACTTGGCAGGAAAAGCAAGAGAAGATTGAAAAAGCTAAAATTGAGACTATAAGGTGTCCAAAATAACACCCAGAGATTTTGTAGCATTTAACCCAAGAAATGATCCTGGGATGTTTTTTACCACTGTTGAGAAGACTGATGAGAGTTGGGATATACCTCAAAAAGAGTTTGTGGAGTACATTCCTAGCTTGGTGGGAAGAGAGCAGGCTGAGGTATACCACAGTTTCTCTTCAGAAACACCACCAAGACAGTTTAATAATAATAATAATAATAATAATAATAATAATAATAATAATAATTTATAATCCGCCTCTCCCTATGGATCGAGGCGGGGAACACAATACACATACAAGCATGACAAAGTTAAAAAATTAAAAAAACCATCAGGCCTAGAACAAGAAACCAGTCAAGCTGAGGAGCTGAGAGACTCGGTTTCTGAGGCAACCACAGAAGTGGGGGAGAAACTTGCTCCTAGGGTAGAGACACCACTTTCTGACCCTATCAAATATAAACAAGAACTGCAAGCAGACACCAGCCTAGAGCCTGTTAGAAAAGAAGTACAGTGTTCTGTAACACCCAGTGTTGACACAGTTAAGAAATAACTAAAAGAAGCTTTGTGCAACAGCCCCATCCTAATAGCCCCTGATTTTGATCAGACATTCATCGTGGCTACGGATGTGTAAGAGACTGGGCTGGGAGTAGCATTACTGCAGAGAGAGAATGGGAATGACTATCCTATTGTCTTTCCAAGTAGAGGGCCAACAAGCAGTAAGAAAGCCTATCCATCCAGAGAGCGCATTTAGCTGTCATTTGGATGCAAAACCGATTGAGACCCTGTGTGAGGAGAAGAAGATTGGCTGAGAGGATTGACCATCAAACAGTGATTTGGCGAGAGACTGAGAGAAGCACAGACAAAATGCTGCAGAGGTGGTCGTGGATTCTACAGGAGTTCCAGGTCGAGTACCAGTACGTGAGAGGCAACAATCACGTAAATGCAGATGGACTTTCCAGGTGTGGTGGGGACGAGATCAGCGACACCGACAAGCCCAGGTGAGAAGAAAGAAGAAGGACAGCTTTCCAGAGTGTTGCGGTGCGGCAAGGACTTTGTGAGTGCCCAAGAACACAACCCATCACATTTTGAACTTTGTACATGCCCCAGAGCACAGACTTTGGAACATTGAACTTTGCACATGTTCAAGGACACATTCCCATAGACTTTGGATGCTGTGTGTGCCACTTAGGACCAAAGAGGAATACTCTGCTTCAATTTAAGGGGGGAATGTGATGTTCTACTGTTTAGGGATGTGAATGTGTTGCAAAATTATTTGGAGTTGCAGGTCTGGGTGAGTATGGAATGAATGGTAAGTGAGTGCTGATTGGTTAGTTGTTTGGAGTGCCTGGATTGGTGGAATGTGGGAGAGTGGGAGGAGCTGGGGAACAAATGAGATATATATGTCAGACAGAGGTAGAACTGACAGGGTTGTTTTGGGTTGAATTAAAGAGGGGGGGTTGATTGTGGGTTGAGCAGAGAGAAAGAGTATCTAGTGAGGTGTTTGATTGATTGATATTGTAAGAGGAAACAGTTTAGCTTTAAGAATAGTTGAAACATATAAGCTTACTGTGCACGCAATATACTTGATGTTAATAAAACGTGTTAATTTCATCCAACTGGTGTGGTTATTGAAAGTGTACCTGAGGAAGGTACTGGTGGCAGAAGGAACATAGATGCTTTTCTGAAGCCAGGTTGCTGGGCTGTGGAGCTGTGGGGCCTAATAATAAAGGCAGGACAGGGGCAGCAGCAGCAGCAAGGGGCTAGGATAAAGTATCACAACCTGTCATTGGGATACTGCAAAGCACCAATACAAAGAAAAAATGTATGTAAGTGGCATCCAGAGAGAGAGAGAGAAAAAAAGAAGAGCAACTGGTGGTGGGTGATAAAAACTACGGAAGGCAGAAAATATAGATGCACCTGTCTGTTCCACACCAGAGTTGCAGAAAATCAAAGGAAGAGACAGATAATAAAGAAAAGAAATGGAAAAGGAGAATGGCAGCAAGAGTAAAGAGAAATAAAAAAATGGAGAGAGTTGGGAAAACAAGACTCTAAACATGATCAGTCATTACAGAAGGAGAGTCCATGGAGCTAATAAAGCAAGGGAAAGTAATTACCATTGACACTCTCTGAACCATTATTCCCTCTTGCAATATTTCCTGGATTGGTGCTGCTATTTGTATTGTGATTTTTTGATATTTTTTTTGCTTTTTCTCTCGTTTAAACAATGGTTGTCAGAGTTCTATGCTGTTCTGTTTGGGTGGACGCAGAGGTTTTTATATGGCCATTTTTTATTCCAATGCCCATTTGTTTCCTCAGTTTCTGAGTTCTTCTAGGTCTATTCCTTCATATATTTTTCTCACAGCCTCTCCTCCACTTCATCACCATGCTTTTTCTCCCCCCCCCCCGGAAAATTATGTTCAGATCCACAATTTGTACAGTTAAAATAATAATAATACGAGAGATGAAGGTAGAAAATGAGCAGAAAATACCATGTAATATGGTGACAGTAAATAATGTTGGATGGTGTTTTCTTTCTAGCATAGTGAATCCAGATGCCAGCCTGCTATGAGACTTCGGGAGGGCAAAAGGCCAAGCAGAATATTACTGTTGTTTCAGCTTAATACAATAAAGCATGTTCAAGGGGGAATCATAAGAGATATACTATTGAAGACTGTAGAAAAATAGGAGCATTGGGATTTTAGAAGTTTTATCCTGATATGACCATAAGTATTCTTAACGTATTGTACCATTTCAGGCTGTAGGTTATGTCAATGGCCTGCACTGTAGCATGTGTTGCGGGTTTGTGCTATAGGTCAGTGTGTTAGCAGTAGCCAGGTTATATCAGATTTCTTTGCGAAGCAAGACAGGAAGTGATCAGCATCACAGAAAGCTCTGTATATACCTGGAGGCCAGACATGCCTCCAACAAGCAGCAGATCAAGTCTGAACTTTAAGTAGCAGTGTGGCTGCTTTTTGGTTGGTTGGCTAGCTGGCTTTGCCTCCACGCTTACTGGGGATTTGTCTCTTAAAGGGATCTGGCTAGTTTTAGCAGCCTGAAGCTGCAATGACATGGGAATAGCTGAGCCATTATTGTCACGACCAGATCCCTGAGAGTTTGAAAATGGCAAGGCAACCTTCTCTGGATGCAAGGGTACTGACTCCCAAATCTTTCTGGGGAACTAAGTCCTGATGGGTAGTTGGAAGCCTTGTAATGCCTTTCCATGAACAAATCCTCTTCCTGAACTCCAGAGCCTCTTCTGAAGGTTCAGGATTCTATTGCTTCTTCATAGCCTATCATGACACATGGACTTGTTATTTTCAGGCTATTTTTCTGGGAGTGCTCTTCAATTTTAGAAAAATGCCCCCCATTCCAAAAGTCTCCTCCTCCCCCCCCCCCATTGTACCTGGGCTCTCACACAAGTCTTTCTGCCACTTTCCCCAAGGTGTACCAACAAGAAGTTACCAGATCAAAGGTAACAGTAGTCTTTTTGCTTTCTAGGTCTACCACATTCTGCAAAGTATCCTGTTGCTGAGGCACTTGGGCATTCTAACGGCCCATGCTCTTTTCCCACCTCTACATCTGTCTCGCTGTTTTAGGGAAAGTACCATTGGGTAGTTTGGAATATTCAGACAGTATTTGACTTTTTTTTTTTAACGTAAGATTTTTGGGTAGTAAATTTGTTGCAGCTCTACATGCCTCCCCCACTCCCTGCCAGCCACATACATTTATTTATTTATTTATTTATTTATTGCATTTGTATACCGCCCCGTAACCGAAGCTCTCTGGGCAGTTTACATAGGATCAAAATAATTAAAAACAATATACAAAAATTAAAATAGCAAAAACATACAACATACACACAATGCACACATACATTTAAAACCACTGCAACAACCCAAAAAGTTACAAAAAAAAAACACCAGGCTCCTGAGAGAAGAGGAAAGTCTTGATCTGGCACCAAAAAGATAACAATGCTGGTGCCAGGCGGGCCTCGTCAGGGAGATCGTTCCACAATTTGCTGCAAGCTTAGATAGTTTCAGTATTTTTCACCTCCTCACTAACCACCTTACCCCTCCCCATGTATCTTCCATCATAGTTTCCCACTGGAATCGAGTATAATAAAAGGGATTGTGTGTCTATCCATCTTTCAGTCCATCACCATCATAGTGACAAGTCCATATAATCTAGAGAAGTGAGACTTGGCATACATATTAGGGCTTACAGTAGGGGTGGGCATCTCCATGTTTTGTTTTGTTTTTGAAAATGCATTTGTAAATTTAATTTTTTTAATATGTTTCTGTGGCCATTTCTACACCAGGCTGTTTGCCTGGGATGGCCCCCGGCTGGTCCCTGTGCGCCGATCGTGTATATTAGGTACTTCCGGGATCTCCCTCTCTCCCTCCCTCTACACCCCTATTGTGTAGAAAGGGCCTGTGGTTGGAGCCTGTGAAAATACCTTCAGCCACTAGGGGCAGGCCTCCCTAACCAGCACCATACAGTTTGAAGCAGGGGGCCGAGCATCACGGTAGGCCGAGTATCACAGTTATATGCCTAACCCTTCCTGAGGGGCAGTCCCCCTCTGGAGAATGGAGTGGGCAGCCTCCTCCCACAAGGTGCATCTGGCAGGGGCCATGCCTAAGGTTGCCAACAGACATGGCTTCCGTCAGACAGGGTGGGTACTATGTGTCAAACTCTGGTTTGCCTGCAGGCTTTGCTGTGTCAATCTATGGGCTATATCAACCTGTGTGAAGCAGGGTACATTTGCTAGTTAGTATATAGTATATAATTCAGTACAGTAGCTAAACATCTTTCTCTCTCTCTGTCTCACGCACACACACACACACCAACTGTGACCAAAATACATACAGCCAATAATTCTTCATGTCACATCTTGCAGGAAAAGCACAATGTCTTTGTATGCTGTTTTCACAGAACGTTTTCTTCTCCTGGGTGTCTCTCCCTCCCCGTTCCCCATTGCTGCTGCTGCTGCTGACACCCACCCACCCCACTCTACACAAACCATCTCGTTCCTTTTAGAATCTACATCAGCCGAAGGAAAATCTCCATGGACTCTGACGGTTGTTTCTACAAAGAAAGCTGATTCCCCAAGCCACCCAAAACGTATGTAGCAAGAACTGTTGTGAAGGATAAATCAGCAGTTTTCAACTCTGCAAGGCCCAGATGAGATGATGTTTATATGCACAGACAGAAACACACAGCATATGCAACATTTCACATGTGGATCACTAGAATCCTTCTCTAGCTTTTCCCTAGTGTTTTCTCAGGCATTGGGCTTCATGCGATGGATTCCCAACCAATAACTTTATAAACTAAAAGTAGTGGTTGCCTTTTTGGTGTTGTTTTTCATCAGAGCAATAGAGAGCTGGTCTCCCTTTCATTGAAGGGTAAGCCCAGGCAGAGACCTTTTAGATTTCAGGTACCATTGCTCTCAGTTTGATTTGCAATTGGGTCCCAAACTGTGAGCATCGTTGTAAACAGTGGCTTTCCACCAAGCATTTTGATCATGTTTTGCACATGTGTATTCCTGAAATTCTGCTTAGAAAAGCCTGTCCGAAACTGGCAACCCCAGATGTGTTGGATTCCATGTGTTTGGAAAAGCTGTTTCAAGTAGTGTTTCAAGAATGTACCTGTGTGAAACATGACCGCAATAGTTATTTGCATGTGGGCTGGGAATTATAGGAAGGAGTGACCAGGTTGGTGAAGACTGACATAGAAAATGTTCCAATGGAGGGATCTTTTTTTCTTAGATCAGATCATGGACCTTAAAGTAGCCCAAGAGTAGGGAATCCAGGCGTTTTGGGGCCTGATGGACTCCCAACGAACACTCGACTCAGCTGACATTTGCAGGCAAAGCTGCAGGAATTTTCCTATATAAATAGGAATGTGTGATGCAATTTGCATGATTTCCACAAAGCAATGCCTCAGTTTGTACAAATGAAACAAATTATGGTTGAAATTTGCAATCACATGAATTGCACCCTGCAATTTGTGCACATTTCTAATTACATACATTCTTAAAAAATAAAATAGATGTGCACCCCACAATTTGTGCACAGTTCTGTTTACATATGATTATTATTATTAAAAAGGCCTGGAAAAATCAGCAAACTGGCCCAAAGTAATGCAGACTGAGTTATTGATGATGATGATGATGATGATGATGATGATGATGATGAATTACATTTCTATTCCTATGAATAGCCAAAGCTCTCTGGGTGTTTTACATAAGAGTATAACAATTAAAAATATATCCGAAATTTTAAACCATAAAAACATGCAGTATACATAAAAACATACATTTAATGTCGACTGTAGTGTACGGGTAGGTTCATGTTGGGAAAGGTGTTCCATCAGGTATTGTGGCTGGCTCATGGAGAAAGGAGCCAAAGTTGGGGGGCTGATGAAAGCTGAGTGATCTCCACTCTCCCCTTCCCGACAAGACAGATTCCTCCAACATCCCTATCCAGAAGACTTTTACTTCCCAAACTAGAGTCTACCCATTCTACCCAAATCAAAAACCATCCAGCACATTTTGCTCATAACCTCCAAGGATGCCTCTAAGTGTGTGTGTGTGTGTGTGTGTGCGTGCTTAAGGAGGACCATCCAGAGTGGAAGATAGTACAGATCCATTTTGTTCTACAGACCCAACAAAGTTTTTGACTAGTGATGGATGAGAAATTTGTTTCCATTCATTTTTTATGAGAACTTACCAAAATTCACAAAGGTGGAGGGGGGGGACCCATAAGATTTTCAAAATGTGAGAGTGAAAGAACATGAAACGGGCATATGTGTCTGGGCCAAAGGGTTTGAGTGCTTTTAACAGTATGAACTTGAATCCTTGCATATTCAACCATGTTAATCCTGAAATGGAGTTGTCACCTATTCCTTCAGGTAGCTTCCTCATCTTTAATAGCTATATGGAAGGCATGGACATCACGGTTTTTTCCATGTCGGTAATAGCTGTGCCTATTGAATTTGTTCAGTTCATATGAGTGAGAATTTCGTTTCACTTCATTTTTTGTTAATAATTTAAGGATTTTAAGAATTTACACAGAATGGAAAGAAGCTAAGAGTTTTAAAAAAATTGATGCGGGTGAAAGTGAAGCTGACACATTCATCCACCTTGGTTTCTGACAGTCCTGAGCCAATTGCCCAGGACACAAGGTACTGCTCTGTAAATGCTTTCCCTTTCACTATTTACCAGTTCATTTCTGTGATCAAGGACACAATTGACTTCTGAGCATGTGGGAACGCCGTTACAGGCTTGGAATTCTAATCTTTATATATTTTAATTTTAGTTATGTACGGGGTGAGAAATCCAGGGCAAGGGAGCTTGATTCAAAATATATTTCAGCATTGAGAGCTGAGAAAATTCCTATTTTCTAGAGCATTCTTGCTCAAGTTAAGCAACTTTTCTAGTTTCAGATGTCTTCTTGTTGGTTCTATTGAAGATAAATTGCCAAAAACAAAGAAACCAATAACCCCCAGTGCATTAAAAAAAATGTGCGTCAAGACTAAGATTTTAACCTGCCCATCACCTTACATGGCCAGAGGGTTGCATTTGACTTGATGTCTACTTGCAAGCTGCGTAGATGTGTCATATATCATGGGAAGAGTTGGATTCAAAGGATAAGAGAATTTCAGAGAAATTCTCATGCATTGAGTTCAGGGTTCTTGTGCCTACCTTACTTATGGGATGGTTGAGAATTGAGCACAAGAATCCTGTCTTTCATTGTATCATCAGCTCTCCAACAGCCTGAAGTCTCCTCTCTTTCCCACACTTCAATTAAATCTGGGGGGAGGCATCATGAAGTGATTCCTCCCATAGGCTTTTTTTTTTTAGATCATGGTGTGCAGGCAGCCTGAGAGGAAAAATGTGTAAAAGAGAGAATGCACACACACACACCACACCTCGTAATATGGTGGTTCAAAAACAGAGCCAAACAAAATTCAACATAAATTATAAAACAACCTGAGAATGAGGCAGAAAAAATGGAAGCCTCTTTCATGGAGCAGGAATACTTTCAGGAAATTGGAGGACAGATTAGTCCCATTATGTTCTCCTCATACCTGCTACAGGGCTATCAGAGAAAAAGTGATATTATACACATTTGGGAGAACATGTATCCACAATCAACTAGGGATGTCATGAAAATTAGACCATTTACGCCTGCAATGCTGCATAAATTGCTGGTATTTATGGCCTCTACTTTGCGCAAATTGTGATTTCCATAAATAGCAAATTTGTGGACATGTTCTTTGATGCAAACCACCACCACCACCTCCAGCAATTTGAACTACCTTATTATGAAGTACCTTAAGGATGGCAGATGAATCCATTTGGGTGGTGGAGCTTGATGAGATTTTGTCAGCTGGGCCTCCTGGACTCCATTCCATCTTCTGCTGGCTGGCTCAACTTAGTGTGCAATGAGTCAAGCCAGCTTGTGGAATTTCTAGGCAGGTTTCTTTTTTTTCTATTTTGATTTTTGCATAAAAGAACATTTGCACAAATTTCACCTGCAATTTGTGCAAATTTGTGTGAATTTGAATAACTTGTGTGTTCAGCTCACAAGTTATTCAAATTCACACAAATTATGGCCAAGACCCACCCACCCACTCCAAAAAAGTGTATGAAGTCTCTGGAATGCAGGGAAACAGTGTGGCTCAGCTCATAAAGGGAGCTGAGTCAGGCATGCCATGGAAGTCCAGAGATCCCCAAAAGGACCAGATTTCCCAGTGATGGACATCCCAAATTGTTTCTATGAATGGGTGAATGAACAATGCTCATGATCACTATGACACTCTGAACACCATCTTGCTGCTCATCTTGTGCTCAATTCCTGCTCATGTTTATGATCACTTCAAGCCTTCATCGGACATCAAATTTGCACAAATTTTCCCCAATTCATGCAACTTTCTACCAGAGACTAAACCAGAGTTGATTCCACCTACCAGTAGCCACCTGCCTCACTTCCTTTGGCAGGGGATCACAGAGAAGGACCCCCAAGGATGATCTTAGGGTAGGGTGGCCAGATAAAATCCAGGTCATGTAACTTTAACAGTTGTAGAGAAAAGGGAATTTCAGCCAGAGTCATTTGTATGCAATTAGTTCCTGGTGAAATTCCCTCTTCATCACAACAGTTAAAAATGCATGCACTATACTAGAGTGACCATATACAAAAGAAGACAGGGCCCCTGCAACTTTAACTGTTGTGATGAAGAGGAAATTTCACCAGGAACTAATTGCATATGAATGACACTGGCTGAAATTCCCTTTTCTCTACAACTGTTGAAGTTACATGGGCTCTGACCTGGATTTCATCTGGTCAGCCTATCTTGGGTCCAGGCAGGTACATATGGGAGGAGGCATCCTTTCAGATAACCTGGCCCCAAGGCGTTTAGGGCTTTGAATGTTAATACCAGCACTTTGAATCAGGCCCAGATCTGGACCGGCAACCAGTGAAGCTGGAAAAGGACTGGCATAATGTGGTCTTGTTGGCCAGTCCCCCTTGACAATTACCTGTTAGCTTTACAAAATACCTGCTCCTAGCAGATGAAAACTTCTAGAACTTTTTTGTTGATATGGATCAGCACAGGTGCCTGCAATTTTGGAGTCTTCTTGGGAACCTGGCGATGGCTACTGTCATGCTGGGTGTCCTGCACTTAAAAATGTACCACTACACCATTGTGTATGATACATGGGCTTTGGATTATATTGGAAAGAGATCTCCCTGCATCACCTGATGTTGAAGGAAACAGCTTTAACTGCACCTCTCATGGTAGCATTTCCAGATCTTCAACAGAGACGCTTGTCAGACCGCACAAAACAGAATAAAGTGAAAACAATGGTTTTCTGATGACATTATTAGAGGAAAGTATAAGGTCAATTATGCATGATTGAAGCATGTGTTTTTTCCCACCAATCATTAGCAATTATTTATCACACTTTTTAGAAGGGAGGGAGAGAGAGAGAGAGAACGAAAGAAGATTGGAATATAACTTTAATAGCCTCATAATTTTGGACTTTGTCATTAAAATTAATGATATACTTAATGTTCTATGTGTTCTGAAGTCCTGATCAGTCTTTCTCTCTCCCTCTTTACCCCTCCCCCATATCATTACTAATAGAACATTTTAATGGCTCTGATTTCCATCACTTGGAGATGGAGTCCTAAATATAGACAGAAAATATTCCATCAAAGTAGCCCCTAAATTATTCAGCCCCAGAGCTTTTTAAAAAAAATGTTGGAAGGGAACTCCAAATGAGGGATTGAAAAATGGTATGCATTTCATGAAAGAAGCAAAGAAAGGAAGAAAGGAAGAAAGAAATCCCATTTTGACAGCTTTACTTTCACACTTTTGATGAAGTCCAGTTGCTGTGCATGGTATAAATTGTTTTTGTATTATTATTATTATTATTATTATTATTATTATTATTATTATTATTATAGAACTGGCAAGGAAAGGACAGTGAAGACAAGCCAGAAATGTGGTAAAAGTTCCACTTAAGCCATGGATGGTCTTGTGGGTATTGGTAAGGATACTTCTGATGTCTTTCTAATCCAAATCTCTCCCTGAATTTTGGATTTTTGAATTACATGGCCTTGTTTCTGAAATGGAATTAGTCAATACCTGGGATTAAGAGAGTTTTGTTTTTGCTTGCAAAACATGCAAGCATGCCCCCATTCAAAGTTCTGAAGGAAAGTGCCAACACCTGTCTGCTGGAAGTATTCATGAACTCGCAACTTGACTCGCACAGACCATCTGCATACTAGTACTGTATTGCTCAGTATCAGTTTTCCTGTTTTTCAATGGGCATCCATTGGGCATTCAGGCTGTCTGAAAGAGTGTATTCTTCCATAACAGCCTGCCCGTGCTCTGAGATCTTCTGGGGAGGCCCTTCTCTCAGTTCCATCAACATCCCAGGCACGCCTGATGGGAACGCGGCAGAGGGCTTTCTCCATGACTGCTTCGAGGCTCTGGAACTCTAAGGAAGCCAGACTGGCTCCCTCTGTGCTACACTTCCAGAGGAAGGCAAAACTTTTTTTATTCCAGCAGGCTTTTGGAAATACTCTGGACCTGTGTTAATGTATGGTGTTGGTGTTGTTTTTCAATTTGTTACTGCTTTTAAAAATTTTAAATGTTTTTTACTGTAGGTAACGATTTTAACTTTTGTAAACTTATATTTTTATATTTGAATTTTTACCACCTTGAGTCCCAGCCCTGGGAAAAAGGCGGGATAATAATAATGATGATGATGATGATGATCATCATCATCATCATCATCCAGAAAAGCTGGGCACGAGGCCAACTGGGAGCCCATTGGACTCTCACCCCAATCCACTTCCCCTGCTCACTCCCAGCTGTTGCTCTCCCTCACCTGCCTGCCCACCCATAGGACTTCCCTGGGACCGCCACATGAACCACTTTAACAATGATATATTTCGATGCCACTGCTCCCCTCACTCACTCCCAACTGCTCCTCCCTCTCCCTGTCAGCTGCTCCCCCCTGCTCCCAGCTGTGTTTATATATCCTGTTGCTAAGCAGCACAAAGTTCTTAGCTCAGAAGGCCAATGGGTGGAGCCAGCATGTTGCTTAGCAACACATAGTTCTTCTCATAGCTCGGAATCTCCAGTGAACAAAGTTCTTCTCTCGGCTCAGACCCTCCAGCATGCCATGCATTTCCACATGCCATGTGTTGCTTTAGTGTGATAAATAGATAGATGAACATGTGCTCATGTTCTTCTCATTCTCAATCACCAGTTCAATTTGCACACATTTCTAATTTGCACATGTCTTCTCAATATCCTGAACCAGCCCCGGCTTAGTCAATGGAAGAAAATTGCACAAATTAGGAAACATGCATAAATCTTCTGTTTGATTGTTGCTCAATTTGAGCAAATTTTCCTTTTGCGCTGAGCGAGCAGTAATCACATATGCGAATGGAAACTGGGCATGATCCGGAACACGAGTTGGGATAATCTTGGCTGTCTCAAACATTGCTCATTTGCCCAGCTCTAATCAATACAAGTCTGCATGTTTCACTTTCTTCCACATTCATTAAAAAGAATATATCCATTCTTTCCTGAATATGAATAACTTTGCAAATTTTGGTAAATTCTAATCAAAAATGAACTGAAATGAAATTCTCACCCATCTGCATCAGCCGAATTAAATACACACATCTACCTCCAGCATGGAGAGGACTGCGATATATCTACTGACGTATAACTGCTAAAGAGGAGCCTGTAAAAAAAAAAAAAAATACATAGCAACCCGAACAGGGATGAATATGCAGAAATTCAAACCCAGACATTTAAGAGCTAAGCACTGTATGCCAAGGTGGATGAACCTGTCAATCTTTCTTTCTCTCACATGCATTTATTTGAATCTCAATTTCTTTCCTCCCACCCCTACCCCCCAAATATGGAGAACATTGCACATTTTGATTTTTGATTTTAACCAAAACCAAACTGCAATGAAATTTTTGCCCCTCCCTATTCAATACACTGGGAATCTTCTGCTCCTCCGTATTTTATTTCTGGATTTTGGACAAAGCACATTGCATACCCAATTTGTCACAGCTTTCAGTTCCTTCATTTGCTCTGTGTCTTCCTCCTGCATTGATTAAACGTTGCAATAAAAGGCAACCCTGATGTCATTGATTACACATACAAACCCATCAATCCAAGGCAACTTTTTCCCCCCTGTTCATGAGGGTCAATACAGTGATTGGTGTGATGTCATGCCACTGCACAGCCAATCAGATTTGGCCATCTGATGAAATCACTGAGTGGGGGGGGGGGGGGGCAAGTGAAGTCAATTAAAGGCAAAAGCATGTCAGGGATTACCAAACATCATTGAAAAGGGAGGCATTTCTAACACTGCAAATGTTCACAATAAACGGTGTACCTTTGCACAAATTAGCCCTTTCAGCTTTGTTTTCTTTTCAGAGGCCTGTTCAATGGGGTTTTCAGTGGCTGAACGATTACATACATTTTCCCAAGCAAGGTATCATTATTTACAAAAAGATACAAAGTCCCACTCACTTCACAGACCTAGATCTCTCCTTCCCCTCCATCTTGCAATAAGTATTTCCTAAAGAATAGGAATAAATAACTGTAGATGAAATGAACGGCAACTCAAGGGGGCAATGAAACAGCACCAGCCTGAACTATAATCTTCCAACTGTAAAATGTATAGCTTGTTTTCATTTTGTATTTCGCAAAACGCAATTGACTCAAGTTAACCAGCTCAGGAATAAAAACGCGGTAAGACGTTAAATGACAGCAAGGTGGTACGAGTCTCAGGAAAGTGAATGCACTTGGAATAAAACAAAATGGGGTTCTGTAACCCACCGGGGAAGTTGGTTGATGGTAAGGGTTGAATTACACTCCTTTAACCAAGAGGGATTCTTTTTTTGCACAGAAATACACAGGGAATTTCCACACATTTCACTGGGGTGTGCTTTAAGGGACCCAGAAAAAGTGTTAATAAAAAAGAAAATAAAAAACATTTCTTTGTTTCAATACAATCATACAGTTGGAAGGAACCTCAGAGATCATCTAGCCCAACCCTCGGTTCAATGCAGGTTCTGCAGTGGCCATCCAGCCTCTGCTTCAATACCTTCAGTGACGGAGAACCTGCCACCTCCTGAGGCAGAGTCTGTTCCACTACTGAACAGCCCCCAGTATTAGGACATCTCTCCTAAAGTTTTGCCAAAATCCACTTCCCTGTGATTTGCACCCATTGTCTCTAATCTTACCCTTTGAAGCTACTGAGAAGAAGTCCACTCTATCTTTCCTGTGACAACCTTTTAGATAGTGGAGACCACCATCATGTCTCTTCTTAATCTTCTCTTCTTTGGGTTATATGCACCCAGCTCTTTCAACCATCCCTCACCAGATGTGGTTTCCAGCCCCTCACTATCCTGGTTGCTTTCCTCTGCTTTCCTCTGGATATGCTCCAACTAGAGATGTTGTGAGAGTCTATTTGGGTCTCTGGCAGCAGTATGGACCTGCTCCTGAGTACTCGCAAGCGCCATTAGCTTGGAGGGGTAGAAATGTGCAATTTCCAGACCCTCTGAAAACTGTGCATATCCCTTCCACCCCCCATGCCAATGGGTTGCCTTAATGGGTAATTTAGCTTTGTGTGGAGGGGGAGAAAGGTGCAATTTCTGGACCCGCTGGAAATCACCCATCTCCCCCTTTTGTGCCAATGACAGCTGCCATTACTGTGGATGGGGGGAAGGGCAGGTGGGTACCAAGAAGAGGCTCGCGTGAGTGGTGGGGTAAGAGCTCAAGGAGCGGACGGGGGCCAATTTCAGCGGACCTGGTTCCAACTTCTCAATGTCCTTCTTAAAACGGGGCACTCCAAACTGGCACACTATTTCAAATGCAGCCTGACTAATGCAGAACAGAGTGGAAGTATTGCTTCCAGTGATCTGAATACCCTGGTTTGATTAATGCTGTCCAAGATTGGATTAGCTTTCTGTCTGCAGAGCCGCAATTTTTATTCAATAACGAATGATTGGAGAATATGAATGTACTTTGTGGAGAAAGCCTACCCATCTGTAAGCATTTGCAAAATGCAGTGTTTTTTTAAAAAAGTGTACTTTAAGGTGTGCTTTTTGGGGAAGTGAGCAGTTTCACTCTTCTTCTTCTTCTTCACCATTTTTTGTCCTCTTGCAAAGACTCCAAGGTGGCTCACATAGTCCTCCTCCTTTCCATATTATCCTCACAACAACCCTGTGAGGGAGGTGAGGCTAAGAGTCAGTGACAGGCCCAAATTCCCCCATCTCGGCAGGAGGGCTTGGAATCACGACTGCATGCAACCCACCTAACTACCCCAGTGCAGGTGGGAAGGTTCCATCCTAGTTCCAGAGAGACCATCCAGTTTCCTTTGAGGGGGCTGAGCATGATGTATTTATTTATTTTGTAGTAGATTGGCATCGGCATGCACCAATTTCCACCTACTCCATACTGTAAATCAGCAGCATTGTACCCCAGACCCTCTAGGCCAAATCAAACCCTTCTGGGTCCAATTCTGGTGCAACAGGGTTCCTGATGTGGCTACACATACTTTCCACTCATCACTGATCATTGGGTGGTTTCCCAGATGTTGTGCTTTTTTTTTTCATTTCAGAACATTGGAATGCCTCTCCTATAGCTGGATACTGACAGTAAGCAGAAATAAAGTGGTATTTTTGGGCCCACCAATTTTGCCTGTGGCCCTCAACCCCCACCAGAATGCACCCTCCACAAGAGGTTCTCCAAAATGGAATTTGTCCCTTGGGCTGAAGAAGTTTCTCCACCCCTGTGATAAATCATGGATTGGGTTCAGAGGAGGACAATGCAGATGATCAGGGGTCTGGAAACAAAGCCCTAAGAGACTGAAAGAACTGGGCATGTTAAACCTGGAGAAGAGAAGACTGAGGGGAGACATGATAGCACTCTCCAAACGCTTGAAAGGTTGTTATTCAGAGGAGGGCTAGGATCTCTTCTCAATCAACCCAGACTGCAGGATGCGGAATAATGGGCTCAAGTTACAGGAAGCCAGATTCTGGCTGGACATCAGGAAAAACGTCCTGACTGTTAGTTAAGTTCAACAAAGGAACCAATTTTTGTAGGATAATTGTTTGGCACAGCACTAGTTTAAAAGGGGATTGGACAAACTCTTGGAGGAGAAGGATACTAGTCTTGACTTCTGATGGCCATGTGTGAGATACCAGTATCTGAGGCAGTATGCTGGGGAACATGGGTGGGAGGATGCTATTGCACTCATATCCTGCTTGTGGGCTTCCCGTTGGGAGATTGGGTTGGCTGCTGCATGAACAGAATATTGAACTAGATTGATCTTGGTCAGATCCAGCATTGCTCTTCTGAGTTGTAGCTTCCTCTCTGTTCAGTTGATAGCATGTTTATTATCCATACTATTCCTTATCCATATTAAATCTCATAGATGTACCTTACAATACATTTCTTCATATGGAAAAGGATACATATCACACTCGTCTCTTATCAAATGTAACTGTGATGTGTATTTTTATCCACACAAAGGCGCATATTGAAAAGTACATCTGTGAGATTTAATATGGATAAGAAATAATACAAGAGGCATCAATATTGTAAAAAGGATAACTGTACTGTCAATACCCAGTTGGAATCATGGGATAAACACATACAGGGGCAAGAGAGAGAGATTAGTACCAAGTATATCACCATTAGTGCTCTTATTTAATGAGGAATCATTTAATTTGGTCATGCCGTCTAAGCTCTTTGAGATATAGAAGATGTATAATAATGTTTCATAGATTTATACATCTTCCAGGAGGGCCAGGATCTCTTCTTGATCAACCCAGAATGCAGGACACAGAATAATGGGCTCAAGTTACAGGAAGTCAGATTCCGGCTGGACATCAAGAAAAGCTTCCTGACTGTTAGAGCAATACGACAGTGGAACCAATGACCGTGGGAGGTGGTGGGCTCTCCCACATTACAGGTATTCAAGAGGCAGCTGGACAACCATCTGTCAGGTATGCTTTCAGGTAGATTCCTGCATTGAGCAGGGGGTTGGGCTCGATGGCCTTATAGACCCCTTCCAACTCTTACTATTCTATGATTCTATGATTCTAGGATATAAAATGGTGGTTTATATCATGTGAAGAAATTGTCAATAAAATGGAATTTAGAGAGCTCCATTTTGTTCCAATATGTATGACTTAGATTTTTTTTTTTCTGGCATAGACACAAAGATTTAAAATATCATAATCTGAGACCTTTTACATGTATTCAAAAGATAGTTACAGTGAGTAAAAACATATTAGCCCTTTTCAGGCATGGCTCCAAAAATTAGCCCTATGAACATCGACAAAACTTGATTGTCAGATATCTAGAAGATCTTCACTTTTATGCTGATGGAGAAATGCACCAGTGCCAGAAGCAAGATCAGAAATCCAGATGTGGAGAATTTCAGAAGCATCACTGTCTTCAGACTGCTTTGACAAAATCAGCATCAGGTTCATTATGACTTTGACACTTTCCAGGTGATGCAGTTTTAACGGCAGATGAACAGAATTCTTGTGGGGACATGCTTTTCAAACTTGGGTTGTCCTTGGAGAGCAATTGTGGTTGTGTTTTCTCCTACAACGTTTCTTTCAAAGTTCTGTTGCAGCTCTGTTCATCATTTCCTCCCTCCCAAGCAAATAAAAGGGACTCTCTAAACTGTGGTGCAAAGTGTGTGTGTGTGTGTGAGGGGGGGAAACTCGTATTGTTAGAGGCTGAGAAGAGGAAAGCAATGAGAACTGGCAATCCCTGCCAAGCTATCTTGGCATTTGCAGGCAAACATCTCTCTGCAAACTAGAACCGACATCTGCCTGTCGTTAAAAATCCATGGCCCGAGAATACAAAATCTCACAGACAGTATTGCTGTAAGCAGAGGGCAATGAAGAAGAAAAGGGAAAGAGCTGGTTTGGGGGTGAATAATTCAGAGATGGACACAAAATGGATGCCCCAGACCACAGTTTGACTCAGCCTGTGGGACAGGAGAGCAAAGAAAGAGAGATTCCTCTGGTCCCAGGACCTGACTCCTACAGAGGTTGGTTTTAGCTTCACCTTCCTGATTCCCAGTCCTGCTCTAGGAATTTACCAAAGTTTACACATTTCTCCATATTCACAACAAAATCTCTCTCTCTCTCTCTCTCTCTCTCTCTCTCTCTCTCTCTCTCTCTC
This sequence comes from Anniella stebbinsi, assembly GCA_029215795.1. Taxonomy (NCBI): domain Eukaryota; kingdom Metazoa; phylum Chordata; class Lepidosauria; order Squamata; family Anniellidae; genus Anniella; species Anniella stebbinsi. Next base: position 407,464,259 of record JARDYH010000001.1, on the reverse strand, counting down.
TCGGAAGCAACTAAGACTGGTAGATTCATCCAAATAGGTCTAGGTCTATGGAATCACATGTGTTTGGACTTCTATGAATCCAATGCTCCAATTCCATGGCAGACCAGCTTTTCCTGAATCACATAGATTTTGTAGATTTGCTGACAAAAAAAAATTCCCAAATTTTATGCAAATTCAGTCACAAAAAAATACATTTTTAAAAAAAACTGCTGAAAATGTGCAATTTTCCCCATAGGCAAAAGCATGGAAATGCACATTTTGAGGGGACTTGCACATTTCGAGGAGGAAATTGTGCATTTTTGCAAGTGTGAATTTGGGACACCGGGGGGAATCAAATTCTGCCAATGACTGGAAGAAAAAGGATTTGACAAAACCGGTAAGTCCCTGCCCAGAGCTTTAAGTACTTAGCTCTTAGAAGTCTGGGGTTAAATTGTGGTTGATAACTCTCTCCTTTTCTTTTCCTGACAGGCTCCTCAACATTAATAGCATAGTTCCCAAAAATGAGTTCAGCATCTTGGACAGCTCCTTTTTGAGTTCAGGCTGGTTCTGATGAAACCCACTGGAAACTGGAAGTTGTTCTGATCCAATGGGCCTCTTCTTCCATCCTTTTGTAACAAAGGCAGAACTTTGTGTGATAATGCAAGATAGAAAGAAGAGCCAAGTAAATGAAAACAAACTGCTTAGCTCACCTACATTCTGACTTGCACTCAATCCATGCTGGCCCTCACCCCCTCCAAAGCCTACCCCCTCATCAAATGGAAGAGATTATCTCTTTAAAGACATACATGAAAACACACACACACACACATAGGCCTTTAGGACTGTATTTTTGCTGTAGCCCTGTATTTCAATTACCTGCCGGAGATGACTTACCTCAGTTTCTAAATTATTTAAAATGTGCTTTTCTATAAAACTGCCACTGTTCATTTGGCACTGGGATATTGACGCTTCTCAGGAGGCATGTGAAGGAGCAAAATAAAAGAAATATTGAAAGGAGGGATAACCCAGTGTTCGGTAGAATTATGTCATCATGGGGAACAGAACGCAGTATCTGTGTTAGAGATGCTTTCAATATTCATCTCAGACAAATGTCTCCCCTGACTTATAGGATCATGGAAGGTTCCTCCATGGATATGCTACAAGAAACCTGCCACTAAGGCATCCCTGATGGGTAGTCATCTAAAGATACCCCAATGAAGGAGAATCCACCACCTTCTGAGGCTGGCCAGTCCATTATCAAACCTCTTGTATAGTTCGGAAGTTCTTAAGGACACGGGATGAGTCCTCCCAGTGATTATACAAAATCTTATTTCTTGCACTTTGAACACCTTGGTTCTGATGAAGGATGTTGTGAGTGCCTGACTGGGTCCAAGAGTCCAGTGAGCTCCTCAATGCCTGGCCTCACTCACCCAGCCGCTCGTGCCCCCCGGACCTGGCCATACAGCTGACGAGTGGGTTCGTCCCCCGCTCGTCCCCACAGCAAACTGCCATTTGAGTAGAAATGGCAGCTCAGGGATTTCCGTAACAGTAATGTTGCACAAATGGTGGCGGTGAAGAAGCAATTTACGCAACATTACAGGCGCAAATGGAGCATTTATGCCTGTAATGTTGCATAAATGGGCTTCTTTGCACAACATTACTTTTATGGAAATCCTGAGCCACCATTTCTATGCAAATGGCGGCTTGCTATAGGAACGGGTGGTTGCTGGACACATTCGGCAGACGTGTGTCTGCTCGGGAGGGCGTCTGGGAGGAGGGTTAGAGGCTCAGTGTGTGTCCACAGGGACCGGACAGAGGTAAGTCCATCCAGTCCTAGCTCAAATTCTACACTCCAGTGCAACAAAAAAGAAAATTGTTCCATGATCTATCTGACTGTTCTTCAGATATTTCAAGACGGCAATACATCACCTTCTTAAATATCGATTCCCCAGACTAGACGTGCATACCCAACTCCTTCCTCTTTTCCAGATTAACTGGGCCATGGAAAAGAAAGCAAAAGGATGTGGAAGAAAGTGAAACTGAGTTGTTCATTCATTCATTCATCCCTGCTTCCAGTGATGCAGCTAGGGTTGGACTTTGGCACCAAAGTACCAGGTCCCAGGGCTCAAGAGGGTGAATGAGCACCCAGAGAGTAGCTGGCGATGAGGGCATCCGAGCGGCAGAACCAAACTCTATTTTGGTCCTGTAGTCATGATGATGCTATGATTTGAACCCAAAGTGCAAAACTGCAGAATGTATCTTTTAAATTACTTTTAATCGTGGCTGGCCAACAGTTGGGTTGTTTTTCCAATATAGAAGGAATATAGACGCAGTCATAAAGCATGGAATGGCAATAATGAGGGAAGGGAAATGGTAGTTGTGTGTTTCACAACTGAAGAAATATGCTTGGCCATCTAATGGGAGCCTCCGTAACAACATAAAATCCAGAGTGTAAAATTACCTAATTGCACCACTGCTTACTCCAGGGTACTTGGTGCTCTCGGCTGCTTGTGACATGCAATGACTGGATGCCTCACTAGCTATCATCGCTGAGTTACAGCCAAGCAAAATGATGAGAAGGCTGGGACCAATAAAGTTCCCTTTCAACCCAGTGACAAAGTTTTGAGATTCTCCATCAATTAGGGACTGTTGAGAGCTCAGTTAATGGGGAGTTGATGATGAATTTCTTCTTTTCCTCTGTCATTTCCCATTGTGGTGCTGCCAACTAGGGATGTCCATCACTGGGAAATTGACACTGTCTGGGCTCACTGGATTTCTGTGCCATCCCCTGACTTTCTTCCAGAGCTCAGCCCAGGATTCAGTTGCAGCACCTCACAGGCTTCTGGGAGATGTCTGGAAGAGGGTCCTTCTCATGAGGAGCCTTCCTTTGCAATGGGTAGCCCTTCACACCTGGGTTCTTCTGGAGATGACACTACTCTGTCTCTGACTCTTTGGGAATGTCTACACCATCCATTTATCCCAGGGTCAGCTTGAGGTCGTCCCTGTGCATCCAGGTGACACACAAGGGATCCCAGGGTCCACCGGGGGCAACCACTCACTTTCTCTGGGATAAAATGGATGGTGACTAGATGCTGGGGGAGGATCCCAAAAGCCAGAAAGCCTGAGATCCTCTCCCCCCATCACAGAAGGCTCATAGGTGTAGATGATCCCTCTGTCTTATAGATGGAGGAAGCACCCATAACCATCTCTCTCAAGAGTTTAGATTTTTCCTGGCCTTCTGGCATGGACTCAACCTTGATGATCTGTGTCTCTGGGAATTTCTAGCTCCTCCTCTGAGAAGTTCCATTGGGAACATCATACATAGAGTCTTGTGATGCCAACTCATTTCTACTAGGGCTGTGCATGGATCCAGATCTGGATCCTGAATCTGGAGTGGATCAGGCTGATCCAGGCCTCCTGGATCCAGATCCAAACCGGATCGGATTGGGGCAGGATTGGATCTGCAATCCAGATCCGATTCAGATCTGGTCAAAGCACTCCCTCTTGCTCTCCCCCTCCCTCCCCCACTCTCCTTGCTTACCTGCTGATGACATCACCTGACACGAGTGGAAAATGCAGTTGCACACAACGAGGAGAGAGGACAACGGCAGGATGATGTGGAGGAGCCAGCAGGTAAGCATAGAGAGCGGGGGGGAGGGGGAAAGTGGGAGGGAGTGCAGTGCACGAATCCAGATCAGATCCAAGTCAGATCGGATCGGGCCCAATCCAGACCTGACAGATCCGGATCCGGATCGGATCGAGGGGTCTGTGCACAGCCCTAATTTCTACTAGGAGTATATAATAGAAATCACCAAGAATGAAAGCTATTTCTGAAAACATTCATGAAAGGTAATTTTTGAGCAAAACTATGTGGACATCAAAATGCACAGCGAGTCCTGGTAGATATCCAAATCCCTAGCCACCCTACCCAAGTCATGGTGTCCTTCAATTACTTATCAGCTCAGTTCCTCACTTATTAAACAGGAATAATACAAATCTAACTTGTAAGGTTGTTCCAGGGATTGAAGATAGATTTTGCAAAGCCTAGTAAATTAAAAGTCCTATACAGATAGATAATAACAGTTCTATTTATTTTTTTCAGCACATGAGATAAACTATTATCTCTCCTATCCATTGCAGGGTTTGCCCTAAGGGGTATTGTTTTCCCTCTCTTTAGAATGAGCAGGGTTGTACCTTTGAAGAAAGAAGCCCAGCGCCTCTGATTTTGCTAGAATATTAGTTCCCTATATTTTCTCCCTGATAAAAGCTGAGAAATGCAAATAATAATAATAATAATAATAATAATAATAATAATAATAAAATTTAAAAACCAGTGTTGTTGATCTAAGAGGGTCTCAGACAAGGCAGAAGATCATTAGAGAGATTCTTGGATTTCTGTCGCGGCAAAGGCCACTTGTGTCATCTTCAGCATCTGAACGAGGTGCCCACGTTCACCTGCACAGACTGAAACCTTCCTAAGGGTCAAAGTATAAATTGAATCGGCTGTTAGGTCAGACTACAACAGGAGGGGGGGGAGCCTTTGTGCGAAGCAACAAATAAATAAAGCAAGGATTGAGTCCATCCTTCTCTTTCAGGCTGTTGGAAACCTGTATATAGTTCTATAGTTCAGTGTAAGCAAAAGACGCAAGTGTTTTCATGCATGTTTTCCCCCAAATGTATACACCAATTGTGTGCATTATTGCAATGCACTTATTCTTCTCCTATTGATTAAAGTTTATGTGTATGCATTTGTTGAATGTACATATTTTTTCCATGCTGATTTTTCAGATGTACAAATGCTGTCAAACACATTTTTCTTTTTCTTTTCTTTTTTTGGCCCGCAAATCTCATGGCAACTTTGGACATGGAAGGACTTTCAACTACAGTGCAGAGAGTGCAAACCGGGCAAGACCTTGATCAAAATGGAACTGAAACTTTGGGGAGCTCAAGCTTTGCTAATTTGCATATCCCTTGTCCTAGGTTCAATCCCCGGGCTCTCCGGGTAGGAATGGAAAAATACCTGCCAGAAAACCCCAAGATCTGCTGCATTAAGCATCAATTATACTGGACCAGATGGACCAGAGGCCTGATTCAGTATACAGCATCTTTCTATGTTCCCTTAGAACATTGCAAAAATATGTCTCTTTTTTTCTACCCCCTGTGAGACTTTATCCTGGCCCCTTTGAGGCTGTTGCCCCTGTCCAGCCTTTTCTATCTGGCCCCGCAGCTCCACCGCACAGCAACCTGGCCTCAGACAAGCCTCTATGTTCCTGCTGCCACCAGTACTTTCTTCAGGTACACCTCAATGACCACACCAGTTGAATGAAATTAACAAGATTTATTAACATCAGAGTATTGTGTGCACAGTAAGCTTATTGGTGTCCTCAGTTTATTTGCGTAGCAGTTTCAAGTACAATGCTTATATGTTTCAAACTGTTCTTAAAGCTAAACTGTTTCTTCTCACGATACTCAATCAATCAAACACCTCATCAGATACTCTCTCTCTCTCTCTCTCTCTTCCCTCTCCCTGCTCAACCCACAATCAACCGCCCTTGTTTCAAATCAACCCTGTCTGGCATATATATATATATATATATATATATATATATCACACCACATTCGCTTCCCAGCTCCTCCCACTCTCCCACACCCCACCAATCCAGGCACTCCAAACAACTAGCCAATCAGCACTCACTTACCATTCATTCCATACTCACCCAGACTTGCAACTCCAAACAGTGAGTACACTCCGGCTTAGTCATTCACCCCACTAGTTATAATTCTTACTTTCTAAAGACCTATAACTAAATGCATCTCCCAATAATAACTTCTGCACCACATTCACATCCCTAAACAGTAGAACATCACATTTCCTCCCCACACCTTGAATTGAAGCAGAGTAAGCCTCTTTGGTCTTAAGTGGCATACGCAACATCTAAAGTCTATGGGAATGTGTCCTTGAACATGCGCAAAGTTCAGTGTTCCAAAGTCTTGAACATGCACAAAGTTCAATATTTCATGGGTTGTGTTCTTGGGCACTCACAAAGTCCTTGCCTCACCGGAACACTCTGGAAAGCTGTCCTTCTTTCTTCTCACCTGCGCTTGTCGGTGTTGTTGATCTCATCTCCACCGCACCTGGAAAGTCCATCTGCAATTATGTGACACCCCCCTCTACAAAAACATAAATTCATGAATTAACTATATCCACAGTCTGCTCAGCCTAAGGATGGATGGAGTCACCCCAGTCTATCTCGCTCACTGCTTGCCAGGCCCAGTGAGCCATTGGGGGTCTGTGAGTGCCCAGGACACAACATGCAGCCAGCCAATCCCCAAGGATCTGCCATTTTGTGTAAAAATAGTGGTTCATTCTTTTACACAAAGGGTGGCCATAAAGCACCCAGTTATGCAAGGTGGCTTTACAGCTGCCATTTCTGTAAACGGCCTTTTACATAAAAGAATGAGCAGCCATTTTTATGCAAAATGGCGGCTCCATGGATTATTGTTGACCGAGTTGGGCAAGCACAGCAATCTGCAAACTGGAGTTCGGGAGGCTGAGCACGTGGGAATCCGCTGCACTACACACACACCCTTGTACTCCCACAACATCCCGAGTTCAGCCCTTTCACTATAGAGGTACTTTGACATCAGCAGTAATTGACTTTCTGCTCTCATATCTCACATTGCTCTGCTGTTGTATCCATGCTCTTTAATTTCAGTGCCACCATTACCAATTTTTCAATTTCCCTTTTCCCGACATGAACCTACCCAAACGCTAAGTTCAACATCTAAGGTCCTTCTCTGAGTGCCTACTCAGAGGTTGGTAACAAGGGAGAGAGCCTTCTCTGTGGTGGCCCCCCAATTGCGGAACGATCTCTCTGACATTGTCATTTTCTTGGTGCCAGGTCAAGACTTTACTCTTCTCTCAGACATTTAGCAATGTCTAATGAGCATGGGTCTGTTTTATTTTTTAGGCTTACAGATTCTTAAGGTATGATAGTGGTTTTAAATGTATGTGTATATCGTATGTTTTTGCAGTTTTAATTTTTGTATATTGCTTTTGTACATAGCTTTGGCTATGGGGCGGCATACAAATGCATAATAATAATAATAATAATAATAATAATAATAATAGCAATAATAATAATAATTCCCCAGGATGCGCTTAGAGTAGTCAAAAAGGGGGGGCTGCAAGACAGGTCCAATCAGCCCCCCCAAATAAAACAAATTCCTACTTGACCCCCAAACAATCAGTCATGTGGTTTCCATGGGGAGTTACACTGCTTCCTTTAGGGTGGGGTTCGGGGTACCCCCATTTTTGGAAGAAGGTCAGTGTTGGGTGAAACAGCTTTAAATGACCCCTTAAGCCCACCCCCAGCTTATGTGTTGACCCTGTGCCCATCTGCACACTTCTGCCTTTCACCCCACTGCCCCCAGGGGCTGACACAAAGCCGCCTCCTCACCCTGAAGCCTGTGCTGAGTTCTGGGGAAAGGGGAGTGGCATTAATGACAAACATCATAAAGGCAGAGCATTACATACAATAAGTTGGGGTGGGGAGACTCAGTGAAAAGTCTTCTTAAACAGCCATCGCTTCTCTAGCTGCTATACCAGCATTTCTGTCTCTCACACACAAGGGGTGAATTTGGTAGGATAAGCAAGAAATCTGGGATGCTGATGGGAAGCCGAAGGAATCAAAGTCACAACCTCCAAAGGCAACTGCCATGCAATGCATGGGATCAAACAGATTTCAGTGCTGTCATGGGGCCAAAGACAGCCTGATCTTCTTCTGACAAATTAGCATTGACTGAATCTCTTAATCTGAAATTGTGTCCTGGTGGGTGGGGGGACCCACATGTGGCAAGACGTTGAAGATAAAGTGATTTTTTGAACAGAGCTGTGGCTGGTAGCTGAGGGACGGGGGAATGCAAGAACTGCTGTTTAAGGTAAAATCTACAGAACACATTTTTCTCCATGCTGTGTTCGCATACAGAAAGACAACTTTCCATATCCATCTCCAGCTGAATAACAGTGTTTTGCTTCTGGTCGGGGGTGAGAAGAAACAGTCTGATTTTTTTGATAAAAGGCAAAGTTATGAAGAAAGAGCTTACCAGAGATGAGGATAGAGGGCTTTAACAAAAAGTGCATCTGTTTCTGCTAGTTTCTGGCAGCTAGAGATAGCCCAGTAATAAATTAGGGGAGAGCTATTACTAGCCGAGATATGGTAAAAGAAAATTAACTTTCCTATCTAGGCTTGCTGTTATCTGGTTGATCAGCAAAGAGACCTGAACTGGACAGGAAGAGAGACAAATGCTAAGAATAGATAATTGAAAAAAGCAACATATAGTTCAAGGAGTTTGGCTATTCCCCAGGTCTGGATTTTATAGGTGAAGCCAAAATACAGGTCAGGTGGCAAGTGGATGACAGAACCACATCCCTGTGGGCCTGGATGGAAGATCAAGCCATAATTATGGCAAGCAGAGGATTTGAGTATTGCTGTTCTGCAGGTGAGTCAAGGTTTACCATCCCACGGAGGGAGGTGTAGCTCAGAAAAGGGAACCGCCTTGAGACTTGAAGAGGCCATGCATGGCTACATAGGTATGCACTGGGGTGGGGCTTGGGTGCCTCCGGCAGGCCCTGCCGATGACATTGTGGTCCAACAATGCAGCAGTGTAAGTCTGGGCAGGATGGGGCAGAGCTACCTCCTCAAGAGTAGAGGAAGGAGACCTCAGTCCATCTGCGCACACACCCTGGACCACCTGTGGAAGTACTTCTGTGCTGAAAAGTTATTCCCTGTTGTCTCCCCACACGACAATTCTCAGTCAATTTGATAGGAAAGGAATTGCTTTCAAAAAGCAGTTGGAAGGAGGAGAAAGTGTCATGGATGGGGTTCAGGCATTCCATAGACCCACAGACCATTGTGTTTCTTTGTTTTCACTTTCCAGGATTTTATGCAAATTTAGTCATAGAAAAAAATATGTAAAATTTAAAAATATCAATTGAAAATGCACATTTTCCTCATATGCTAAAGCATGAAAATGTGCGATGGGGGATTTGCACATTTGTGAGGGTTGCCCATTTTCACAAGTGTGAATTTGTGCAAATGTGAATGTATGCAAATTTGGGGAAATTGGGAAAAAAAATCATTCCACCAATGAGCAGACAATAGAACTGAAGGCATCTGACGATCTGTGAAATACAGATGGAGTGGGTTTGAAACAATTTGCGCCTTACTTATGAGGTGGCCGAGGAGTGAGTATGAGTATGTACAATAATCTCTCTGGCAGTCCAAAGCCTTCCCAGCTTCCTACTATTCAATGAAAGCCCAAGGGAAGACATCATGGGGTACCTCCTCCCCATGGGACTTGATCGGAACAAGAAAAGCTGGAAAACTGGGGATCCTGCAGAGTGTTGGAAAGATGAGTAACAGAAAGGAGGGGGAAAGCACACACAGCCAGCTCACAATGATAAAGTAGCTCAAGCTGTGGCCAAATGAAATGCAAAATGAATTCTAAAGTACTCTGAGAATGAGGTAGAAAAATTTTAGCCATGACAACCCTGCTCTTCTGTTTCCTCTTGTTTTGAAAGTGGACCAGCATCCAAGCTACTGATGTAGCAAAGAGAGAGCATCCCATGTTTCTCCAAGAAGGCAGACAAGCCAAGAAGCCACAACTCTTTTTTACCCAGTGCAAACGTTTCTCAAGTACTGGAAGCTAGAAGACTTCCTCCCCCCCCCCCCCATGAAAAGAGGGCTCCATAGAGTTTAGCACACCCTAATGTTTTGGGCAGAGGGCCGAATGAATCCCAAACTGCAGCCAGGCCTTCTGCTCCTGTGAGAGTCAATTTGCACATCATAAAAGAGAGCAATGGAACCCCTCATGCCAGGTTTTTGTCAGGAATTGAGTAATTTTGCCATCTGTGCAAGCCAGATAAGCAAGGTTTCGATATGTCCCTGGTTGATCCGTACTTCGTGTCCTTAGTAGATGGCACCATACCCAATAGAGATGTGCTATGCCCCATTCTGAAGAAGTATGGCAGTCTTACTGAAACTCCCTGATTTCCTTATTTACAATGATTATAAGCCTCTGTTCTGCCAGCAAGGGCCCTGACATCAGAAGCACAGGAACGCTGCTGATGGTTGTCAATTTAGTGCTTTTAGACAAAACACTTCGAAACACTCCATTAGAGCTTACTGCCATCTTACTACGAAGTTTAGAAGGAGAGGCCATGCCAAAAAAAAATCAGAAGGGATCTAAGCTTATGATTATGCATGGCCACTCAGCTGCAAGCAGTGGCTAAATGGAAAGGCAAATAGGTTGATTTGATAAAACGTGGGAACTCTGGGGACGCACTAGAACTTTGTTTCAGTTCATTAAACGTCAGAAATTGTCCCATTCCCACCACCGAATGTTAATGTGAGTGCATTTTTTGGGCAAAGCTTATATATTTCTGATCTTGCAGTCACATTTGCAAAGCATGTTCATTCGAAAAAAATATGCGCTTTTTATTTTTTGTTTGTTTGTTTTTTAAAAAATAACACTTTCCCTCTTTAATCAATGGGGGAAAGTATGCATTTCATGGGTATTTTTTTTAAAAAAAAACTGTGTTCCTCTTTGAACAACAATGAAAAGCTCGCATTTGGAAATGAGAATGAGGAAAACCAGATAGGGACAGGAAAACAAGTGATGTTTGTTCTCACCAAGATCACAAAAACACCTTGAAACTGAGCTTACCACATCCCCCATGTTCCATGTTCATTTCTTTTTTTATCATTTCATTTGAACAGGGGACATGCACATTTTAGAAAAATGCACATTTAAAAAAAAGATACCAAAATGTGCACTTTCCCCATAAAGCATGAAAATATGATTCCCCCCCCCCCATGTTCACTTTTTAAAGTGCATATTTTATTGTATTTTTAAAAAATTGTCCCAAAGTTTTGGACCCCAAATGAAAATTTGGGAATTTCCAAATAGTTTTGGAGAACGTCCTGTCTTGCTTGTGTTCACATTCAAGGTTGTGAAGAGGGCATGTTCATATAATTTGTGAAGAGGGCTGAAATTATTTTATTATATCCCTAAGGCTGAGCTTCAACTCAGTCTGAGTACATCAACAAAGTTTATTCCTGCCTGATTTTCCCATCCCTAGGGAACTTTTAGGCATAGACAGGATTGCAACTCAAATTAAAAGGGTGTGTATCCCTTTAGCTTTGGATATTTGAGACAAACAGCTTAGATTTATTACCTATGTGGACTCAGCAAAAGTGATGTATCACTGTTACATCTGTGGTCAATACTAGGACACACACACACACACACACACGATCTGATCCAGATCCCAATCTGTCAGGTCCGGATTTGGCCTGATCCAACTCGGATCTGAATCCGGATCCAATCCAGATCCATGCATAGCACTCCCTCCCACTCTCCCCGTTCTCCCCCTCCCTCCCCCATTCTCCCTGCTTACCTGCTGCCTCCTCCGTGTCATCCTTCCATCATCCTCTTTCCTTGCTGTGTGCCGCCATATTTCCAGTTCACATCGGGTGATGATGTCACCTGATGTGAGTGGGAAAAGCGACTCTCTAACAAATTAGAGCACTGCATTTGCCGGTCGTGTCGGGTTACATCATCACCCAACGCGAGCAGGAAATGTGGCAGCAGACAGCGAGGAGAGAGAACGATGGGGGACGACACAGAGGAGGCAGCAGGTAAGCAGGGAGAGTGGGGAGAGAGAGGGAGGCAGTTTTGTGATTGGATCCGAATCAGATCCAGACAGTGGATCTGATCCAGCCTGAACCAGACCTGATCTGATCCGGTTCGGATCGGGATCCAGGAGGCCCGGATCAGCCCAATCTGCTCCAGATTCAGGATCCAGATCCAGATCTGCACAACCCTAAGCAATATCTATTTCATAATGCTAAAGGAGGAGGAAGAAAACAAACAAGCAAACACAACAGGTTTTGGAGTGCTGTCTTTGCTGATCTTGGATTTTCTGATGATGCTATGAATAAGTCGACAGGTAAAAGAAACAGATTATTTATCAGCAGTTGATATTATTATAATTTTTTTTAAAAAAAAACTCTTTAAAATCATTGCAAATTCCATGCTATCAAATTAAAACACAATGGCTGGTTTCAGACAACACATTAAGCAACGGAGGGGGGGAACAATCATCAGTTGTGTTGCTTATTGTGTTGTGTGGAGGGTTACACAACACGCACACACAACTGACAGTACACTATTCTGCCCAATTAAGCAATGGAGAGATACAATGGGCTTGCATGTTGTTTAGCCCGAAGCCCTGTTGTTTAAAGTGTCGTCCTAAACCAACCCCCCTCTCTCCGTGGACTATTCCATTTGGGAATAGAGTTCTGCCAGCCGGAGCAGCCAAAAAAACCTGGCTGCTCTATACAGCCAGCAGAACTCGTGGTGCATGCTGGGATACAGCTGGAGGACTAAGGGAGGGGGAGGGAGCAGATGTAGCAACCAAGATGGCCACCGGAACTTTCAGCTGCACAAGCACCGGAGTTGCAGCATATCGTGTGTGGAGCACTGCCTACCTCACTCACGGTTAGTACAGTATTTCCCCCTCCGTTGCCTAATGTGTTGTCCGAAACCAGCCAATAATTATCACGCTTCCAGTTTGGGGCATTTTGCCAAACAACCTGGAAGTCCCCAATCAGGTGAGGAATTTGAAGTGGAAAACTAAACCATTTCCTTCAAACCTTGGAAAAAGGACAGTTTATTCTGAGCCTAATCAGAAGCTGTTGTGCCCCCACTAATGTCATGGGGGGGGGGTCAGTTTGGGAGCAAAATATTTTAACAATAAATCTGGAAGTTCATGTGAACAGTCAAAGCTACCTTATAAGGAGTAGTGATTCAGAGGCCTGAATTGGGGCATTCAGGGCTCTCCCATGGCCCCACCCCATCACTATGGTCCCATCCCATCATAAGAAAGTGCCATGTACTGATCCCTTGGCCCATCCAGATCTGTGTTGTCTACACTGACAGGGAGGGTCTCTCCATTTTCCAGGCAGGATTCCATCCCAGTCCTCACTGAAGAATACTGGGAATTGAACCTGGGAAATTTTGTAGGCGCATCATTGGCTCTACCACTGAGCTACTGCCGCTTCATAGTGACTATGGCTGTATTGATTTATTTTTAATATTTTCTTCCTTGCCCCCAAACAAAACAAAACAAACCCATCAATATAATGTACAACTTATAAAAGAAACCCAATGAAAATTGCAATGTCATAAAAGCATGAAATCCAACATGAAAGCATCTATTAAAAAACATTTAAACCCCACTAAAACCTATTTCAAAGGCCAAAGTAAAATTATGCGTCCTGACACCTTTTCTAAAATTAGGGAGTAGTATCCCATATTAGTCCTGCTCAGAGTAGACCCATTGAAATTAATGGGGTTAACATTAGTCATGACCAATTTAGGTCCTGCTCATTTTAATAGGTCTATTCTATGTGGGACTATGGTTGGATACTACCCAGAGGGAGTGGGACCGATTCTAACTCTGACGGGAGTTCATTATGGAATAGCTGCAACTGAAATGCATTGAGCAACATCATTGACTAGGTAGGCAGGGATTAAATGTGGGATCTGCTGCACGCAAAGCAAAATATCTGCATCTGGCCCATGGTAGGGTGACCATATTTTGGAAACCAAAAAGGAGGACAACATGGTCGGCCCCCAAGGGGGTGTCCCCACCAACATGTCTGCCCCCAGGGGACATGTCTAGCACCAAGGGGGGGAGGGGGTGCCTACTGGAACATAGCCTTGCTCACATGTCTGATTTTACAGCACGCAATTAAAACTGTTCTACAGAACATCTTAATGTTAAAATCACTGAAATAACAAGCGAGACATCCAATGTATCTGAAATTAATTTCACTCATTCCTACTTTTGTAGCTTTTGATGTGCTTTGTTGCTATACTCTGTGTGATACATTCTCCCCTTCCCTCAAATATCTTTTCTGATTGTAGCCTCACTCCGCTGCAAGCTGCTGCTTCACAGGGCTTGCTGCCAGCCAGCAGGCTGGCATTTTTAAAAATATTATTAATATTAATAAAATATTAATATTAATATATTAATAATTATTAATAAAATAATATTTTAAAAATATTATTACAATTTTGTTTTGAAACTTGCTAAATATCAGTGGATGAACAGATTTGCTTGAAATGTGGCATGGCTAAAGCTCTACTTCAGAGCTATCATGATGCCAAGATTCATCTCCTTATCTTTAAATATGATATTTTGTTTAAAAAAATAAAATACCTCAATTTTTTTAAAAATCCTAAATATCAATGAACAGATCTGCTTCAAACTTGGCATGGCTAAAGCCCTGCTTAAGATCTATCATGACAACAAGTTTCATCTCCTTAACTTTAAATATGATGATATTTTTAAAAAAAATAATTTTAAAACCTCAATTTTTTAAAAAAAAATCCTAAAAATCAACAGATAAACAGATCTGCTTCAAACTTGGCACAACTAAAGCCCTACTTAAAAGCTATCATAATGCCAAGTTGCACCTCTTTTTCTTTAAAAATGATGGCTTTCTTTAAAAAAATGTAAAACCTCAATTTTTTAAAAAAAAATCTTAAAAATCAACGGATGAACGGATCGGCTTCAAATTTGGCATTGCCAAATCCCTACCTAAGGGCTATCATAGTGCCAGGGTTCATCTCCTTATCTTTAAAAATGACAGTGCTGAAAGTATTTTTGTTATTTCCCATTGACTATTAAGTAGAGCTGTCCTTTGAGGGGAGGGAGGAGGGGAAAAATCTGGATTTTTCTTCAAATTTCGTAATTTCCCCCCTTCCCGGATTTGTTATCAAAAATCCTGACATGTCCTGGTTTTTCCTGACATATGGTCAGCTTATCATGGCCCTACTCCAAAAGACATCTGACTATCGCTCCATCCTTGTGCCCAGTGGGCCCTCCTTGGGTTCCTTCCCTCAGAGAGTCCACCTTCTCACTGCCATCATCACCAGCTGCTCTTGAGTCTCTTCTTTCTCCTTTCCATCATTGCTGCTGCCACTTGCTTGCTTGGCATCTGCTCCTCCTCCTTCTCACCAGCAGTGTTGACTGGGCCAGAGCAGGTACTACGGTACAATGGGAGTTCTCATTAGTGGGACCCTGCTGGAGTGTGGGCCCTTGGTAGGCTGACCAGACAAAATCCAGGTCAGGGCTCATGTAACTTTAACAGTTGTAGAGAAAAGGGAATTTCATCCAGAGTTATTTGTATGCAATTAGTTCCTGGTGATATTCCCTCTTCATCACAACAGTTAAAGGTGCAGGCACTATACTAGAGTGACCATATACAAAAGAAGGCAGGACCCCTGCAACTTTAACAGTTGTGATGAAGAGGGAATTTCAGCAGGAACTAATGGCATACAAATGACACTGGCTGAAATTCCCTTTTCTCTACAACTGTTAAAGTTACAGGAGCCCTGACCTGGATTTTATCTGGTCAGCCTAGCCCTTGCGAGGTGCCCAACTATGCCTACCCTGATCCCGACCCTGCTGTACTAGTTCTTAAGCACTGGGAGAATTCTGTTTTATTTCAGAGGGCATTTGGGAAGCCCTTTGCATAGCATAGCTGACACCATTTCCATTCATGTTACTCATTGCTTTGGACAGTATTCAGTGCACTTATGAGCGAGTGTCTACAAACCACTTTGGACACGTTTTTGAGATCCAGGAGGGATCTCAAGACCTTACAAAGCTAAAGCAAAGGTTTTCATTCATTCTGCATATAAAGCAGGAAAGTGCTGTCAAAATGGCCAGAGATAAATCCTTTACCAGTGTCTTGTCAAACGCTTATGCATGTCATCTTGTGTGGCAAATATACTAGGGATGTGCACTGACCCCCCGGATCGGATCGGATAGCGGATCGGAATCAGACCTGGGGGGTCGGATTGGATCGGAGGATGGTCGGATCGGATCGGACCGGATGTCCGATCCGGATCGGACGCCATTTTGAATGCTTTTTCCCATAGCCAAGTATTGTTTTACAAAAACACCTATAACTTTTTCATTTTTAAAGATAGAAGGATGAAACTTGGGCACGTTATACACTGGTTAGGGACGGTTATCTGTGGGACATTTCAGAAAGATTGGTGCATGCGTTTTGTGGCAATTAATTTTTTAATAAATACCCAGGAATGCCCATAACTTTGTCATTTTTAAAGTTATACACATTAAACTTTGCCACATTGTAGGTGGTACCTTGGGACCTATGTGTGTGAAATTTCAGAAACGTAGGTGTTTGTCTTGTGTGGCAATTAATTTTAGAAAAATGGGTAGTAGTGGGGTAAATACATTTACACCTCCCATTTTTTTATTTTTGAAGATACAAACAGGAAACTTGGGCACATTACAGGTACTACTTGCCTTGATATGTGTGTGAAATTTCAGAAACATTAGAGCTTGCCTTGTGTGGCAATTAATTTTTGAAACAATGAGGAAAGAAACACCTATAACTTTGTCATTTGTAAAGTTACACACATGAAACTTTGCCACATTGTAGGTGGTACCATGGGACCTATGTGTGTGAAATTTCAGAAACATAGGTGCTTGCCTTGTGTGGCAATTAATTTCTTAATAAATACCCAGGAATGCCTATAACTTTGTCATTTGTAAAGTTACACACATGAAACTTTGCCACATTGTAGGCGGTACCTTGGGACCTACGTGTGTGAAATTTCAGAAACGTAGGTGCTTGTATTGTGTGGCAATTAATTTTTGAAACAATGAGGGATTCATTGGACAGCACTTGCCCATAGGGATTCATTGGACAGTACTTTCCCATAGGGAATCATTGGACAGTACTTGCCCATAGGAAATCATTGGAAAGCACTTGCCCATAGGAAATCATTGGAAAGCACTTTCCCATTGAGAAATACAGTTATGCCTCCCACTTTTTTATTTTTGAAGATACAAACAGGAAACTTGGGCACATTGTAGACTGGTTAGGGATAGTTATCTGTGAGAAATTTCAGAAAGATTGGTGCATGCGTTTTGTGGAAATTAATTTTTTAATAAATACCCAGGAATGCCCATAACTTTGTCATTTTTAAAGTTACACACATTAAACTTTGCCACATTGTAGGTGGTACCTTGGGACCTATGTGTGTGAAATTTCAGAAACGTAGGTGTTTGTCTTGTGTGGCAATTAATTTTGGAAAAATGGGTAGTAGTGGGGTAAATACATTTATGCCTCCCATTTTTTTATTTTTGAAGATACAAACAGGAAACTTGGGCACATTACAGGTACTACTTGCCTTGATATGTGTGTGAAATTTCAGAAACATTAGAGCTTGCCTTGTGTGGCAATTAATTTTTGAAACAATGAGGAAAGAAACACCTATAACTTTGTCATTTGTAAAGTTACACACATGAAACTTTGCCACATTGTAGGTGGTACCATGGGACCTATGTGTGTGAAATTTCAGAAACATAGGTGCTTGCCTTGTGTGGCAATTAATTTTTGAAACAATGAGGAAAGAAACACCTATAACTTTGTCATTTGTAAAGTTACACACATGAAACTTTGCCACATTGTAGGCGGTACCTTGGGACCTATGTGTGTGAAATTTCAGAAACGTAGGTGCTTGTATTGTGTGGCAATTAATTTTTGAAACAATGAGGGATTCATTGGACAGCACTTGCCCATAGGGATTCATTGGACAGTACTTTCCCATAGGGAATCATTGGACAGTACTTGCCCATAGGAAATCATTGGAAAGCACTTGCCCATAGGAAATCATTGGAAAGCACTTTCCCATTGAGAAATACAGTTATGCCTCCCACTTTTTTATTTTTGAAGATACAAACAGGAAACTTGGGCACATTGTAGACTGGTTAGGGATAGTTATCTGTGAGAAATTTCAGAAAGATTGGTGCATGCGTTTTGTGGCAATTAATTTTTTAATAAATACCCAGGAATGCCTATAACTTTGTCATTTTTAAAGTTACATACATGAAACTTTGCCACATTGTAGGTGGTACCTTGGGACCTATGTGTGTAAAATAACTTTTAATCTAAAAAATTCGTAGCCACCAAATGCCTGGACCCAGCTTTCTGAAATTTTACACACATATCAAGTGAAGTGGGTCCAGGCATTTGGTGGCTACGATTTTTTTAGATTAAAAGTTATTAACCTTTTTTCCACAGAGGCTGGGGCTGTCAATTGCACCCTCCCGCCTCCCGGGAAGAAGAAGGAAACACTTTCTCTCATCTCTTTGATCCTTGCACGCTTGGCTGCAACTGAGCTAGTATCCATTACAAAAGGAGAAACAAAGTAGCACTTGGCTCGTGTCTGCTTTGATACTTTCACTTTTTACTCAAGCAGAACGGCTGAGCCTAGGATCACTCTCTCTCGCTAGGATCGTTACAGGAGAAATTTTCTACAGTCTTCAAAGTGGTGTGTGCAGACACCTTCCCACCACATGCCTGGACCTATCATTCTGAAATTTTACACACATATCAAGTGAAGTGTTCCCTGTAATGTCCCCATGTTTCCTGTTTGTATCTTTAAAAATAAAAAAATGGGAGGCATAAATGTATTTACCCCACTACTACCCATTTTTCTAAAATTAATTGCCATACAAGGCAAGCACCTATGTTTTTGAAATTTTACACACATATGTCCCAAGGTACCACCTACAATGTGGCAAGGTTTCATGTATGTAACTTTAAAAATGACAAAGTTATAGGCATTCCTGGGTATTTATTAAAAAATTACTTGCCACAAAACACATGCACCAATCTTTCTGAAATTTCTCACAGATAACTATCCCTAACCAGTCTACAATGTGCCCAAGTTTCCTGTTTGTATCTTCAAAAATAAAAAAGTGGGAGGCATAACTGTATTTCTCAATGGGAAAGTGCTTTCCAATGATTTCCTATGGGCAAGTGCTTTCCAATGATTTCCTATGGGCAAGTACTGTCCAATGATTCCCTATGGGAAAGTACTGTCCAATGAATCCCTATGGGCAAGTGCTGTCCAATGAATCCCTCATTGTTTCAAAAATTAATTGCCACACAATACAAGCACCTACGTTTCTGAAATTTCATACACGTAGGTCCCAAGGTACCGCCTACAATGTGGCAAAGTTTCATGTGTGTAACTTTACAAATGACAAAGTTATAGGCATTCCTGGGTATTTATTAAAAAATTAATTGCCACACAAGGCAAGCACCTATGTTTCTGAAATTTCACACACATAGGTCCCATGGTACCACCTACAATGTGGCAAAGTTTCATGTGTGTAACTTTAAAAATGACAAAGTTATAGGCGTTTCTTTCCTCATTGTTTCAAAAATTAATTGCCACACAAGGCAAGTTCCAATGTTTCTGAAATTTCACACACATATCAAGGCAAGTGGTACCTGTAATGTGCCCAGGTTTCCTGTTTGTATCTTCAAAAATAAAAAAATGAGAGGCATAAATGTATTTACCCCACTACTACCCATTTTTCTAAAAATTAATTGCTACACAAGACAAGCACCTAAGTTTCTGAAATTTCACACACATAGGTCCCAAGGTACCACCTACAATGTGGCAAAATTTCATGTGTGTAACTTTAAAAATGACAAAGTTATAGGCATTCCTGGGTATTTATTAAAAAATTAATTGCCACAAAACTCATGCACCAATCTTTCTGAAATTTCTCACAGATAACCGTCCCTAACCAGTGTATAATGTGCCTAAGTTTCATCCTTTTATCTTTAAAAATGAAAAAGCTATAGGCGTTTTTGTAAAACAATACTTGGCTATGGGAAAAAGCATTCAAAATGGCGTCCGATCCGGATCGGACCTCGTCGGATCGGATAGGATCGGATCGGAGGTTGATCGGATCGGATCGGATCGGATTTTCCTGATTTTGGGGCAGATCGGATTCGGATCGTGGATCGGATCCGATCCGATGCACACCCCTAAAATATACCATAGCCATGATCCATGGACTCCTCAATCGGGATGGACTGTTAGCGTCAGTCAGAATTTGTGCATTCTTAAAGAGCAGTGCTAGAGACAAGTATTTAATAATAGAGAACAAAAAAATGAAGAACGTTTATTCTTACAGCAAAACTAAAACTCGAATATATAGAATAGGAGTGGAATCGTACCTAGTCTTCTTGAAGACTTCTTGCCAACTTCCATCCGAAAATGTAACTGTCAGAGAGAGAACAGTTAGAACTAGGAAGCAAGCCTGAGAACTACATTATGGGACACACTTAGAATCTTCAGGTTACAGAGATACTAACCAGTCAAAATAAAAAAAACATAGTACAAACATGTCTCTAACTGATTAACTATCTGATTCTCTGCTGCACTCCTCCCTTATGTCAGCATGAGTTTCTTGCACCCTCGATGTTGATCACATCTAACATGGACAAACTCTCCTCTGTCCGGTTACACCGAGCTCTCACAGAGCTACTGCCATTGCATGTGCCCTCTCGCAGCTGGCATGAGCTGGTGGACTGTCCAGTGAGGGCCCTTTAGCAAGCCACCAGTTTGCATAAGGATGGTGGTTTGTGTTTTCCAAAAATCTAATGCTAAGGGGCCATTCACGCCCAGGCCTAAGTGGACCATTCATGCCTGCAATGTTGAGTAAATGTCCCCTTTGCACATCCCTTTATGGCTGCCGTTTCTATATGTTAGATTTCTAGAAAATACACGTCACCATTGTTACACAAAATGGTGGCTCCCAGGAGTCCCCGTTAGCGAGCGGCATGGGACTTCTGCTCCCACCAATCAAACCCCTTTTCTGTCCTTGCTTGGAGGATGAGTCTTGCAAGTGGCAGATCCACACACTGGCATTTTAAGGGCCAAGCTGGTGATTTCTTGTCAGGCTTCGAGCCCCACACAGATCTTCGTGACATCCTGGCTCCTCATATTCCATAGACTCCGAGGCATTCCATCCTGATCTTGTCAGCCTGGCACTTAGCCATTGCTCCAACATTGTGTCCATCTCAAACTCAATTTAACTGACATTGTGGTGAAATGGGAAAGGAAGTGAGTGCTTTATTTGCATAAGCTGAGGACATCATTAATCACTTTCACTGGGCTGGATCACAGGAAAAAAACGATCGCCGTTCTTGCGCCGGGGGACCAAGCAGCTGCTCAGCCTTTGCAAAGCAACATTTCCATTAATAAAAAAGAGCCTTTTGCTACAGCTGTTTTGGGGATGTGAGAGAAACTTCCTCCATCAAGGCTGTGTGTGTGTGTCTGTCTGTCTGTCTGTCTACGGATGTACCCAATTTGTACCACCCAGGCCTGAGCTCAATTTGCGGTCACAAATCCAGACACTCCCATGCTTGTAATGTGCTCCACAAAACAAATGAAATGGGTTAAATAATGTGTGCAAAAAGAAAGTTGTGTAGATTTCCAAAATGCACACAAGCCCAATGGGTACATGCATCCCAAACTGTGCATATTTGACATTGTGCAGAAAAAGGCATACATGAATGTATACATCATGAAAAATGTTTACAAATTTCCCTGCAGTTAATTTAACAACAACAAACTAAATCACTCAGTTTACCACTCCTCCTCCCAAGCAGACAGGGGACTGACACACGGCAAACCTATGCGGTTATCTCCAGTTACTGATCAGAGTTAACAGTGGAGATTCTTCTACCCACGAGCCTCAAGGGGGAGGGGCTTGAGGAGAGAACCAGGGGTCCCCATTGCTCAGTGCAGGCTGGTGGCTCTGATATCAGTGGGGCAGTGGATCTGCTCCGGGTTTCAGTCAGAAGCAGTCAGAACGCTAAAGGAGCTCCCCAAGGTACAACTGAAACCCAGAGTAGATTCACCACCCCTCTGCCATCAGAGCCAACTGTCATCTCTGATCTATGGAATTCTTAGAATCAGAAAACTGCAACATATATATATATATATATATATATATTCTGAACAAACTCATCTCAGAAAACTTTGCACTATCAACTGACCTCCTTTTAACTTAGAGGATTGTGGAGCAGGTCTTTTTGCTACTTGTCAATTGTTGTTTTCAGCATATTCCCTTGACTGTGGTCACTTGGTGACAGCCCATCAGATATTCCCGGCAAATACCTGTCATCAGCTTGTCAGGGTTTCCAAGTACAAGTCTTTAAGGCCAAAGAGTTTAAACTGACAATCACATGGTTTCTGGGCTTCCAAAAATGAAAGAATGGGGTGTTGCACGTCCTTTTCAGAGAAGGCCTGTATCATTGGACAGAGGAATCTGCGATCCCGTACGTTAGCACCTGTTTGCCTCTTCTTCTTTTTTTACTTTGTAGACCAAAAATATCATTTGACCTGGATGCATCCCTCATTTTTTCCTCTATTGAGGACCAGCTGACACATGTAGTACTTCACTTGATTAATGCTTGACACCTGCAGTTGAATGTGCGAAGTGACTCCTTTCTAAAGTAGGGTTGAACAAATCTGTCAGTATTGGTTTCTCTCACCTTCGCATTTTTCCAATCTTAAATTTGATTTGTCCCAAACTTTCAGTATTTTTTTAAAAAACAGTTCACTTGAAAATCCATATGTATTTTTGCAAATATGCCTAATATACACAATTGCATGAGCGATTTTCCTACTAGACTGAGTTTTTGGATGTTATTTTCACTGATATATACAAAGTTGTGTGCCCTGCCCCCTTACTATGTGAATAGTTTTATTAAAGATCTCCATTCCGATGTTAAAAGAAGTGGAAATTAGGGGTGTCAGAGGAATCCATCTGATGGAGCAGACTTTGGATCACTTACCCCTGAGCTCACCAAACTCAATCTGCATCAAATCAGGCCAGATCAAATTCATATTGATAACAAACAAACAAACAAACATACAGAAAAGAGTTCCTGGGATTTGAAAAAAACCACGGTAGGGATCTATTGGACCCCCCCAAAAAGGGCCAGATTTTAAAATGATAGACATCCTTAGTGCAAATATTGAAAAATAATTGAGTTTTGGTTTGCATATCTTTGCATAGCTGGAAAAAGTGCAGAAAGGGGCAACTAAAATGATCCAGGGGCTGGAGCATCTCCCCTCTGAGGGAAGGTTGCGACAGTTGGGATTGTTTAGCTTGGAGAAAAGGAGGCTCAGGGGAGACATGACAGAGGTGTGCAAAATGATGCACGATGTAGAGAATATGGATAGTCACTTTTCTCCCTCTCCCATAATACTACAACCCAATGGGGTCATTATCCCATGAAACTAATTGGTGGGAGATTCAGGACAGATACACAGAAGGACTTCTTCACACAAAGCAGAGTTAAAGTATGGAATTTACAACCACCGGATGTAGTGATGTCCACCAATTTGGATGGCTTTAAAAGGGGGTTGGATAAATTCCTGTAGGAGAAGGCTATCTAGAGCCACTAGTTCTGATGGCTCTATGCTACCTCCAATAGCAGAGGCAGTAAGCCTGTGTGCACCAGTTGCTGGGGAACATGGACAGGAGGATGCTGTTGTCCCATGTCCTGCTTGTGAGTCCCTAGTCAACAGCTGGTTGGCCATTGTGAGAACTGAGTGCTGGACTAGATGGACCCTTGGCCTGATCTATGTTCTTATGTTTTAATATTGGATCAAAAGTGCAAAATCAGGCAGGTAAACCGAATTTCTCCCCCATTGCATATTGTTTTCATTTCAGACATTGGCCTAGATTGGGGTGGTCAACATATGTGCCCCCACTACCTCAAAATAGTGTTGCCATATTTTAATGGCCACATAGAGGATACAGAGCACTAAACGGGTCAAATTCAGCATCAAAACATGCTAAATTTGTCCCATTTAATATGACCAATCATAAAAAAAACACACATGAGTTTTCAGGTACCCAACAACACCCCATACAGTGTGGCCATCGAGGAGGGGGAATGGGCCATCCATAGCTCTGTGGAGGACAGATGCAGAGAAGCAGTTTTAATCCATCTCTAGGTAGCGCTGCGTGAGACAGGTATCTGAATCCTGGAGAATCACTGAGTGACTGTCGAAAACATTGACTTTGCTATGTAGACCAATGGTCTCCAATGGTCTCTGACTCAGGAGGAGGCAGCTAACTCACTCCCTTCCTCATTTCTGTATCTGAGATGTGCAAACATTGTGGCCGGCAGGTATGCTGAGGAACTTGCCTTCGTGGTGACAATACCATGAAATAGGTCAGAGGAAATGGCTGGAGTCTTTTCGTAAACAGAAGTGGATTTGGAATCACTGCTATCTTCATAAGGGATTATGCTCAGCTGTGGGTGAATGTATTGCGCTGGTGCATGTGTGAGCAAAAAATAAAAAAAAAATGCAGGGGGAAAGAGAGCTGTAATAGCCTTGTAAAGATTGTGTCTGATCAAGGCCTCGTGTCAGGATATCTATACAGTTATACGCTGGTGGATTTCTAATAAGTTCTCTGGGAGGACAGGCAAATGCGAAATGGAATGAGAAGCTGAGGGTGAGGATTTGGAGGAGCTATAATTCAGAGCTCTGATGAAGTGGCCACCTCAGGTGGTGGGGTTGGGAGATCATGGAGCCCAGGAGAGTGGAAAACAGACAGCTGTGACCCATGGAGCGATGTACGAGAAATCCATTTCAATTTGCTTTTGATCTGGATTTACCCCGTTAGCAATGGCTGGATTGAACCTGGACTTGGGTGCAATGTGCAGTTGAATCCCATGCTCTTCCAAGCTTGCCATGTGATTTCCAGACCGCCCAAAGATATGTTCAGTGACATACATTTGAAAAATGAACACAGAAAAAGGTGTCCTTTTGGGAAAAAATGTACGCAAATATTTTTTAATGTATGGGAGAAGAATACATGGGTTTCAGAGATGCACACACCTGATGTGTACGTGTGAGAAAAATATGAACAAAAGTACACATGGATTTTCATAAGGGGGACAAAACCCCATAAGTTCACAATCTGATAGGGACTCAAGTCAGAACACAGTTTGAGATGGAATTTGGAGAAATTCAGCACGCTCGAATTTGCTGATTCACACATTCCTATGATGGGGCAAAATTTAAATGTATTCTGTATAAGGGATGTGTGAATCTGTCTGTAGGGATGTATGAGCCTTTTGTTTCTGTCCACATGAAAATGTCCCAGATGTGAATGCAAAAATTCTCAGGAAATGTTTGCAAATTCCCTGAACTTGCTCTCATGCTCAAAAGTGTGCACTTCCCAAAATGCACATGTACTTGTATGCACACATGTGCAAATCCCCCCTGAATCCATATTTCCATGCCTTAGCCTATGGGAAGCAATGCACATATTTGATTGGGAAAATGTGCATTTTTAAAATGCACCTTTTTCTAATTGGGAAAAAAATGTACACTTTTCCAATCAAAACTGAATTTTTCCTGATAGGGTTGAAAAATGCCATTCATGTTTAGGAACACAAATGAGATGAAGTGAGCTTTGAGAATGAATCTGGAGAACCCCAACGAGAGTGAGGATCATGTGTTTGCCCTTCAGTATCTGGCAGATTTACTTCCTCCCACATTTGAATTGATAAAATCTCAAATTCTTTCTCTCCTGAATATGAATGTTGCTCTTTTCTGTAAATCAGTATCAAACATAAAAATAAATGAAACTCTTACCCATCTGCACCAGCCAAATTCAAGAGGGGCCGCTATTTCTAGCATGATGTTTTCCCTTCCTACCATGTAGTTGCTGAAGATGAGGAGCCTGTCAGAAGAAGAGAGGGGCCAGATGGACCTCCCTGGGACAAGTTCCTTGGTGCAAAGCCAGCCGTACCATTAAGGCAAATTGAGGCATAGAGCTCCATCAGCAGAAGCTGTTGGCAGGGAGAAGTAGCAGGCTATTGGAGAATGGAATTGTGTGGGGCATACAGCTGAACTTGCCCCCCTGAAGCTACATTAAACTGAAGTAAGATGCAACTCAGCCTTGTGAGCTTCTGTATATGAATGGGGTTGGGTGGGGTACTATCAAGGCTGGCCATCCCTCGGTGCCATAACTGAGAAGGCCCTGTTCTGCATCTCAATCTCTGCATCTCAAGCTTGTTTCTTTTCTAAGATGGTTCTCCCAGAAAGAAACAAGGACAAACAAGAGGCTAGGAATTACAACTTGGAGCAATTCAAATGATCACGGGGCTGCAGTACATCCCCAAAAGGAAAGGTTACAATATGTGGACAGTTTAGCTTAGAGAAAAGAAGTGAGTAAGGGTAGACATGATAGAAGTGTATAAAATTACATATGGTGTAGAGAGCAAGGCATATTTTTCCCTCACTCATAATACCAGAACCCAGTGAGGTCATCCCCTGAAGCTGATCGGTGGGAGATTCAGGACAGAAAAAAAGACAAAATCTGCACACAGCACATAGTTAAACTATGAAAATTAGGGATGTGCACTGACCCCCCGGATCGGATCGGATAGCGGATCGGAATCGGACCTGGGGGGTCGGATCGGATCGGATCGGATCGGAGGATGGTCGGATCGGATCGGACCGGATGTCCGATCCGGATCGGACGCCATTTTGAATGCTTTTTCCCATAGCCAAGTATTGTTTTACAAAAACGCCTATAACTTTTTTATTTTTAAAGATAGAAGGATGAAACTTGGGCACATTATACACTGGTTAGGGATAGTTATCTGTGAGAAATTTCAGAAAGATTGGTGCATGAGTTTTGTGGCAATTAATTGTTTAATAAATACCCAGAAATGCCTATAACTTTGTCATTTTTAAAGTTACAAACATGAAACTTTGCCACATTGTAGGTGGTACCTTGGGACCTATCTGTGAGAAATTTCAGAAACTTAGGTGCTTGCCTTGTGTGGCAATTAATTTTAGAAAAATGGGTAGTAGTGGGGTAAATACATTTACGCCTCCCATTTTTTTATTTTTGAAGATACAAACAGGAAACTTGGGCACATTACAGGTACCACTTGCCTTGATATGTGTGTGAAATTTCAGAAACATTGGAGCTTGCCTTGTGTGGCAATTAATTTTTGAAACAATGAGGAAAGAAACACCTATAACTTTGTCATTTTTAAAGTTACACACATGAAACTTTGCCACATTGTAGGTGGTACCTTGGGACCTATGTGTGTGAAATTTCAGAAACATAGGTGCTTGCCTTGTGTGGCAATTAATTTTTTAATAAATACCCAGGAATGCCTATAACTTTGTCATTTGTAAAGTTACACACATGAAACTTTGCCACATTGTAGGCGGTACCTTGGGACCCATGTGTGTAAAATTTCAGAAACGTAGGTGCTTGTATTGTGTGGCAATTAATTTTTGAAACAATGAGGGATTCATTGGACAGCACTTGCCCATAGGGATTCATTGGACAGTACTTGCCCATAGGGATTCATTGGACAGTACTTTCCTATAGGAAATCATTGGAAAGCACTTGCCCATAGAAAATCATTGGAAAGCACTTGCCCATTGAGAAATACAGTTATGCCGCCCACTTCTTTAATTTTTGAAGATACAAACAGGAAACTTGGGCACATTGTAGACTGGTTAGGGATAGTTATCTGTGAGAAATTTCAGAAAGATTGGTGCATGCGTTTTGTGGCAATTAATTTTTTAATAAATACCCAGGAATGCCTATAACTTTGTCATTTTTAAAGTTACATACATGAAACTTTGCCACATTGTAGGTGGTACCTTGGGATCTATGTGTGTAAAATTTCAAAAACGTAGGTGCTTGCCTTGTATGGCAATTAATTTTAGAAAAATGGGTAGTAGTGGGGTAAATACATTTACGCCTCCCATTTTTTTATTTTTAAAGATACAAACAGGAAACATGGGCACATTACAGGGAACACTTCACTTGATATGTGTGTAAAATTTCAGAATGATAGGTCCAGGCATGTGGTGGCAAGGTGTCTGCACACACCACTTTGAAGACTGTAGAAAATTTCTCCTGTAACGATCCCAGCGAGAGAGAGTGATCCTAGGCTCAGCCGTTCTGCTTGAGTGAAAGTATCAAAGCAGACACGAGCCAAGTGCTACTTTGTTTCTCCTTTTGTAATGGATACTAGCTCAGTTGCAGCCAAGCGTGCAAGGATCAAAGAGATGAGAGAAAGTGTTTCCTTCTTCTTCCCGGGAGGCGGGAGGGTGCAATTGACAGCCCCAGCCTCTGTGTAAAAAAGGTTAATAACTTTTAATCTAAAAAATTCGTAGCCACCAAATGCCTGGACCTATCATTCTGAAATTTTACACACATATCAAGTGAAGTGTTCCCTGTAATGTGCCCATGTTTCCTGTTTGTATCTTTAAAAATAAAAAAATGGGAGGCGTAAATGTATTTACCCCACTACTACCCATTTTTCTAAAATTAATTGCCATGCAAGGCAAGCACCTACGTTTTTGAAATTTCACACACATAGGTCCCAAGGTACCACCTACAATGTGGCAAAGTTTCATGTATGTAACTTTAAAAATGACAAAGTTATAGGCATTCCTGGGTATTTATTAAAAAATTAATTGCCACAAAACGCATGCACCAATCTTTCTGAAATTTCTCACAGATAACTATCCCTAACCAGTCTACAATGTGCCCAAGTTTCCTGTTTGTATCTTCAAAAATAAAAAAGTGGGAGGTATAACTGTATTTCTCAATGGGCAAGTGCTTTCCAATGATTTTCTATGGGCAAGTGCTTTCCAATGATTTCCTATAGGAAAGTACTGTCCAATGAATCCCTATGGGCAAGTACTGTCCAATGAATCCCTATGGGCAAGTGCTGTCCAATGAATCCCTCATTGTTTCAAAAATTAATTGCCACACAATACAAGCACCTACGTTTCTGAAATTTTACACACATGGGTCCCAAGGTACCGCCTACAATGTGGCAAAGTTTCATGTGTGTAACTTTACAAATGACAAAGTTATAGGCATTCCTGGGTATTTATTAAAAAATTAATTGCCACACAAGGCAAGCACCTATGTTTCTGAAATTTCACACACATAGGTCCCAAGGTACCACCTACAATGTGGCAAAGTTTCATGTGTGTAACTTTAAAAATGACAAAGTTATAGGTGTTTCTTTCCTCATTGTTTCAAAAATTAATTGCCACACAAGGCAAGCTCCAATGTTTCTGAAATTTCACACACATATCAAGGCAAGTGGTGCCTGTAATGTGCCCAAGTTTCCTGTTTGTATCTTCAAAAATAAAAAAATGGGAGGCGTAAATGTATTTACCCCACTACTACCCATTTTTCTAAAATTAATTGCCACACAAGGCAAGCACCTAAGTTTCTGAAATTTCTCACAGATAGGTCCCAAGGTACCACCTACAATGTGGCAAAGTTTCATGTTTGTAACTTTAAAAATGACAAAGTTATAGGCATTTCTGGATATTTATTAAACAATTAATTGCCACAAAACGCATGCACCAATCTTTCTGAAATGTCCCACAGATAACCGTCCCTAACCAGTGTATAACGTGCCCAAGTTTCATCCTTCTATCTTTAAAAATGAAAAAGTTATAGGCGTTTTTGTAAAACAATACTTGGCTATGGGAAAAAGCATTCAAAATGGCGTCCGATCCGGATCGGACCTCGTCGGATCGGATCGGATCGGATCGGAGGTTGATCGGATCGGATCGGATCGGATTTTCCCGATTTTGGGGCGGATCGGATTCGGATCGTGGATCGGATCCGATCCGATGCACACCCCTAATGAAAATCACTACTATGAGATGTAGCAATGGCCATCAGTTTGAATGGCTTTAAAAGAGGATTGGACAAATTACTGGAGGAGAAGACAGTCAATGCTACTAGTCCTGAAGGATATATGCTGCCCCCAAGATTAGAGGCAATAGGCCTACTTATGCTAGTTGCTGGGGAACATGGGTGGGAGAGTGATGTGATATTCATGTCCTCCTTGTGGGTTTCCCACAGGCAGCTGGTTGGCCACTGTGAGAACAGAATTGTTGTGTCTAAACCTGTTCCCCTTGGGCAGGGAGAAGGACTTTCAGACGATAATTCAGAGTCAGATTCTGAGGCCGAAGAGATGTCCCAGCATGTTCCAGGAGTGGAGGAGTTGGTTCCCACGGGTTCTTCCCCAGCTGTGAATGAACTTTCACCAGCCCTTATCTCTGATGGTGTAAATAACCCCCAAGATGAGAATCAGGCTTCTTCTGAGGAGGAGGGTGTGGAAAGCCTGGTGGATGCGAGATTCCGTTGGAGAGAAAGGTGAGCGGAGTAGGTTGGCCTGGGTGATTGCTCAGAAACGGCTCGGTCAGAACCAGTCTCCCTGAAGTTAAGGCGTACTGAAAGAAACGGGCTTTCCCTTTCCTTGAAAGAACAACTGGTTCGCTTACTTTGCATAATCTTGCCTAGAAGACAAGTCCCCTAGAACTTTTAGACTCCCTTCAGCTGGGAGAAGATGCTTGTTGCCCGAATAAAGCTTTGTGGATTCCATGGCCGACCTCTTTATTGTCTCCAAATAAAGCAAGGGGCAAGAGGGACACAGCAAGAACGGCGGACTAGATGGACCCTTGTTCTGATCCAGCAGGGCTTATCTCATGTTCTTGTGTTAGAAATAGCTGCGACCACCTCCCTCAATGGCCTCTTCCTCATGTAGTTTTGGGATGCCTTGTTAAAATGCCTTGTCAGGAACCCTCCCTATGAGATCACTGGACCATCTCCATTAGGGGTGTGCACGGACCCCCCGGATCGGATCGGGACCCGGATCGGGACCTCCAATTTTGTCCCGGACCGGTTCGGACAAAATCGGAGGCCCCCCGGACCGGATCGAGTCCGATCCCGACCCAAAAATCGTAAATTTTTGGATCGGCCGCCATTTTTTTCCCCATAGACTTGCATTGCAATGCAAGTCTATGAGGAAAAAATGGCGGCGGGTGGCTGAGGGGGGGCCTAACTCCCTCCCCCCCCCGGGGCCGTCCGCTGTGGACGGCCCCGGCAGGTAAGCCCCCTCCCCCGCGCTCCCTACCCCCCCTGGGGCCGCCCGCTTCCATCCGCTGGCACCCGCGGGCGCCAGCGGATAGAAGCGGACGGCTCCGGGGGGGGTAAGCCCCCTTCCCCGCCACTGCTTACCTTCTCGGCCCGTCCGCTCCCGTCCGGCGCCGGCGGCTACTACCAGCGGGCTCCGCGGCCTACTCTCGAGTAGCGCGCCGGGTGATGACATCACCCGGAGCGCCACCCTAGAGCAGGCCGCGGAGCCTGCTGGTAGTAGTAGGCGCCGGCGCCGGGACGGGAGCCGCTGGGACGGGAAGGTAAGGGCCCCCCTCCCCCCTCCGCGCGCCCCCTCCTCCCCTCCACGCACCCCCTGCTTACCTTCCCGGCCCGGGGGCTCCCGGCCGGCGCCGGCGCCTACTACTACCAGCAGGCTCCGCGGCCTGCTCTAGAGTAGCGCGCCGGGTGATGACATCACCCGGCGCGCCACCCTAGAGCAGGCCGCGGAGCCTGCTGGTAGTAGTAGGCGCCGGGACGGGAGCCGCCGGGACGGGAAGGTAAGGGCCCCCCTCCCCCCTCCGCGCGCCCCCTCCTCCCCTCCACGCACCCCCTGCTTACCTTCTCAGCCCGTCCGCTCCCGTCCGGGGCCGGCGGCTACCACCAGCAGGCTCCGCGGCCTGCTCTAGAGTAGCGCGCCGGGTGATGACATCACCCGGCGCGCCACCCTAGAGCAGGCCGCGGAGCCCGATGGTAGTAGCTGCTAGTGCCGGATGGGAGCGGACGGGCCGAGAAGGTAAGCGCCCCCCTCCTCCCCCCCCCGCTGTCCACTTTCATCGGCGGGCGCCCGCTGGCGCCCGCCAATGGAAGCGGCGGTGGGCGCCAGTGGGCGCCTGCCGATCCGCCGATCCGCCGAACCGGTTCGGAGCCTTTTCGGACCGGTTCGGATTGGATCGGCTGATCCAGCTGCGGGATCAGAAATCGGATAATTTATCCGATTTCCCACTGGACCGGACTCGGATCGTGGATCGGGTCCGATCCAGTGCACATCCCTAATCTCCATGTTTGCCAAGTCTGCGAGCGTTGACAATTAAGCATTTTGTTGATTCATTTACTCTCCTCTATTTATCTCCATGTCATTCTGACAGCTTGGAGCCACGCTGGTTTTTCAAGCCCTCGGATGGAAACACAGGCACACACGCAAGCTTTCAGAAGACACGAGAGAAATTTAGTCATTCCGTTAATGAATTTCAGAAGGAGACGGGAGAGTGGGAGGCATCGCCTGTGCTGCATTTTTAATAGAGAAGTTGCTTGTGACTACAGGTGTGTCGGCCTTTCAAATGAAGAAATCAAATCCAGTTCAAATGCTCCAAGGTCCTTTAAATGGGAAAGCAGCCCCTATGGGATTTGTGGTCCATCTGGAAAGAAAACAGATCATCATCCAGCTCTCTTGACTGTAGCTCATTCCCCTTTTGTATTCCAGGCTAAGTTTGCAATCCTGTACCTCCTTACCCAGGAGTAAGACCCATTAAATTCAATTGCAATGTATGACAAGTAGGGATGTCGTGAGGGCCCAACTGGGTCCAGGAGTCCAACGGATCCCTCTGCATCACTCACCAATTGGGTGCTCCCAACATGACCACGGACCCCCGTCCATGCACTTACGAGGCCCCGGTGAGTGCTTGGCAGCCACCATTGACACAGGAAGTGCACAATGGTGGCTGCCGGGTGTTTGCAGGGCCAAGTCCTATGACAATTGAAATTTTGCATTCAGGCAATCAAAAGCCCACACCATGAAAAATATGAATGCTTCAAACTGTATATATGATTACTGCTACTACTACGAGGTCATCAAATATATTTCTTCTTTTTCAAGGCAGCTTCTATTATATATATATTCCCATCTGCCCAATAACCAATGTTCTCTGGGTTGATTGCAAATAATAAAATGACTGAAATGGGATAGAAACACTTATAATGTACTCTATAATACAAAGCAATACAGTTATTTGAAAGAATACAATGCAAAGCAAAAAAACAATACTACATATTTGTAGACCAGCTCTTAGGGCAAAATCGGGGTGTGTGGAATAGGAGGACAGGACATCAGGAAAAACTTCCTACTTGTTAGAGCAATATGATAATGGAACCAATGACCTAGGGAGGTCGTGAATCTCCCACACTAGAGGCCTTCAAGAGGCAGCTGGACAGCCATCTGTCAGGGATGCTTTAAGGTGGATTCCTGCATTGAGCAGGGGGTTGGACTCAATGGCCTTATAGGCCCCTTCCAACTCTACTATTCTATGATTCTATGACTATAATTACTCAATGGCACATAAAATGAACTTGGCACATGCTCAGAAATGCTTCCAGATTTTTTTATTGTATTTTTAAAATCCTGAAATGCCACTTTTCTTTCTCTAATAAGGGATTGACAGCATCAAATTCAACCAGCTTTTGGTATTATGTGAGTGAGCATGCATATTCACTTCTGCTGGTGGATTGTTGGTTTGCTATGGGGTTTACTTGTGATGTTACAAAGCAGGTTATAGATCATTAGTTTGCTGTTATCATTTTACCCACCATTGTCTGCTGAGGACTTTCTATTGAATGGTAGTTTACAAAGGTAACTAAACAAACAACAAACCAAATAGCGAAGATGTGTCTTCAGATTTCATTCATTTTTGTTCATTTGTTCTCTCAGGCCATCTCAGAAACAGGGAGTGAATTAAAAATGTTTTGGTTGCTTCCATCTGACATGTCCCTCCCCCCACCCTGTATCAGTAAATGAGATCTTAACAGAAAATTCAGTTCAGCTTGTTCTAGCTGAAATTGTGGTATCCAGCAAGGATCAAAGGAAAAGAATCACAGAGCCATCATTTCCCCCCTTTCATGTATCCCAGAACTGATCTCATCTGCTCAGAAACAAAACCCTAGAATGCTCCTATGGCAAGAAGGCAAGTGGCAGGCGTGTAAGCCGCTGGGAAGCACAGAAGTATATAAACCTGATGGTTTCCCACAATATCAAGTTACCAGATGGAGGCAAGGAAGAAAGAAAAACAGAAGAAAGAAAAACAGAAGCAGCAAGAAGTCCTTCCTTTTTTGAGTGCTTCTAACCCTATCTCCTGAGCTGGAAAGTAGAAGAGGACCAGGATCCGTCCCTGATTTTGCACTCGGCTTCAGTAGCATATGGAAGCTTAACTTATCGCTGCTTCTGCATGGTTCCAAAGCTCATTTTTAGGCTTATAGCTTTTTAAAGTTATTATAGTGGTTTTAAATGTGTGTGTATATTGTAAGTTTTTGCTGTTTAAATTTTTGTATATTGTTTTTAATTGTTTTAATCTTATGTGAACCGCCCAGAGAGCTTCGGCTATGGGGCGGTATACAAATGTTAAAAAAAAAAAAAAAAGTGGGGTTCACATAGAGGCTCCAGAAATAGTGCATCTCCCCCGTTGTGTAAATGACGGCCATAAAGGCCACATTTACATGAGAGTAAAGGCACAAATGCACAATGGAAGCTCTGGAATAGGGTGGACTGTCATGTTTCCCAAAACCTCTCACTTTATGGGGAGACAATACAGAGGTCTAACGTGTAATCCACAAAGCTTTATTCAGGCAACAACCATCTCTTCCCACCTGAAGGGACTCTAACCTCTAGGAACTTCTCTCTAGGCAAAATGATGCAAACTAAGCGAGACAACTGCCCCTTCAAGAAAAAGGGAAAGCCTTTTCCCAGTATGTTTTAACTTCAGGGAGGCTGGTTCTGAAGAAGCTTTTGGCCGCGCATTTTACCCTGCAGCGTACTCTAGGATCAGCTAGCCTTTCAGTGCCCTCCCCCTCAGAAGAACACTGATTTCCCAGAGCCTGTTTGTTGTTTACACTTTCAGAGATAAGGGCTGGCAAAAGTTCATTCCCAGCTGGTGAAAAGCCCATGAGAGTCACCTCTCCCACTCCCCATATAGGCTGGTACGTTTCTGGCACCATCTCTTCCGCTTCACAATCTAATTCTCATTAATCACCTGAAACTCTTCCCCCAGCCTAAGGGGAACAGGCCTGGTCATGACACGGATGTTTGTTGGCTGCTCGCTGGATGTTCACTGGGCTGCTAACAAAGCTCACACAGCGCACAAGTGGGGACAAATTGTCATGGTGGCTGGGCTAGCGTACCATGAGTCGGGTCTGGGTGAGTTTGCTCATCCCTGGCTTCTTTCACACAAGCCAATAGGAAGATGGGAACATTAAGCACATGGTGTAAGAGAGCATCCTCATTGCAAAGGGAACATTATACCTGCATTGTTTCTTTTTGCCTTGTCTCAAGTTGTGGAGAGTCGGGGAAGTTTTTGCATGGCCCCAAGCGGTGCTGCTTACTGCAATGAAGACATCGCTTCAGGGTGCTTTCTGGTGAGCTCAGGGGAAAAAAAGTTAGTTTCATATCCTTCACAAGGTAGAATTGTTTTCTTTACGAGAGAGAGACAGAGAGACAGAGAGAGACAGAGAGACAGAGAGAGAGAAATAAAATAAATACCCATATAGGTTTGCTGAGAATAATTGTCTAAATTCTCTATGGGGAAAGAGCATCCAAAATATCCAGGAGGTATGGAAATACAAGATGGGTGTTTATTGATCAGCTGTGTTTATATATAAATGAATTCATTTGGATGGGTTTCATGGGTCTGGTTGGAAGATTTCCTTAGGGTGAAGGTTTAGACAGGGGAAAAAAAGTCCTACAACTCCATGCTTACATTCCTCTCAATTCCCTTGAATCATCTTCCCCTTGGAATTTTCTTTTCTTTTTTTAATTCTATTTATGGAGAAAAGGCTTCTTTCTATTTGTTTTTATCTCTGTGTAACAGAGTTCCTTGCCCTAACCCACTCCAGAAGAATATATGGTGGGAGTTGCATTTACCAGTATCCGACTAAATTGGAATGAATCTCTATGTAACGAAGATAGCAAATTAATCTTTTCAAACGAGCTGTAGTGTGGCTCACAGACTTGAGCTGAGGTCATCGATTGACCATAATTAGGGCTCTGCAGAAGTCTTTTGAGAAATGTCATTCAGCTTAACAAAACTCTTTTTTTTGTTGTTTAGCAGCTTTAATTTTCTCCAGGTGTTTCATGAGCACACACACATACACACATGCAAAGAAACCCTGGTGTTGGGGGGGGGATGGGACTTTATTAATTTGCCGCCTACTGGGGTCCTGATCCTCACTGCACCTGGAATATGCATTGGTGAGAAACCACCTTTTCACATCTGGGGGTCCAATCCAGATTGGGACTGCAGAGAAAGGGCACACAGGAAAAACCTTATCACCCCCAGCACCTGCAATCTTCTGCAAATGCCCTGGACTGGAACAAATGGGAGGTTGTTTCCCCCCCTGCCCCCAAAAAAGGAAATTGCCATGGAGGTCTTGTTTTTGTGTAAGAATGGGTGGTTCGTTTGAAAAGAATGATGAATGGATGGAGGCAGTGGAAGCTTCAGCACCTTGGAAAGCTCCTTCAGAGTTCTGACTGGTCCTGACTGATAGCCAGAGCGGATCCACAGCTGCACTAACGCTGAAGCTACCAACCTCCGCTGGATGAAAGTGGTGTGCTTGTGTCTGTGTGAGAGAGTGAATGCACAGATGGGCATGGGAAGGAGTGTGGAGAGTCCAGTGCTTCCCTTGGAGAGATCAACTCTCCCTGGACGAGCCTTGTTATGGTACTGAGATAGCTTTTAAACTCTTTGAAGCTTAACAAAAGCCTATTTATCAACTGAAATGAATGACATATGACTTCTCATTAATCAGTCAGCTTTTTGCTTTTCAACCCTCACCCCTGCTTTGTACAAATTCCTGCTTTTTTAAAAAAAAAGATGGGAGGCGCTCTGCTTTTCTTAGCATCATAGAAGCTTTTCAATTTACTTTAAACTTCAAATTTACTTTGATGAGAAGATGTACATTTCCCATCGCAATTTTCAGCCCCATTAGTCTAAGTCACAACAGCATGCATGCCAATTTTGCAAGCCTCCTTCTACTTACAAGGCAGGCCTAATTATGTTATTGGGGGTGAGGTGGGAGTAATCGGTTCCTCATACAATCTTCTGGTGAGAACTGGATTATTATTATTTTTATGGGTGTTCTGCAATGGCAGGTAGCCATGCTGTTTAGGAGGAACTGAGAGTTGTTTTCACACATTCTACAGTAGCAAATCCAGGTTTGCCTTCATGTCCCTGATACAAAAGCATGTGAAGATTCAAGAAATGGGATGAATGCAGTTTTAATAATATGTGTCATGTTTTAATCAGTTTTGTGTATTTTGTCATGTTGTTGTTCCCCGCCTCGATCCAGATGGAGAGGCGGGTAAGAAATAAATTATTATTATTATTATTATTATTATTATTATTATTATTATGGGCAACCATTTGTCAGGGATGCTTTAAGGTGGATTCCTCCTGCATTGAGCAGGGGGTTGGACCCGATGGCTTTGTAGGCCCCTTCCAACTCTACTATTCTATGATTCTATGATTTACATGTCACTTAGCACCATCAGCTGGTCATTTTTGGAGTTAATGAGGGTTTCAGGACTAAAGACAGTGATGTATTCCCTGTACCACACCCACTCAAGTCAGTAAACCAATACAGATTGCAAAAACAACAAAGAGTCTTGTGGCATCTCTGAGACTAGCACATTTATTCTGGCATAAGCTGTCATGGGCTATAACCCACCATCAGAAGCATGGAGTATTATGGGGTGTTTCAGGAACATATACTGATGATGGAGAGAAGTACTGTAAATAGTGAGGTCAAAAAGAAAATAATAGCAAAATGTGCATTTATGTACCATATGTAAATCTGAAACTCTCCCTTCTATTTCAGGCATCTAATGAAGTGGGACATAGGCCACATCTTGATGATGGGAAAGCCCTGGGGTGGATCCACAGTGGTGGCAGGTCATTTACATGATGCAGCAGCCATTGCGGAGCCATCTGAGGGCTTTCCCTTGACGCTCCACTTTAAAAATGTCAGGCACTTACACCGACTTTTTTCACTTGGAGCAAGTCGAAGTTTCCACCTGCCATCTGTTGCCTTGCTCCGGAGCTACCCCAGCCAATGGCAACCCCCGATTAGCTGGACACAGCAGGCCAGCTGGGGCACCTCCTGTGTCTTTCAGAGAGCTGCAGCCATCTACAGAGAATGAGGTAAAGGCGATGGAGGACCGGGGAGGGAGGAGCTGCCCTGCCGTGCAGCCAGATGGATGCCGTTGGGCCTCAGTGCATCCCTCCCCAGTCACCTGCCACTGTTACCTCTTACTCTCCGTGGATGGCTGCAGCTCTCCCCTCCTCCCCGCATTTGCTCCTTTATGTGGGGACAACGCGAAGGAGCACAAACATGGGGGTTTGATGGCTCATGGTGCAAATGCACCGCCTGGTCTTCAAAGCATTGTGCTAGAATTAGGAATGCCATTCTAACTTGAATATATACCAGATTGGGAGCTTTGCTTTCCTCCTTTCCCGTGGAAATCCATGCATATTTTTGTATCTGTTTTCCCCAATGCCTGCATCAATTGTGCCCATCTTTGAAATCAATCTCCTATTCATTAACACATGTTTGCGCGTCTTTGTTTTTAAACGGCACATATTTGTTTTATGCATATTTTCCAGAGGTACACATGCTGTTGAAGACTTTGGGGGTGGGGGTCTGTGATCCACATTGCAAGCCCAGAAATGTATAGATTTTGACCACAGATTGTGCCTGGAAGGTGTGAACTGGGTAAATCCTGAGCAAAAATGAACTGAAACCATTTTATCTTTCCTACCTACTCTCAATGTGCACTTTCATAGTGTGTACAACCGAACATACATTTCTTCAGTGACACCAGTTTCAACTCCTTGACCAAGTTAGAAACAGACATCTTCCTTGATCCAGTTGCCACACAATCAGACAGCTCAGCCATAGCAGCCCAGTAAATAAATAGACCCATAAAATTTGCTTAGGATGCAATGAATTTTTTCATGCACCCTTTAAATAATGATAAAATGGAAGGAAAGACATTATTAAAGGGCCATCTGGAAGAGCTGCTGACACAATTTCCACTTAAAGGAACAAGGCTGGGAACAGAATCACATTCTACACATCTTCCCTAGACAGGTTTGGGGACAACAAGAAAAAGCCCTTTCAGCGATGCTTGATAACT
The DNA here is from genome assembly GCA_029215795.1 of Anniella stebbinsi. Taxonomy (NCBI): domain Eukaryota; kingdom Metazoa; phylum Chordata; class Lepidosauria; order Squamata; family Anniellidae; genus Anniella; species Anniella stebbinsi. Next base: position 407,425,212 of record JARDYH010000001.1, on the reverse strand, counting down.
TCTTCAAGGATGAATTTCCAGCCTTGCAAGAGGAAATTGAAACGAGAAGACTATGAATGTTGGATGAATACATTTTCCCCTGCCATGCAATCAGAGAGTGGCAAATTGCTACATTGAGAGGTACATGATGAGAGGTTTGAACTTTTTGCTTATCAACAGGTCCTACTCACATTGCAGAGAACAAAAGATGGCTCAGTAACAGAACAGGAAATCTTGCTGGCAATTTGGCAAAGAGACCGTTTTGGAAGGGATTGCATCATGGACAATCAAAGGGCTGCCCTTTAAAAGCAAGGTGCCCAAACAGCTATGGGTGGGGGGCCACAAGGAGCTCAGTAAACAACCTATTGTTTAGGGAAAGACTATAGCTCAGTGGTAGAAGAGATCTATTGGATGCTCAAGGATGTATATATTGGATGTAAGGTTCACTTATATAAAACTCTACTTAGGGTTGGGGAAAACCTGCCTCTGAAGTAGGGATGTATGAGATATTTGTTTCAGTTCACTTTTGATCAGATTTACCCAGTTTGCACCTCCTGGACCAAAGATGGATATAATCTGCGGTCAAAGTCTGTACACTTTCAAGCTTGCAATATGATTTGTGGAACCCAACCCCAACTGTAGCTGAACAGAATGTGTGCAGTTGAAAAATGTGCATTAAAAATGGGTACATTTGAAAATTGTGCCAAAGAACTTTGTAATAGGGCTTTTTATTATATTTATATTTATTATTTTAAAGACTATTTTTTATTTTAGTTGGACAATGGTTTGGTTTATTATTATTATTAGTAGTAGTAGTTGTATTAATCAATTACTTTCTAGATGACACTTGCTGACTGTGGCCAGATTTGTATAAATGAGTCATTTGATTCATTAACTAATTTATTTATATCTGAATCCGTCTGTCAGGGAAAAGCAAACTGCAGAAATTTATGGAGCGTATGAGTGTTTGGATTCTGGCGGCAAAATATTCATCTGCTTTAGAAATAAGCGATTAACATGTGCTAATTGAAGTCTTCCAGCAAGGTCACTGAGTCACTGTGAGAGGTTTCTGGCTGCTTGCCCAATCATTGCCCTGCTTAAGAAGAAGCTACAGGTGGAAACAGTTAGAATCACAGAATAGTAGTCAAGATATATTATGGTTTAGGCATTTTATAACCTTAGCTGAAAATTCTGTTTGGTCATGCCAAAATACACCCTGTTGAATGTTCCATCTGACCAGGATGTTTCAACCATATCTTAGCGAGATCGAGATCGAGCTATCAATTAAACCCTGATTCATATAGAAATATTAAAAATTACATTTAAAATACACTCTTAAAATAAATTCCAGCTGCTTCAACAATACAAAACAATACGATGAACAGTAAAAATGGAGCATATGATGAATTGCACTTAATTACAAAGAAAGGAAAGTCGGAGTTAGCAAGTGCATTTTCAGGAGGCGTTTGGAAGCGACCACCGCATTTTCTGCCTCCTGAACTGCAAGCGGTGGCAGCACAAAGAAGCGCCATCTTCTAGGTATGGTGTGGTAACGTTCAATTGGTTGAAGAATGACCAGAAAGGCCTCCTCTAAAAATCAGGGTTTATATATAGGGGAAAGCACAGTGTGCTAGATATCCTAGTCAGTTGTTTAGGGTTTTGTATGGCATTTAGAGATGCCGGAGGAATCCAGTTGAGGGTGGAGCTCAGCTGGTTTTCTCCAGCTCATACTCTGGATACCAGCTTTCAGATCTCTGAGTTGGCTCAATTCGAAATATGTTAAATCAGGGAAGCTCATGGTTACCTACTTTTTATATATGCACAAAACCACTCAGAACTCTAAAGGAGCTCCTGATTGGTTTTGACTTAAAACCCAGAGCAGATCCACAGCCCCACTGACATCAGAGCCACCAGCCTCCACTAGCCAGAGATGGTCATAATCTCAGGATTTAGGTTTAATGTTTTGCATTTTAAAGCACTTCCTGGAATTCATGCTTTTCTGTGTACGCTGTTTTGGGAGCCCTTTTTTTCTGATGTTTGCATTTTTTCCTCAGTATTTTTCATTGATCTACCTCAGTTTTGCCTGTGCTTTCCCCAAATCTGTGCATTTTATGCATACTTTTCAATAAAATGCATATTTTTGCGCACACTGGCTTTCTTCTGACAAGCTTCTGACAAGCTCAGGAAAGTGTGGATTTCTTGATTAGCGCATTGGCTTGGGAGGTATGGATTTGCTAACTTAATTAGTGCCTTTCTCACCCATATGTATCCCTCACTGCCACTGAGAATGACTCTTCCAATTAAGCTAACATCTGCACATGATCAGTAAAATTAACATCATATTTTGTATCCTTTGCTCCAACTCTCTTAAATTCATTTATGTTATCCTAGACAACTTACTCCAGTTTGATCACTTCCACTACAATCCTGTACATGTTTATTCAGAAGAAAGCCCCATTGAGTTCAGTGGGACTTTATCTGAGGTAAGCTGGTCTACAAAGGAGGAGGAGGGTAATGAGGATGATCAGGGGTCTGGAAACAAAGCTGAAAGAACTGGGCATGTTTAGCCTGGAGAAGAGAAAACTGAGGGGGAGACATGATCGCACTCTTCAAATACTTGAAAGGTTGTCACACAGAGGAGGGCCAGGATCTCTTCTCGATCAACCCAGAGTGTAGGACACGGAATATTGGGCTCAAGTTATAGGAAGCCAGATTCCGGCTGGGCATCAGGAAAAACTTATTGATTGTTAGAGCAGTAGGATAATGCAACCAATGACCTAGGGAGGTGGTGGGCTCTCCCACACTAGAGGTCTTCAAGAGGCAGCTGGACAACCATCCATCAGGGATGCGTTAAGGGGGATTCCTGCATTAAGCAGGGGGTTGGACACGATGGCCTTATAGGTCCCTTCCAACTCTACTACTCTATGATTCTATGATTCTATGAAAGCCAGGCCACCCATGAAGAATGATGAGAAACCCATATCAGATTACAGAGCCAGTGGAGCAGTGTATTACACTGCTCCCCCATGCTCCCCCAACCAGGAGGGCCACCACTCCCCCATGACCTCCAGAGTGTGCTGCAGAGACCCCTGCCGATTGCTTTCCCATTGTGGCATTTTCTGCTGTAAGGGCTCTCTTGGACAGCCACCTGTCCCCTGCTTCCCCTTTGAGGGTAGTGGAGCGCTCATAAAAGCTTGGCTATGTCATGTAAGAGTGTGTGAGAACATAAGAAGAGCTGTGCAGGATCAGACCAAAGGTCCATCTAGTCCAGCATTGTGTTCACACAGTTGCTAACAGGCTGTCAATCAGGGACCCACAAGAAGGACATAGGTGCAATAGCACCCTCACAAACATGTTTCCCAGCAACTGGTGTACATAGGCTTACTGCCTCTGCTACTGGACTAGTAGCCATTGATAGCCTTCTCCACCATCAATTGGTCTAACCCCATTTTAAAGAAATTTGCAATGCTGGGTACAATTTTGGACACCATACCTTCAAAAGGATATTGTAGAGCTGGAAAACATGCAGGAAGTAGAAACCAAAATGATCAAGGGGGTGGGCAACTCCCATATGAGGGAAGGACACTATGGCCTGTTTCGGACGACACTCTAATCAACTGGGTGGGGGAGGGGAATCGTCCATTGTGTTGCTCATGCAACAGAGGCAGCATTTGGACAACATGATAATCAACACAACTGATGATTGTTTCCCCCTCCCTCTGTTGATTAGCGTCCAAAACAGGCCTATGTGTGGGGCTCTGCTGGTTAGGAAAAAGGGGGACATGGAAGAAGTGTATAAAATGGGCATGGAGAAAGTAGATAGGGAGACATATTTCTCCCTCTCCAATAAAACTAGAATCCAATGGGATCATCCCATAAGGTGGATTGGTAGGAGATTCAGAACAGACAAAACAAAGGACTTCTTCATGCAGCACACATTTAAACTATGGAATTGACTAACAGAAGATGTGGTGATGGCCACCAATTTGGATGGCTTTCCAAGAGAGATAGACAAATGCATGGAGGACAAAGCTATCTATGGCTACTAATCGCTATGGCTATATGTAACCAGAATCAGGCCAGTGTGCCTCTCAAAAGGGAAGGACAAATGTCAGCTTTGCTGTTTCTCAGGTTAAGTGTATTGCAAATCTTGAGGATTTCTCCAGTCCCAAATTCAGTTTATCCCAAATTCTGAGAATTAATAAAATTAAAGTCCCCATGAAAAACCATAAGCATTTGAGGGCGAAAGGAGGGGGGAATGAACAGAAAATACAAATATGAATGGTATAAAATCTGGGCCACATTTATTGAAGATCTGCAAATGGAAAACTGAGCGGGACCTAATCTACACCAGAAACTAGCTAGGCATTATATTGGTTGAAACTTTCTGTATCTGCTAAGTGGCATCTGTAATATCACCCCCCCCCCAGGACAAACCCCTTTTGGGGAGGGGAGGCTTTCCTGTGTTACCCCCCTGCCTGGGCCACAAGACACAGGTAACCCACATCCCCCCACTGGAGTTGCAGAACCCTCCGCGGAAGGCCTCAGGCATCACCTGTCACCAAGCAACAGTGCCACAGAATGATCACCATCCTTGTTCCTCTAAGCGTGTCCACTCCCACCAGCCTGCAAGCGAATGTGACCCAATTAACCTAATGACAGAATGTCTTCCTAAGACACTCTGTGCCCACTTACAGTGTGAAGTTGACAAAAAGACACATGAGCCAAAAAATTCCTACTCAGTCCCCAATAGAGTGACCAGATGAACCCACACAGGGAGGGAGGAAGCTGCCAAAGAAGAGGCTGAGAAAACTGGGTGCAGCAGGCTAATAATGCCTCAGTTGCCCCAGCCAGTGGCACGCTCAGATCGGCCAATAGCAATCGGGCATGTCTCTTCATTCCCCTCCCCCACTTGCAATAGCCCCTATCGGCCAGGCAAACCAGACACGGGGGAAAGGCATTTCTCTGCACATTCCTGTTCATGATTGCATTTTTGTTTGCATGTTTGCCTAATATGCACATTTTGCAAGTGATTTCCTTAAAATTTGCATTTTGATGATATTTCCTTTAATATACTATTTTTTTTACACAATGTGGGGGTGGAATTAGAGAACTTCATTTTAAAATTCAGAGGAATGAGAATTTCGGTTCTCATACTTGTTCCAATGTTAGGTTAGGCCCCATCTTGAGTCCTGCATCCAATTCTGGGCACCACACTTCAAGAAGGATGCAGACAAGCTGGAGCGTGTTCAGAAGAGGGCAACGAGGATGATCAGGGGTCTGGAAACAAAGCCCTATGAGGAAAGACTGAAAGAACTGGGCATGTTTAGCCTGGAGAAGAGAAGATTGAGAGGAGACATAATAGCACTCTTCAAATACTTGGAAGGTTGTCACACAGAGGAGGACCAGGATCTCTTCTCGATCAACCCAGAGTGCAGGACAAGGAATAATGGGCTCAAGTTACATGGAGGCAGCTTCCGGCTGGATATCAGGAAAAACTTCCTGACTGTTAGAGCAATACGACAATGGAGACAATGACTTAGGGAGGTGGTGGGCTCTCCCACATTAGAGGCATTCAATGGGCAGCTGGACAGCCATCTGTCAGGCATGCTTCAAGGTAGATTCCTGCATTGAGCAAGGGGTTGGACTCGATGGCCTTAGAGGCCCCTTCCAACTCTACTATTCTATGATTTTATGTAATTTTGCAGTAAATTGTGAGCTGAGCAAATTTCTCCCTCACCTCAAACAGGTTGCTGTGGAACATGGGTGTGAGGGTGCTATTGGACTTCATCCTGCTCGCCTGCCACCATGAAAACAGAAGGTTGCGCTTGATGAACTTTGGTCTGATCTTGTGTTCTTAAAGGCATAATCCTATACATGTTTAGACAGAAAAAGTCCTACCACTCCTAGCATACCCCAAAAAGCATGGTTGACTGGGAAATACTGGGAGTTGTAGGACTTCCTTCTCTCTAAACATACACAGGATTGCATCCTAACTGAAGTTTGTCTCCAACTTCCACACTCAACAATCATTTTTTTCTTCCAGATCAGCTACAGAGTTCAGTTGTTGTGTGCCTGTTTTGTTCTGTTTTTTTCTCCCCCATTTTGTGCGGTTTCCTCTCCCACGATGTTCTCTTCCAAGTGTCAGAAGGTGGCGGATGAGGATCCTCAACATATGCGGAAACTACACACAAACATATTCTCCCTGCAGCTCTAGGTGAGATGTGACATTCATTTTTTAAGCATGGTGTCCCGGAGCTCCCTGGGGTTACATTTCAGACTTGGTCTGTTTGCTGTGCCATAATAGAAAGTGAAGTTTTAACTCTGCCTTTGAAATGTCACCCATATTTGTTCTTGCCAAGACACCAGACGACATGTTAAAGAGACCGATTTAGACTGATGGGTCTTCTAATAAATTGCTGTGTGGACTGGAGTATTACTCTGGAAATGGTGACTGTTTGCATTCCAAAGAGCACGTTCTCTTGATAGGTCTGGGCAGGCAAGGCAGCCTTACATGGTCCCTTGTTTCCCTTGGAAATTATTTTCACACCTACACTGAAAAAGCTGGTCCCCATTTTCAGTGCATCAAATGTGTTATCATCCTAAATCTAGAGCAAGGGTGGGCAACTTCAGGTGCTCTAGGGGCTAACCCCCCCCCCCCCCGCAAGTCCCAAAGCAGCTTGCATGGGAGACAAGCTAAATTTGTCAATTCTAAGTCTAGAATGGACAAATTAAGTTTCTTTTCAAGCAATTTATTTTCCATTCTAAGTAAGGATGTCAAAATCAGCAAAATCCAAGCTGGCTGAAGTTCTCCGAATTCCACCTTGCTCCATGTTGCAATTTGAGTCCGTATCAGACTGTGAACTTTGTTTTGTTTTCCATTTCGCATGGAAATCTGTGCATATTTTGTCAAATGTATATATTGATTGTACTCATCTTTGAAATGAAAATGACACATTCTTCTCCCTTTGATTAAGCGTATTTGTGGCTACCAAGATGTGGGCCTTTTCTGCTGTGGCACCCCAGTTGTGGAATGAGCTCCCTCGAGAGGTTCAACTGGCACCTAAATTGTACTCCTTTCAGCACAATATGAAGACCTCTTTTTATTTTCTGAGTATTTTTGCATCCTGGTCTTTTAGCTCAGCTGTTTTATGCCTGTATTTTAAACCTGTATTTTAAATCTCTGCATCGCTGATCAGCTTTCATAGAATCATAAAATAGTTGTGTTGGAAGGGGGCCTATAATGCCATTGAGTCCAGCCCCCTGCTCAATGTAGGAATCCATGTAAAAACATATTTTACAGATGGCTGTCCAGCCCACAACCCTGCATTCTGGGTTGATCGAGAAGAGATCCTGGCCCTCCTTGTGGTTTTTTTTTATTTTTGTGAACCACCAAGGAAGCTTCAGCTATTGGGTGGTATAGAATTGATCATCCTAGAGTGCAGGACACAGAATAATGGAACCAATGACCTAGGGGGGTGGTTGGCTCTCCCACACTAGAGGCAATCAAGAGGCAGCTGGACAACCATCTGTCAGGGATGCTTTACAGTGGATTCCTGTATCAAGCAGGGGATTGGACCCAATGGCCTTCTTACTCTACTCTCCTACGTTTCTATGATGCTGTGATTCTGCATGCCATTTATTTGGTCTGCAAATGAAATTGCAAGCTCAGACACTGTGGCGTCCGAGTCCATGTTCGGTTGGAAAAATGCAGACTGGGCCAGTAGGCTGACCATCTGAAAAGGAGGACAGGGCTCATGTAACTTTAAGAGTTGTAGAGAAAAAGGAATTTCAGCCAGTGTCATTTGTATGCAATTAGTTCCTGGTGAAATTCCCTCTTCATCACAACAGTTAAAGGTGCAGGCACTATACTAGAGTGACCATATACAAAAGAAGGCAGGGCCCCTGCAACTTTAACAGTTGTGATGAAGAGGGGATTTCACCAGGAACTAATTGCATACAAATGACACTGACTAAAATTCACTTTTCTCTACAACTGTTAAAGTTACATGAGCCCTGTCCTCCTTTTCAGATGGTCAGCCTAAGACTGGGTAAATCTTGATCAGAAAGAGCCACATGCAGACTGTGCTCCATGTCTTTCTTGTTAGAGTTGTATTTCTTTGGTAATTTCAGTGTGTAGTTTCAGCGTGTAACTTGTGGGCTGCAAATGCTAAAGAAAGAAAAACACACAAACACAGTGCTACTTCAAAAGCAAACAGCATTGTATTGGGAGTTAATAGCTCCTGGGGGGGAAGAACAAATAGTCTTTGAATTAAAGGTGGAGTGCAGCAGCCATTAGGGTTGCACTGTTCAGACAGAGGAGCACTTACTACTGATGAAGAAGGAAGTAGCAAGGCAGGCTGAGAGTTGCAATCTACATCAAAGAGTAGTTACAAGAAGAAACTAATGGAGGAAAAAAACAAGTTCCTTTTGTCTCTTCATCCCTCACTGGTTCAGTCCACTTATCACAAGCATTGTTGCTTTAACTCTAATGTTCTGGTCTGGAGGGAAAGTGTGTTCCAGAAAGAGAAATTTGTGTGCAATTGGATTGCCCCTAGTAGAGACCCACAGCCCTCTTTATTATCCTGGTGGGTCAGCTACCAGTAGACCTCCATGCCTGACCACCATTTGAGGATGAATTCAGTTTTGGAGAACCTCTCAGGGGCTGAGTTCCAGAGGTGGGTGGAGCTGAAGGCAAAATGGGGCAGGCCAAAGGAAAAGCCGGTGGAAGCGAAATAAAAAATACCAGCAAATGTGAGCTTAACTCCAATAACTCAGCCTTAGCAGAGGCATTTCAGCTTTTCAGAATGGGGGAAAACACATGACAGTCAGGAAACCAGGAAAGAATCAGTGGTTGGGGAAATGGGGGGGGGGGGGCAGGGGAAATGGGGGGGGTTATCTGGAGAAGGCTGTAGAGCCATATCTGGACCTACAAGTGGACCCATGCAGGCCAGTCCTGCCTCACGTGGTGGACATAGGGGAGGGAGTAAATGTGGAGCTTGATCTCAGCAAGGTTTTCCAATTGCCACCATGAAGCTCCGTTCATCTCCTTCCTGTTTCTGATGGCGAGCTCTTTTGTTCTCGCTGTTCCAATGGGAAAAATGGTAATTTAGCTGCGCGGTTTTAAAACCATGCACCCAAATGTGCGCCCCTACCCATTGACTGAAGTGTGAAAAGGCTCACTTCCCTGCAAAATAACAATCACCATTTTTTGAAGGCGAACGCGAGCTCAGGAATGTACGAGAATGTCTTGACAAATGTAGTCATGTTCGCACCCTCAAAGGTCCCAAAGTAATCAGAACCAAATTCTTGTTCATCCCTTGGTGGAAATGTTTTCCCGACATCCACACATTCAGAGAGTGTGGGAAATGGCTGTCCTCTCATACTCCATATCTGATGAGCCATCACACTGATTAGTCAGAGTGTGCAATGGGACTCCGTTGAAACATATTCCAGACAAGTAGGCATAATAAAGAGAGAGAGATTTTGAGTCTCTCTCTCTCTCTCTCTCTCTCTCTCTCTCTCTCTCTCTCTCTTTCTCATTCTGGGTTGATTATTTAAATCCTGATCTTCTATAATGTGCAAGCTGCAATCTTCAGTGGAACGTGGAATGCGGCAGGAGGAAACTGCCAAGCGAGATACCAATTTGTTACTGGTGACTTGAAGAGGCAGCCTCTAATGCTGCGATTACCAGAAAGAGGATCAAATTACTGCTTCCTTCAGAGACTTTCACACATGGCGAATCAGAGGCCACCAGGAAATAATAATAATTGTAATAATCAGGGCAGCCTGTTTGCAAAAGAGAAAGGGGTGTGGATGCATTATGTGTAGCAAAATATTTCACGGCGAAAGATAGCCAAGAGAAACGGAAGGTAAGTACACTGTGAAAGAGCCAGGGTCATTTTATTACCTTAAACACAGCTTTGCTTGAGGGTGAATTAGGAACAGTTCAGATACATTCAGCAAGCTGGTATTGGGGTCCAGTCACAGATTTTTAGGGAGAAGGGGGACAAAGGGAGAAATGGAGTGTTTCAAAGGGCAGCAGTTGCCTGAATGCACCCTTTTCTGGATGAGGAAGATTTTTTGTTGAAGTCAATGTGTTTTACAACTTGAACCTATGCAGTCTAAAGTAAACACCAGTGAGTTCAATGGAGCTTATTGTCAGGTAACTATGCATAGGATTGCTGTAGTGTGATCCCATTAAATTGGGTGGGGGGTGTATACACACACTGTGAGGATGAGCTTCTGCACTTCAAAATTTTCCACCCAAACACTGGCGAAAACTACGTGAATGTGCAAACTTCGATACAGTAGGCATGGGGGCTAGGGATGCATGAATCAGCATAATCCAACCTCACTGGATTTCTCCAAACTCCACCTCAATGTTTGTTTCGATTCATTCATATCTTCAGGCATGATTTCCTCCCCCCTCCCCAAAGTGTACACATCCATTGGGATCATAGAATCATAGAATAGTAGAGCTGGAAGGGGCCTATAAGGCCATTGAGTCCAACCCCCTGCTCAATGCAGGAAACCACCTTAAAGCATCCCTGACAGATGGTTGTCCAGTTGCCTCTTGAAGGCCTCTAATGTGGGAGAACCTACCACCTCCCTAAGTCATTGGTTAAATTGTCCTGCTGCTCTAACAGTCAGGAAGTTTTGGCTTCCTGTAACTTGAGCCAATTATTCAGTGTCCTGCACTCTAGGATGATCGAGAAGAGATCCTGGCCCTCTTCTGTGTGACAATCTTTCAAGGACTTGAAGAGTGCTATCATAACTCCCCTCAATCTTCTCTTCTTATCTTTGAAAAGTACACATCCTTCCCCCATTGAGGAAATGGTATTTGTGTGTATTTCCCCCCCAAAAAACAAGTACATAATTTTTTATGAGCATTTTTGCAATGGATGCATGCTCCTAAACACATTGGGGGGAGGTGTTTATGAATCACGTTGAAACCTTGGAAAGGTGCAGACAGATCTCATTCTGTATTTGGCCCAGAAGGTGTGAACTGAGTAAAACCTGATTAAAAAATGAACGGAAACAAATTTCTCCTGCAACCCTATTTCGGGTTGGGGGCACCTCGTTCAGGTGAGACATCTGAGGAATTGGAGAAGAGACATGAGAGTTTCGTAACAAGTTGCAAAATGCCCTTCTACACATCTCAAGGTTGACACTGGCTCTTGTGTCAAGCGATGTTCAAACTAGACTTGGAGTTTGTCATACTCCAACAAAACAAATGAGGGATTTTGTAGAATGCCAACAAGTTGCATTAAAGGTAGCAAAAGTTCTCAGGGTGGCCTACACACACACACCTGCCTTCAGGTAGCAGGTGCAAATAAACACAGGGTTATGCAAGGGGTGTGCCAGGTGTGCCCAGGCACACCTTAATGTCTCAACCACTTAGTACCAAATTGAGGGGGCCATTGAGTAGGGATCCAGTGGGGGAATCCAGACACAGCGTGGCATTGCTTCCAGCAGCAGGAGCAAAAAGGAATCACTCTGCTGGGAGCCTCTATTCCAGGAGCCAAACTTCAAAGAGGCCAGGTGGAGGGACCATGAAGGCTAATATTGCCTCATAAGCCCCTCCTTTGGACAGTGTCATGACAAAGCTCCACCAATGTTGGGGCTTCAGCAGCGTCTCCCCATTTCCCCACCCCTCACCTGCAATGGCTCTCCCGTGGTCAGGCATGGACCCAAAAAATCGGATCAGAATTGGAATCGGAAACGGAACCAGTGCCTCAGATCGGATCGGAGGCTTTCCGATTCGGTTCGGAGCCAATTCCGATCCAAAAATCAGACGTCCGATTTTTGGATCGGGCGCCATTTTAGGTGTTTTCACCATAGGCTTACATTGGAGGAAAGAAAGCTTTCCCCCAATGCAAGCCTATGGCGAAAACATGGGGGCGGGTGAGTGGGGACCTAACTCCCCCTCCCGCACTCCCTGTCCCTCTCCCCCACTTGCACTCCTTACCTGCCGGGGCACCCGCTGCCATCCACTGCCATCCACTATTCCAATCTATAGAGAAACAGGCTTCGTGGCCTAGTTCTCAGTAGAGCGCCAGGTGATCACAGCAGACGGCAGTGGACGGAAGCAGGCACCCCGGCAGGTAAGTGGGGCCCTCCCCCTCCTCCCCACTCATGCTTCTTACCTGCCAGAGTGCCCACTTCCATCCGCTGCCATCCACTGTTCCAATCTACAGAGAAAAAGGCTTCGCAGCCTAGTTCTCAGTACATTGGAACAGCGGACGGCAGTGGATGGAAGCGGGCTCCCTGGCAGGTAAGTGGGGCCCTCCCCAGGGCCGTCCACTGCTGCCCGCTGGTCCCTTCTACTGAGAAACAGGCTTCATGGCCTGCCTCTCAGTAGCGTGCTGGGTGATGACGTCACCCAGCACGCTACTGAGAGGCATGCTGCGAAGCCTGTTTCTCAGTAGAAGGGACCAGCAGACGGCAGTGGACGGCCCTGGCAGGTAAGTGGGGACCACCCTCCCCCTCCCCCTCCCCACATGCTCCTTACCTGCCTGCATCCTGTGCTGCCGTCCGCTGCTTCCATACTACTGATAAGCAGCGGACGGCAGTGCAGGATGCCGGCAGGTAATGGGGGACCTCAACCTCCCTCCCACCTTCCCCCTCGCACTCCTTACCTGCTGCCTCCTCACTGCTGTCCACTGCCACCCGCTGCTTCAGTACTACTGAGAAACAGGCCTTGAGGCCTGTTCCACAGTAGAGCAAGGGTGCGCCGAGTGATGTCGTTACCCAGTGTGCAGTCACTCTATTGTGGAACAGGCTGCAAGGCCTGTTTCTCATTAGTACGGAAGCAGCAGGCTGCAGTGGATGGCAGCGAGGAGGCAGCAGATAAGGAGCGAGAGGGGGGAGGGGGGAGGAGGTCCGAGGTCCGATCCTCCGATCTTTTCCGATCCGGATCAGGTCCTTTCAGATTGGATCAGATGAGATCGGATGATCCAGCTGTGGGAGATCAGAATCAGATAATTGTATCCAATTTTGCCTGGATCGGGTCCAGATCGTGGATCGGACCTGATCCGCTGCACACCCCTAGTGTCTACAGTGTTTCATAAATAAATGAGTGAATAAAGATAATGTCTTTTATGACTGAGTACTAAATAATTTTTTAAAAAAATCTCTGGGTGCACACTCTAATGAAATGTGCTGCACTCATCTATGCAAATAAATGTCCTTGAAACCAGATTGGTTATCAGGCAGTTCTAAGTTTAGTTGGCAAACTTTCCAACAGCATTTTGCATTGGACGAAGAAAAAAAAAAGACTGAAGGGCAGGGGGGGCGGGGGAAAGAGCAAGTGTTTTTGTTCAACTCATCCATTTTGCATTTGAACGGTGCCTCCATTCCCACAGCTGTTGCAGAGACAATAAGGGACCCGAGATGCCTGTGAGATTTTCACACAGACAATGGTTCATTACCTAGGCGGAGCTCATTTTGAGACAATGTTTCATTACAGTCTTCCAGTTTGTATCCTGCCTTTAGAGGCATAATTTTCCCCCTCTTGAAATCCACACCCTTAAAACGAGTTGCACAGGAAGAACGGTTCCCTTGCAGGGGAGAGGCGAACGATCTCTTTATAGCTCCATTATGTCCCCATTCGCTGATCTTGTGGGAAACAGTGGTGCTTGAGATGCAAGCTTCTGGAGAGTGGGCAGTTCAGGCTGGATCATCAGTGCCCTGACATTTTGGTGGCATTAATTGCATTAGGGACCAGAGAATGCAATAATTCCCAGAGGATACAAGGAGGAAACAGTAATTTAAAAAATAGAGAGGGGTGCATGCCAGGGTTTTGCAAAAACAGAATTGCTTATAGATTATGCAGAATTGCTTATAGATTATGCAGAATTGCTTATAGATTATGCAGGAATGGTTAGGAATGGTTCACATGACACACTAAGCCATGGTTAGGCTGCTAACCCCTTTGCAGCAAACAGGTAATGAGTGTGTTTAAACTAGGGATGTGCACTGGATCGGACCCGATCCACGATCCGAGTCCGGTCCAGTGGGAAATCGGATAAATTATCCGATTTCCGATCCCGCAGCTGGATCGGCCGATCCAATCCGAACCGGTCCGAAAAAGCTCCGAACCGGTTCGGCGGATCGGCGGATCGGCGGGCGCCCACTGGCGCCCACCGCCGCTTCCATTGGCGGGCGCCAGCGGGCGCCCGCCGATGAAAGTGGACAGCGGGGGGGGGAGGAGGGGGGCACTTACCTTCTCGGCCCGGTGGCTCCCGTCCGGCGCCGGCGCCTACTACTACTAGCAGGCTCCGCGGCCTGCTCTAGGGTGGCGCGCCGGGTGATGTCATCACCCGGCGCGCTACTCTAGAGCAGGCCGCGGAGCCTGCTGGTAGTAGTAGGCGCCGGCGCCGGACGGGAGCCACCGGGCCGGGAAGGTAAGGAGGGGGTGCGTGGAGGGGAGGAGGGGGCGCGCGGAGGGGGGAGGGGGGAGGGGGGCCCTTACCTTTCCGGCCCGGCGGCTCCCGTCCGGCGCCGGCGCCTACTATTCCCAGCAGGCTCCGCGGCCTGCTCTAGGGTGGCGCGCCGGGTGATGTCATCACCCGGCGCGCTACTCTAGAGCAGGCCGCGGAGCCTGCTGGTAGTAGTAGGCGCCGGCGCCGGACGGGAGCCGCCGGGCCGGAAAGGTAAGGAGGGGGTGCGTGGAGGGGAGGAGGGGGCGCGCGGAGGGGGGAGGGGGGCCCTTACCTTTCCGGCCCGGCGGCTCCCGTCCGGCGCCGGCGCCTACTATTCCCAGCAGGCTCCGCGGCCTGCTCTAGGATGGCGCGCCGGGTGATGTCATCACCCGGCGCGCTACTCTAGAGCAGGCCGCGGAGCCTGCTGGAAGTAGTAGGCGCCGGCGCCGGACGGGAGCCGCCGGGCCGGAAAGGTAAGGAGGGGGTGCGTGGAGGGGAGGAGGGGGCGCGCGGAGGGGGGAGGGGGGCCCTTACCTTTCCGGCCCGGCGGCTCCCGTCCGGCGCCGGCGCCTACTATTCCCAGCAGGCTCCGCGGCCTGCTCTAGGGTGGCGCGCCGGGTGATGTCATCACCCGGCGCGCTACTCTAGAGCAGGCCGCGGAGCCTGCTGGAAGTAGTAGGCGCCGGCGCCGGACGGGAGCCGCCGGGCCGGAAAGGTAAGGAGGGGGTGCGTGGAGGGGAGGAGGGGGCGCGTGGAGGGGGGAGGGGGGCCCTTACCTTTCCGGCCCGGCGGCTCCCGTCCGGCGCCGGCGCCTACTATTCCCAGCAGGCTCCGCGGCCTGCTCTAGGATGGCGCGCCGGGTGATGTCATCACCCGGCGCGCTACTCTAGAGCAGACCGCGGAGCCTGCTGGAAGTAGTAGGCGCCGGCGCCGGACGGGAGCCGCCGGGCCGGAAAGGTAAGGAGGGGGTGCGTGGAGGGGAGGAGGGGGCGCGCGGAGGGGGGAGGGGGGCCCTTACCTTTCCGGCCCGGCGGCTCCCGTCCGGCGCCGGCGCCTACTATTCCCAGCAGGCTCCGCGGCCTGCTCTAGGATGGCGCGCCGGGTTATGTCATCACCCGGCGCACTACTCTAGAGCAGGCCGCGGAGCCTGCTGGAAGTAGTAGGCGCCGGCGCCGGACGGGAGCCGCCGGGCCGGAAAGGTAAGGAGGGGGTGCGTGGAGGGGAGGAGGGGGCGCGCGGAGGGGGGAGGGGGGAGGAGGGGGCGCGCGGAGGGGGGAGGGGGGAGGGGGGCCCTTACCTGCCCGGCCCGGCGGCTCCCGTCCGGCGCCGGCGCCTACTACTACCAGCAGGCTCCGCGGCCTGCTCCAGGGTGGCGCGCCGGGTGGTGTCATCACCCGGCGCGCTACTCGAGAGTAGGCCGCGGAGCCCGCTGGTAGTAGCCGCCGGCGCCGGACGTGCCGAGAAGGTAAGTGGCGGGGAAGGGGGCTTACCCCCCCCCCCGGAGCTGTCCGCTTCTATCCGCTGGCGCCCGCGGGCGCCAGCGGATGGAAGCAGGCGGCCCCAGGGGGGGTAGGGAGCGCGGGGGAGGGGGTTTACCTGCCGGGGCCGTCCACAGCGGACGGCCCCGGGGGGGGGAGGGAGTTAGGCCCCCCCTTACCCACCCGCCGCCATTTTTTCCTCATAGACTTGCATTGCAATGCAAGTCTATGGGGAAAAAAATGGCGGCCGATCCAAAAATTTCCGATTTTTGGATCGGGATCGGACTCGATCCGGTCCGGGGGGCCTCCGATTTTGTCCGAACCGGTCCGGGACAAAATTGGAGGTCCCGATCCGGGTCCCGATCCGATCCGGGGGGTCCGTGCACACCCCTAGTTTAAACCATGGTTATGTAGCCACCATGGTTAAGAATGGTTCACATGACATGCTATAAACCAGAACGTTTAGCTCAAAATGCTTAACCATCAGGACTTAGTGTGTTGTCTGAATAGGGTCACTTTGATCTGAGGTAATTGAGTTCTCCTCCTTCAAACTGTACAGCCAACATCCCTTGTCTCAGAGTTGTTCATGGCCCCTCATAGCCTCCACATCCAACAATGTGCTGAGGGAAATGTGTCAAAGTTACCACATCCTGAGGATATTAGGATTGAGTGGGTCACACTCCAAAAGGTCTCCTTGAGCCAAATATCCCATGAGGGAAACATCTGAGACAAGTCTTGTTCACCTTATAAAAGATGCTCGAGGTATGCACCAACCTTCATTCCTCATCTAAAATGTTCCTACCAACTCAAATGTCCGCAAGCTGCCAGTTTAAATGGAGTGTGTTCACACATTCGTCATGAGCACACTTGAACTCAGTTGTGGTGCGATGCATGCATGAACCAGGTCTAAGTATCACCCCTTCTTTTAACCCCCCCCCCACTAAATTACATTTTCTGGTCTGAACAGCCCAGGAAAGTGTCCCAACCTGATTTCTCTGCAATATATATCACCCCTGGCGGGTTTTCTTCCTGCTCTGTGACTCAGCCCTTAAATGCTCAAACAGCTCTGACAGGATGTTTGCAGGGGAAACTTGTCTTTATTGGTAGTGAAAATACAATTGATTTGCTGTAACTACATATTAAAGCCAGAAGTGCCATGGTTGCTGTTCCTGCACAGAATTTTGCTGAAGATCAAGTCTTGATTTGAAAGATGCTGTTGGCGGGGTGTGTGTGTGTGTAAATAAACCCTTGCTTTCCATTCTTTTGCATTTTTCCCCACTTACGTTCACCACCATATTTTCCCTGATGGGCTGCTGCTTCAGCACCATTCTATTTTATCCGATATATAATTATTATTATATTTCAATATAGAAATTAATGCAATAATACAATCTTTTAACCCTACCATATGGGGCTGCATTCCCCCCCCCCCCCCATCAGCCTTTTTTGTGCCTCCCTACTGGTCCCTGTCTCCTGCCACATTGCCAAATATGCTGCCATGCCAGGAAAAATCTGCCATTCTCCCTTGCCAGAGGATCCCCGAAGTGCCGCTCATCCCCATGAGGTCCTAGAGAGCTCAGCAAGCAGTCCAGGAGCCCCCCACAACCACCGGCTCTGTGGTGCGAGCCACCAGTTTTACGCAAAATTAGGGCTCCATCATCTTCATACACGTAATGTTGTGCCAAATGGCATTCCCAAATCTCCCAAGTTGAATTCAAATGTGCAAAATGTACACTTGAACAATGCTCAACTTTCTCAAAATGCAACAACTTTTCCCATTTGAATGCACCAGGAGTGAGCCAAACTGAGCTTTGAGGTAAACTTTGGGGGCATTTCTGCAGCTTGAGCATCCCAGGATCTCCCATCCCTTATGAGAACAGAATTCTGGACTAGACAGACCTTTGGATTGATCCAGCACAGCTCTCTATAGATTGTATATCAAGTTTTCATGAAGTTTTTTCCAAAGCCATCAGCTAATGATTCAACAAATTAGCAGTCTTCATGAATTTAAGAGAGCCATGAAGACTGATCTCTTCCAGCAGGCCTAACCAGCTGAATTTTAAGATGTTTTTAATTATGTATTAGTTTTTATTTGTTTTAATATTTCATCTATTTTGTGGTCCTTGTGTTTATATTTATTGTTGTTCCCTGCCTCGATCCGGAGGGAGAGGTGAGTTATAAATAAATAAATATATTATTATTATTATTATTATTATTAGCTGCCCAGTCATTGTCAAGTGTAGATATGATGACACACACACACCGGCACTCCATACATTTGTTGCTCACCTGGTTTGCTCTGCCCCTATATTCCTCCTCCTGCTTTCCAAATTAACTAGCAGGATTTCTAGAATTAATTCCTGAATTGGAGCATGCATACTTTGATATTCCTTCAGCTTCAACTACATCTCCACACCCACACCAACACCATGCTAATGACCAGGACAGCCACGTCATTAAATTAAAACAAAACAAAACTAGCCATATATCAAGATTATGTTTGTATTAGGGGTGTGCATCAGATCAGATCAGATCCACGATCCGAATCCGATCCGCCCCAAAATTGGAAAATTCCAATCTGATCTGATCTGATCCGACCCACCCTCTGATCCGATCCGCTGAGGTCTGATCCGGATCAGGAAAAAATGGCCGATCAGATGCCATTTTGAATGCTTTTTCCCATAGCCTAGTATTGTGTTACAAAAATGCCTATAACATTTTCATTTTTAAAGATAGAAGGATGAAACCTGGGTGCTTTGTAGATGTCTTAGTGGTAGTTATCTGTGAGAAATTTCTGAAAGATTGGTACATGCATTTTGTGGCAATTAATTTTTTAATAAATAACCAGGAATGCCTATAACTTTTTCATTTTTAAAGTTCCACACATGAAACTGTGCCACATTGTAGGAGGTACATTGGGACCTAAGTGAGTGAAATTTCAGAAACATAGGTGCTTGTCTTGTGTGGCAATTAATTTTAGAATAATGGGTAATAGGGGGTAAATACAGTTATGCCTCCAACCTTTTTATTTTTAAAGATACAAACAGGAAACTTGGGCACATTACAGGTAACCCTTTGCTTGATATGTGTGTGAAATTTCATAAAGTTAGGTCCAGGCATTTGGTGGTTATGAATTGTTTAGATTAAAAGTTACAAAAGTTTTTCCACAGAGGCTTGGGCTGTCAATTGCACCCCCCCTCCCCCGCCTCCCCCTCCCTCTGTTATCTGTCAAAACTCTGTGTTGTTGTAACTTTTAATCTAAACAAATCATAGCCACCAAATGCCTGGACCTATCATTCTGAAATTTCTGACAGACAACTACCCCTAACCCATCTACAAAGTGAGCAACTTTCAGACTTCTAACTTTTAAAATAAAAAAGTTATAGGTGTTTCTTTCCTCATTGTTTCAAAAATACCTTGCCACCACATGCCTGGATCTAGCTTTCTGAAATTTTACACACATACCAAGCAAAGTGTTACCTGTAATGTGCCCATGTTTCCTGTTTGTATCTTTAAAAATAAAAAAGTTGAAGGCATAACTGTATTTACCCCCTACTACCCATTTTTCTAAAATTAATTGCCACACAAGGCAAGCACCTATGTTTCTCAAATTTCACACACATAGGTCCCAATGTACCTCCTACAATGTGGCAAAGTTTCATGCGTGGACCTTTAAAAATGAAAACATTATAGGCATTCCTGGTTTTTTATTAAAAAATTAATTGCTACAAAATGCATGCACCTATCTTTCCAAAATTTCTCACAGATACCTATCCATAAGCCATCTACAAAGTGACCAAGTGTCATCCTTCTATCTTTAAAAATGAAAAAGTTATAGGTGTTTTTGTAACACAATACTAGGCTATGGGGAAATGCATTCAAAATGGCATCCGATTCGATCCACCCAACCTCCAATCCGATCCAAACCAATCCAACCCCCCAGGTCTGATTCCGATCCGCTATCCGATCTGATCCGGGGGGGTCAGTGCACATCCCTAGTTTGTATTGTCTATGTATGGTACAGGGGCTCTTCTGCATTGGTAAAACAAAAACCTGAAATTCTGCGCAATAGTCTTGATACACCCATATATACAATCATTTCAAGGTTGTTCAGTACACATGAATTCCAGTAATGCAGAGAGGGAGGCAAAGCACAGATGTATTACACAGAGTTCTGTACCTTTTGAAATCATGTTTTATAAAAGCAGAACAATGGCATGTTCCTAGTGTATCAGTTCTACTCTGGCAACACGGCCGGGTGAATCAGAACTGTAAAATTGATGGAGAAATGGAGGTGAAGAGAATTCTAGAAATATCCCTAATCAATTGTAGGCAGATCAAGGAATATAAATGGATTTGTGAACCAGGCCTAGGAAGAATTTCCAGAGGGGAAGTTTTATTAGCCAGAGGTTGTTGTTGTTGTTGTTGTTTTTGCACCTCAAAACCTAACAAATTTATTTCTTTGTTCTAGCATAAGCTTTCACAGACTCTGTCCACTTTATTAGATGCATAAAATCAGCAGTGTCTAGGAAAACTTATGTTGGGCCGAGGTAGAAATTTGCTGCAAAATATCACTTCGGATAAATATTTGTTTGGCAAGGGAAAGGTTTGATCTTTATTCTTTGTGACAGTGTAAACAGCTAATTACAATAAAGACTAATACAGGGAGGGAAAAAGTGATTGCTATTGAACAGATACCACAAACGACATTGCTATAAGATGAGCTACAATTACACCCCCTCCCAAAAGAGATACAAAAAGCAGAAAGTGTGTGTAAACATAGATGTGTTAAGCTACAACAAATTGGACTCAATCTTCTGTTATTTTCTCAGCTGATAAAACAAACAATGAAACACTCCAAGTAACAGATGGATTTTCATGACCAAAAGAAAAAGAAAAACAACAAATTATGTGTGTGTTTTCAGCAGGAGGGGAAAATATATGTTCCTTACAATCTAATAGAAAATTGTACTGCCCCCTCACTCACCTCCCCAAACCTGGAATTATTGCACCCTTTACAGAAATGACCCTTTACGGCTGCCGTACTTTGAGACCTTAGACCTAGGAAATGACAGAGCCCCCATCTTCATTTAAAATGGCAACTTTCATCAAGGATGGGCAGTGGAAGGACAGCACAGGTAAGTACCATGGTCAGGAGAGGGCAGTGCTTCACCATCATCCCGAGGTGGCCCAAAGCACTTCGGATCGCCTTGGCCCAATCTAGTCCCGACCTGGATTCAGACCAAAGCAGGCCAAATCAGCCTGCCTCAGCTCAGATTTGGGCCCGAAGTGGTGCACAGCTCTAAAAAAGGCAACTCACTATCTTCATGCTCACAACATCCATAACACCCACATCCCAAAAGGTTCATGCACTCATTGGGCCAGTATTGTGATTCATGTGACAGAAGAACAGGTCCCTATTTCCCCCACATGCCTGCCACCAAATGGGACGTGGGCACTGCATGAGTGTGATGCCCCATTTGGGGCAATTCTTCCCCCTCAAAAAGAACAAAAGTTGTATTTGAATTAGGTCATCAAGACCCTAGATGTCTTACAAAACAATTTTAAAGAAGGGGGTGTATTGATGTGGGTCAGCAGGAGGATGACTCAGGTAAGGATGCTTGAGAAATTCAATCTTTCTGAATTCCAATACAAACTGAGCCAAGACTGAGCATCAACACCTGGCATGGTTGGGCAGATGCTAGGGCCCACGACCTCTGGAGAGCTTGCAGGGGCTGATTCCAAGATACTTTGTTGCTGCTGCTGCTGTTTTTGTTGTTTTTATAGATTTCAAAGACCTGGCACTTTCAGGACTGGGCCAGGCATGTCTGCAACGGAGATTGTTCCCTTCCTGTATGCATTTACCCCTAATTCCATGCAGCCCTCAGCCTAATTTCAAAAGTCCCTGTTACCAATGTGGCCACTGCATTTTGCACAAGCTGCAGCTTCCAAACCATCTTCAAAGGCAGCCCCACAAAGAGGGCATTGCAGTAATCTAACTTGGAGGTTACCAGAGCATAGGCAACTGAAGCCAGGTTATCCCTGTGCAGATAGGGGCGTAGCTGGACCACCATCCAAAGTGGGTAGAAGGCACTCCGTGCCACCGAGGCCACCTGACCCTCAAGTGACAGAGATGGTTCTAGGAGAATCTCCAAGCTATGAACCTGTTCATTCAGGAGGAGGGCAAACCCATTCAGAACAGATTGAAGACCCTCCATCCAGTCAACAGAATTAATTTATGCCAAATTAAACTGTAATTTGCTCAACTGCATAACTGCTGAAAATCAGATCAAATGGGGAGGGGGGGTGAACCAAGAAAAGCTCATGAAGATTCACCCCTCAAATAGATCCTTCCACTATCTTTACTCTGGTCTTCCCATCACTGCTTTGAACTCATCCCACCACTGAGATGTGGACCTGGATTTACCATGAAGCAATGCAGCCCGCAACATAAATATGTAGGAGAGTTTGGGTTTTGCTTGCCAAATATACAAACATGTTCTGTCCTATGCCCCAAATGTGAGCATGAGCATATCTCTGCTGATAATGTTTGCAAACTGCTGGCCATGTACTCACGTTCGGTTTGCTCAACCTTCCTTTTCGATTTTATGCAAATTGCACATCCAATCGCTGCTTGTTTTGTGCAATTTGCCAAAGGAGCAGCAATCACAAATGAGAGCAGGAGGCAGGCATAAGACGAACAGTGGTACAATGTTCGCTCCCAAACATCTTTCATTCTCCCACCCCAAGCTGCTCACCCTGTGCTAGAGTATGTTTTTCCAGAATCCATCCCCTCCAGACCTTGCTCAGAGCTCCATGGGCTCATAGCCTCACCAGAACATGGCAGGCCCCATGTGGGACCTCTAAGCCCTGTGTGGCATAGAATCATAGAATCATAGAATAGTAGAGTTGGAAAGGGCCTATAAGGCCATCAAATCCAACCCCCTGCTCAATGCAGGAATCTACCTGAAAGCATCCCTGACAGATCGTTGTCCAGCTGCCTCTTGAAGGCCTCTAATGTGGGAGAGCCCAGCACCTCCCTAGGCCATGGGTTCCATTGTCACATTGCTATAACGATCAGGAAGCTTTTCGTGATGTCCAGCTGGAATTTGGCTTCCTGTAACTTGAGCCCATTATTCTGTGTCCTGCATTCTGGGTTGATCGAGAAGATATCCTGGCTCTCTTCTGGGTGACAACCTTTCAAGTATTTGCTATCATGTATCCCCTCAGTCTTCTCTTCTCCAAGCTAAACATGCCCAGTTATTTCAGTCTCCTCCTAGGGCTTTGTTTTCAGATTATGTACATGGTGTAGTGTCCAGGAGAGTGCATGAACTGAGACGAGGCCACCTCTAGAGATCTCAGGAGGCCCCAAGGTCATGTCGCCGGGACGGGGACTGCAGCTTCAACTTTTGTATCCCCTTTAAATCTATATTTCGTACCTCCCAAGATGTGGCTGTCTTTGAAACCGGAAAGCATCAACAAACAAAGAAGATGAATTAAGAGTTCTTTGGACAGTGCTTATTGATTGCAGAAATGTGTCATTTAGGAATTATGAGGTACACAAACGCAGAATACAATATAACCTGAAGACACAGCATGAAAGAAGCTGAGCTAAGAAGCTACAAATCAGAGCATCTTTCAGTTGCAAATTAGGAAGACAGAAACAAAGGAGGTGTGATTAATGGTCCTTTTTGGGGCAGAAGACAAAAAACAAAAAACTGACAACATTTTTTTTTTTAAGTTTGGATATGTTCCTAAAAGCCTTGTTTGTACAGAATTCCCCATCCTGTCACTGGATGATCTGCGGCATTCCTTGCCTGTCATGAATCACTGTTGAAAAGTTTGATCAGCTTCCAAAAGAAAATGCATGGATTAAAGAGTGCTTAGGAAGGAGATAAATATTAAAGCAGCTCTTCTGACTTCCTGCTGAGTCTTTGAAAATAGATGTTCATTTAAGATCCATATTGCTAAATGCCCAAACTTTGCTCCTGCTGCATCTATTTTTTTTCCCTTTTTTTTCCATTGCTTTGTTTTTTTGAGGGGGACGTTGCGCCCTTACATAAAACTTCTGTGCCTCAGGCATGATAAAGGGTATATATGGAGAAATAAGAAAATGAGGGTGTGGTCGAGTAGAGATAAGAGGAAATTCATTTGGATGATGATGATGATGATGATGATGATGATGATGATGATTGTTATTATTATTACCCCAAAGCCAATGATCTCTGGTTTACAAAAGATTAAAACCTTGAAAATAAAATAGAAAACATATAATAAAAACCATTTACAAAACAATTAAAATAGGCTGACCAGATAAAATCCAGGTCAGGGCTCATGTAACTTTACCAGTTGTAGAGAAAAGGGAATTTCAGCCAGTTTCATTTATATGCAATTAGTTCCTGGTGAAATTCCCTCTTCATCACAACAGTTAAAGTTGCATGCACTATACTAGAGTGCCCATATACAAAAGAAGGCAGGGCCCCTGCAACTTTAACTGTTGTGATGAAGAGGGAATTTCTCCAGGAACTAATTGCATACAAATGACACTGGCTGAAATTCCCTTTGCTCTACAACTGTTAAAGATACAGGAGCCCTGTCCTCCTTTTCATATGGTCAGCCTACACAAAACTCCCCTCCACCATTCTAATGCTGGGCTATTCCTCAACTGCCGCTTAGCACTCCTGAATAACTGCTCCCTCTCCGGCTGCTGCGCCTGTCGCCACATGTTTAATATGCGCTCGGCATACTGTGCGCCACAAGCATGACTGACCCACTTAAACAAGTGTCACTTTCAAATACAGCTCTGTCTTAAAAAGAGGGGCGAATGAAAGAAGATCAAGCAGCGTATGTTGCCTGGCTAAGGCAAAACACCCCCGGCAGGGCTCTGCGGTATATTGTCTTAGAATGCAATGTCCTTCCTCGCAGCGTCATCTCATTTGGGCCGTTTCAATCACAGGGAGATGGTGCTCTGGCAACTTGGCTCCAAACAGCAGGCGCTTCCTGGGAATTATCTGCATTCCTGCTGTCTGCAAAGGTGACTCTTTGCCCGACTTATGACAGGGGACAATGGAAAAGGACAGGAGAAAAAATGAGCAGTGTATTGAAACTACGAAATGCACCACATCAATTGCCTTCTCGTAGGCAAATCTCTGAAAATTGGACTGTATGAATCCTGCAGGTGAGGCAGACACACACATATTGATGTGTCTGGCGTACGCCTCGGCTCACACCTGGTTTGCCCATACACAACACTTCAAAGAATTTGAGATGGGATTTAGGGTCAGCATTAGGGTCTGTCATGGCTGGACATCTGCCAAGGTTCACATCCGGTAGGGGATCTGCTGAGACCTGGAATCTACCTCTCTTCCTGCTCACCTCTCCTCCTCATTGTCCGCTGCCTATTCACCTGCAGGCAAACAATGACAAAAGAGAAGAGATGGTGGTGATGGTGGTACAGATTGGGCCCAGAAGACAAGTGGGAGGCAGCAATGAAAGTAGCGAGGAGGAAATGGGCCTGCTTAGAGGCAAGGGATCATTAGTTCAGCTTGCCCCAGCCCCAGCCCCAATGACCTATAGTGGGCACTGCATGGGATTCTACTTCCTCATTTGCAAAATGCATCATTTCGGGGAGGAGCACACTTTTAAAAAGTGCATTTGGGGGAAATGTGCACCCAAATCCATATTTTACCCATATTTTACAACAGTGGAGGTTCTGGAAATAATGTCATTTCCTCCGCTGCATAAATAGGGCCTTTATGGCTGCCATTTATGCAATGGGGGAAATTACATAATGGAGGCTCTGGACAAAGGCAGATAGCTGCCGGGCACTCGTTGGACACCTGAGAGCTGCATACAAAGCTCACACAGCGCCACAAGCAGGGTGAATGACGACAGGACAAGCATCCAATGAAATGGACCCAGGTGAGTTTGCCCATATATGATTGGCTGTGGCTCTCCTCCCGGCTTCCTCCCACCCGCCCTCAGCTCTGCTTGCCCTCCACTCAGCTTTTCCTGCCCACTTCATTACTTCTTTGGTCATTTAATATACTTAAACATTTTCCTCACAGCAGGAGCCCCCAACATCTTTTGCACCTTCAGGGCAAACAGAGGGGCTGGAAAAGATAGAGAGCAACTCAATTATTCTCACCTTGGCAGTTGGCGTAAACTGATGGTTTCTAAAATATTTATGCCCCAGCCTACAGAAGCTTGCTGTAAATGGATTACAGGACTTCGGTCTGCCTTATCGAGTCAATAATAGAATGGAAGGAGCTTTCTTATCTGCCTCGCTGTGGGTTTTTCCCCTTATCATGCGGAGATTAGAGATTGCAAATGCCCAGGGGGTGGGGGTGGATTCAAATGTTCTTCAAACACACACCAAGCTCTGTCACTTACACAGATATCATCTGGTAGGGATGTGCAATAATTTCGTTTCTGTTCGCAAATCATGCAAACGTCCCTTGTTCGTAATCCCAAGCAAGAAACATCCAAAAAAATTCCCGAATGAGAGATGTTGTAAGAAAAAAAATTGTGAGCAAACATAAATGTGTTTTGAAGATTTTGGGAGGAGAATATAGTTGAGCTCAGAAATTGTGGGTTCTCCCATACCTAGGATTTGGTTAACATTCAGTTGCAGCTTGACAATATTAAAACAAGAAAAGACAAGACCCAATCTCAAATGGGGCATGAATGCCCCAACTTGGAATATTGGAGGAATCCAGTTGTTGGTTAGAGGTCAGCGAGTTTTTGCTGGCTTGCTCACAGACACACCATACCACCACCCAGATTCCAGCTCGAATCAAAATTTGTGCAAAATGGCAGGCGTAAATGGTCTAATGTTCACAAATTAGACCATTTACAGGTGCCCTATTGCACTATTTACAGCCACCATTTTGTGCAAATTGGCCTGCCATTTGCACACATGCACACCATTAAGTTACAAGGTTTTCGGGAACTGTCTCATGGTGCAGCTTGCTAATGCAAGCCAGCCAGTTCTGTTGCAGGGATCCATTGGGCTGCAAAAGGGCTGGAATTCCCCCTGATGGACTACCCTAGGCCCAACCTGAAGTTAGCAGAATCTGTATGTCCTTTTTCCTGCTCTTCTGGCACAAGGCAAGTCATCAGAACTGACTCCACTGCCATGAGCTCTAAAAACTCACCCCCTGCCAGAAGATCAGAACCTTCCAGGATATCACAGCTGCTTGCGCTTCAAGGAAGGATGAGAGTTCAGAGGTAGAGCACCTGCTTTGCACGTGGAAGGTCCCAAGTACCTTTTCACACTGGGGGGAGGTAACAAGCGGGGTACCGCAGGGCTCAGTCTTGGGCCAGTGCTCTTCAACATTTTTATTAATGATTTGGACGAGGAGGTGCAGGGAATGCTTATCAAATTTGCAGACAACACAAAATTGGGTGGGATCGCTAATACCCTGGAAGACAGAAACAAATTCCAAAGTGATCTTGATAGACTGGAGTGCTGGGCTGAAAACAACAGAATGAAATTTAATAGGGATAAATGCCAAGTTCTACACCTAGGAAAAAGAAACCAAATGCACAGTTACAAGATGGGGGACACTTGGCTAATCAATACGACAAGTGAGAAGGATCTTGGAATTGTTGTAGATCACAAGCTGAATATGAGCCCACAGTGTGATGTGGCTGCAAAAAAAGCAAATGCTATTTTGGGCTGCATTAATAGAAGTATAGCTTCCAAATCGTGTGAGGTACTGGTTCCCCTCTATTCAGCACTGGTTAGGCTCCATCTTGAGTATTGCGTCCAGTTCTGGGCACCACACTTTAAAAAGGATGCAGACAATCTGGAGCGTGTTCAGAGGAGGGCAACAAGGATGATTAGGGGTCTGGAAACAAAGTCTATGAGGATAGATAGAAAGAACTGGGCATGTTTAGCCAGGAGAAGATTGATTATAGGCCTCTTCTAACTCTACTATTCTATGATTCTATACCCTCCCCATCAACTGCCCCATGGGAAGGAACCTAAGATGTTGGCCCATGCTCCTGTCTTGTGCAGTTTAGGGTTTGGGGCACATACCGTTCTTGCTGTATCTGTTGCATTCTATAAATATTGTAAGCCACTTTGAAGACTCTTTCAAAAAGTGGGATGTAAGAAAATAAAGAGTATCACTAATTGGAAACCAAGTGGATTGCTCCAGAATGGTACATCTGTTTGATCCGCTTATTTTTCTAGAGATTTTGAATATAACTGGAGAGAGACATGCCTCTCGGAAGTGTCTGCCTATGGGTGTTGTACCAAATCATTGATGCAGCCATTAGGTAGGCCAAAGCCTGTGTCCTTGAAATAGGTCACAAACATCAAGCAGACAAAGAGAGAAGGGGGCAGAAGTGCTGATGCCGGCTCTGTCCAATTCCCCTAAACGAAGGGATATTAAAACCAGCTGTTTGTGGATTCTTCTTCTCATAAATTGCTTCAACAGAGAGCAATTGTTTCAGGGCCTTGTGATTCAGTTATAGGGAAATAGAGCCTCTCTTTGCATGAGGGACCATTTCTCTGAACCCCTCGATTCCAAAACAAACACTAAAAGCTCTCTAAGCGAGGGTTGTATTGGGACCTTTCACCTTGAAAGGAGAGGCCCAGGGAAGGCTATGACAGCCACCAACCTACCAACAACCTGTCTATCACTTTTCAACATTTCAACATGTTCCTGCATCACCAAGAAACTATACAACTTGGGATAGGAGATACACTGAAAGCAAATAGAATTGGGGGCTCGGGCAAGCACAGGGGGCATATTTAGCTCCTACCCAAAGAGTATTTACTGTATTTGTTTTATCCTATACATGTGGACATTAACCAACTATGGGAAAAGGAAATAGGGATGTGCACTGACCCCCCGGATCGGATCGGATAGCGGATCGGAATCGGACCTGGGGGGTCGGATCGGATCGGATCGGATCGGATCGGATCGTGTGTCGGATCGGATCGGATCCGATTCCGATCCGCGGATCGGATTTTCCGATCCGGATCGGACGCCATTTTGAATGCTTTTTCCTATAGCAAATTATTGTTTTACAAAAACGCCTATAACTTTTTCATTTTTAACGACAGAAGGATGAAACTTGGGCACATTGTACACTGGTTAGGGATAGGTATCTGTGAGAAATTTCAGAAAGATTGGTGCATGCAGTTTGTGGCAATTAATTTTTTAATAAATAACATGGAATGCCTATAACTCGGTCATTTTTAAAGTTACACACATGAAACTTTGCCACATTGTAGGTGGAACCTTGGGACCCACGTGTGTGAAATTCCAGAACCGTGGGTGCTTGCCTGGTGTGGCAATGAATTTTTGAAAAATGGGTAGTAGTGGGGTAAATGCAGTTATGCCTCCCATGTTTTTATTTTTAAAGATACAAACAGGACACTTCGGCACATTACAGGGAACACTTCCCTTGATATGTGTGTAAAATTTCAGACAGCTAGCTCCAGGCATGTGTTGGCAATGAATTGTTGAAAATTGGGTAGCAGTGGGGTAAAATACAGTTTTGCCTCCCATTTTTTTATTTTCAAAGATACAAACGGGAAACTTTGGCACATTGCAGGGAACACTTCACTTCAAATGTGTGTGAAATTTCCGGAAGCTAGGTGCAACATTTTAGTGGGAAACGAACGTTTATTCATGGCATTTCACATGGGATTTATGGGTTGGTTTTAAGAGCTACAAACCTCTAACTCGCTCACATGGCACAGGACCTATGCCCGCTCAAACGCTGGAAATTTAACAAACTTTGGTGCAATGCTTTAGTGGGAAAACAAAGGTTTATGCATGGCATTTCACATGGGATTTATGGGTTGGTTTTAAGAGCTACAAACCTCTAACTCGCTCACATGGCACAGGACCTATGCCCGCTCAAACGCTGGAAATTTAACAAACTTTGGTGCAATGCTTTAGTGGGAAAACAAAGGTTTATGCATGGCATTTCACATGGGATTTATGGGTTGGTTTTAAGAGCTACAAACCTCTAACTCGCTCACATGGCACAGGACCTATGCCCGCTCAAACGCTGGAAATTTAACAAACTTTGGTGCAATGCTTTAGTGGGAAAACAAAGGTTTATGCATGGCATTTCACATGGGATTTATGGGTTGGTTTTAAGAGCTACAAACCTCTAACTTGCTCACATGGCACAGGACCTATGCCCGCTCAAACGCTGGAAATTTAACAAACTTTGGTGCAATGCTTTAGTGGGAAAACAAAGGTTTATGCATGGCATTTCACATGGGATTTATGGGTTTGTTTTAAGAGCTACAAACCTCTAACTCGCTCACATGGCACAGGACCTATGCCCGCTCAAACGCTGGAAATTTAACAAACTTTGGTGCAATGCTTTAGTGGGAAAACAAAGGTTAAACTTTATTATTTTAAACCTTCAGGAAGGGGACATTGCCTGCCTGGTGTGGATTGGTAATGAGGGAAGAAAGTTTCACTTATTCATTTGTAAAATGTAAAGTGATTGTAAATTGCTTTAGGGACCCATACATTTACATGACAAGACAGGTGTTGGTTGCAGGAATGCTACCAAATGCACTAGTAGCTAATCCCAGGTAATAGCTATTCAGATCCTAGCTAATAGCTATTATTCAGATCCTAGCCTGGGAAGGGATCTTGCAGGATAAGTGATTGTTCTTTTCTTGTGTACTATGTAATTCTAAACCAGAAGGCTGCTTTGATGTAGAGCCAATCCACATGGTCTCTTGCAGCACCTAGTATTATTTATTTCTCCTTCCACAGCAGAATCTGGAAGGCGGGCAGGCAGGCTGGCATTTAATGGGCAAAGTCCAACAGCGGCATTGGGGACTGGGTGACATTCTCCTTGAGGGCGAATGCCAAGTCCCATGGCTTGTGCGAGGAGGGTGGCTTGCTCTCTTTGCAGGAAGGATCTGGAAGGCGGCAGGCGGCATCAGCAGCGGGCGGGCAGGCTGGCATTTAATGGGCAAAGTCCAACAGCGGCATTGGGGACTGGGTGACATTCTCCTTGAGGGCGAATGCCAAGTCCCATGGCTTGTGCGAGGAGGGCGGCTTGCTCTCTTTGCAGGAAGGATCTGGAAGGCGGCAGGCGGCATCAGCAGCGGGCGGGCAGGCTGGCATTTAATGGGCAAAGTCTCTCCTTTCCCGGGCACTGTGGCAGTGAGAGTGCCATAGGCTGCAAAAGAAGAAGGGGGGGAAAAAAGAATGAATATTAGTTGACCACTTCAACACAACCAGCTCCCTTCCACCCAGGATTGCCCTTCCTGAGTGCCCACGCCAAAGCAGGCACACGGGGCTGCCTGCTCACTCGGAAGTTAGCAGGCAGACAGCCAACCTTCAGTTAGGTGGAAGGTGCCCCCCCCCATTCACAGAACACTTACCGTAGTCCTCCTGAGGGCGTTGTTGATAAGATGCCACTTCCAGGCGGGCAGTGACGGGCAGGTGGGCAGTCTGCATTACCGTCTCTCCTGGACACTGTGGCAAAGAGTTCCATAGGCTGCAAAAGAAGAAGGGGGGGGGAAGAATATGAGGAAAATGATACTTTTCCACCACTGGCTCCCTCCCACCCAAGACTGGCATGTGCCCGTCCTGAGTGCCCACGCCCCAGCAGGCACACGGGGCTGCCTGCTTGCTTACTCGTGGGTAAGCTCTCTGACAGGCTCTTACCAGAGTCGTGCGGGCGACGTGAATCGATGGGCCACCTCCATGCGGCCGTGGCTGGGGCAGATGGGCAGTCTGGATTCACGGGTGCGCTTTGCGCAGTGGCGAAGAGTTCCATAGGCTGCAAAAGAAGGAGGGGGGGGGGAAAGAATTAACATGAGAGAAATCATACTTTTCCACCATTGGCTCCCTCTCACCCAGGACTGGCATCTGCCCGGTCCTGAGTGCCCACGCCCCAGCAGGCACACGGGGCTGCCTGCTCACTCGGAAGTTAGCAGGCAGACAGCCAACCTTCAGTTAGGTGGAAGGTGCCCCCCCCATTCACAGAACACTTACCATAGTCCTGAGGGCGTTGAGGACTCGGTGAGATTCTCCTGGAGGACCCCTAGTCCCATGGCTTGTGCAAGAAAGGCGGCTGGCCCGCCTCGCAGGAACGATCTGGAAGGCGGCAGGCGGCATCAGCAGCGGGCGGGCAGGCTGGCATGTAATGGGCAAAGTCTCTCCTTTCCCGGGCACTGTGGCAGTGAGAGTGCCATAGGCTGCAAAAGAAGAGGAGGGGGATAATGAATATTACATAAATACTTTTATACTGCAAAAGAAGAAAGGAAAATAAATAAAGATTTGTATTAATTAATACAAACAAGTCCTAGTAACTAGTCTCCCACCGGCACACTTCTCTTGTTTGTGATGCAATCCTCTTTCTCCTGCACCCCTCCCTTTCTAAATCACTCTTCTGAGCCCATTGTTAGAGGGATTGGCTATCCTTTTGTGTCTGGCAGGACACAGCTTACCGGATCATTAGAGAATCACCATTTCTTTTGTCCTTGGGTTATTCATTCACTCCTAATAGCACCCTACGTTAGGCTGACCAGATCAAATCCAGGTCAGGGTTCCTAACTTCAGCAGTTGTAGAGAAAAGGGAATTTCTGCCAGTGTCATTTGTATGGAATTAGTTCCTGCTGAGATTCCCTCTTCATCACAACAGTTAAAGGTGCAGGGGCCCTGCCTTCTTTTCTATATGGCCACTCTGCCTGCACTCTTACCTGAGTCGTAGGGGCGACGTGAATCGAGGGGCCACCTCCATGCGGCCGTGGCTGGGGCAGATGGGCAGTCTGGATTCACGGGTGCGCTTTGCGCAGTGGCGAAGAGTTCCATAGGCTGCAAAAGAAGGAGGGGGGGGGGAAAGAATTAACATGAGATAAATCATACTTTTCCACCATTGGCTCCCTCTCACCCAGGACTGGCATCTGCCCGGTCCTGAGTGCCCACGCCCCAGTAGGCACACGGGGCTGCCTGCTTGCTTACTCGGAAGTAAGATCTCACACTGCCCCACTTCTGGACACTCTCAGGTGTCCCTGCGTTGACTGCACACACTTACCTTATTCGTGCGGCCGCTGTGGATCGGAGGACTCCAGTGGCACATAGGCTCCTCCAGGCAAAGTCCCAGTGGCACAGGCTCCTCCAGGCAAAGTCCCAGTGGCATAGGCTCCTCCAGGCAAAGTCACGTTGGCATAGGCTCCTCCAGGCAAAGTCACGTTGGCATAGGCTCCTCCAGGCAAAGTCACGTTGGCATAGGCTCCTCCAGGCAAAGTCACATTGGCACAGGGTCCTCCAGGCAAAGTCACATTGGCATAGGCTCCTCCAGGCAAAGTCACATTGGCACAGGGTCCTCCAGGCAAAGTCACATTGGCATAGGCTCCTCCAGGCAAAGTCACATTGGCATAGGCTCCTCCAGGCAAAGTCACGTTGGCATAGGCTCCTCCAGGCAAAGTCACGTTGGCATAGGCTCCTCCAGGCAAAGTCCCAGTGGCATAGGCTCCTCCAGGCAAAGTCACGTTGGCATAGGCTCCTCCAGGCAAAGTCACATTGGCACAGGGTCCTCCAGGCAAAGTCACATTGGCACAGGGTCCTCCAGGCAAAGTCACAGTTTGGCACAGCTCCCTCCAGGCAAAGTCACATTGGCACAGGGTCCTCCAGGCAAAGTCACATTGGCACAGGGTCCTCCAGGCAAAGTCACAGTTTGGCACAGCTCCCTCCAGGCAAAGTCACATTGGCACAGGGTCCTCCAGGCAAAGTCACAGTTTGGCACAGCTCCCTCCAGGCAAAGTCACATTGGCACAGGGTCCTCCAGGCAAAGTCCCAGTGGCATAGGCTCCTCCAGGCAAAGTCACGTTGGCATAGGCTCCTCCAGGCAAAGTCACATTGGCACAGGGTCCTCCAGGCAAAGTCACATTGGCACAGGGTCCTCCAGGCAAAGTCCCAGTGGCAGAGGCAAAGTCCCAGTGGCAGAGGCAAAGTCCCACTGGCAGAGGCAAAGTCACAGCTGCATGGGCACCTCCAGGCAGGCAGGCGGGCGGGCAGGCAGAGGCGGGCATGATGCCAGGCGCTTGCACATTGCACAAGTAAGCAATAGAACCGTGAGACCAGCCCACGCATTCCGGCTACTTCACAATGGCGGCAACCTAGCAGGTGGGCAGGCGGGCAGGCAGGCAGGCAGGCAGAGGCAGAGGCAGAGGCGGGCATGATGCCAGGCGCTTGCGCATTGCACAAGTAAGCAATAGAACCGTGAGACCAGCCCACGCATTCCGGCTACTTCACAATGGCGGCAACCTAGCAGGTGGGCAGGCGGGCAGGCAGGCAGGCAGGCAGAGGCAGAGGCAGAGGCGGGCATGATGCCAGGCGCTTGCGCATTGCACAAGTAAGCAATAGAACCGTGAGACCAGCCCACGCATTCCGGCTACTTCACAATGGCGGCAACCTAGCAGGTGGGCAGGCGGGCAGGCAGAGGCAGAGGCAGAGGCGGGCATGATGCCAGGCGCTTGCGCATTGCACAAGTAAGCAATAGAACCGTGAGACCAGCCCACGCATTCCGGCTACTTCACAATGGCGGCAACCTAGCAGGCGGGCAGGCGGGCAGGCAGTTTTTTAAATCATATAGCCAAAATAAACACAACACACAGTGACAGCCCTGCAAGGCTGCCACATAAGTCCAAAAGACACAGTCAGAAACAGTGTGGGATGCTGCTTGTCATCCACTCAATGTAGGAGCCTGGAAGAGGAATCCTATCGCGTCCTTCGTTCATAGTCAGAGAGGTGCATGCGTTCCTTGGCGATAAAATTAAGCCTTCTTCTTATCCAAAGTTCTCATGAGCCTCTGACGTGGTCTTACAAGAAGAAACGCCCATGGAAGTGTGGGACCTTACAGAAGGCCTGGAGGGAGCCATCGGAGTCCAATTTCAGAGGCACACGTGCAAGCACATTGGTTCAAGTCAAACAACATAGAATGTGTGAGATGCTTGTGCATCCCCTCAATGTAAGAGGCTAGGAGAAGAAACTAGATCCCTTCGGGATCCATCGTTCAGAGTTGAGTTACTGAGCTGTAAACAACACAGCCAGTAAATTAAAGTAAAGAAAATTAATTAACCGAAAATAAGAATTAAAAAATCAAGGGCCTGCCGGTGCCTGCCCAAAGGTGTGGGATGGATGGGGGGTGCCTGCCAATTACTCCCCCGCGGGCATGAGGGTGGGGTATCCCAGCAGGGGCAGATTGACCTTGAGGAAGACCAGCTGCTCCACAATCTCAGCGTCCAAGCGAGAGCGGTGGGGTGTGACCACGTCGCCCGCCATGGAAAACACCCGCTCGCTTGGAACGCTGGACGGTGGGCAGCTGATTCTGTCCATGGCCACCCGCGCCAGATCAGGCCACATCTGGCGCCGAGATGACCAGTAGGCCAGGGGTTCGATGGAGCCGTCCTCCATCTGCTCCGCCAGGTAACGCTGCACTGCTGCTGCAGCGTCATCCTGGCGGCGGCTGGGTTGAGTGCCTCTATGCCCAACCGCAGCCTGCAAAGCCTTGTCCCAAAACCCCTGGCCTGTCCCCCTGCTGGGTGTGGTGGTGCTGGTGCCGCCGCTGCTGGTGGTGCTCAGCGGACTTAGCGCCTGGGCTTCGGTGGGCTCCTCCTCTGCCTGCCCAATCCTGGCATCCCGGGCCGCCCGAACGTCCGTCACCAGCATTTCCACCCAACCTGCCCGGGAAGTCTGCCCACATAACCCATCCTTGATGCGCGGGTCGCACATGGTGGCCAACATGTACTGCCTCTCGTTGTAGAGAGGCTGGACCCGGCGGGATAGGCTTTCCCTCAGCCTCGTCACCACTTCCCGCACCTCTGGCAGGAAGCGCCTGCTGGTGACGGCATCCCCGGCCTCCAGAAACTCGCCCATCTGATTCTGGAGATGCCTGGCCACGGGGAGCACCTGGCTGAGAAGGGCAGTGCTGCTGCTCAGGGTCTCGGTGGCCTCAAGGAACGGCTTGAGGACCACCAGAAGCTGGGACATGGCCTCCCACTGCTGCCTGGACAGTGGGGCCTGGATGCCAATGTCCCCGACCCTGAACATCTCGTGGACAACACGCTGTTGCTCCACCATACGCTCGAGCATGTGGTAGGTGGAGTTCCAACGTGTTGCCACGTCCTGCACTAGCCGGTGCTGCGGAAGTCCCAGCTCCTGCTGCTTCTCCCGCAGCAACCGACTGCCCTTCACGCTGTGGTGGAAATGCCCAGCCACCTTCCTGCAGCTCTCTAGGAGATTACGGATTTGGGGAGGGAGAGGGGCCTTGCTGCCTCCAAGGCCATCCCTGACGACCAGGTTGAAGACGTGCGCGATGCAGCGGATGCCCTCAAATCCGCCATCGCGCACCGCCTTCAGCATATTGGCTCCCCCGTCCGTGACCATGTAACCGCGGGTGTGCTGGTGCCCGCCCAGCCACCCTGCCACCATGCGGTTCATGGCCTCCGTAATCTCCTCCGCCGTGTGGGACTGGTCCATGACTGCGGTATGAAGGAGGGCCCAGCGGCAGCCCTCCTTCCCAGTCCCAGAAGTCCTGGGTGCTTCCTGCCCTGAGGCTCCCCACCAGTGAGCCGTCAGGGACAGGTAAGCGTGCACTCCTCCTTCGCTGGACCAGATGTCCGAAGTGAAGTGCACCTTCTGTGCCTCTGCCTGGCACAGACGACCCAGAACTAACTCCCTGCATGCCTGGTACAGGGAGGGCACCACACGCCTGCTCAGGGTGGTGCGACACGGCGGCTTGTAGTATGGAACCACAAGAGCCATCAGCCTCTTGAAGCCTGCGTTCTCGACGAGGCTGAATGGCTGGTCATCCAACGCCACCATCTCACCGATGCAATTGGTGATCTGGTTGGGCGCTGGAAAACGCCACCTTGTGGCTCCATACTTCCCCCACCCCATCTCTTCCATGGTGGCCTGGCGAAGCCTCTTGGGGATGGGAGGTCGAGAGCTGGCAGAAGTTGCAGGAGCCTTCTGCTTGCCCTTGCCGCTAGCACCAGTCTGCTGCGAGGTGCCCGCCTCGGTCCCAAGCAAAACAGACTGGTGGTGCCTCTGCATGTGGCGGGTGAGGTTCGTGGTGGTGAAGTGGCCTGGCATTTTTCCCCTGCTCACTGACATCTTGCAGTGGCGACAGACAGCAAAGCGGGAATCCACTGCCACCTCAAAGTGGTCCCACACCTTGCTTGCCTGTCGCTTCTGGGGTGACACAGACGGCCTGCCGGCGCCTTCGCTCTGTGGTGTCACCTCAGGAGCAAGGGAATGAGTGGAAGAGAGGACGGATTGTGGAGAGTAAGTCTCTGGTGCTGCCTGCTCTTCCTCTTGCCCCACATCAGAGTCCTCCTCCTCACTCTGAACCTCGCTGACTTCCACAAGATCTGGGAAAAGATCAGTCAGCGGGTTCACAGGCTCACCCACCAAAGAAGGAGCTGGATATAGTGCTCCTTCTTCATGCCCACTGCTGCTCCCAGCACCTGCCTCATGTTGCTGAAAGAGTGCCCTGCAGGCACTACTTTGAGTTGCCTCTGCCTGCTTCTGCTGCCCCAGTGGAGAACGCCTCAGTTTAACTGGGGGTGTGGAAGTAGGCTGCCTGCTGCTGGTCCCAGCAGCAGCAGCAGCAGCGCCATGCCCAGAGCGGCCTCTCCCAAATGCTGCCTTGGGAGCACCCCCCCTTTGAGTGCCACGCTTCATTTTATTTTTATTATTATTTATTTTTGTGTAAGTGTGTGCTTTGCTGACTTTTTTTGTGTTTGTAGCAGCAGGCTACACAGCCCAGCAACACACACTCACTCACAAGCGCGCACACACACACACACACACACACACACAGAGAAAGAGAGAGAGAGAGAGAGAGGATAGAAATATTTTTTTATTATTTTTTTGGGTTTTTTTCAGAAAGCGAAAGTAGAACAAACAAACACACTCACTGCAAAGACAAACTGAACTCACAGACAAACAAACGTGCTATCTAAGAAAGGAAAGGCAAGAGAGAAAGGAAAGCCAAGAGAGAGAACAAGAAAAGCTGAAGTAAAAGATCAGAAACTCCTCAAAACCACCTCCAAATGCAATCAAATCAATACAGTCTCTCCAACACAGCTCCAAAACACTCCCTAATCTCCTCCACGTTCAACCCACAAAGAGCCAGAAGGGCAGGGCTGAGAGAATATATACTGGTGCCCTCCTCCAGCATTGCGATTGGAGGCTGAAGAAAGTCTTCACAGGATTGGGTGATTCAGTCATGTATTCTAAAGCACAATTGGTGGATCAAGCTGTCAAACACACACACACAAACACAGCCTCCCCCTCCCTTTCCTGAAGGTTTAAAATAATAAAGTTTAACCTTTGTTTTCCCACTAAAGCATTGCACCAAAGTTTGTTAAATTTCCAGCGTTTGAGCGGGCATAGGTCCTGTGCCATGTGAGCGAGTTAGAGGTTTGTAGCTCTTAAAACCAACCCATAAATCCCATGTGAAATGCCATGCATAAACCTTTGTTTTCCCACTAAAGCATTGCACCAAAGTTTGTTAAATTTCCAGCGTTTGAGCGGGCATAGGTCCTGTGCCATGTGAGCGAGTTAGAGGTTTGTAGCTCTTAAAACCAACCCATAAATCCCATGTGAAATGCCATGCATAAACCTTTGTTTTCCCACTAAATCATTGCACCAAAGTTTGTTAAATTTCCAGCGTTTGAGCGGGCATAGGTCCTGTGCCATGTGAGCGAGTTAGAGGTTTGTAGCTCTTAAAACCAACCCATAAATCCCATGTGAAATGCCATGAATAAACGTTCGTTTCCCACTAAAATGTTGCACCTAGCTTCCGGAAATTTCACACACATTTGAAGTGAAGTGTTCCCTGCAATGTGCCAAAGTTTCCCATTTGTATCTTTGAAAATAAAAAAATGGGAGGCAAAACTGTATTTTACCCCACTGCTACCCAATTTTCAACAATTCATTGCCAACACATGCCTGGAGCTAGCTGTCTGAAATTTTACACACATATCAAGGGAAGTGTTCCCTGTAATGTGCCGAAGTGTCCTGTTTGTATCTTTAAAAATAAAAACATGGGAGGCATAACTGCATTTACCCCACTACTACCCATTTTTCAAAAATTCATTGCCACACCAGGCAAGCACCCACGGTTCTGGGATTTCACACACGTGGGTCCCAAGGTTCCACCTACAATGTGGCAAAGTTTCATGTGTGTAACTTTAAAAATGACCGAGTTATAGGCATTCCATGTTATTTATTAAAAAATTAATTGCCACAAACTGCATGCACCAATCTTTCTGAAATTTCTCACAGATACCTATCCCTAACCAGTGTACAATGTGCCCAAGTTTCATCCTTCTGTCGTTAAAAATGAAAAAGTTATAGGCGTTTTTGTAAAACAACAATACTTTGCTATGGGAAAAACGCATTTAAAATGGCGTCCGATCCGCCGATCCGATCCGATCCGGATCGGACCTCGCCGGATCGGATCGGATCGGATCGGATGGTGTATCGGATCGGATCGGATCGGATCGGATTTTCCGATTTTTGGGGCGGATCGGATTCGGATCGTGGATCGGATCCGATCCGATGCACACCCCTAAAAGGAAAGCACTTGTGGGCATTGGGGAGGTGGGGGAAACGTGTCTTCCACTCTGCACAGTGGAGGCTCTAGAAATTGTGTATTCCCCCCATTGCATAAATGGTGGCTGTAAAGTCCCCATTTGCGCAAGAGTGAAGACACAAATGCTGGTTGGTTAATTGAAGAATGCTTCCTGTAATTTGTTCCTTCTAGGAGGTGCTGGAAGGAACACATTGTTGGCACCTGCCTGACCTCCAGGAGTAAGGAGTACTAAAGAAAAGGGGCCACCACAGTGAAGGTTCTTCTCCTGGTGGACTCAAATCGGGCCATAGGTTCATGTGGAACCACCAGGAGCATCCTCTCTGATGACCTCAGTGCCCAGGCAGGTTGGAGAAGGTGCACTCTCTGGAATCCTGGTCCAAGTTGCTTTGGAAACTAGTCAGATTGGAGAACAATGCAGACAAGAAAAATTTTGGAAGCATCCCTGCTAAAAGGCAAATATATTTCCAGTCTGTGCTACTAGAGAAGAGAAGATTGAGGGGAGACATGATAGCACTCTTCCAATACTTGAAAGGTTGTCACACAGAGGAGGGCCAGGATCTCTTCTCGATCAACCCAGAATGCAGGACCTGGGATAATGGGCTCAAGTTACAGGAAAACAGATTCCGGCTGGACATCAGGAAAAACTTCCTGACTGTTAGAGCAGTACAACAATGGAACCAATGACCTAGGGAGGTGGTGGGCTCTCCCAAATTAGAGGCATTCAAGAGGCAGCTGGACAACCATCTGTCAGGGATGCTTTAAGTTGGATTCCTGCGCTGAGCAGGGGGTTGGACTCGATGGGCTTTTAGGCCCCTTCCAACTCTACTATTCTATGATTCTCTGATTCTACTTTCACA
This sequence comes from Anniella stebbinsi, assembly GCA_029215795.1. Classification (NCBI taxonomy): domain Eukaryota; kingdom Metazoa; phylum Chordata; class Lepidosauria; order Squamata; family Anniellidae; genus Anniella; species Anniella stebbinsi. Next base: position 407,384,865 of record JARDYH010000001.1, on the reverse strand, counting down.
TCTATTCTCCCATAGCTCTGTTTTTGTCCCATTTTCACATTAACATGCAATGAAAGAGAGAGAAAAGGTGTATGAAAATTTGCATTTCAATACTTCTTGAAATACTCAATTTCTTCCAAAATATGGATTTCGATAGATATATTTATCCTGAAAATATGCATTCTAAATGTATATTGATACTTTTTTTTTTAAGCTGAGAACTGCATCAGAAAATCTGCGAAGTTTAGACGGTGGAGGATAACTAAATTCCGATCAGCATCTGAGTCCACGGGGTCGATCAAGTCAGTCTTTATCAGAATTCACAAAGCGTCCCAGATGAAAGGTTGCTCTTAAAGGCAGCACAGGGACACTGGGGAAGAGATGTGACTTCTTACATCTGTCAAACCCAGCACAATTAGAAGGGGATCAAGCCAATATAGAGATGGAAGAGAAAGTTAGTAATTAAGAGAAAGGGGGAGCTGAAATGGTATGCCAACCGACCGCGGTGAGCTTCAAGCCATCAGTCCCTGGGTACATGAACACAACTAACAGCTGACCATCCTTGGTAATTGCTTGCAATGTCATCTTTTTTAATGCAAATGAAGTGCTTCCTGGAGCACTGAATGGAGACTCTGCTGAAACATGTAATTGCTGTACAGGGAGCGAAGGACCTTGTTCTAAAAAGAAGCAAGTCCTTGGACAATTCTGCGCGGATACTTCACATGCAACAGACGCTATTAACAGTGGAGACTTCTGTCTGTGCTTTAGGCCATCTCGCCCTCCCTTAATTTTCAGGGGGCTTTTTTTCTTTTGACCTCTGAGCTCAATACACTTTCCGTGTGGCAAGCTATATTTGGAATTGCCTTCACCTGTTCTTCCACAGCTGTACTTTGCAGGGAAGAAGTGGATTGCGTGTGATGTGATTCATGGAGGAAAATGCTAGGCCAGTGGGGCAGAGAGAGAGAGAGAAAGAGAGAGAGAGAACATATGCAATTGAACAGTAGTATTGCAATTTCCAAACTGCAGTGTAGACAAAAGATGCATTTGTACAATAAACAAATTAGATATTCCTTTGCCCTTCTGGGCTGAAGCTAACAGGATGAGAGGAACTTCACCTCCCTGTCCCCTGTCTTTGGCAGTTTTTGCTAGATGGTCTTTTTAGCCCATCTAGTGAGGGCACCCTGGAAAGAGAGAGAAGGGGGCTAAAGAAGGCTCATGATATCTCATATTCTAGCCTCTTCATCTCCTCTCTTTCTAGCCCAGCAGAATGCCCCCTTTCCTCCTCGTCCTTCTCCAAGGTCATTTGTCTGACCTTGAGGGCAGCCAGTACAGTTCCTTCCACAGTCTCTGAACATGGAAGAGTTTTTTTTCTGAGCAATCCTAGGATGGTTCTAAAGAAATTAATACCTAGGTATGTGAGATCTCCATCTCCACCATGACAAATTTCTCTATCAATCAACATTGTCATGATGTTATTCAACCTTTCTCAAATTCACTTCAACTTTTATTTACGGGAGGGGGAAATGATAAGACAATGACCTCCACTTGCATCTTCTCTCATTTGCCTTCAATTACACTCTGGAACTGCCCTCCTGAAGCCAAATCTGAATGGCTGCATAGAAATGCAATTAGGGGTGTGCACTGGATCGGCTCCGATCCACGATCCGGAGCCGATCCAGGGGAAATCGGATGCAATTATCTGATTTCTGATCACCCCTCTGGATCGTCCAATCTTTTCCGAACCGGTCCGGAAGGACCCGATCCGGTGCAGAAAAAATCGGAGGATCGGCGAGCGCCAACTGGCGCCCGCTGCTGCTTCAATTGGTGGGCGCCAGCAGCTGCCCACCGATGGAAGCGGACAGTGGGGGGGGCTTACCTGGGAGGGCTGTCCGTTTCCATTGGTAGGCGCCAGAGGGCACCTGCCGATGGAAGCAGACAGCCCGGCCAGGTGAGGATCACGGGGGGGGCTTACCTGGGGGGGGCATCCTCCTCCTTCCATTGCAGGCTGTAAACTACTGCGACCTAGGCCTTGTGGCTTAGTTCACCCGGCACTCTCCTGTAAACTAGGCCACAAGGCCTAGTTTGCAGTAGTTTACCGGCAACGGACAGAGGAGGACACCCCGCCAGCTAAGGAGCTTACCTGGGGGGGCTGTCCACTTCCATCGATGGGTGCCAGCGGGTGCCCACCGATGGAAGCGGACAGTCCAGCCATGTGAGGATAGTGGGGGGGGGGGAGGCTTACCTGGGAGGGCTGTCTGCTTCCATCGGCGGGTGCCAGCAGGCGCCCGCCGATAGAAGCAGACAGCCTGGCCAGGTGAGGATTGCAGGGGGAAGGAGGGAGGGGAGGAGGGGGAAGGGAGGCCCACTTACCTGCCGGGGCATCTTCTTCCTTCACCTGCCGGAGATCTACTGAGAACTAGGCTTCACGGCCTAGTCCTCAGTAGATCTCTGGCAGGTGAAGGAAGAGGACGCCTCAGCAGGTAAGGAGAACCGTGAGGGGGGGCTTACCTGGGAGGGCTGTCCGCATCCATCGGCGGATGTCAGCTGGCGCCCGCCGATGAAAGCAGACAGCCCAGCCAGGGGAGGATCACGGGGGGAGGAGGGAGGGAGGGAGGGAGGGGGGTCCACTTACCTGCTGGGGTGTCTTCTTCCTTCACCTGCCGGAGATCTACTGAGAACTAGGCTTCACGGCCTAGTCCTCAGTAGATCTCTGGCAGGTGAAGGAAGAGGACGCCTCAGCAGGTAAGGAGAACCGTGAGGGGGGGCTTACCTGGGAGGGCTGTCCGCATCCATCGGCGGATGTCAGCTGGCGCCCGCCGATGAAAGCAGACAGCCCAGCCAGGGGAGGATCACGGGAGGGAGGGAGGGAGGGAGGGAGGGAGGGAGGGAGGGGGGTCCACTTACCTGCTGGGGTGTCTTCTTCCTTCACCTGCCGGAGATCTACTGAGAACTAGCCTTCGCGGCCTAGTCCTCAGTAGAGCGCCAGGTGACCTGGCGCTCTACTGAGGACTAGGCCATGAAGCCTAGTTCTCAGTAGATCTCTGGCAGGTAAGGAGGAGTGTGAGGGGGGCTTACCTGCCGGGGCCATCCACTGACTCCCGCAGGCACCCACGGACGACCCCGGGAGGTAACTGTGGGGGGGGGGAGGGACAGGGAGAGGGGAGTTAGGCCCTCACTCACCCACCCGCCACCATTTTTTCCCCTTAGACTTGCATTGGGGGAAAGCTTTCTTTCCCCCAATGCAAGTCTATGGGGAAAACAAAAATGGTGGCCGATCCAAAAATCGGATGTCCCGTTTTTGGATCGTGATTGGGCCCGATCCAGTCTGGGGGGGCTCCGATTTTGTCCGATCCAATCCGGGACAAAATTGGAGGTACCAATCCGGGTCCCGATCCGATCCGGGGGGTCCCTGCACATCCCTAACTGCAATATCCTCCTGGATTTCACTTACTCCCTGGCTTAATTCAGATGACACAATAAGCAACGGGGGGGGGGGGGGGACAATCAGTTGTATTGACTATCGTGTCGTCCGAATGCTGCCATAGTCAACTCAGCGCTGATCCTAATCCACACCACAGTTGATTATTTATTACCATGTTGTGGGGAGTACCCCCTAGATGAACAACTGTAAAGTTGATAATTACCCCACCATTGACTATTGTGTTGTCCGAATTCAGCCCCTAAGTATGTTACTGCCCGATCCAGGGCATGAGATGGCTACTCTGTCCTGTTGTGGCTGGTTCCAGCTCACTCCAAAGGCAGCCTATGGAGCTCATGCAGAGGCTGTCAAAAGTCAAGCAGAGAGAAGTCTGATGCAGAGTCAAAGTCAAGCACAGGCAAACAGTCTGAAACAAGCACTATCTAAAGGGCAGGTTCTTCTCAGGGATCATCAGCATGATAAATCTTTCAAAGGAAGAAGCAAGATCAGGAAACTGAGGTTGCAGAGTACTGAGAGCAGATACTCAGAAGTTACTCAAGCACCTAGGATCTGGAATGGATGTCATGTATGCCTGAGCCTTCAGAGTTCCACTCAGAGCACAGTCGTAGGTCATTAGTGCCACATGAAGAAAGATCTACTCATGAGCAGACACTTGTTCTCACAAGTGGCCTTTCACTCATGAGGAGTTCCTATTCCTCAAGAAGGCACACCTGGACCTGGCTGGTAACTCAGCCTCGACCTTTTGACGCTTGCACTACCTGGGGTTAGGGGGGGCGCTCAGCATCTGCCCCTGAGTTGGAAAGGCAGCTAACCATCTTGTGAAGGCTGGGGTCAATGTCTTTTGTCGCCAAGTTTCAAGGAGCCCCCTGATCCACATCAGAGTCCCCAGTCAAAGGCAGTTCCTTTGTGATACTTGGGGGCTTAGGGGGCTCTCCATTATTTTCCAAAGAGGATTTAAAATGCCGATTTAAAACAGAAGAGTTAAAAGGCCAGGATGGTAAAATGCTGGGAAAATAAAAAGGTCTTCACATGGCGTCGGAAACAGTATAACGGAAGTGCCAGGCAAACCTCTCTAAGGAGTTCATTCCACATCCAGGGTGCCACAGCAGAAAAGGCCCTCCTCCTGGTAGCCACCTACCTCACTTCCTTTTGCAGGGGCTCATGGAGAAGGACCACTGAGGATGTTCTTAGGGTGTGGGCAGGTACATTCTGGAGGAGGTGATCCTTCAGATAACCTGGTCCCAAGCTGTTTAGGGCTTTGAATGTTAATGCCAACACCCTGAATGGGGCTCGGACAGGGACTTCAATGTCATCCTAATTCATATGCTTCAAAGTCATCCTACTTCATATGCCGTTTGTGCTACCAATTGTCTTTTACTCTTATCTGCTTTTGCTTGAGAGCAGGTGGGCCGAAGCTTTTGAGTTGGCTGTTCTGGGGTGGATTTTGCAAGTATGCATGAAGACAGATGACTCAATCAAGCAACAAAAGCATGTTGAATTCAGCCCACCCAAAGATGAGGAGGCCACGCAATGCAGATCTCCTTTCATTCCGGCTGGCTCCTTTCGCGGCTGTTCTCCCTTCATTCAAAGCTCTCTGATGCTTCTTGGTATACATATGCATTTGCTCACCCCACGGTTGTTTGGATCAAAAGCACGGGAGGACAACAAGGAAGTGATTGCCAACTCAGCAGGTGTGCCGTATTTCAGAGAAAGCAGCAAGAATCTGGAATACCAATGGACTTGGTGGGTGGAGAATGTGGAAGTTAGAAGACAAGGATGCTGAGACCCAACTGGCACACAGCCCAAAAACAAAGTTCTCTCTCTCTCTCTCTCTCTCTCTCTCTCTCTCTGTGCACACAAGAAAGTGGAAAGCTGAAGGCCATGCTCATATTTGTCATAGCAAGACCAGGTAAGATACCAATGTATTTAGGGGCAGGGAGCCCAGAGCCTGTAGAATGAAAAGCAGAAGGTATGGGGACCCCAGGTCGCAGAACTGGCATTGATCCGGCAACCAGGAAAGTTGGGGAGCAAAGAACACTTACTTACTTCATTAGTTGATTTGTAGCATATACGGAGCTTTAAGTGCTCTACAGCATTGTAGAGAATGTAGAACTCCTCTAATGCCCCAGAGCAATTAGAGACATTGTAGAAGTGCACAAAAGTATGCACGGTGTGGAGAAAGTAGATAAGGAGACATTTTTTCCCTCTCTCATAATACTAGAACCCAAAGGTCTCATACATGAAGTTGATTCAGGGCAGATAAATGGAGATACACTTTCACACTGCATAGCATTAAGCCATGGAATTCACTACCAGAAGACGCTGTGATGACCGCCAACTTGGGTGACTTTAAAGGGGGATCAGGCAAATTGCTAGAGGAGAAGGCTACCGATGGTTGTCTGTATGCTACCTCTAGCATCAGAGGCAGTATGACTAAGGTACACCAGTTGCTGGGGAATGTGGGTAAGAGGGTGCTGTTGCACTCATGTCCTGCTTGTGGGTTCCTGGTCGACAGCTGGTTTGGCCACTGTGTGGACATAGTGCTGGACAAGATGGACCCTTGGTCTGATCCAGTATGTCTCTTCTTATGTTCTTAAGCATGGGTAAGCAGGGTAAAGAAGATGTGATTATTTCCATTGCACATACTTTGAGCATTTGTCCATCCTGAACAGCCTCCTCCTCTTTGACTGACGGTTGTTCTCCAAGCCTCTGGCATATCCTCCTCCCCGATCCTTGGAGATACCCGGGAATCATAGAATCATAGAATAGTAGAGTTGGAAGGGGCCTATAAGGTCATCGAGTCCAACCCCCTGCTCAATGCAGGAATCTACCTTAAAGCATCCCTGACAGATGGTTGTTCAGTTGCCTATTGAAGGCTTCTGGTGTGGGAAAGCCCACGACCTCCCTAGGTCATTGGTTCCATTGTCGTATTGCTCGAACAATCAGGAAGTTTTTCCTGATGTCCAGCCGGAATCTGGCTTCCTGTAATTTGAGCCCATTATTCTGTGTCCTGCAGTCTGGGTTGATCGAGAAGAGATCCTGGCCCTCCTCTGTGTGACAACCTTCCAAGTATTTGAAGAGTGCTATCATGTCTCCCCTCAATCTTCTGTTCTCCAGGCTAAACATGCCTAATTCTTTCAATCTCTCCTCATAGGGCTTTGTTTTCAGACCTCTAATCAACCTCGTTGCCCTCCTCCGAACACACCCCAGATTGTCTGCATCCTTCTTGAAGTGTAGTGTCCAGAATTGGATGCAATACTCAAGATGAGGCCTAACCAGTGCCAAATAGAGGGGAACCAGTACCTCGCACAATTTGGAACCTATATTTCTATTAATGCAGCCCAAAATAGCATTTGCTTTTTTTACAGCCACATCACACTGTTGGCTCATATTCAGCTTTTGATCTACAACAATTCCAAGATCCTTCTCGCTTGTTAAAAGAAATTAGGTGTTCCTTGACAATTTGTTTCTCAATCTCAAATGGCAATCCTGCCCTGACAGCTTGTACTTCACTTGTTCCAGGGAGGTCATAGACCCGCTTTTGAGAGAAGACTGAGCCAAAGTAGAAATTGAGCACTTCGGCCTTTTCTTTGTCATCTGTTACCAATTTGCCATCCTCATGAATTAGTTGAACCACCATTTCGTTCCTCTGTCTTTTACTATTCACGTATTTGATGAAAGCCTTTTTATTGCTTTTAGCATCCCTTGCTAGCCTCAGCTCCTTCTCGGCTTCAGCCTTCCTGATACCAAGTCCAAGTGGACCAACCCCTGATGTTCCTTTTATCTGTCCTGTCTCTATTTATATTTATATTTTAAAAAGGAGATACAATCAGCTCCAGTGAAGCAGGGGCCAGCTTCTGATGTAGAGATGTGTGAAAATGTTCCTTTTGTTCACAAAACACACTAGTATGCCTTGTTCACTGTCATGATTGTGAGTCTGTGTCCACCAAAAATGGTCACAAAATGCCGGACATGTGGTCATGTTCGATTTGCGTATTTCTCCCAGTTCACTTTTGCACAACTCCCTAATTTCCATAAATGTCTCTTGCAGCTTGAACCATCTGGCTTTAGACTATGGAGGAAATGGGTGGAAGTCTAGGAACGTTTGCACCAATTTCACATCCGATCACTGCTTGATTTGCACACATTGAACATAAAAACATAAGAAGTGCCATCCTGGATGAGACTGAGGGTCCATCTAGTCCAGCACTCTCTTCACACAGTGGCCAACCAGCTGTTGGCCAGGGACCAACAAAGCAGGACACGGTGCAACAGCATCCTCCTTCCCATGTTCCCCAGCAACTGGTGCACACAGGCTTACTGCCTCGTATACTGGAGGTAGCACATAGTACTGAGCTACGGTCACAAAGTAAACAGGAATCCAGCATGTTATGAGCAGTGAAACAATGTGTGGCAAAATGTACTGAAATCAACCATTGCTCAGTCACCCATCCCTACTCTGATGTTCCTTCCCAGAGGGCAGTTGATGTCAGATAGCCCTCGGGCTGGGGGGGGAGGGGATTGGACAATCCAACTGAAGCAGGCCCTGGATTTTGGAGTTAGAAATCACTCACTCTTGTTTCCTACATCTAACCAGTGCCTTTGAATTGTCCAAATCATAACAGCTTAAGAACTCCTGTGAGCGTAGAACTTGATGATTACGGAGAAGAATACAGAGCCCTTTTCAGAATTGTCCAAAGTCACCCCAGCTTTCCCGAACCTGTTGACTTCCAAATATTTTTGATCGTAATTCCCAGCATTCCTGAGCATTGACCATGCTGGTTGGGGTGCTTGGAGACAAAGTCCAAACCAATTCGGGGAAGACTGAATTGCACACCCACATGCCAAGATGCTCGGAGGGTATTCGCTTCTTGATTTCTCTCCAAGCTCCTCTTAATTCTTTAGGTCTGAACACGTTCCTATCTAACAATGATTGTAAGCCAAACTCTGGGGTCATTTGCCTTTTTAACTTTAAACCCCCTCAGAGGCAGCATTGGAATGCAATCTACAAATTGCTTGTAAGCCTGCTAACGTCTCTGGCCCCTTCCCCTGTGATCTCCATCAGCACAACGTCTTTGAAGAAACAGAGCCCAGACACGAGGGGTTTAACCAAATTAGCGAGAGAGACGCAGCATCCTTAGCAACACGAGAAATCCACTGGAGTCATAATTAGTGTTTCTGCATTCCTATTCCCCCAATCCAGGCATCCAAATTTGCATGTGATGCAAATTATTGGCCAATTGTGCCAATCACATGTGGGTTGGGAAAGGGTTAAGCAAGTCTCCCATGTTGATTTCCTACTCCAAATCACCCAGTTCCTTGCATTCTTCTGCATGTATCATGTATTTGAATCTTCAAAAGCTAAATAATAGTGAAGACTATTCCTGAGAGGAAGTTCCACGATCCGGAGGGAGAGGCAGGTAAGAAATAATAATAATAATAATAATAATAATAATAATAATAATAAGTGGTGCTTTGCTTCTGACTAAACATATACAGGATTGTACTTTGCCAGGAGAAGCTAACACACTTAACTAGGATGTTTATGGTTGCTTAAGGATACTGAATGTAGAAATTCCAGCATCTGGGTCTAGCTATCAAATGTCATACCATTCTGATTTTCTCCTACCCTCTGAGCAGTATTCAGCAGCTGAATGTGCTATATTCTGCAAGCACAGGCACAAGAAGAAGCTGCAATTAACACTCTGCCTGGCCTGCTGCCCTCACTGAGCCCCTGAGCAAGCTAATGTCTGGCTTTTCATAGCCCATCTTGAAAAATGCTTCTTCCACACTGAAATCATTATGCAATTTCATGACATATCAATCATCAGTATACGTTATGATGTGAACTTTGATAATTGCTTTGTGCCCAGCCCAGGTTTTTTTTTGGGGGGGGGGGGTCATGGAGGGCAAGCCCAGAGTGTAAGCTCATGCAAAAATTCAGGACGCAGCCTTCTTTGAAGTGAATAATTTTGACAAGTGTATGCAGGAGGAACGGCTGAGTAATCCAAAAACCTGGTATAGGAACGGATGAATCTGTGAATTTCACTTTCACCTGCTTTTGATATTGTTAAAGTTCTTTCTGCCCTGTATATGAAGAAATTTGCAAATTGTGAGAAGTTCTTATTTTAAAAAAATGAAATCAAGGGAACACAATTCTCATCTGTTCGAAACCTGATATAGAAGAAATACACACATATACACATACACACACACACACTTCCTTTGATGGCAATTGATCAGGGCCATGAATCATGAAGAGGAAGGACAGGTAGCAACCCTCACCTGCAGCAGGTGCTTTGGACTTCAGGAGGTGCAAATTAGCAAAACTTCAACTCACTGAACTTCTCTGAATTTTATCTTGACGCACATTTTGACTCAAGTCCATATCAGGTTTCGAGACTTTTTTCTTTTCCTCCCTCATATTATTATTATTATTATTATTATTATTATTATTATTATTATTTCTTTCTCACTCAGGGTGTTTTTTCTAGACGGACATGACGGGCTTTGCCAAGTCATGCTGTCTTTTACAGATTCAGGAATTTCCTGACAATTGAGCATGTTTTAATTATGACTGCTTTCTGGATGTTGGTGTGGATGTATTCTGGAAGGCCCAGTTTCTGGAGGTTTTCTGTATAGGTTTTTGATGTGATGCTGGTGACTGATGTGACTAATGGAGTAATTGTGACCTTTTCCTGTTGCCATAGTTCTTTGACTTCCATGGCCAGAGGTGTATATTTGTCTCTCTTTTCTTCTTCCTTTTCAACAACATTCTTGTTATTCAGTATTGCTATGTCGATGAGGTATGTGTATTTTTCTTTTTTGTCTATGAACATTACATCTGGATGGTTGCAGGGTATTATCTTATCTGTATGAATAGTTCTGTCCCAGTATATTTTATGATCTGCATTTTCCAGTATTGTTTCGGATGAATATGTATAGTATGGTGTAGGTTGTTTGATAAGGTTGATTATTATTATTATTATTATTATTATTATTATCTTTATTTATATCCCACCTTTTGCCCAATACTGGGCCTCCAGGTGGCTCATATGAAAATCCATGCATACTTTCTTGTATGAACCAAATGTATGCATCAATTTGTGTGCATTCAAATGTACTTCTGCACATTTTTCAAATGTTTGCATTTTTCATGCACATTTTTTTCAAATATATGCATGTTGACGAAAGTTTCTTTTCATCCGCAAATGACATTGTAAGCTTGGAAATGTACAGACTTCGATTGGAGAGTGCATCTGACTCCATGTTCTATCCGGAAGGTGTGAACGGGGTAAATCCTGATCGAAAGTGAACTGAAATGAATTTCTCATCCCTCCCTCCCTGTGGAAGATGCACTGGACTTGCATGGTCCTTAATCACTTAATCAAATTCTTTCTCATAGCATATTAGCCAATAGAGCTCAACTGAGGGTGAGGAATTACCAAGGGGAATCCTCAATGTATTAGAATCCACCTTTTGTTCCATGAACTGTCTGGCCATGCCAAGACGTCATTATTTTTCAAAGTACAAACAGCTTGCACCGTCATGTAAATTGATTGGGAGATAATGAGTGGCGGAGCTGTCTTTGCAAATCTAATAGGTGCCACGGCAGCTCCTGCCAGTGGATTTTACAGTATGTTTCACAGTTGTTATCTATTACACTCTTTGGCTGTCTTTCCCATTTGAACCATGTTACATTCCAAATCTAATGGGAAACCTGTAGGTATCCTTTACAACTAGAGTGGGCAATTTTTGGTCCTCCAGGTATTTGGCCAACAATTCCCATCAGTGCCAAAAATAATTCCACTTCCATCATTAAGCGGACAACAGAATGAAAGATGCCTGAGAATCCATGAAACAGAGACGGAGCTGAGTTAATTAAATAACTACCCCCTTTTCCCTCGTCCACCATTCTAAAAGGTTGAAACGCCTCTCCTAAGGGTTCATTACTGGCAGGATACAATGGTACTTTGGGGGGTTCCACCCTCAAGTGAGATGTAATGAGAAGGAGGGGGAGGGGAGAAGGAAACAAGCAGTTGCCGACTTACATATGGTGTGGAGGAACCCGTCGATGGAAATGTTGTTGTTGCTTTCCCAGTTTTTTTTGCAAGTTTATGAAAGCGAAAAGTCATGAAACTCTGCCTGGAGACAGACTGCTTCAAAGAACAATTCTAATTGAAATGGTAATGATAAACTTTGCAAGCACAAATGACAATATGCATTTACAAACACCTTCTGGCCATAAGAAATTATGATGATTGATAAAGATGATGACGATGGCAACGATGATGATGATGATGATGATGATGATGATGATGATAACAATGGTGGTTTCATACTTAGTCATATTTCGGGTAGAGTAACTGGTCATGGTTAACATTACCCAACCTGTTAGCAGCAGCAGTAGTAATAGTAGAGAACCAATGTGGTCATCTAGTGGTTAAAGTGTTTGACCCCACCTGGGTTCTAGTCCCTGGTCGGCCATGAAGCTCACTAGGTGACTTTGGCCCAGTCAATGACTCTCAACGTAACCTACTACTCAGAGGGTTCTAGCTCAGGATGTGGGAACAGAACTTCCCTGTGGCTTGTTTGCATGTCACATCCAGACAGGGATGTACAAGAAGCTTCTTTCCTCTTGTAACACACTCAGACAAGTCCTGTTCACAAGTGTGAATGTGAACGTCAAACACGTTAGGAGAAAATGTCCACAAATTTCCAAATTTGTGCGTTCTGTTGAAAGGTGTGCATGTTGGGTGCACACTCCTAGAAATGTGCATTTTTCTTAACTGGAAAAAATGCTCTCATGTTCAGAGATGTGAATGAGGCAAACCAAACTTTGAGGGGGATCGGGAGAATTTTGATGAGCTTGAATGATGCATGTTCACCCATCCCAACACCTAGAGCATTGGGGCTCCAGGACAGGAGTTCAGGGAAGCCTCGCTGAACACCACTAGAAGTGTGGCTGGGAAGATCTGGAAGTGCCCAAGGAGCTGCTTCTTCATGTCTACACTGGAATAAACCTCACCTGCAACTGGGGGAGATGGAAGCTGATTAGGCAGCTCCTGGGATGTGACCAGGCTGAGTTGCAGCACTCACCCATCTCCTCTGTAAAATGCTAATACAGTCATAGCCCAATGACCTATGTGACTCTGCCTCTTACTCTGGGCGTCAGCACAAAAAAATAAATTAAAGAAGTTGGAGGCATCCTGCAGCTTTAAACTTACTTTAGTGATGTTTCATAAATGTACAGGAACGTGGGGCTCCACCTGCCTGGATTATCTCTCACACCACCCTCCGGAGGAGTCGCATTCTCCATATGCCTTTGTGGCCTACGACCTGATTGATAGCATTTCATAAAGCTGGGGTAGCTATATTGACTTTTGGATACCATAACAAGAGATAGAGGTGCATACCTTCGGTTTGGTAGCTGCGGAGAAAGTTTCATTAGTGTTTTGGTTTCATGTCTTCCACGACAATGGCTACCATCCATGCTTGGTGCGCTTTGCTCCTGGATCTCCATCCTCTCAAGTGGAAAGGACATGTCTGGAAGGCCCCAATCAGGGCTTGCAATGGGACAGCAGAGTCTTGGATAAGCTGTTCCTAAATCCTGTGTAGAGCTAAGACAGATCTCTCCTGCAAAATCCTATTTATTTATTACATTTATATCCTGACTTTTTCCCTCCAAGGAACTGAAGTGGCATGCATAATCTTCTTCTTCCTCTCCATTTTATCCTCACAACAACAACCCTGTGAGGTAGGTTGGGCTGAGAGTCTGTGACTGGCCCAAAGTCACCCAGTGAGCTTCCATGGCTGAGTGGAGACTAGAACCCAGCTCTCCCCACTCCCAGTCCAACACTCTAACCACTACACCACACTGCTACATACCGTTGTCAAGACCACCCCTGTCATTGGACGGGATTGGCAGGAGTAAAGCAGCTATGGGCAACTTATGGCTCTCCAGATGTTTTGGCCTACAACTCTCATGATCCCTCTCCATTAGCTATGCTGGCTAGAGCTGATGGTAGTTGCAGGCCAAAACATCTGGAGGGCTACAAGTTGCCCACCCTTGTAAAGGATGCCTACACATTTCCCATTAGAGGTGTTTTCAAGAGGCTCATACCCAATGCTGATTTGACTATATCCCTCAGATGTTGACTCCAAAAAAATCTGTTTTTTCTGAGCAGGGGATACCAAGACTGGAAATTTCACGCTCAAAATGAACAATGTCGGATTTCATGTATTTTTTCAGTAGGGCTGTGCACCACCATGACCTTAACCCCCAGATCTGAGGTGAGGCTGGCTGATTCAGCTTGACTTGGCCTGAATATGAGGTGGTTCTGGGTTGACCAGAGAGTGCCTTGGGGTGCCTCATGCTGATTTGGGGCAGTGGTGGGCCACTCCCCCCCACTCGCCCACCCACCCACCTGGGAAAGCAAGGCACAAGGTTGACCAGGAGTCCATTGGACTGTCTGCTCTCTCGCTTGCTCACCCCCTCCCTCCCTCCCCACTCACTCCTGGACCCAGAGCCTCTTCTGGCTACAGGATTTACCTTTGCTGTCCATCCTCCTTTATTAGAGCTGTACTTTAAAAGTAAGATGGGGGATCTCTCATTTTCATAGATCTACAGCCACAAACTACGGCAGCCATAAATGGCCATTTCTATAGTTTGCGCCCATAAATCTATGAAAATGAGAGAGCTCCCATCATACTTTTCAATTGCGGTTCTAATGGAGGAGGATGGAAAGCTAAGTCCCATGGATGGCAGAGGCAGCGGTGGCAGCTCTGGGTTTGGGGAGTGAGTGGGGAGGGGGGAGTGAGCAAGTAAGCAGGGAGTCCAATGGACTCCCAGTTGGCCTTCACCCAACTTTCCTGGTCCACTTCGGGTTGCTTCAGTTTCAATTCTGAAGTGAGGCAGCCCAGCCTGGAAGCATCCCAAGACAAATTGGGATCATTTTAGAAGCTCAGAAATGGCCTTTGAGACAACATGAGGGTGGGGACTGTTGACAGCCCTATTTTTTCTCACTACCTTCTTTTCATTATCGGGCTCACCATCATACTTGTGAAGCACACGAAGAAGCAAAAGAATACCACTCATTGCAAAAACATGATCTCTTTTCCCTTTTTTGGGGGGGAGACATAAAACAGGGGTCACAGAGTTCTGTCTATAGTAGAATGGGGGCCCACAGAAGTCCTTTCCTCCCGATTAGCAGCAGAGGCAGTAATGTCTTTTCAGGATAATGGCAGAGAAAGCCTACAAGCTCTGATTTCTCGAACATTAATCTCGCTCCCTCCTGGGAAATTGCACCACAATAAATCTTTATTAAAGCTGGCAACCCATCATGAGAAATAAAGATTTCATCCAAAGATTGGTGTCTCGAGCCAATGGGCCGGGCCGCTGATCTTTGGAGCTGCAGAAAAAGGCACATTTCTCCCTGTTCTTGTTGTGCCAATTGCAGCCGGTTAGGCCCGCTTGATTTCCTGTTTCAATCGGAGAGACGCGTCTCCGTCTCCAACCTGTAGAACTGAGAAAATGATTTTCGATGCATAATTTTTCTCCTTGAAATTGAGCTGCTTGTTGCTCCTGGGGGGGGGAGGGTTGAATGCTGTTCAAATGTGTCTGGCTTGTTGTAAGGTTGGGGATTGAACAGGAGAGGTTTCATGGGGAAGAAGGCCTTCTTTATGTACTGGCCTGATCCGGTACATCCTTTTGTAGGGATGAGCAGATGTGCCAATTCACAAACCACAGATGGAATGGATTTTATGAATTTCCTAGTCAGATTACAGTCCCTATCATCCTCTTCCAGCTATATGAGGATGATGGGAGTTGTGGTCCAATATATCTGGAGGGTGTCAGATTGGGAAAGGCTGATACATACCATTGGTGTACTTTTCCCTTGGTGAAATGGTGCATGGCATTGTGTCCGTTGCTCAAATACCACTAATGTTGTGACTAAAAAAAATGCATGTATTTCATTTATTTATTTATATTTATTTATTTATTGCATTTATATTTTGCCTTTTTTCCTCCAAGGAACTCCAAGCATCGTACACAATCTTCCTTCTCCTCCTCCTCTCCATTTTATCCTCACAACAACAACCCTGTGAGGTAGGTTGGGCTGAGAGTCTTGTGACTGGCCCAAAGTCACCCAGTGAGCTTCCATGGCTGAGTGGGGACCAGAACCCAGATCTCCTGACTCCCAGTCCAACATTCTAGTCCAGAACTCTAGCCACTGCACTACACTGGCTCTGTATCACTACACTGGCTCTGGTGCATGTCATGCATTGATGAGGGTGGATTGCCCTTGGCTGCCTCGTTGCTGAAGCAAGAAATGCACATACTTGTTCAGGTGTTCCTGAGCAACCCTGAAGGTTAGAAACTGACTTTTTGTTTAATTCATGGAGGGGGGAGGAATAACCCATAGGTTTGTGCTCCATTCCATGCTATGAGAGAGCTATTAAGGCTAGAAGTATTTCCTGACCACCTTCGACAGCCACTGCAGAAAGAAAAATAGGTAATGAGCTCCACAATAGAAATGTAGTTTTCAAAGATGTTTTAAATTCCAATTATCCCCTGTTCCATAGCAACTGTGGGCTAAGCCAAAGTAAACAAATGAGCACAGGCAATTAATTGAGCCCAATAAACAAAAATAGACAATCCAGTGTAATCATCCAAGGTAACCTTCATTTCCTCTCTTTCGTTCCCACTTGCGACATCAGCTTATGGATCGGGTTGAGAAGAGCCCTCGTCTGTAGCATGTAGCTTTCTGGATCCTGATGCAGAGCGCTTCTCTTGCCATCACCTCTCAAAGCTCACACTCTAATTAACATCCTGCCCCAAGTTAAACCAGGGAGGATCGGCTGATGGGAAAGGATTGCAAATATGCGGAGCCTTCCGAAGACGCTCGCTAACCTCATTAATTATATTTTCCAATTAGACTTTTAACGACAGAATTGGCATTAATGCGCCATTCTTTCACTCGGATCCAGCCTGACATTTGTGAGCAAGATGTAGAGGGATGAACTCTGTCGTCTTGCAGAAATTGGCTCGTTACGTTTGCATCCTTTCAAACCATGTGTATGGGCAGGGGGTTATTATACATCCTTATAATGCTGTTCTTGATTAAGTGGATATGAACAGTTGTCTTTATAGATGATAGTATTTGTGTATGGAGGAGACATGATGTAGACAAACAGCAAGTAAACTTTATATTTATGTACTTTAGGACAGTGGAGGTGGGTGTCTCCGATGTCCATCATTATTACTATGTATCTCTTTCTCGCTCATGGCAGTTTTTCTAGACAGACATGACGGGACGGGCTTTGCCAAGTCATGCTGTCTTTTACAGATTCAGGAATTACCTGATGATTGAGCACGTTTTAAGTATGACTGCTTTCTGGATGTTGGTGTGGATGTATTCTGGTAGGCCCAGTTTCTGAAGGTTTTGTGTATAGGTTCTTGATGAGATGCCGGTGACTGACGTGACTAATGGAATAATTGTGACCTTTTCCTGTTGCCATAGCTCTTTGACTTCCATGGCCAGAGGTGTATATTTGTCTCTCTTTTCTTCTTCCTTTTCAACAACATTTTTGTCATTTTATATTGCTATGTCAATGAGTTATGTGTGTTTTTCTTTTTTGTCTATGACCATTATGCCTGGTTGGTTGCAGGTTATTGTCTTGTCGGTATGAATTGTTCTGTCCAAGTATATTTTATGATCTGCATTTTCCAGGATTGTTTCGGGTGAATATGTATAGTATAGTGTAGGTTGTTTGATAAGGTTGAATTTGATGGCCAGCTGTTAGTGAATTATTTTTGCAGCTGTATTGTGTCTGTCCATATAGTCCATTCCTGCCAGAATTTTACATCCTCCTGTTATGTGGTCTATTGTTTCTTGGAACTGATGGCATTTCCTGCACAGGTCTGTTGTTACACTGTTACCATTTTTGATGTATTTTTGGTGGTTGCTATAACTTGATCCTGTACAGCTATTAGGAATCCTTCGGTTTCTGGAAATAGCTCACCCTTCCTGAGCCATTCGTACGATTGTTCTTTGTTTATTCATTGGTTCTGTGTTATGTTGTAGTGCTTCCCATGGAATGCTTTTTGTGCCCATTTTTCTTTTTTCTCAGCGAGTGAGAGTGGTCACATTTGATCTTCGCTTTGTAGTGCTAGGATTATTATTATTATTATTATTTCTTTAAAAGGTCAAATGCACATATTTTTCTGATAAAAGTGTATTTTTTTCTGATAGAAAAATGTATTTTTCCCCACTGACAAAAAGGCAGTTTTGTTCAGTAATGCAAATAATGCAAAATGAGGTTTGAGGAAGGATTCAAAGACTCTCAGCAAACTTAAACATTGTATAGTCACTGATCCCTACCTGGTGGGGGAGGAGGGTTGCAGACCCCTGTAGAGATGATTGTTCACTGAAGGACACTCAGTCACATGCCTCAGCCACCTTGTATCTCAGGAAAACACAGGAACCCTGAACCCCACTCAGAAGAATGTTGTTGACATTTTCTTCTCCTTTGAAAATTTGTTTCCAAACAAAATCTTCCAAATTAAATGAGAATGGTTGGGGGAAAATGCAGAAGAATTGCTTGGTACGGCATAAATATATATGGCACTGCCTTAAAATACATTTTTCAACTTTCCTTCTCACCTTGAGCATGTTGTGGGAATTGAGTAATAACTGAATGTCCAAAGGAGAATTATGATAAACCTATTAGGGATGTGCACACGCCCAAAAATATTGTATTTTATCATTATCGGAATTTTGGACAAAAAAATTATTGTCTCCGATAATATCGTAAGGTAATCATATCGTCTTCATGATAATTATCGGAAATCCGATATTTAATTTGCAGCCTCATTGTGCCCTATAGAGCTGAATGTTTAAGACAAATGCCTATAACCTGTATTTTAAAAGTTACAGGCTTGAAACTTGGTCACAATGCTTATGGGGTATGCCTAAGTATGTGTATGAAATTTGAGATCGATCCCTCCAACCCTCAATTTTATATGAATTTATTAAAGAACGTTTAAGTTCTGACAAGTCAAAAGTTGCACGATCTTTAATAAATTCATATAAAATACAGGGGTGGAAGGATTGATCTGAAATTTGGCACACATGTGTAGCAACATGTGCTAGACATGTGTGTGAAATTTGAGATCGATCCCTCCAACCTTCAATTTTATATGAATTTATTAAAGATCCTGCAACTTTTTGACAGGTCTGAATGAATGCACATGGCGAGCTGTCATTCTGACCTGTCAAATTTAAACGATCTTTAATGAATTCATATAAAATCGAGGATTGGAGGAATTGATCTCAAATTTCATACACATACTTAGGCATACCCCATAAGCACGGTGACCAAGTTTCAAGCCTCTAACTTTTAAAATACAGAAGTTATAGGTTTATTTATATGGCAGTCCGATAATCCGATATAATCGGGCTGAAATTTATCGCATCGGATATTTATCGGAGGTTTTCCTGTCATATCATTATCGTTAATCAGATGTCCAGTAACGACCTTATCATTAGGGGTGTGCACGGACCCCCCGGATCGGATCGGGACCCGGATCGGGACCTCCAATTTTGTCCCGGACCGGTTCGGACAAAATCGGAGGCCCCCCGGACCGGATCGAGTCCGATCCCGACCCAAAAATCGTACATTTTTGGATCGGCCGCCATTTTTTTCCCCATAGACTTGCATTGCAATGCAAGTCTATGAGGAAAAAATGGCGGCGGGTGGGTAAGGGGGGGCCTAACTCCCTCCCCCCCCCGGGGCCGTCCGCTGTGGACGGCCCCGGCAGGTAAACCCCCTCCCCCGCGCTCCCTACCCCCCCTGGGGCCGCCTGCTTCCATCCGCTGGCGCCCGCGGGCGCCAGCGGATAGAAGCGGACGGCTCCGGGGGGGGGGGTAAGCCCCCTTCCCCGCCACTTACCTTCTCGGCACGTCCGGCGCCGGCGGCTACTACCAGCGGGCTCCGCGGCCTACTCTCAAGTAGCGCGCCGGGTGATGACATCACCCGGCGCGCCACCCTGGAGCAGGCCGCGGAGCCTGCTGGTAGTAGTAGGCGCCGGCGCCGGACGGGAGCCGCCGGGCCGGGCAGGTAAGGGCCCCCCTCCCCCCTCCCCCCTCCGCGCGCCCCCTCCTCCCCTCCACGCACCCCCTCCTTACCTTTCCGGCCCGGCGGCTCCCGTCCGGCGCCGGCGCCTACTACTTCCAGCAGGCTCCGCGGCCTGCTCTAGAGTAGCGCGCCGGGTGATGACATCACCCGGCGCGCCATCCTAGAGCAGGCCGCGGAGCCTGCTGGGAGTAGTAGGCGCCGGCGCCGGACGGGAGCCGCCGGGCCGGAAAGGTAAGGGCCCCCCTCCCCCCTCCGCGCGCCCCCTCCTCCCCTCCACGCACCCCCTCCTTACCTTTCCGGCCCGGCGGCTCCCGTCCGGCGCCGGCGCCTACTACTTCCAGCAGGCTCCGCGGCCTGCTCTAGAGTAGCGCGCCGGGTGATGACATCACCCGGCGCGCCATCCTAGAGCAGGCCGCGGAGCCTGCTGGGAGTAGTAGGCGCCGGCGCCGGACGGGAGCCGCCGGGCCGGAAAGGTAAGGGCCCCCCTCCCCCCTCCGCGCGCCCCCTCCTCCCCTCCACGCACCCCCTCCTTACCTTTCCGGCCCGGCGGCTCCCGTCCGGCGCCGGCGCCTACTACTTCCAGCAGGCTCCGCGGCCTGCTCTAGAGTAGCGCGCCGGGTGATGACATCACCCGGCGCGCCATCCTAGAGCAGGCCGCGGAGCCTGCTGGGAATAGTAGGCGCCGGCGCCGGACGGGAGCCGCCGGGCCGGAAAGGTAAGGGCCCCCCTCCCCCCTCCGCGCGCCCCCTCCTCCCCTCCACGCACCCCCTCCTTACCTTTCCGGCCCGGCGGCTCCCGTCCGGCGCCGGCGCCTACTACTTCCAGCAGGCTCCGCGGCCTGCTCTAGAGTAGCGCGCCGGGTGATGACATCACCCGGCGCGCCATCCTAGAGCAGGCCGCGGAGCCTGCTGGGAATAGTAGGCGCCGGCGCCGGACGGGAGCCGCCGGGCCGGAAAGGTAAGGGCCCCCCTCCCCCCTCCGCGCGCCCCCTCCTCCCCTCCACGCACCCCCTCCTTACCTTCCCGGCCCGGTGGCTCCCGTCCGGCGCCGGCGCCTACTACTACCAGCAGGCTCCGCGGCCTGCTCTAGAGTAGCGCGCCGGGTGATGACATCACCCGGCGCGCCACCCTAGAGCAGGCCGCGGAGCCTGCTAGTAGTAGTAGGCTCCGGCGCCGGACGGGAGCCACCGGGCCGAGAAGGTAAGTGCCCCCCTCCTCCCCCCCCCCCGCTGTCCACTTTCATCGGCGGGCGCCCGCTGGCGCCCGCCAATGGAAGCGGCGGTGGGCGCCAGTGGGCGCCCGCCGATCCGCCGATCCGCCGAACCGGTTCGGAGCTTTTTCGGACCGGTTCGGATTGGATCGGCCGATCCAGCTGCGGGATCGGAAATCGGATAATTTATCCGATTTCCCACTGGACCGGACTCGGATCGTGGATCGGGTCCGATCCAGTGCACATCCCTACTTATCATATCATTATCGTACATTTTAGCGATACGATATACATCCCTAAAACCTATGCGCCATGTTTCTTTATGAACTCTCAATATTTCATAGAAGATACAATGGTAATTTACGTTTTACATTTGTTTGCAGCCACTTTGAAAATTGTTGTTGGGGCGAGGTTGTGTTTGACCTTTGAAACAGAGAAGTACATCATAAATAGCAAGACTCCTTCATTTTTCATTCACCAGGGCAGATATTACATCACACTGTAGTCAAAATCTTTGCTGACCCCCTAAAAAAAGAGTTTAGTCATAGTGTTCAGTTCTGGGCTTGTGATGGGGAATTTTGTCATAAATGGGCATGCTGGATTTCATTATACTATTTCAGAGTTGTATTCAATTGATTGGCTATAACTCTCAGTACCCAAGGGAGTATGTTTTCCCTCTTTCCTTTCCTCCTTGATGCCAGATTCAGGAGCTGAGTTGGATTTAATAACAACAACAACAACAACAACAACAATAATAATAAATTTATTTCTTACCCACCTCTATATTTGGATCGAGGCGGGGAACAACAGTATATAAAATATGATAAAATACATAAAACTGATTAAAAACATGGCACACATTATTAAAATAGCAATAAGACATCCTAAAAACATCCTAAAAACATTCTAAAATTCCACTGGATATGCCTGCCAGAAGAGACCAGTCTTTATTTTGAAATCTGTATGTTAACAGCATTCAATGTGGATTTGTTAAAGAAGGAGGAGGAGGAGGAGGAGGAGGAGGAGGATCAAAAAATGCAAACTACAAAATACATTTTAACAGCCAAACATAACACATTGTGAACACAAAGCTATAAAAACTATACTTGTAAAGCATATAGTTATGCCCTTTTCTGAATGCTGATACCCGTTTTCTCTGTAATATTTCATTTGTCAAGGCAGATACTGCATGAATATATGTGTGTGTGTGTGTGTGTGTATTTTCCTCCTCCCTATCAAAGCATC
Source organism: Anniella stebbinsi (assembly GCA_029215795.1). Classification (NCBI taxonomy): domain Eukaryota; kingdom Metazoa; phylum Chordata; class Lepidosauria; order Squamata; family Anniellidae; genus Anniella; species Anniella stebbinsi. The sequence continues at coordinate 407,362,853 of JARDYH010000001.1, read as the reverse complement.
TGGTGAGGCCAAGCTGTTAAATGAACCTGAAATGTGGGATTTTGTTCTGAGCTCATGTACCAAATATCATTCTGATAGTTCAGTCTTCAGCATAGATATTGTACTACAAACAGCTGCACATACCATTGGATGGAATGCCAAACAGATAAGTTAAACTTAAATTTTTCCTTTTCATACCAAATATTGCAAGAAGACTGAGATTATGCTTCTGTTCTTGTCAACACAGCCTGCGGCTCACAATCCCTCATGGCACATTCGTTCTTTAGTACTGCTTGACCATGACATCATGGTTTCTTTGGGGACTACGACCAGGTGATAATCAACCCCTGACTACAATGAGGTAGGGATGCATGAAACCAGCAAGTTCCTCTCCAAAGAGTTTGGTCCAAATTCCAGAGTATATTGTGGCATTGGGGAAAGATCCCATGGCCTCCCTCGGCACTCTAGAGGGTGGATAGTAAATGAAGAAAGGCCTATCAAAATCCCTGGACCACTCTAGGTGATCTCCTCTCACTTGCTTTGAGGCCTACAATGGTGGTGATATTGGTCCTGGATGCATGGAATCGTACAGAGCCGATGTCAGGAGTTGGGAAGATTGGGCTCCCACTGAGCAAGATTGGCCCACCACCAAAACAAATCCCTGTCATGATCCCCATCCTTGACCCGTCCTCTGGCTCCAAAGAGGACTCAGAGGCACTCTTTCCATTAATCCAACCCCCACTAGGCCAGGGCCTTCCAGGCCAGAGGATATGCCTCTACCTGACTCCTCAAATGCACTCTCCCATTATAACCTTCATGACCCCCACCATGTAGGAGCCAGCAGCTACAAATCAGGCAGTATCCCTTTAAGAAACTACCTGCTTCTCTAAGGGGATGGAGTTAACTGCAGGTCTTGAGCTGCTGGCCTTTATAAAGCTTCAGAAAGCCTTTGACTGTTGTTGAGTTAACAGCTCCCTTTGCTTGAAGCCTAATCAACACCAAGCAGGATACAGTAGTATATAAAAGGCAGGCTTCACACTGCTGCTTTACTACAATTGTTGGGGCCCATGACACATACCATACACTGCTTTCATAACACTTTCATAGTGCTATATCCTGCATTTTAACAGCTCAAGTTGAGGTTTTGATTGACATTGTGGCCAGGCTTAACAGTTAAAATGTTTTGAAGTCTTTTAATGTCAGCTGTTTTATGTTTATGGTTTTAAATTTTGTATATTGACTTTTTAGTGTTAAATCTTTTAATTTTTGTAAACCGCCCAGAGAGCTTTGGCTATGGAGCACTATATAAGTGATAATAATAATAATAATAATAATAATAATAATAATAATAATTGGTGTAGATCTGGCCAGAGCCCCAGCTAACTTGGTGCTGGCCAAGGTCCTGAAAGACCCTGCCTGTTTTAATTTGCCTGGCTATTCAGCACCCAAGACTGGACTGACTTGCTAAATCCTTCCCTGCATGTGGTTTGCTGGCTTTAGCACCTCCAAGTGACTGGAACTGAGTTGGACAGGAGAATCCGCTAGGCTCCTCCTCTTTGCCATGACTGTCCATGCTCTCACCTCTGGCCCAAAGGACACAAGCAAGACGTGATGGCAAAGAACAGGAGGAGCCATTGACAATGACCGTGGCAAGGAGGAGAAAGCCCATCAAAAGAGATTCCATGAGTGTGTCTTGATGATAGCCTCCCAAATGCTCCTGAGCCATTTCTAAGCTCACCTTGTGTATTTCTCAAATGGGAAAGGCTGGCCCTGGGTTACAGATGTGCAAGAATTTCGTTGGAGTTCATAAATCACACAAAAATGCCTCATTCATCACCCTGAAAGCAAATGGGAGCACTTGTTCTCCTAAAACGTTCATGTCTGCAAATTGTGAACTTTTAAAAGGTTGTAATGTTAAAGTGCACAACTTTAAATTTGTGCATTTTTATACTTTTAAGGGGGGAGTGTGTACTTTTAAAATGCACATGTTAAGGATTGCACACCCTTAAGTTGTGTATGTGTTTAAAGTTGTGCATTTTCTAAAATGCTCATTTAAATATATATATATCATAATTTCATGCTTTATTCAATGGGGAAAATGTACACACAAACACCTCCCCCCCCCAAAAAAAAGAATAGATTGCAAATGAGGATGGGATCAAGCTTCACAGAGCTTTGAGTTAAGTTAAGACAATTTCAGAGAGCCCAAGCATCCCTTTTTCTCCCACCCGTACCCTGGCTCCACTCTGGAAATACTGTCCCTTGGTTCTGGCCCAGGTTTATTTATTTATTTATTTATTTATTTATTTATTTATTTATTTTAGCACTTATATCCCACCCTTTAGCCAAAAAAAGGCTCTCAGGGTGGCTTACAAAAGTATTTCTTAGGACAGTCCCTGCCCACAGGCTTACAATCTAAAAAACCTGACACAAAAGGAAAGGGGATTGGGAGGGAGGAGGGGGGGAAAGCAAGTTCAGGCCCTCGATTCTTAGTTGCAAAGTTCAGCAGCTGCTTCCTTTCTGTCTCCCTCTAATAGCCTCATACAGATCCAGGCACGATGGAGAGGTGCCTGGCTGCCGCTTCCTTTCCCTCTGATGGCCTCAGCAGTGACCGTTGGTAGCAGGAGGAAGGGGTCTCTCAGCTGGAGCTGGACCCAGGCATGATGGAGAGGTTCTGTTTTGGGCAGAACTCCACCCATCCCTACATTGATTTTCTATATTTTGCCAGTTTGCACCATCCCCAGACATCCTTTGCAGAAACAACTGCATAGCACAGACAAGCAAAAGTATGTAAATGTCAGATACCCAGATTTCCAGCTGCTATCTCTGATTCTCATACCTCATATGTTCCTAGCTCTGCTTTTGTGGGTTCATTTCCTTCTGAAGTCTAACCTTTGGGATGCTATCTTTCTCACTACCTTCCTATCTGTCGGACAAGCATCTTTCTGATGGGGGAATGACACACCATTATTTTCTAATCTCCCTCCCTGTTCCAATAAATCATATTAATTTATACATAAATCTGTCTTGTTCATGTCTTGCTGCAAGTCCATCTAAGAGAGCTTTTTGATAAGTAGTGCTAACCTTTTCCATTCCTGCAAAAATAAATCTCTCTTCTTGACCTCTAAAAGATTTGAAATTGTCCATTTGAATTGTGCAGGATGTGTGTGTGTAGAAAACCACTCAAAAAGTTGATTGAAGAAGATAGGGAAGTAGGGTTTGTTTGTTCTTCAGAGATTAATTTCTCAGCACGTCTTTGGTAGTGAGATGAATTCTAGTAATTCTATCTCTTTTAGCAGTTGGGACGTCTTGTTACATCCCAAGACCTGATTGTAATGCATGCAAATTGAGTGATTCTCTAACACTGCTTCGCTAACACTTCCATATAGCTTCTTTGTAGGGGTGTGCATCGGATCGGATCCGATCCACGATCCGAATCCGATCCGACCCAAAATCGGGAAAATCCGATCCGATCCGATCCGATCCGACCAACCTCCGATCCGATCCGATCCGATCCGATGAGGTCCGATCCGGATCGGACGCCATTTTGAATGCTTTTTCCCATAGCCAAGTATTGTTTTACAAAAACGCCTATAACTTTTTCATTTTTAAAGATAGAAGGATGAAACTTGGGGACATTGTAGACTGGTTAGGGATAGTTATCTGTGAGAAATTTCAGAAAGATTGGTGCATGCGTTTTGTGGCAATTAATTTTTTAATAAATACCCAGGAATGCTTATAACTTTGTCATTTTTAAAGTTACAAACATGAAACTTTGCCACATTGTAGGAGGTACCTTGGGACCTATGTGTGTGAAATTTCAGAAACATAGGTGCTTGCCTTGTGTGGCAATTAATTTTAGAAAAATGGGTAGTAGTGGGGTAAATACAGTTACGCCTCCCATTTTTTTATTTTTTAAGATACAAACAGGAAACTTGGGCACATTACAGATACCACTTGCCTTGATATGTGAGTGAAATTTCAGAAACATTGGAGCTTGCCTTGTGTGGCAATTAAGTTTTGAAACAATGAGGAAAGAAACACCTATAACTTTGTCATTTTTAAAGTTACACACATGAAACTTTGCCACATTGTAGGTGGTACCTTGGGACCTATGTGTGTAAAATTTCAGAAACATAGGTGCTTGCCTTGTGTGGCAATTAATTTTAGAAAAATGGGTAGTAGTGGGGTAAATACAGTTACGCCTCCCATTTTTTTAGTTTTGAAGATACAAACAGGAAACTTGGGCACATTACAGGGAACACTTCACTTGATATGTGTGTAAAATTTCAGAAACATTGGTGCTTGCCTGGTGTGGCAATTAATTTTTGAAACAATGAGGGATTCATTGGACAGCACTTGCCCATAAGGATTCATTGGACAGTACTTTCCCATAGGGAATCATTGCATTGCACTTTCCCATAGGGAATCATTGCATTGCACTTTCCCACTGAGAAATACAGTTATGCCTCCCACATTTTTATTTTTGAAGATACAAACAGGAAACTTGGGCACATTGTAGACTGGTTAGGGATAGTTATCTGTGAGAAATTTCAGAAAGATTGGTGCATGCGTTTTGTGGCAATTAATTTTTTAATAAATACCCAGGAATGCCTATAACTTTGTCATTTTTAAAGTTACACACATGAAACTTTGCCACATTGTAGGAGGTACCTTGGGACCTATGTGTGCTAAATTTCAAAAACGTAGGTGCTTGCCTTGTATGGCAATTAATTTTAGAAAAATGGGTAGTAGTGGGGTAAATACAGTTACGCCTCCCATTTTTTTATTTTTTAAGATACAAACAGGAAACATGGGCACATTACAGGGAACACTTCACTTGATAGGTGTGTAAAATTTCCGAAAGCTGGGTCCAGGCATGTGGTGGCAATTAATTTTTGAAACAATGAGGAAAGAAACGCCTATAACTTTTTTATTTTAAAAGTTAGAAGTCTGAACATTGCTCACTTTGTAGATGGGTTAGGGGTAGATATGTGTCAGAAATTTCAGAATGATAGGTCCAGGCATTTGATGGCTATGGAATTTTTAGATTAAATGTTTCAAAAAATGTTCCACAGAGGCCAGGTCTTCCTTTCCTCCCCCTCCCGCTTCCCGCGAAGAAAAGGAAACACTGTCTCGTCTCGATCCCTTTGATCCTTGCTAGTATCCATTACAGGGCTCGTGTCTGCTTTCCTACTTTCACTTTTTTACTCAAGCAGACACGAGCCCTGTAATGGATACTAGCAAGGATCAAAGGGATCGAGACGAGACAGTGTTTCCTTTTCTTCGCGGGAAGCGGGAGGGGAAGACCTGGCCTCTGTAGAAATTTTTTTGAAACATGTAATTTAAAAATTCCATAGCCATCAAATGCCTGGACCTATCATTCTGAAATTTCTGACACATATCTACCCCTAACCCATCTACAAAGTGAGCAATGTTCAGACTTCTAACTTTTAAAATAAAAAAGTTATAGGCGTTTCTTTCCTCATTGTTTCAAAAATTAATTGCCACCACATGCCTGGACCCAGCTGTCTGAAATTTTACACACCTATCAAGTGAAGTGTTCCCTGTAATGTGCCCATGTTTCCTGTTTGTATCTTAAAAAATAAAAAAATGGGAGGCGTAACTGTATTTACCCCACTACTACCCATTTTTCTAAAATTAATTGCCATAAAAGGCAAGCACCTACGTTTTTGAAATTTCACACACATAGGTCCCAAGGTACCACCTACAATGTGGCAAAGTTTCATGTGTGTAACTTTACAAATGACAAAGTTATAGGCATTCCTGGGTATTTATTAAAAAATTAATTGCCACACAAGGCAAGCACCTACGTTTCCGAAATTTCATACACATGGGTCCCAAGGTACCACCTACAATGTGGCAAAGTTTCATGTGTGTAACTTTAAAAATGACAAAGTTATAGGTGTTTCTTTCCTCATTGTTTCAAAAATTAATTGCCACACAAGGAAAGCTCCAATGTTTCTGAAATTTCACTCACATATCAAGGCAAGTGGTACCTGTAATGTGCCCAAGTTTCCTGTTTGTATCTTAAAAAATAAAAAAAATGGGAGGCGTAACTGTATTTACCCCACTACTACCTATTTTTCTAAAATTAATTGCCACACAAGGCAAGCACCTATGTTTCTGAAATTTCACACACATAGGTCCCAAGGTACCTCCTACAATGTGGCAAAGTTTCATGTTTGTAACTTTAAAAATGACAAAGTTATAAGCATTCCTGGGTATTTATTAAAAAATTAATTGCCACAAAACGCATGCACCAATCTTTCTGAAATTTCTCACAGATAACTATCCCTAACCAGTCTACAATGTCCCCAAGTTTCATCCTTCTATCTTTAAAAATGAAAAAGTTATAGGCGTTTTTGTAAAACAATACTTGGCTATGGGAAAAAGCATTCAAAATGGCGTCCGATCCGGATCGGACATCTGGTCCGATCCGATCCGACCAGCCTCCGATCCGATCCGATCCGATCCGACCCCCCAGGTCCGATTCCGATCCGCTATCCGATCCGATCCGGGGGGTCAGTGCACATCCCTACTTCTTTGCACCAAAATGGTGCTGTGACAACTTACACATGTACCTCAGCCAATCAGAACAAATCTCTGGCACAGTAACACTAAGGTGAAACAGGGATGTATTTTGTAAACAATTTTGCCCCCTTGTGAATATGACCTTTTGGCCTTTTTTTTTTTTTTTTACCTCTTTACAAAAGCACATGAAAGTAGTCACCAATGGGTTGCACAAAGTGATGGGTGAGAAATTAGCTCATTGCACATTTTAATTAGTGATAATGGCAAAATTTAGAACTAGGTAGCTCATAAGAAGAATCTGCTATGTTTATAATGCTCGCATGTTCACCAAACTTGGACTGCTGTCCTACGAATGTTGCTATTCAAATCAAGATTGATTATGAGTACCTAAACTCCTGGAATGCCCATGTGATGCACCCTGGTCTGGTCACATGGCCATTCCAGGAAGTGCCTGCTGGGTGAAATACTCTCTCTGAGCAGTTCTATGTTTTTAGTAGGGGTGTGCACGCCCAAAATTATTGTATCATATCATTACCGGAAATCACTTTTTTAAAAAAAAATCAGATCCGATTATATCAGAGGTTTATCATCTCGAATCGTATCAGATTACGTATCAGATCAGATCATATTAAAAAATTCATATAAAATACACGGTTGGAGGGATTGTTCTGAAATTTAATTCACATACTTAGGCATACCCCATAAGCACTTTGAACAAGTTTCAAGTCTGTAACTTTTAAAATACTGAACTTTTAGGCCTTTCTGTCTCAAAAATCAACTCTATACGGCAAAATATTGGATATCCGACATTTAATTTGGAGCCCTATTTTGCCGTATAGAGTTGATTTTTGAGACAGAAAGGCCTAAAAGTTCAGTATTTTAAAAGTTACAGACTTGAAACTTGTTCACAGTGCTTATGGGCTATGCCTAAGTATGTGAATTAAATTTCAGAACAATCCCCCTAACCGTGTATTTTATATGAATTTTTTAAACATCATTTAATTTCTGACAGCTCAGAATGACAGCTCGCCATGTGCATTCAAAGATCTGTCAAAACAGGTGCACGATGTTTTAAAAAATCATATAAAATACAAGGGTGGAGGGATTGTTCTGAAATTTAGCAAATATGTGTAGCAACATGTTCTAGACATGTGTGCCAAATTTCAGATCAATCCCTACAACCCTGTATTTTATATGAATTTTTTAAAGAGCGTTCTACTTTTGACAGCTGGTTGACCTGTCCACCCTGCTGTCAAAAGACCTCTTGTCTGCTTTTTCCCCCCATAGGTTTGCATTGGGGGAATCACATCTATATTTTTTTTAATTTGAAATGATAATGACATGAAACTTGGGGAGCCAGGACCAGCAAGATCCATCTGCAATATCCAAAAAGTTTCATGTCTCTATCTTTGCAAATTAAAAAGTTATAGAGGGTCCCCCAAAAGCCCCACCCCCGCTGTAACTTCTTCATTTTTAAAGATAAAAACTTTAAAATTTTGGGACATTGAAGATGGGATCCGGCTAGTCATGTGTGGAAAATATTCAGAGCAATTGCTCAAACCCTCGATTTTATATGATTTTTTAAAACATTATGCTAGTTCTGACAGCTGGTTGACCGGGCCTCCGGGTTGCTTTCATACCACAATCTTTAAGAAATTCATATAAAATAAAGAGTTTGAGCAATTGCTCCGAATTTTTTTTTTCACACATGACTAGCCAGAACCCATTTTCAATGTCCCACAAGTTTCAAGTTTTTATCTTTAAAAATGAAGAAGTTACAGTGGGGGGTGGGGCTTTGGGGGACCCTCTATAACTTTTTAATTTGAAAAGATAGAGACATGAAACCTTTTGGACATTGCAGATTGGATCTTGCTAGTCTTGGCTCCCAAAGTTTCATGTCATTATCATTTCAAATTTAAAAAATTATAGACGTGATTCTCCCAATGCAAGCCTATGGGGGGGGGGGGGGGGGGAACAGACAAGAAGTATTTTGACAGTACGGCGGCCCGGTCAACCAGCCGTCAATAAAGTTGCACAATGTTTAAAAAATTCATATAAAATCAAAGGTTGGAGGGATTGATCTGAAATTTAATACACATGTCTAGCACATGTTGCTACACATATGTGCCAAATTTCAGAACAATCCCTCCACCCCTGTATTTTATATGAATTTTTTAAACATCGTGCACCTTTTTTGACAGATCTCTGAATGCACATGGCGAGCTGTCATTCTGAGCTGTCAGAAGTTAAACAATGTTTTAAAAATTCATATAAAATACATGGTTGGAATTTAATACACATACTTAGGCATACCCCATAAGCACTGTGACCAAGTTTCAAGTCTGTAACTTAAACGGTGGTCCAATAATCCGACAAAATCTGATATTATCGGACCGAAAATTTTTCAGATCCGATAAATTCAGAGGGATTTCTATCATATAGTTATTGTTAATTGGGTGTCCAATAATGCCATTATCATATATTTATCAGACATCAGAATGATACGATACACATCCCTTGTTTTTAGTGCGCGCGACATTCCATAGACATTCTTTAGACCACTTTGTGACCCTGCAGTTCTACTTCTGTTTTTAAAGAGTACCTTCAGTGAGTTTTGTAGAGCAGGGAAAATGTGATGGTGTCTGAAAGTGAAAGAAATTATTTTTTCCACTTGAGTATTTGCACTATTCAGCTATAGCACAGTGCCACCTAGAGGTTATCTAGTGGAAAAGCAGGAAATGAAACACCCTTTGTGTAGAGCTCGAATCTCAGTTCTGCAATGAAACCAAAAGTAGATGCAGTGATTAACAGTCTCATGTAGAAAAGCCTTCTGTAGATAGCCACACTGTTACAAGCACAAAACGAGCTTATCTAAAGCTCTTACATCTTTAGAAAATCTTCAGTTCATGCTCGTAGTAAATGTGACACCTTCACAGATTGCCTGGCAGTCACTTCAGGATCTGCCACATGGGTGCTCACACGGCCATTCCAGGAAGTGCCTGCCAGGTTGAAATGCAATCTCTGGCATGTGCACCTGGCCATTCTAATAAAGATGATGAGGTCAGAAGGGGAATGATGCAGGTTGGGGTTGCTGGCTGGTAAGCAAGGGGAGATTTGCACATTTGATGTAGTTCATATACACAAAATGAGAATTTGGAATAATGGGGAACTTTCACTGAAGATTGGACAGAGGAATTTGAAATCTGGCAAGCAAATCATGCTTTCTGTTGGGGTAAGTTCACCCATCAGAAATTTCAATGATGTATTAGAATCAGGTCTCAGCATTTGGTTTGTGCAATACACAAACCAAAACTCAGCTACTCTTCCAAATTTTGCAATGGACTTTTCCAATAAAAAGAAATAAATGCAAAATTGATCAAAAGAAAATGGACAGTGACACCTCCATGGCCAGGTGACAGAAAATAGGACCTGTCCCTGAGAAATAGAGGCAATTGTGGTGTATTGGATTCAGTCATTAATTACGGATCCATTAAAAATGATTAATTTTGAATATCCAATGGTTATCCTGTTAATCTCTTTTGGGTGGAACTACCCTTCTCTAAATTTGATTCCAGAGCCTTTCTTTACCTCCCGCCCACAGCTGTCAGCCCATGGAAAAACATGTTAATTGTCAATGGAAGGCCATAAATGCAGTGCTGTTTGTTGATTGTATGCTCATTTCTATTTGCATGGATTACTGGCCGGACGTCAGGTGCTCAGGCCAGATTTGTGGCAAACAATGGTAGAAGATGAGGCAAAATAGATCTAGGACTTAAATGCTGAAATTGTGTGCATGATTGAAAGGTCCATGAAGAATCTGGAATGAGAAACTCTGACGAGTTTGAGAGAACAAAAGGAGTGCATTCTTCCAGTGTTTTTTGAAGGACGAAAGTGGCATCAGATACAAACTGCAGAGTTCTGAGCTGGGTTCAGATCAAGCTGCTCTTAGCCAAACTGGGTTCATCTCAACCAGGGCCATTTACTTTGTCATCCCTTCTCAACCCCAGCCCTGTGCCTGAGCCAATGTTGTTGATCTGGTGTGTATCCTGCCTTTCATCCAAAAAGCTCTGGGCTTGGGCAAACTGTCCAGTGTAGTCCAAGCTTGCAAGGCTTTGACTAGATCCTCATTATTTATTGCATTTATATTCTGCCCCATAGCTGAAGCTCTCTGGGCGGTTTACAAAAATTTTAAACATTGAACATTAAAAAACCGACATACAGAATTTAAAACCATACAGAGCATAAAAACAGGTTTTAAATACAATATCCATTTAAAACAACTATTCCTCCTTGCCTGACTCAATCCTTTCTTCCTAGATGCCTTAGAGTACTTTCATGAGACCACTCTCCCTTACTAAGGGAGATGGACACGTGGACACTTTCTGGGGCAGCAAACAGAAACAGCAGGATCATGAAACATGAGTGAGGGTGTCGTCCCTCAAAACTGAAATCCCTCCTCAAAACTCTCCTTTTTCTGGGAGCTTTTGGGATCATCTCCTAAATCTTGAAGTGCATCTAAACCAAAGTATGTGTGATCAAAATAATCACATTTTCTTCTTCCCTATTTACCCTTGACCACATCATTAACTTGTTGAAACAAGAGCCTATTTTAGACTATAACCCCTTCTGTTGTATGTGTAGCTGGCATGATATAGAAGAAGAACTACTCTCACAACTGGCTGGACCATTCTGGAAAATTCATTGGCCTCGTTCTCCCTTATCCCAAGGCTAGAATCCAGGAACTCAATGGACATTTTATGGATCTCCTTTCATTCTACCCATCACCATCACCACCACCAATCAAATCCTTTTTTCCTTGGAATGTGGCCACTGTTTTACTAACACAGTTTGATCCTATCTGGTTTTTAAATTATATATTTAGATATTTCAGGGTGATGACTTGTTTTGTATTTGATTATTATTATTATTATTATTATTATTATTATTGTTTGCATGGAAAGATGAGATCCAAATTAAATAATAAGTTCTGCCTCCAACATGTTATACAAAGTATTTCAATCATTGTTTTGATCATAAAAAACATTGTTTTAACCATTTCCTATATAAGATTACGTGAGCTGAAAAGCTAACTGTATTGATCTCATTCACTGTATTTGGACAGTGTGATGTGTATGTAGATACTCTAGTACAACCTGTGTGAATTTATGAATACATTTTGATGTATATCAACGTAATTACCATTACAAGTGATTATATGCTGGACATTCCTGATTCCTGGACATCCTGATTCCTGGTTCCTGGACATCAGGAAAAACTTCCTGACTGTTAGAGCAGTATGACAATGGAACCAATGATCTAGGGAGGTGGTGGGCTCTCCCACACTAGAGGCCTTCAAGAGGCAGCTGGACAACCATCTGTCAGGGATTCTTTAAGGTGGATTCCTGCATTGAGCAGGGGGTTGGACTTGATGGCCTAATAGGCCCCTTCCAACTCTACTTCTCTATGATTCTATGATTCTATTAGCTCAGTAATCCACTTTTCATGGTCCTTTTGTTTTGCTTTGATAGCTAATGAAACAACCACTGCATCTATAGGTTTGGGCTGCCCAGTCCATGAATCCATTGCTGTTCTTGCATGTATAACAGCACCTCTCTCATATCACTCGTCAAATACAGTTTTGGAATCCAGAGCGGCCTGGTAGCTGGCAGATGCTGTAGACCAGATAATGATTTCTCACTTAGTTTGGTATTATATAACAGCAAGATAAAAAAGCATCCTAAAGCATACAGAAACAAATGGAGCCCGGCAAGTCAGAAATCCAAGCTAATTCAGCCGGCGTCAAGAGACATAGGCAGGAATCCAAGCTCACAGTGATGCTGTTGTGCAGATGCTCTTTATCTTATGACAAGCCTTTGAATTTTTCCTTCCAGTTTTCACTCTGGAATGACGTGCTCCTTCCTTTGTACCAAATTGGTATTCCACCAGTATCGCTATCACCATTTAATGCATAAGGAATTTGGCTTTCTCTCTGCTCCTGCCTTTTCTCCCTCTTGATCAGATTACTCTCAGAGCTGGTACAAAAGGTTGTGGGCACAGGGTTGTTCTTAAACCATGGTGAGACTTGGGTTGTACATTCACTGAGCCATGAATTTCATTGGATGATGATCGGGAGCATGTATAGGCAACCTGACTGCATTTTGGAGTGATGGCCACCAATTTGCATGGCTTCAAAAGGGGGTTGGATCAATTCCTGGATGGTTATGTGCTACCTCCAGTATCCAAGGCAGTAAGCCTGTGTGCACCAGTTTCTGGGGAACATGGGTGGGAGGGGCCTGTTGCACCATGTCCTGCTTTGTTGGTTCCTGGTCAATGGCTGGTTGGCCACTTTATGAACAGAGTGCTGGTCTAGATGGACCCTCGGTCTGATCCAGCATGGCATTTCTTATGTTCTTATGGACTACAGCTAGAGATATATGAACGTACCACCTACTTGCCTGGTCGTTCTGTGCTCCATTTACCTATTTAATTGACTAGCCTATTGGACTTGTCCCTAGATTTGCCTAGATTAGAGACTTACAAAGTCAGAGCAGGACAGGTTGTTCACATGAGGGGGAGGAAAGTTGTATGAATTTCAGATGTGTATGAGGGAGCAATTTACAATTTTATGAGATGGCTGATGAACCCAGAACCAAGCCTGAGGCATCTGTAATAATCACTAAGATTATTAACTTTGAACTTTGAAACACTTCACTCTGATGCCTTCCATTATGGCCATGCTGGCTCCCATTATGACCATGCTGACTAGGCATGATGGTAGTTGTAGTCCAATACAATTGTTGCCTGCGGATGATGAGGGTCTTTTGGCTAAACGTAGCCTTCTTTTCCATTCCCACTAAGTTTTCTGGGATAAAGGAAGGTTGATGCATCTGAGACCCTTGAGTTGACCTTCACCCTTCATTTCAGGGGTGGATGTATATTTGCAATGACCTCCCTTGAGCCCTTTGCATGAGGAGTTGTCTGTGTCAAAACACAACATGATGAAAGAAATATTTCATCCCTCAGCTGAGTCTGAGAGGCAGATTATCGATCTGGTGAGAAGTGAATGACCCACCCATCCATCAGTTTCAGACTGGCTAAAACATCCCAGCACATCTCAACTAATCATCCCTTGGGGTCATCATTGCAAATTTAGTATAATGGAATTCTATTTAAATTGAATAATAAAAGAGTTATACAATCTTAATTGGCTATCTGACTCTTCAAATTTTATCTTATCAAATGTTCCCAAGTCAGGTTTCAAGTAGTGATGGGCTTTCTTTAAAGGGGAGGGAGTGAGACCTTATCCATCCCATATATGTACCTGCCCCTTTTGCCTGTGGCCCCACCCACCTCTGGAATGTGGTCCCTGAGAACTTCTTCGAAATTTAATTTGGCCCTTGGACTGGAAAAGGTTCAACACTTTTGCTCTAGGGAATATACTACTTTGGATTTCCATGCTCTGAGCTGCTACCATTGGTGTGAGCATCATTTAACAGACAGGAGAGAAAACCCACACTTGGGTTAACAAGAGGCAATGGATAAGGAAATCTGAGCTGCCTCCTAGAGTTGAAATGCTTCCCAGTTTATTCTCATTCCCCATTTCACCCTAGATTTTTAAGTTCCAAGTTATCTGGTCATGTCTCCAAAGTAGAATCAATTCATTAGGAATCCTCCATTGTCCTGTTTTCATTTTGAAACTTTGTACAAATGTTTGCTGTAGCACACATACCTATCGCACATACGCACAGTGGTAAAACACTACCAACAAAAAGGAACTTTGATGGGGCCATATATATGATAGTACCAAGATCCATTTTTATGTGAGCCGTTATGAATATCCTTGTAATCTGGTGTTTAATATTAGAATATAGTGAAGGATGGGAATTTTGTATGTCCTTTCAAAACGGTTGAGCATGCCCCGTTCACAACCTCAAACATGAGTGCAAGCAGGGAGAATGTGTTCTCTGAGATGTTCACAAGTTCTCGAACATGTGCGCATGTTCAACAATTGCACATTCTTGAGGGAAAAAAGCAATTCAAAATTGCTCATTTTTAAAAATTTGCAATTTCGTAGTTTAGTCCATGGGGAAATGTTACACAACTTTGAACAACAATTTATTTTTTACACAGTTTTCCCATCCAAGCAAATCGAAATTGAAGGTGAGACAACCATCAAGTTAGTGTTTGGGCAAACATGCATATCACTTCTTCGCCTATCCTTATAACAAAACCAGAAAAAAATAATTTTGATTCAATTACCTATACAACCACATCAGGATTTTTCCTTCTATCCCCCCTCCCACATCTCTCTCTCTCTCTCTCTGCAGTGTTCAATCAACGGTCAGATGTACATTGGTGGGCAGGAGAAAGATGCAAATGGATGGAAGGATCGAAATGTTGCAGCAAATTGCAGATACTGCAATCCCAGCCCCAGTTCCTGGTGAAAATGGAGGAGTTAAATTCAAGATGAGTGATATGGAAGCTGGACTGAACCAGGGTAATCACCCAGGAACAGAATTGGGGAAATCCTTACATCCCTATCGAGGACACTCAAATGGTAGACACCACCATCTTGTAAACACATGTGCCTAAATATTATCTACTTTATCCAACTCCTCAGCCCAAACAGATAACAGAGCAACTTGCATGAAATTAGTAAAACAAAGCAGCCCCTGCTTGAAGGCTTAAAAACATATAAGAACATAAAAAGAGCCCCGTTGGATCAGACCAAGGGTCCGTCTAGTCCAGCACTCAGTTCACACAGTGGGCAAAGAGGTTGACCAGGAACTCACTAGCAGGACAGGGTGCAACAGCACCCTCCCTCCCATGTTCCCCAGCAGGTATATATTAGGGGTGTGCACGGACCCCCCGGATCGGATCGGGACCCGGATCGGGACCTCCAATTTTGTCCCGGACCGGTTCGGACAAAATCGGAGGCCCCCCGGACCGGATCGAGTCCGATCCCGACCCAAAAATCGTAAATTTTTGGATCGGCCGCCATTTTTTTCCCCATAGACTTGCATTGCAATGCAAGTCTATGAGGAAAAAATGGCGGCGGGTGGGTAAGGGGGGGCCTAACTCCCTCCCCCCCCCGGGGCCGTCCGCTGTGGACGGCCCCGGCAGGTAAACCCCCTCCCCCGCGCTCCCTACCCCCCCTGGGGCCGCCCGCTTCCATCCGCTGGCGCCCGCGGGCGCCAGCGGATAGAAGCGGACGGCTCCGGGGGGGGGGGGTAAGCCCCCTTCCCCGCCACTTACCTTCTCGGCCCGTCCGGCGCCGGCGGCTACTACCAGCGGGCTCCGCGGCCTACTCTCGAGTAGCGCGCCGGGTGATGACATCACCCGGCGCGCCACCCTGGAGCAGGCCGCGGAGCCTGCTGGTAGTAGTAGGCGCCGGCGCCGGACGGGAGCCGCCGGGCCGGGCAGGTAAGGGCCCCCCTCCCCCCTCCCCCCTCCGCGCGCCCCTTCCTCCCCTCCACGCACCCCCTCCTTACCTTTCCGGCCCGGCGGCTCCCGTCCGGCGCCGGCGCCTACTACTTCCAGCAGGCTCCGCGGCCTACTCTAGAGTAGCGCGCCGGGTGATGACATCACCCGGCGCGCCATCCTAGAGCAGGCCGCGGAGCCTGCTGGGAGTAGTAGGCGCCGGCGCCGGACGGGAGCCGACGGGCCGGAAAGGTAAGGGCCCCCCTCCCCCCTCCGCGCGCCCCCTCCTCCCCTCCACGCACCCCCTCCTTACCTTTCCGGCCCGGCGGCTCCCGTCCGGCGCCGGCGCCTACTACTTCCAGCAGGCTCCGCGGCCTGCTCTAGAGTAGCGCGCCGGGTGATGACATCACCCGGCGCGCCATCCTAGAGCAGGCCGCGGAGCCTGCTGGGAGTAGTAGGCGCCGGCGCCGGACGGGAGCCGCCGGGCCGGGCAGGTAAGGGCCCCCCTCCCCCCTCCGCGCGCCCCCTCCTCCCCTCCACGCACCCCCTCCTTACCTTTCCGGCCCGGCGGCTCCCGTCCGGCGCCGGCGCCTACTACTTCCAGCAGGCTCCGCGGCCTGCTCTAGAGTAGCGCGCCGGGTGATGACATCACCCGGCGCGCCATCCTAGAGCAGGCCGCGGAGCCTGCTGGGAGTAGTAGGCGCCGGCGCCGGACAGGAGCCGCCGGGCCGGAAAGGTAAGGGCCCCCCTCCCCCCTCCGCGCGCCCCCTCCTCCCCTCCACGCACCCCCTCCTTACCTTCCCGGCCCGGTGGCTCCCGTCCGGCGCCGGCGCCTACTACTACCAGCAGGCTCCGCGGCCTGCTCTAGAGTAGCGCGCCGGGTGATGACATCACCCGGCGCGCCACCCTAGAGCAGGCCGCGGAGCCTGCTAGTAGTAGTAGGCGCCGGCGCCGGACGGGAGCCACCGGGCCGAGAAGGTAAGTGCCCCCCTCCTCCCCCCCCCGCTGTCCACTTTCATCGGCGGGCGCCCGCTGGCGCCCGCCAATGGAAGCGGCGGTGGGCGCCAGTGGGCGCCCGCCGATCCGCCGATCCGCCGAACCGGTTCGGAGCTTTTTCGGACCGGTTCGGATTGGATCGGCCGATCCAGCTGCGGGATCGGAAATCGGATAATTTATCCGATTTCCCACTGGACCGGACTCGGATCGTGGATCGGGTCCGATCCAGTGCACATCCCTAGTATATATAGGCTTACAATGTAAAAATACACTGTGCTTAAGGAAAAAGGCATGCGGAGGGAAAAGGTGAAAAAATAAGAATATATAATCTAACTATATGTCTGATTGGATTATTGGTGGGGCTGTTGCCGAAACCCAAATTTTGGCTATTCATAAGTAGAATCTATCATGTTCATAATGCCCATATGTGTATTGAGCATGGAAGGCTATTTAACAAACATTCATATTTTCATTATTCGAACCAGATTGAATACGGGTTGATATCTATGTTCTCCACCTCCATGTCCAAGAATTTAAACCACTGTTTCTGTGCATGTCCTGATACTGGTTAGCTTAATGCAGTGGTGGTGGTGGTGGTGATGGGGAATCCAAGGAAGAGGAGGTGGGGAGAGGCATGGGGCAGCCTGAGACAGCTGAGGAGATCTTTCAGCCTCTTTTGCAGTTCCTATGTCCACATCTACAACCGCTCACAATGCCTCCAGCAAACAGTAGGGGAATGTGAACTAGCCATTCAGAGAGGCGAGCATAATGTAATGATGCACGACATCATACCACATATCATGATGCCGTACTGCACTTCCCAAGATGCACTTGGTTGATGTGTATGCTAAACAATTTGTATATACACAATGAGATCTCAAAAGAATGGAGAATGTTAGTCTAAGATGGAACAAAAATATCCACAACTTGACAACCACATTATGATTTGGATGGGGGGGAGTGCCCGTTATTAGTTATGGTCTCACATGATCCAAGATGGTGCCATCCGTGGTGAAGACACTCTAGATTCTATGATTGTACCATTCGAAGCATGCTTTAAAAAGATGTTCAGCCAGGTGTTGAATAACCAACAGAAATCAGAGTTGCTTTTCAATCTAAGCCACACACGAAAAAGAGTTGAGAAGTGAATCATTTCCTCTCAGCGCTAGCACTGGAATGGCTTTGTTAATGCAACGTGAGGGGTGCTAATCTCCTTCCAGCTTCCAAGCAAATTCTTTCGGCTTAAAAGGGAGCAGATACCTCTGAAGCGAAATGGCGTTGTGTCTCGGCAGCTGTCCCCTGGCACAAATCTAATGTAACATTTGGCTAATGTCGCATAATGCTTCCCCGGGATATTTGCTTGTAATATTGATGTGCTGCATTAATGCGATAAGCGCAGCAGCAGCTGATGGTTGGAAATGCAACTTGTTACATGGCTAATCCCAGCCAGCAGCTCCCCTGCGCACGTGCGGAGTGCAGTACGGAATAAGAGGGCGTTGATTGGGCAGTGTAGAGCTGTGAGAACCAGGCTAGAGCCACAATCATTCAAACCCAGTATCAGACCCATCAAGTGTGTTCTCCAGCTCATGCAAGCAACAGATTACTGTTCCGTTCATCCGGCAATTGGAAAAGACCAAGGCTAGATCTACAGCAAGCAGGATATAGCAGTATGAAAGTGGTATATAAAAGGCAGGTGCCACACCAAGGAGGATATAGCGGTATATGGTGTCAACGGGCCCCAACAGTTGTCAATGCAGTTCAATACCACTATAAAGCAGTAGTGTGGCTCCTGCCTTTTATATACCACTTTCAGACTGCTTCTTTGTGCAATATCCTGCCTGGTGTGGACTAGGCCCAAGTTCCCAGTATTTTACCAGCCTCAGCCAATCCAGATGCATCTTACTCGCTGCCAATCATAGGGGACAATGCTGCAAACTTTTGTTGACTTCTGCCCTTTGGCCTGTGCACAGACTTTTTTTAAGTAGGGTAGCCATGTTGTCTTTTACAGAGGATTGTCCTTTCACACTATGGTGAGATGTACTGTATTTCTATTATTATTATTATTATTATTATTATTATTATTATTATTTCTGAATCTGTGTTTCTACATATAAATTAGCATATGTAAATTTTATGCAAAACTACATGTCATTTTCTCCCTTTTTGTTTTTGGTGATACATGTCATCTTTTGGTGTAATTCATAAACATCCACCCAATCCTCAGGTAACTCTGTAGCTAAGGTCCCATTAATACAGGCAGCTTAATATCTTCAAACTAGAGTAGCTGATGGAGCACTGACACATCTAGGGATGTATGAAAACTTCATTTCAGTTCGGTTTTATTAAGGATTTACCCCATTTGCACCTTCTGGACTGAACACAGACTCGGACACAATCCATGGACATAGTCCATATGTTTTTGGAGTGTGCAATGTGATTTTCAGACCCCCCCAAATATACATTTGACAGCATGCATGCAATTCATAAATGTGCATTGCAAAATGTGTACTATTCAAAAGGTGCATAAATATGCTTCAATGGATTTTTATGCAAAATGTAAAAAGGTGCGGGAAAACACCAAAGCTCACAATCTGGTCTGGATTTGATTCAGAACATTCTTCAAGAGGGAATCTGGAGAACTTTGGTGAGTTTGCATTTTGCTAAGACATACATCCCTACTCGTGTCACATGACTGTATCAACCAATCCCAGTTATAGCCTAGTAGCTTTATTCTGAACTAATGGAAGTTTCTCAGCTATCTTCATAGATAACCCCACTGAAAAACAAGCATGTTTCTGTTGAGTAGCCCCTCTCTGGGTTCTCCAGATCCCTGGTTATGCTAACATGTGTGAATATGTTGGGATCTGCATTTTATACTGACAAGTTGGTTACCCGCTAACACCGTTCATGGAGAAAAATCAAATCCAATGAAAGGATTAACTTAATTTACTGTTCATTGAAACATTCAAAGTGTTCCACCTTCTTTACACATGATGTTCTTGGTGTAAACTCAAGAGTGGTCACTGTTCTGGTCCTTCAATAACTTGAATCTTGACATTTGCTTGTCAATGAGCACGTATGACTCATAGTAACGTAGAGTTGTCCATGGAAGAAGACAGATGTAGGGAGATAGATACCAACTTGGTCCACAGTCTGTCCCTGGCTCTTGTTGATGCTAATGGCAAAGGCCAAATGAATGGGAAACTGGTGATCATAGAATCATAGAATAGTAGAGTTGGAAGGGGCCTATAAGGCAATCAAGTCCAACCTTCTGCTGAATGCAGGATGCTTGAACTGGAAGGGGAGAGATGAGTCAGAAGGGGTAAAGCTGACCCTTGGCAGGAAGCTCTGTAGGCCCTTAGTCTGTCCAGTGAGGGCTTCCTGATGTAGACAGGTGTTGTACATGGCAAGCACAATGAACCACTTGCCATTGGTAAGACTCCAAGTCATGTCTAGATTCCATAGATGGATGACCACAACAGCGCTCCAATTCTTAAAGCCTAATTCTTAAGAAGAAGAAAAGATTTATGGACATAAAGGAATTCCAGGATTTGAATTATAGTGAAAACTGTTGTTATACATGGAATCTGTGTGTCAAGGGCTGTAGTGTTGTGTAAATGGCCCCCTCACAGCCACCATTTACGTAACATTGCATTTTGGAGAATAAGCCGACATGCCATTTGTCGCAAAGTGGCAGCTCACTGAGGGGTGGGACTGCTGAGCAGGGGTGGAGGGTAGTCTACCAGATTCCACCTCCTTCTTGGACTTCCACAACATCCCTACATGACAGATCCATCCAGATGTGGGTATTTGAGTGCATTGCTCTTAAAATTCTAGCTTTGAATCCCCATGGAGTGTCCCGTGTTTATGGTATTGAATTAGAACATAAGAAAAGCCTTCCTGAATCAAACCAAGGGTCCATCTAGTTCACACAGTGTTGACCAGGGACCCACTAGCAGGGCACAATGCAAAAGCACCCTCCTGCCCCTGTTCCCCAGCAACTGGTGCACACAGGCTTACTGCCTCTGCTACTGGAGGTTGCCACTTCGTCTTCTTTTCTGAAATGGTCCTCATCTTTAACAGGCAGGTACACAACATGGCTCTGTCCATGCTGGGAATAAATATAGCTATCGAATTTGGTCAGTGCCCATGGGTGAGAGTTTTGTTTCAGGATGTTTTTCATAAGAATTTATCAAAATTTGCCAATTTCATTGTGTTCAGGATGGAAAGAACTTAACATTTTAAATGTCTGAATGCAGACGAAACGGGAACAAATTCACCCGTCCCTGCAAACATCTCAAATTGTGTCCTGCTGACGTCCCCTGCATATCAACGATCTAGCAACAAGTCCATTCTTGTAGTGTGCCGAAGCTTCTGTTCCTGTGAAAGAGTTAATATGCCCTGTGGTCTCACTCTCTTTTGGGCTTCAGGGCTGTAAATAGATCACAACAGCCTGTGAAGTGCTAATAAATCCAAAGCTGCTTCTCAGTTCCTCCAATAATAATTAGTAAATTAAAGTGGAAATGTCACCACCGACCCATGAAAGTTCTTCAGATTGAGATGGAAAAACCTCAGCGGGCTGAGAATAGCTTCTGGAGCTGGATCAGACCCAGTGGCTTGTCGGTCATTAGGCATTCTTCACCACCAATAGGGGACACATGAAGACCCGAACCCAACAAGGAAGCATGGATAATTCTAGAATCACACTTGCTTGATGTCCCACTCCAGCAAAGAGTTTTGCTGGGGTGCTATCCTACAGCGATGCTCATAAGCCTGGAGGCTTACATGTATCCTAAGCAGAGTGGGATCTTGGCCTCTGTGCTCCTCTTGCTCTGCATTTTGGTTAGATGGGCTCTTTTGCTCATCTTGTTGGGACATGTTGGAGTAAGAGGGAAAGAAGCTGGGGAGACCATCCTATCCCAGCTTCTCCAGTTCCCTCCCCTGCCATCAGCATACCCCCTTTACCCCCTCTCTCTGAGAGGCAGCCAGCATGGTTATTTCTGCATTGGCTGCAAGGAGGGGGCAGTGCAGATCATTGGATCCACAGCGGGAGCATTGTCTCCAGCCTCAGATCCAGGGATCCAAATTATCCGATGCGCCCAGACTCTGTCTAGTGGGCATATAATTGTTTCCCCATGCTGGTTGAGGATGTCAGGGGATGGCTAGGGTAGGGAAGTGTGAGGATTTTGTTTCTACTCAAAAACCATGCATGCCCAGTTCACCCAAGTGCAAGCAGGAGAATGCATCATACACATGTGCTCGTGTTCGATTCGTGCAAATTTCCCCATTCAGTTTTGTGCAAATATTTTTAAAATATATATATAATTCTGTATCACTCCCTTGTGAAATGGATGCAAAGTGCCCTCTTAAATGGCTTGCCTTATTGGCAGATGAGCCATCAAGGTACTCCAACCAGCTGAGCCAGCTCGATGTGGGCATGAACTTCCCAACAAACCCCTCCATGCTCGCGTTAACCATGTCACTCCAAATTAGTTCCTCTAATGCAAGGAGACACACGCCCGCATTTGCGTGACACTGAGCACTGGCAGCCGCAAGCCCGTGGAATGGGGAGGATCATTAAATGTGTGTTTCTCCTTCTTGCTTGGCAAATGAGCCCGTTGCAAAGATAGCTGCGCATTAACAGCTGCCATACTTCAGAACAGGGGAAGGGGGTGAATTGGGAGCACAGGTCTTAGGCTCATGGAGCACTTTCTGTTTTAAGAACAGCATAAAAGGCAGAGGCACTTTGAAGGCATCCACAGGTACACTTTACTGGGGTCCATTTTCCGATTCCATCAACGGGCAAAGAACGGAACGAAAGGCAAAAATCTGCAAAAAAATATACAGACAGAATGGATTTTGCACAATGAAGACCCATTGGGTTCATGAAAGACCTGCTCCTGGTGGAGATGAAAATGGCCAGAACTGGTTTTAGGGATGCCATGAGCATCTGACTAGGCTTGGCAATTGGGTGGTTCCCCCACATCTGCCCCTCTCAGGCCCAGTCAGTGGTTCCTGGTGCAAGCATCCGCAAAGCCCCTAAGGCAAGTGGCAGATACCCATCCTCATGCTAAAAATTGAACTCCCCCCCCTCGTTAATGGCAGCCATGGCCAGGAATCATCCCCCTCCCTAGTCCAGGTTTGAACCCAATGTATGGATTGACCTTCCCTTGTGTTCAGAACCATGGGGATAGCAACAGGGAAACCACATTGATGGGGGGTCTCATCACGGTAGTGCCTTAACTATCTCTGATAGCCTCCATTGATGCAACAGGGAATTGCGCAATTTCTGGAGCCTCTGCAAATTCCGCACTTCCCCCGCTGCATCAGTGGTGGCCGTAAAGGCCCCACTCACACAAGGATACAGGCACAAATGCTCCTTTTGCATTTTCACCTTTACATGAATGTGGCCTTTACGGACGCTATTGAATCAAGGGGGGAGATTGTGCAATTTCGGTGTGAGGATAGCCAGGGGCAAGTGGTGGTGGACAGTGGTGTCAGCAAGGTGAGCTCAAGCTGAGGTGGGCATGGGTAAGTTTGCCCACCCCCTGAGGTTTGTTGATATCATAGCATCATACAATCATAGAGCTGGAAGGGACCTATAAGGCTGTCAAGTCCAACCCCTTCTCAGTACAGGAATCCACCTCAAAGCATCCCTGACAGATGGCTGTCCAGATGCCTCTTGAAGACCTCTTGTGTGGGAGAGCCCACCACCTCCCTAGGTCATGGGTTCCATTGTCATCCTGATCTAACAGTCAGGACGTTTTTCCTGATGTCCAGCTGGAATCTGGCTTCCTGTAACTTGAGTCCATTATTCCGTTTCCTGCACTCTAGGATGATCAAGAAGAGATCCTGGCCCTCCTCTGTGTGAAATGTGCTATCATGTCTCCCCTCAGTCTTCTCTTCTCTACGCTAAACATGCCCAGTTCATTCAGTCTCTCCTTATAGGGCTTTGTTTCCAGACCCCTAATCATCCTTGTTGCTCTGCTCTGAACACGCTCCAGATTGTCTGCATCCATCTAGAAGTGTGGTGCCCAGAACTGGATGCAATACTCAAGATGAGGCCTAACTAGTGCCGAATAGAGGGGAACCAGTACCTCGCGTGATTTGGAAGCTCTACTTCTTTGAATGCAGCCCAAAATGGCATTTGCTTTTTTTGTACCCACCTCACACTGTTGGATCATATTCAGCTTGTGATCTACAACAATTCCAAGATCCTTCCCACTTATCATATTGCTGAGCCAAGTATCTCCCATTTTGTATGGATGAACCCAGCTGCCCGTGTTTTTGGACTCCCCTTTTGGAAGTGGCTGGGGGGGGGGAGGGGCTGTCAGCATGAGCTCCTTCACTTCAGAGTTTACCTCTATAACACTGATTATATCACACCACTGTATTCAGATTCCATGTGTCATGGTATACCAGTTCCTGGGGAACAACTTCAGGAGAAGGTTATTGTCCTGAAGGCACATGTGGTTGGCCATGCTATTACATGGCATGGGCCAGCTCTTGGTTCAAAGAGTCCTCTGCAATTTCCTATCTGTTTTCCCCCCACCAATGAGGGTGATCCCTGATGGAGTCCCCAGGCAATAATAGGCAAAAGCAGCACTCCATCAATCCCATGTGGTTAGGAGCCATCATTTAAATTTCCCACAAACCCCCTGCTTTCGCATTGCTCCCAGGCATTGTGGGAAATTAGCAGTTCTGTGATCCAGGCACCCAACACTGATTGGACTGCCAGGGGAAAGAATGAAAGGGGAATTACATCCAAGGCAGGCATGGTGACCTGAGGCCTGTGCCTGGTTTTCAGTGATGACTACGCTGCCACCATCATGCCTGAATTGGGTCGTGGTAATGAAGGTTTTGCACGTTTGCTTCTTTCCTGCCAGGCTTCTGCTGGTAACGTGGTTAATGAAGCAAAGAGCTCTGAACCGTTCAATATGGAATATAATTTCTCCAACCTAATTTAAATATCTCAAATCAAATGCTAGAATTGACAATTATGTCCTTCAGAGACGACTGCCTTGAATTAAAATCCACACATGAGCAAACATGTACAAGGCAGGGAGGGGGGGATGATTGCATTCCTCCAGCGACATGAGTTTGATGTAAACGTTCAGCAAGGTCACTTCTTGTGGCCTTTTTCTCTTGTCTCTTCATAGGGCCCCTAAATCAACATCCACAGAACCGCCTAATTTGTTCTGAGGAGGTGAGGCTGAGAGTAAGTGACTGGCCCAAAGTTGCTCAGTGAACTTCATGGCCAAATTAGGACTAGGACCTGGGTCTCAAGAGTCCCAGTCCAACACTCTAACCACTACACTACAGTGCCTAGATTAATCTCTCATCCGGGGGTGGGAGATCTTTTTTTTCTAGTGATGGCCACAACTCCTGGGGGTAATCTGTGTGTGCGTTTGGGGGGGAGTCACATGCAGGTAGTGGTTGGGCCCCGAACTAGCTGTAGGTAGGGATAAAGCCATGATAGGTCCACCCCTTATTCCCTCTCTCTCTCTCTTTCTGCCAACAGAGGGTTGCTTGTGCAACGTTGGTATGTTCATATGAAAATACACCCGGAATGAATTACCCACTCCCACCCCTAATTACACACGGGAACATATGAAGAGCCATGTTGGATCAGACCAAGGCCCATTCAGTAGAGCATTATGTTCACAGAGTACCCAACCAGATGTCCCAATGGGAAACCCAAGCTGAGGACATGAGTGCAATAGCGCCCTCTCACTCATGTTTCCCAGCAACTGGTGCATATAGCCATCCTGCCTCCGATACTGGAGGTAGCACATACCCATCAGGACTAGTTAGCCATTGATAGCCTTCTCCTCCAGGAATTTTCCCAATCCCCTTTCAAAGCCATCCAAATTGGTGGTCATTTTGTGGCCATGAATTCCATATTTCAGCTATTTGCTGTCTTGAGACTCCCTGCCTTTTATCTGTCCTGAATCTCCCACTGATCAGCTTCTTGGGATAAACCAGAATGCTAGTATTCTGAGAGAGGGAGAAACAAATACCTCCCCCTCCATCTTCTCTACACCATGCATCATTTTGTACACCTCTATCAAGTCTTACCTAATTTCTAAGATACAGTCCCAGATGTTCTAACCTTACCTTGCAGGAAAAAAAGATGCCACTACTGTAGACACACCACAGAAGACACACCTTCTGGATGAACCTACATCTTAAAAATGCTTGCTACCAGGCAATGCTATAGTCACATATATTCTCAACAGTTCCTTTGAAATGGCTGTCTGGGTGAACAACAGACCAGCTCCAAGTTTAATGGAGTCAACTCATTGCTTCCCCGTGGAGAGAATTAAGACGCCTTTGCATGTGATTCAATCTGCCTGCTAAGTTCAAGAGTGATCAATGGTCCTTTAGAACTTTTATCAAATTTGAGAGAGCACCTTCTTTGAAATAAAATTAATAATAATCATTCAAAATGTGTTTAAAATATCACAGGAAAGGAAGATGAGAACAGAAGAAATTGGTGATAACATTGAAGTACAAAGCATACTTATCCACAATCTTAAGGTGATATTTGTAAAAGGGACTGATAGCCTGTGATTTCCACCTTAGATTTGGAATTCTTGGTTAAAGCTCATCCCACGCTAAATGCCGGGGGGAAATTGCAGTCCAATGTTGTGGGTCACTTCGTGTCCCAAGACATTTTGGTGCAATTTTCTGCAACTTACGAATGGGCAGGGGGGGCTTTGAAAATATTTGAGGGGTAAGGAGTGGGCATTGTTTTTATTCATTGTATGGGGTGGCCAAGGAGGTCTTCCTTTCAAAGCCCTGTGGGTGCATCCTCTCATGTAGTCCCAAGGGTGTACCTCCATGGGAACTCCAAGAAGTGTCTCTTGACTGAAATTCAACAATTCCAAGGGCAGAGAACAACAGCAGGCAGGGGAAACAATTGAGCTGAACTGGATATGCACAGAGAGAGGGGGGACAGATTTGCATTAAGTAGAGATGCTGCGGGTGCCCGACTTGGTCTGGGAGTCTGGCAGAGCCACCCACCCCTGTGTGCAGCCCTCTGGACTCAGTTGGGTACTCTAAAGCTGCTGAGTGCTCACTTGGCCAAGGCGAGCCTCAAAAGATGCTCATGTGGACCAGCAAAAGGGGGCAGGCAGCAGGGTGAGTGCCCGCCAAGGTGATCATAGGCAAGTTCGCTCACCCCTAGCATTAAGTGCAAAATTGCCAAACCACTGAAGTGCTCTTTAGCAAGGGAGAGTCTTAAATTATGGGGAAGAAGAGAATGTACACAAGGCCCTTTCTAGCTGTCCTGTTCTGTTATTCCCTACCAGACAATGGCTCAGGCTAGGGGGCACAGGGGGCATCTGAAGCTGTTCCAGAGTAGAAGAGGTTCAGGACCATGGACAGAACTGCCTGTGCTGACTTGGGGACTGTGTGACAGATTCAGGACCAGGGAGAGCAATCCTGCAAGGCAAGTCACCCCTGCACTGGAGGAGCATCCTCCTGAGAACTCCACCTCCTCAAGTGCTGCATCTGTTTTCCTAAATTCACTTCTTCCGGGTGATGAAGGCCTGAGGAGTACATTGTGGGTTGGGGAATACTCCTCAGAGGCTCCCTGCTCAGTGGAGGAGGCTGAGATAAGAACATCAAAAGAGCCCTGCTGGATCAGACCAAAAGTCCATCTAGTCCAGCATTCTGTTCACACAGTGGCCAACCAGCTGTTGACCAGGAACCCACATGCAGTTGTCCCCCAGCAACTGTGTACATAGACATACTGCTTATGATACTGGGGGTAGCATATAGCCATCAGGACTAATAGCCATTGATAGCCTTCTCCTCCAGGAATTTGCCTAATGCCCCTTTAAAGCCATCCAAATCGGTGGCCATCATTACATCTGGTGGTAGCGAATTCCATACTTTGACTCTGCACTGTGTGAAGAAGTCCTTCCTTTTACCTGTCCTGAATCTTCACGAATCAGTTTCATGGGATGACCCCCAGGTTCTAATATTTTTATAAAGGGAGAAAAATGTCTCCCTTTCCATATTCTCCACACTGTACATCATTTTGGACACCTCTTTGGTGTCTCCCCGTAGTGTCCTTTTTTCCCAAGCTAAACAGCACCAGTGGTTGTTACCTTTCCTCATAGGCCAATGTCACTTCCTGGTGACTGAGTGGATAGTGTAGTATGGCCCAAATGTGAAGATCTGGGAACTGGTTCTGATTCTTCCATGAAATCATTGCCACAAGAAACCTCAGTCTTGGCACCAGGTCTGTATTCTATGAATAGACATCACTGCACATACCTAAATTTCTGCACATTCGATCCTGGCTTTCGTTCTTATGTAAAGTGCTACACATCCATATCAGTATTCAGGTGTACTACTACTAGTAGTAAAACAACGAGATCTTTGAGAAAGAACATGCTACAGTTCCCTTCCATCCTGAAGCTGCAGGCAGAGGTGGAAATGCCTGAAGGAAGAGAAAACAATTTAAACTGATGGCTGGTTTCATGTGCGCTGGTCTATCACACCAAACTTCTCTCTCACTTTCATTTGAGCATTCACATTTCATTACCTCCCTCTATCCCCGGTAGGTCTGATTTAAAACATGCTGTGACAACAATAAAGGCGCCCAAAAGGACACGGAGGTAATTGGAAACTTGTTTCTAGTTTTCCATTTACTCTCTCTACAAGGCACCCAGGAAGGGAGGGGGACTCAACATCGAAGTGTTCTGGGGACATACTCTTCACGTACTTTGCCGTTTATAAGGTTAGACCTTTTCTGCAACATCTCCCACTTGAGAACTGTCTGACACAAATAATAATTTTAAAACCACCTCTGTGTGTGTGTGTGTGTGTGTGTGTGTGTGTGTTAGCTCAACATGCATAAATCCCACTACAAAGAGATCATGAGGCCTTGTTGGTTAAGCTCATAAAATGGCATGCAGGGAAGAAGGCAGACTTCTCCTATAGAAAAGGGATAGCTTTTTTATTCCTAATGTAGAGCCAGCTTTTCCATGAGCTGGAGTGAGGTCTCAGTTCTCTTAGATGGCTTATTTAGTAGGGGTGTGCACGCCAAAAAAATATAGTCTTTTATCATTATCATCATTTTGGACCAAAAATATTATTGTCTTCATTCATATCGTAAGTGATTCGTATCGTCTTCACAATAATTATCATTAAAAAATGATATTTTTGGCAGAAAGAAAAAATGCGTATAACGTCTGTATTTTAAAAGTTAGAGGCTTGAAACTTGGTCACAGTGCTTATGGGGTATGCCTACGTAAGTGTATGAAATTTGAGATCGATCCCTCCAACCCTCGATTTTCTATAAATTTTTTAAAGATCGTTTCCGTTCTGACAGGTCTGGCAAGCTGTCATTCTGATCTGTCAGAACGGAAACGATCTTTAAAAAATTCATATAAGATTGAGAGTTGGAGGGATCGATCTCAAATTTGGCACATAAGTGTAGCACATGTTTAAAAGCCTCTAACTTTTAAAATACAGGAGTTATAGGCCTTTTTATATGGCAGTCCGATAAAATGATAAAATCGCCCAAAAATTATTGTCTCCGATTAGAATCGTAGGTTTTTCTATCGTATCATCATCGTAACTTTTAGGCACAGTAGAGAGCATGTTGTCTCGTTATCGTGAATTCTAACAATACGATACACATCCCTATTATTTAGGGCTTCCATTAATTTATTTATTCATTTACAAAATGTAGACACTGCTCTAGATCTTTTTCTTTTCTTTTAAAAAAGCTTTATGGTCCATGAACAACAATCATAGAATCATAGAATTGTTGAGTTGGAAAGGACTACAGGGATCATCTAGTCCAACCCTCTGCAATGGGCAGGGAAACCAATTAAACCGTCCATGAGAGGTGACTCTTTTTAAAAACCTCCAGCGATGGAGAACCCACAACCTCCATAGGGAGACTGTTCCACTATTGTACAGATCTTACTGTCAGGAAGTTTTTCCTTATATTTCATCAGAAGCTAGGTAGCTGGAACTTATACCCATTCTTATGGGTCCTAATTTCTGTGGCCATGGAAAATAGTTCTAGACCATCTTCCCTGTGGCACCCTTTTCTGTACCTGGACACTGCTTGCATGTCTCCCCTCAGTCTTCTTTTCTCCAGACTGAACATCCCAAGTTCCTTCAGCCTGTCCTCATAGGGCATGTTCTCAAGTCCCTGTATCACCTTTGTTGCCCTCCTCTGAACCTGTTCTAAACTGCCAATGTCCTTCTAGAAATGTGGTGCCCAGAATCATAAACTATACTCCAGATGCAGTCTGACTAGTGCTGAGTAGATAGGAATAAGGATTTCACGCTTCATGGCAGGGAAAAGTCAAAATACAAAAGAACACAACTGTTTAAAATAAAGTTATACCAATAAAACGGTGGCAGGTCATTGGGAAAATATTGCAATAATAATAATAATAATAATAATAATAATAATAATAATAGTCTTTGGCAGTTGCTAAAAACAAACCAATGAGAAGATGCCACTAGCTCTATTCTGGGTGCACTCTAAATGGACCTCAGGTCCAAGCAGAACCACCAGTGTCTCCTCTGATGACTTCAATGACTGGGCAGGCTGATAAGGGAGAAGGCATGTGCTCAGATATTAGTTCCATTGCTGGAGGGGGAGAAAGGCTTTAAACTTTTCTCATACTTATCCCACCACCTGTTAATATTGAATTAGGAATGCCACCTCTTTCTTTCAGACAGGTTCCTCATCTTTAGCATCTCTAGGGCAGGCAGGGATACCTTGGATCTCTCCATCCTGGGATTTATTTATTGCATTTATCTCCCTCCTTTTTCCCTCCCAGTAACCCATGGCAGCGTACATAATCCCCCTCCTCTCCATTTTATCCTCACAACAACAACAACTCTATAAGGTAGGTTGGGCTAAGAGTCTGGGAGTCGCCCTGTGAGCTTCCATAGCCGAATGGGGACTAGAACCCAGATCTCCCAGATCCCAATCCAACATTCTAGCCACTACACCACACTGGCTCTACTTCTTAAATTTGGCTGGTGCAGATTAGTGAGAAATTCATCTGATCCATTTTTTTATAGGAACTGAGCAATATCTACAAATTCCTTCATAATACAACGGATAAGAAGTTGAGATTGGGGAGGGGCATAACAAATTCAGGAGAGAGTGAAACTGATTCAGAGTGCAGGGTGTGGAAAAATGGGCTCAAATGACAGCAAGCCAAATTCCAGCTGGACATCAGGAAAAACTTCCTGATGGTTAGAGCAGTATGGCAATGGAACCAATGTCCTAAGGAGTTCATGGGCTCTACCACATTAGAGGCTTTCAAGATGCAGCTGGACAGCCATCCATCAGGGATGCTTTAAGGGGGATTCCTGCATTGTGCAGGGGGTTGGACTCCATGGCCTTATAGGCCCCTTCCAACTCTACTATTCTAGGATTCTCTGATGGATACATCTACTCCTACATGAAAGCTAGTGGGTTGGCTCCTCTAAGGGGCAGTTTGTTCTTATTTATTCACCCTCTTTGAGTGTAGCATTGATGTGTGCGTCCTCCCATTGTGATTTTGTTTTTTTAAAGGAACAAATTTGGGAAAGTGCCATTGCTGTATGTTTATCCACAGTGCCACACAGGCCCTATCATCTCTGTCCCAGATCCAGAGTAAAATTTCTTGGGTCAATGAGCCAGAGAGACACCAACAGCAGTGTCTGACTATAGCCAGCTCAAGCGTAAGGAGCTGTTCCATTCCAAATCCATTGCCGTCCACTTCCCCATGCTGAGTCTGGAAAACAACTACGTCTGTGTGAGTTTATATTGTGTAACCTGATGTGTTCTTTCATCACAGGGGACACGAATTGCAGGGTAATTGCTGCATCCGTATTTTAATTGAAATGAAAGAACAGGGTTCAAATATAGAAAGCAACCAGGGGCTGGCTCTCTCTCTCTCTCTCTCTCTCTCTCTCTCTCTCTCTTAATTCTTTCTTCCTTTAAATTAACTTTTCAAAGAAAACAGACAGACACAATTAATTAAGGGCAAAACCATACTCTCGCTCAGGAGCAGGAAGTATTGATGTTTTGTTTTGCTTGACATTCTCAGATATGAAAGAGATTCAAACCCACCAAGGTGAAGCATAGCTGCGGAACATGATAGCATTGAGTTCAGTGGTGGTGAGGCGGGGTGGGGGACCAGGGAAGTGACCCTCATGCGCCATTTGTTTTTTCCACTCATGTAACTGCTCCTAGTCAGAGGCCTCAGTGTGCAGATCACAAGGTTTCCGACAGAAATATCCCTCCATGTTTCAATGAATGGAGAGAGAAGTGGAAATGGACAGCGGATTCCATTTCATCTCTATAATGCCTCATCATTTAGATAAATGTATAACCATCTTCCTGACCATGGCAAGTCAGGATAGGTTATGAAATCCTTTTGTTTGCATTTGCAATGTACATTTGCATAATTTCACACTTCCAAGTCGATGGCTGAATTCGGACGACACAATAAGCAACTGGGGGGGGGGGAACAATCGTAAGTTGTATTGACTATTGTGTCATCTGAATGCTGCCATAGTCAACTCAGCGCTGATCCTAATCCACACCACAGTTGATTATTTATTACCATGTTGTGTGGAGAGTACCCCCTAGATGAACACCTGTAAAGTTGATTATTACCCCACCGTTGACTATCATGTTGTCCGAATTCAGCCATTGTGTGAGCTGAAACCCAACCTGTCTTTAGAAATTTACACCTCTCCGCATTTTCTATGGAGTTTTCCAATCAACGAACGTGGACAAAGATGTGTACCTTCAGACAACGTGCACACACAAATGGGTATTTTCATGAGAATCGTGTTCAAAATGTGTTGTACTAAGGCAACGACTAATCATTTCTGGAAACATGAGTGGGAGCGGGTATTCGATTTGCACCCTGCTTGTGGGTTTCCCTTTGGCAGCTGGGTGAACAAAATGCTGGACTAGGTGGCCCCTTGGCTTCATTCAGTGTGGTTCTTCTTATGTTGTTCTATTCAAAAAAAAATTCAGGTATAAAGTTGTTGACTTTACAGGCAGCCTTGTATTTAAGCACTAGCCTGGAAGCCATAGGTGACCAGACATCCCATGAAGGCGAGTGAATTGGCTGGTGGAGGGAGGACGAAGTTCTTTATCCCATTTCTGCATCCAGCATAGCAACCAAGTGAGATGCAAGAGAAGGAGAGCGCCATTCCTCTGAACCCACCATGAAAATGAAGAGCTTTGCGTCTCTCCACTGCCAGTCCCCAGCAGGTTCATTTGCAAATGTTGCAAAATAGTAACTCCTCTGGCCTTACCAATAAGGCTGTTGTATTGTGTGCAGCAGTCAGAGTACTCCATCCACAGAGCAGCTCACTCCTGTGCTTCTCCAGACATATGCGCCGATTTTAATGGCATCAGCCCAGAGTTTTTACTCATGTAGGAAATCAGTGGGCAGCTTCCTCTTGGCAGCTAATTATGTTGTGTCTCTTCACTGGGACCGGTTCCATCACACCCAAACCAGAGATGAAAGAAGAGGAGCCTGCAAGGCAAGAGCAGTGACTCATGCAGAGGTTCAACAAGCAGCCTCCTTTTCAGACAGGGAATTACAATCTGCAACCTCATATACCTAACATGGGTGTCAAGGCAGCAAGAGTTTTATTAATTGCTATGTATTCAGACCGGAATTACATGCCCACATTAAGGCCAAAAGAGCTTTTCATGATTATTGTTATTACGGTAATTAGCAATGATGAACTACACAGAATGGAGAGCGACGGAGGCTGGAATGCCATCCTGAAGAAGATAACATTTACTTATGTAAGTACAATATACTGTTATTCACAGGCACAAGGGCAAATCACCTGTGATAAACCACACAGTACTGAAGAGTTCCCATTAATTGCATCCTAGTTTTAGTGACGAGGCAAAGCTTGGAGGTAAAATATGTTTGCAAGAAAGCAAGTTGAAGTGATGTAAATCTTTCTCCTGTATACCTGACACCAACAGAGAGAGAGAGAGAGAGAGAGATGAACACTCCCAATTTTTTCAACCTTCTTTCATTTCATGTATTACATTTCTATACCGCTCAATAGCCAAAACTCTCTGGTCGATTTACAAAGATTAAAAGTCATAAAAACACAATATTGTGACATCATATAAAATCCATTTACATGCAACACACATGCACACACACACACACATTTAAAGAATTGTCAAAAGAAATCCCAGGACAAGTTGTTTTTTAAAACATCATATGCTGTGAAATGACTGAGTAGAGTAGGTGCTGAAACAAAAGGCTTGCTGGTGCCAGGTGGGCCTCATCAGGGTGATTATTCCTTAATTGGTGGGCCACCACTGAAAAAGACCCTCTCCCTTGTTGCCATCCTCTGAGTTTCCCTCGGAGTAGGCACCCGGAGGAGGACCTTAGATGATGACCATAGTGCACAGGTAGGTTCATGCCGGAGAGGCACTCCATCAGGTATTGTGGTCCAGAGCCATGTAAGGCTTTATAGATTACACCCAGCACCTTGAAAGTGGCTCACAAATATTCAGGCAGCCAGTGGAAAAGAGGCCAGAATTGGTTATTATATGTTCGGACCTACTGGTCCCCATTATTGTCATGCCTCCAATGGAAGACTCCTTGGAGGAGGAAGAGCTGGAGGATCAGGAACCACCCACAACCAGCAACGCCTGTTGATCAGGAGGATACAGAGTCTTCAAGGGTGACTACCATGAGGACTACCTGTGGAGGACAAGGATTCTGCCTCAGAGGTAGAGGCAGAGAAACCCCTAAGTCTTCAGAGGGGACACCAGCTGAAAAGCCAAGAACTCAGAAGGTAAACTGAGCTAAGCTAGTGTCCTCCTTGTGAGAAAAGGTCTACTCACATGTAAGGGGGGTGCTTACAAGAAATATATTTTCAGCTGCACTCGCTAATGGCATTTCAATATATTTGTTCATTAGATATGATATGATATTAAATCTGCATCGAGTAAGGGCCACCTCTCAGATTTTCTGGGATATGTGCAACTTTCTATTGACAAAGGGGTAGAATGGAAAATCCACCAGCTAGCCTGATTAAGCCAGGGCAGCTCATGGGTAAATGAGACAAAGTCCAGGGAGGGGCAAGCTGCTGAAAGCTCTGTGAACCCCCTGGACAGATTCCTCTGACATCCCTAAGAACAATCCCCGAGTATCAGCTCCCAGTTACTTGCGACCTTGAGTTCCCAACCATGGTACTTCGTCTGATTGAGCCCTAGGCTCCCACTAGAACTCTGCTTCTTGGATTGTGCAGGTATTGGTCTGTGCTTGATTTTGGCTCTGGGTCAGACCCTGATTTTGAGCTGGACTTCTTCTTGACCAGTTATATTGTGCTTCTGATCTCTGCCTACCTTCTGATGTTGTGAACGAATCTGCCCCATAGTTTGTTGCAGGGCTGAGCTTGGTCCAGATATAGCAGGACAGGTAGTTAATTCAGTAGTTAATTCACACATTTGCCTAGAAGAGGCCGATCAGGTCAGTTCGTATCAGAATTTGCAAAGATCGAATTCTGCAAGCATCCCTAATCTTGCCTTCCAAAGCAGCACAAAGCTAAATCTCCTTCATTTCTGACTGGCCTTCAGTCAAGCCTGCTGGCTGGACAGACATCCCTACATATTGTGCATTCTGCAAGCATAGATGCATTCCTGGCAGACCTCTCCCACTCCAAACCTTGCCTGGAACAGTTATCTGCCTACTGTTCTGCCCCATCCATGCCTCTGGGGTGCTGCCTGCTGTTACGAGACAGATAACATATTGTAAATTTCAAGAGAGAAAGAGGGAAATAGAAATGCTTTGTGTACAGACTTAATTTTGTTAAACACGTGTCTTTAGTCTAAGTGTATCCTAAATTCCATCTTCTACTCTATTGGAGAAGTGCCTTAATTTTAATTTGACATTGCTCTTCATCATTAGAGAGTTTTCCCATTGGTGAGCATTTCATTTATTTTGATTTATTTATTATATTTCAGCTCAATCACCAACATACTCTGGGCAGATTACAAACTGCTAAAAGGCTGAAAAGCCACTCAGACAGTTTAAAATATTTATTTATTTATTTATTTATTGCATTTTTATACCGCCCTATAGCCAAAGCTCTCTGGGCAGTTCACAAAAATTAAAACCATAAATTCATTTTAAGAAATATAAAACAAACCACAATCTAAAAACACAAAATAATATACAATATAAAAACACAACCAGGATAAAACCAAGCAGCAGATATTAATACAGATAAAAACACAAATTTAAAACAGCAAGGGTTAAAATTGAGTTATTATTAGGTTTTTCTTTAAATACATTTCCTTGGGCAGCCAATCTAAGAAACTATGGTTAAAACATTCAATTCTTTGTTATTCTCACAATCCATTAAGCATCAAAAGCATTTTAAAAATCTATCAAGAATACATATGGATATCACTTGTATGAATATGAGATATGCTGCACAACCTAGTTTTTTCCTATTCTACAATTGTTAAGCAACAAATTCTTGAAATACTGTGATTATGTTAGAAGCAATATGTATTTCCCTCCTAAAACCTTACTTAAAATATAAGATCCAATGCAATATTTTGAAAGAATAAAATACAAAGCAAAGCAAACAGCACAGGAATAAATAAAACAGCCATGTAAAAAACCTAGAACTAGTTATCTAAAATGCCTGGGAGAAAAGGAAGTTATTCAGCTAGCACCGGAAATAAAACAATATTGGTGCCAGGTAAACTTCTTTGGAATGGGCTTTGGTCAAAACAGTCTTAGCCTTGGGTCATGTTATGATCATTCATCTGCCTTGACACTGTGGATCAGTATTCGGTGATATCACCTTCCTAATGGGCGTGGGGCAAATATTTGCAAAGGGGGTGGAAATGTGAGAGCCCACACTTGAAGATAGTGGTGCTGGTTCTGTTTGACGCAACCTCCACAATGAAATCATGGATAAAGGAGGTCGTCTTTTGAATTGATCTGCCATTCAAGAGCAGCATCCAGAGACCCGAAGGCAGGTTGAT
Organism: Anniella stebbinsi; assembly: GCA_029215795.1. NCBI lineage: Eukaryota > Metazoa > Chordata > Lepidosauria > Squamata > Anniellidae > Anniella > Anniella stebbinsi. The sequence continues at coordinate 407,325,868 of JARDYH010000001.1, read as the reverse complement.
AGGGCAACCACCACCTTTCCCTGAGGACCACCTTTCCCTGAGGCTGGTGCTGATAGGGGAGAAACACCTAGGAATGTGCATCATGGGAAATCCATTTTATTTATTTTTTTGGGCTTGCCGGAGTTCCGTGGCACGTACGGCTTGCTTTGGATCCGTGAACTGAGCTGTGGGCCATCCCCCAAACTCCAGCAACCTTTTTGTGCACTGTTTTTAAGGTTCTGCATTATTTATTTATTTATTTATTTAGCACCATCAATGTACATGATGCTGTACATAGTAAAGCAATAAAACAGCAACGCCCTGCCAAATAGGCTTACAGTCTGATAAAATCGTAATAAAACAATAAGAAAGGGAGGGAACGCACCAAACTGGCGGAGGGGACAATAAAACGCACAGTGTAAAAGTAAGATCAAAAGCAAGTTCTAAAAGCTTTAGACAAAAGAAAAGTTTTCAATTGGGCTTTAAAGACTGTCGTTGAACTCGTGGTCCGCAAATGTTCTGGAAGAAAATTCTAGGCATAGGGGGCAGCGAGAGAAAATGGACGAAGCTGAGCAAGGGAAGTAGAGACACCTGGGCGGGTAAGAAACATAGCGTTCGATGAGCAAAGAGCACGAATGGGGCAAAAATGTGAAATAGGAGAAGAAAGATAAGATTTGTGCATATTTCAAAGCAATTGTGGCTGAATTTGGGCAAATTACAGAAATTTATCCATATCTTGCATAAGTCGTGACGATTCAGCCATAATTTCTCCAAAATGCCCAGAAATGTGTGTAAATCCCCAGAAAATCCATGCACTGGCCCAATTCACTGCAGATGGAGTCAGGAGCTGCACCGGGGACTGAAACGAAGTCTGGGGATGCTGGGCCTCGGAAATTCCATCACACTCCAGCCCCCAAAGAGATTTCTCTGGCACCCCTACAAACACCTGGAAAGTTTGAGGACCTTCTGTGACTTCTCAGAAACTAGCTTTCAGAGCTGGTAGAGGTTTCAGCCACAAACAGTTATTCTTTTAGCTGTTGCAATTTAAATGCAATGTACTATTTTGCATTTTATTTTTCCATCTGTTGTTATCCATCCCACACGTTTGATTTGGAATTGGCAAGACATGTAAATCACTCAGCAAACAAATGTGTAAATAAATACTAAATATATAAAGATGTTTCATTGTGCTTTCATCCTATCAGTAAATTCTGATCAGCCATGCATTTTTCCCAGCTCCCTCCAATTGCATACAAAGAGCATTCTATTAGCATCATATTGCCAGAAATTCAGGAGAGCTTCAAAGTTTCTTTTCAATTGCCTTTTCAATGCAGGTGGGGAGGCGTTAAAGCCACGATAGGGGCAGGAGGGTTTTCCTCCACAGATTTGAACAAAATGGTTTAAAACTCTTGGGGCAGCTTGAGGCACAAAATTTTTATACCCATTTGCCATTTTACATTCTTAAATGAACAGCAGTGTAATGCTAGTTCACTGGATTTAATGGAGATATCAGTTCAACACGCCCTGTTCCTTAGAAGAACCTCATTTCTATTTGCGTTGTGGTTTAGCACTCTGACCTGGCATAGTAGTTAAATTCAAAAGACTCCTTGACTGCGTTGGTGGAAAGAGTGGCCTGGTGCAAGCCCTTTAAATTAGTACTCACACTTTTTGTGAACTCCTTGTGAAAATGTTTGCTCATTCGTCTGCATTGTCTGAACATTCAGTGGCCCTCATGGGCCCTCACTGAGCATTGCATCACTAACTCCAATTATACACTCTGTGGTTTCTAATTGGGTGGGATCGCCAATGTGGCTAATCCAGGAATGAGGGCAGCATCCACCCCTGCTGGGAAACAGGCTCCAAACTGGATGATTATCATCATCATTATTTTAAAGAAAAGCTAGATATTAGGGAGGAGTGAAGCCTCCAAGATTCCCTTTGGGTTGGCTCCAAATTTACCTAAGCCCCCCTCCCAAAAAAAATTGAGGAATCTCCAAAGCTGAGTGGCTTGGAAGATTTGACACCCACCCACCTGCCTTGCACATGACTCTGTCACCCTTCCACGCTATCCTCCCCACTTTTACCGGCCAAACACTTTCTGCTACCCTCTCTTCCTTTGGTAGGAGCAACGTTGGAGATAAATTTGTACTGAGTCAGATGTTGTCATTCGACAATGCTCAGAAGATGTGGGGCACATGCCCTGGTGTACTCTCCCCTAATGACACCCATGGTGGTAGCAGCAGCAACAGAAAGGGGAAAGAGGTTTCCCCCACTGTTCTTCTTGCCTTTCCATTTGCCTTGGCTTTCAGTTCCTTCCATTTACACACCCAAAACAAACAAAAAACAGTATTCAAGCAATTATGAATATGATTGCACCAAGGTTCTTTTTGTGCAGTCTTTTACTGATATGCTGATGTGCTCATATCCATTGTCAAAACACCACACAAAATGAGTCCAGATGTAACCATCACGTATCAAATTTGTTGTTGGCAGAGTCATTCCAATACATGCATACCAAAGGGTACAAACTAAGCTTTAATTTGTCCTTAGAATTTTCAGGCAGAGCTGATGAACAGCTTTGGATGCATTAGATAGCCTTGGGTCCAAGCAAGGGTCTCAGGATTGATCCAGCTGGACATCAGGAAAAACTTCCTGACTGTTAGAGCAGTACGACAATGGAACCAAGGACCTAGGGAGGTGATGGGCTCTCCCACACTAGAGGCATTCAAGAGGCAGCTGGACAGCCCTCTGTCAAGAATGCTTTAAGGTAGACTCCTGCATTGAGCAGGGGATTGGACTCCATGGCCTTCTAGGCTCCTTCTAACTCTACTATTGCATGACTGTAAGATTTGGGGAGGGGGCTTGTCTAGCAGTCAGGTTCATCCAAATAAGTTTCCTTTTTAGCCAGGGATTATTGTGTATAGACTAGCATGTTTACTATGTTCTGTAGTAGTGGTGGTTTCATTTTCTTAGAATCCTGGCTTGAATTGATCTGCTGTTTCTCATCTGGCTTCACAGTTTTATACTTCTGGCCAAGGGATTATCTGTTTGTGACGCAGAAAAGTTTTCGAAGCCTGTCACTTTCTGGATCCAGAATTCTTTATTCAACAGCTTCTGCTAACAGTTTTCCTCCTGCTCCTGCTCCTCTTCCTCCTCTTTATCAATTCACGTAAACATAGAGATAATACTGAGGGTGGAGAGAGATGACAAAGCTGAAGGAAGTTAAAGAATGCACCATACAAGACCCAGAAATAATGGGACAATGGGAAATTCCTAATGCCTACACTTTTCCTAATGGTTCTGCTTTGGAAAGAAGAGTAAGCAATTCAACATTCCAAGATATAAGAAGGGATTTGGATGCAGAGGATTTTGCAAACATCTCTCTTAAATGCTGAGCACCTGGCTTTCTCTGGTTTTCCCATGGACTGTGTCGACTCAACTCGAATGCTTTTGGCAAGCAACACAATCTTACCATCTGCCCAGATAACCTGCCATCACTCATCCTTTTAGGGGGGGATAAAAATAAATATGCCCACTCTGTCTTGCACAAGCTAGACAGACTCAATCCTGGAAATGTTTTGATGGCAACCAACCTTGCAACCTCTGCAGCCCTGACACTGTTTGACTAGGGCAAAGCCCCTTCATCTTTACACTTGAAGTAGAAATCCAGGCATGAGTCCCATTGGCTTTCATTTGGCAAATGAGTCCCTGCTGATCCCACCTGCTCCCCAACAAAGCGGCTTACTTGCGCACATATCTCGAGAGCATGGCTGCAGGCAAAATCCGGATGGAGGAGTCATTGAAATCAATGGTGTCTGGTGCAGCTCATCTGTTCACACCAGCTTGTGGCCAAGCTGACCCCAACTCTAGCTGAGCCAAGAAGGCCCAATCTGTTTGGGGTGACACAACTTGTGCAGCCGACAGGAACATTTAAATGCTCAGCAGCTTCCAGAATGGAAATGCGGGTCATGAATAATGGAGACAGACAGATGTGTTGTCTCATATCTAATGTATAAGCTCACTCTTCAAAGCCTCAGACATCCACCATCACGAAGCTGTCAAGGTCTAATGCCTGTGACAGATGTGACCATCTACCTTGTCCCAGTTCCACATTGCTAAGGACTTCTGTCGAGGAATTAGAGCATCCTGGAACATTTTTAAGAACATGAGAAGAGCCCTGATGCTGGATCAGACCAAGGGTCCGTCTAGTCCAGCATCCTGTTCACACAGTAGCCAACCCGTTGTTGCTCAGGAACCCACAAGTAGGACATGAGTGCTGCAACACCCTATTACCCATGTTCCCCAGCAACTGGTGTATATAGGCATACTGATAATGGATAATGGAGGTAGCACACGGCCATCAGGAATAGTAGCTATTGATAGCATTTTTCTCCAGGAATTGATCCAGTCGCCTTTTAAAGGCATCCCAATTGGTGGCCATCACCACATCTTGCGGTAGTAAATTCCATAGTTCAACTCTGTGCTGTGTGAAGAAGTCCTACATTTTATCTGTCTTGAATCTCCCACCAATCAGCTTCATGGGCTGACCTCATTGGGTTCTAGTATTTTGAGAGAAGGAGAAAAAGGTCTCCCTATCCACATTCTCCACACCGTGCATAATTTTGTACACCCCTATCATGCCTCCCTTACTCTCCTTTTTTCCAAGCTAAACAGTCCCAGCTATTGTAACCTTCATTGATTGTTTTATTCTGTTTAATTTTTTTTTCACTTTGTTTGCTGCCTAGAGTGTTTTATATATAGGTGGGATATGTATCAAATGAATAAATAAATTATAAATAAATAAATGCTACAATTCGATAATTCCACCTGGAGAGGAACTGGACCGGCCCACCAGGGGCCCCAGAGCAGAGCTAAGAAAAGGGAATCTGCTGGCCATGGCAATTCTGCAGGCAACCAGCGCTGCCCAGCCCGCTGAAGAGAACTGGAAATGGACATGTTAACATTCACCAGGCAACAAATTTGAAGGCACAGAGTCAAGCACGACACCAGCCCGGCTGCTGTGCGTGGCCTCAACCAAAGCAATTACAGCTCCAAAACTATTTCAAATCCCCCAAAATGTATTGTCTGAGTGCATTTCACTTCCATTCGAATTGGCTCGACAGCGAATGCACTTGGCTGCTTTCGATATTGCTTCATTACGTTGTTGGCTCTGAGGAGACAACGTGGCTCAAATGCGCGTTCCTTCTTCCCTGTGGCTAAAGCAACAAAACTGTCATTCCACTGGTCAACTGATGGCAGGTAAGTCATTTTACATTTATAGTAAAATGTATCATTTACCCTTCTGGTTTTCTCCTCCTGCTAGGGGCACGAACCTAAGCCTCGAGAGACGCTGTGGGCTCTGAATGCCCGGGGGCAAAGTGTGGGACAGTGATAGCCCTCAATGCGAGAATTGGAGAAATTCTGGAATTCTGACTCCCATTACAAACTGAGCCCAAACCCTTTCTGACGTTTGGGTCTGGTTTGTACTGGCCTCATCATTCATCCCTTGCAGCCGGAAGGATCTGGAGAGACTCAAAGGGTCCCCAGCCAACTTTTCATCAGCGCCAGCCAACTCTAGACAGCTCGACATGCATGTTTGCCCGTGATTGCAATGTGCACGCCCAATCCTCCATCTGTGCAGTTTTCTTGTGTCTGTGCATTAAAATGACACCATTTCCCTGCGTACCTCAGCCTCTCCCCATATACAAGAACACATGTACACACGCTGCATTTCCCTTGGGCCCTTCTTTGAATCCAGTGCATCACATGCTCAGACCTCAGTTGACCAACAGGAAGAGCAAAGAGCATAATAAGTCCAGGTACAGAATAAGGGTTATGGGGAGTGTTGGGTATTGCCAACAGTGGACTGAAAATGGCTGGGGTCCTAGGGCTACTGATGCTGAAATGCCAAGTTCTTTCTGCTCTGTGTAGCCACTTCATACATCCAATCTTAGCTCGCTAATGAGTCAATGAGCTAACCTGTCTGTCCCAACAAAAGCAGGAAATCATGGTGGTGAGTTTCAGGAGGGAGTTTGGCATCCTGTGCCCTAGTATGAGGCAAGCCCAAACCACATGAAAAGCTGGTCCTGGCTCCCTACCAGCCAGCCCTCTCTGCCACTGTCAGGGTTGAGCCATAGGCAATGGTCAAAGGAGAGCCAGGAGCTGGTAACCAGGTGTGAGACATTGTACCAGGGAATGAGCTTCTTAGAGTGGCTGGAACAGTTCTCTGTTCTCTTGGTGGTTATATTCTCTGCTTAGAAGGGTGATGTGAACATGTGGTCTAGGGCTATTGGCAAGGTGGCCCCTCAAAGAGCTCAGGCAGGGTGTTTAGATGGTTTAAACACCTGGTAACTGGTTCTTCACTGGGTGGGGAGTGGGCCCGCTCTATATTGCAATTCATTATCATTTTCATACGGGGACTTAGAATTTTTGGGTCCCTTGTGAGCAATCTTCCTTGCAAGTCTTACATCTGGGTCAGTAATGATCCTCCTCTGAGTCAGTGTCATGGTCCAGGACCTCAATCCCTCATCCTCAGAGCATGAGGCTTCTGAGTTGATGGAAAAGAGAGAGGGCTTGTTTACAAAAGGACACCATGAGGTTCCCACATCCTTGTGACCTAGTTCTCCTAGGAATCACCAAGGACCAGCTCTCCTTTGTCCAAAGGTGGTCACATTGCCATCTTTGGATTATGAGTGCTCTAGACATGAAGATACTACGATGACATAGCCACTTCCATATTTTTGCAGCCCAAATATGCTGGAACATACTAGACTCCTTTAAGGGAGGAGGCTAATACCAGAATAAAGGAAGCCAAAACCATACTTAAGGCTTAGACACAATCTGCTGCTTGTTGGAGCAACATGCAGGGAAATGTCTCTGGTTTACAGTCCCAGCATAACTCGATGCTCTCCATGGTGCTGTTTTATTCCTCTTCCTGCCTCTCTGGGAAACCTGACTTCTGAATGGTTGGAATCTACTGAACTAGACTTGCCTCAAAGTCCTTGGCATGGACTTTGGCAGGCCTCATAATGGCTGATCATGCCATGCCCTCAGTGTTACAAGCGTTCACTGACTGAAACACAACATGCAGATCCCGGGTTACTGATTAGGGACATGATAGAAGTGCTCTGTTTGATCTGCAGACTGGAACATTGCCTTCAGTTTAATTCTACTCAAATCAAAGTAGCATGTGTAAACAAGTGGTTGCTTTCCCTAGAGGAATGGATTGATTTCTCTTTTGAAATTAAAGTTACATCAAGAACAATTACAATTGTTCTTGAACAATTTGTCAATTGTCAAATTAAAGTTACTTCAAGAACAATTACAATTCCTCTGTTGGGAGCCTTTTTCAGGACTCACCTGGAGTTCCTTTAGAAATAAATTGTCAGATTCCTAAAAACTTTAGTAATTAATGAGTTTGCTGCTAAGTCAGAAGGTGTCCACAACCCATCCATCCAATTTCCATTTTCTAATCAAAGGATAACAAACACCACAAGAAAAATGTGTATATGGAAAAGCATGTTCTATTTTTTTTCTTGGCCCTAATAAAATTCAGAGCCAAACTGAATTTTAACTCGGGGAAAGGGGGTGACCTAGAAATGTCTTCAGTTATTCACAGGAAGTTTTAAAGAGTTTGCTGCCATTATTTTGAAACTGAATTCGAAAGCCTACAGTGTTTATGGTTAAAATGATGCCATGCAGATTTTTTTTTTAAAAAAAAATGCTCTGTCTGAAGATCAGCAAGGAGATGTGCTAACTAAATTAATGCCTCTGAGACTATGAATTTATGTTCTGATCAAACAGAAGGCTTGAAAAATGGGGAAACCAAAAATAAAAACTCTTGTTAGAATTTTAAAAAGAAAAAGAAAAAGACGCTGTTAATGTAATGCTCAAAAATGAAATCATTTGTTAGGTCTATTTGAGGCCACCTTTGATAGCTTCGCCAGAATTGGAGAGATGAAACTTTGGAGATTATGAGTTTAAAATTGAATGAAACAAGATGGAGAAGCATGTCAGTTTCAAGCTAGTAAAGACAGTTCAGGATTCTTATTTCCCAGGGACATAAAAGAAACTTCCTGGGTCTTCTTGAACACACAACACTCTTGATAGATAACAAAAAACAGCATGGAAGGTAAGCCCAACCCTCAAGAGTGTGCCATCTCTGTGGCCCACTCTAACAACTCTCCTGGCAATAAATAAACTTCAAAGCAGGTGCAGGGTCTTTTTGAGCATGGCACCATGTCACAGAGCAGCCTTCCCAGGAATAATTAGCAAGCTTCTGTTCTCATTTTCTCTATTGCTGATATTTTGCACTTTGCAGCTTCTAATTCACTGTTGAGATCTTTATCCTGCTTCTGAATCTTGCAGTGTTTTCTGTTCATGTTAGGAGTGGGGGAAGGAAGCACATCCAGGTCTACAGCCTCATTTGTACGAATAGGGATGGACTAATAAGTGATGTTCAAAATCAGCAAGATGCTCTGAACATCACCTCACCACTTGTTTCATGCCAGATTAATATTCACATTTACAATCGCTGCTTTCTTGGGTGAACAGGAAACTTGGTCAAATCTCCCAATTGAATAGGAGATTTGTGCATGTTTCCCCCAGTTTGTCCGAATTTCCTCATTTTTGCATCTTTGCCCCATAGCCTAAAGCAGAGTTGATTCGGCCTATCGAATAAATTTGTGTAAATCGAATTGGGAATCAGGAAGGAGCCAAAGTGGGCATGCGTTTGACAACTTGCAAATATTTTCAACAGCCCATTTTCAGAGCTTCGAACAGGGCAGGCTCACATATTTTATGAGCAAGAATGGGATTATCCTAAAGCACTATGCAGAATGCCAAAGAGAAGGAGTCCCATTTGGATGATTTCCATGGGACCATCTGGCTCAGTATTGATAATGCTGATTCCCATTGATTCTCCAGGGTTCCAGGGAGGATTGCCCCTGCCCAGCCCCAACTGGAGATGTTGCAGATTGAACCTGGGATCTTCTGCACGCAAGACTTGTACTCTGGCACTTAGCTTAGGCCTTTCTCCAACAGGAAATACAACTGGTGGTGGCTCTCCGGGATTTTAGGCAGAGTTTTTCCTACCCTGGAGAGGCTGGGTCTCAAACCGGAGACCTTTTGTATGCAAAGCAGGGCTCTACCACGGAAATTCAACACACAATACGTAATTTATATAAGATATTTAGAACACTGAAACACACCATATAAACTCTGGTTATAGACAGCCTAAACCAAACAGAGGGAGACAGTAGGCATGTTTTATTAAACAGGTATCTTGATATGTAACTACATTGGAGGAGTTAAAATGAGAGAGGTTTATGGATGGAGTCTTATGTGCATGAAAACACTATTTACCTGAGAGAGCATTGTGTGTGTCCTGTTAAGTACAATTTATAGAATTGTAGAGATGGAAGGATCCATTGAAGCCATCTAGTCCAACCCCTTGCTCAGGTCAGGAATCCAGTTTAAAGCTTCCTTAACAGATGGCTATTTGGTCTCTGCTTCAATGCCTCCAGTGATGGAGAGCCCATCACTTCCCTAGGCATTTGAATCTGTTGTCTGACTGCTCTGACCATTAAGGTTTTTTTTTCCTGATGTTCAACCAAAATCTGCCTTCCTGTAATTTAACCCCATCATGTTGTGTCCGATAATCTTGGATGATAGAGAACAGGTTGCTGTCTTCGTCTAGTGACAATCCTTTTGGTACTTGAAAAGTGTTATCCTATCTCTCCTTAGTCTTCTCTTCTCAGGCTAAACATACCCAGTTCCTTCAATCTTTCCTCCTAGGACTTAGTTTCTAATCCCCTGAGCATCTTTATGGCCTTTCTCTGAACCTGATCTGATTTATTACCTTCTTAAACTGTGACGTCCACAACCGGACAAAGTTTTCAAGGTGAGATCTGCCTAGCACAGAATACAGTAGAACTATCACTGCCCATGATTTTGAAACCATACACTACCTAACATTTGCCTTTTTTTGCAGCCACATCACACTGCTGACTCATATTCAGTTTGTGACCGACTCCAATTCCAAGATCATTTTCACATGTACCAGGTATCCCCCACCTTATACCTGTGCATTTGATGTATCTTTCCTATATTAAGAGCTTCCCACTTGTCTCTGTCAAATGTCATTCTGTTATTTTTCTGCCCTGTTTAATAAACTACCAATTTGTTCATTTGGAAGCATTATAATGAACATAAACACCTCCAAAAAATCCAACCTCAAGTTCTTACTGGGCAGAGCCATTATGAAATGAGGGATATGTGAGTGAATGCTCAGGAATATAAAAGGGGTGAGAGATGGGTTTAATCCTTCCTAGTTTAGATGGAAATCTCTCCGCTGAACTACCAGTTTATCTAATTGTTTGAATTGCACTCAGCTGAATTAAATTAAGCTTTAAAATAAAATAAACATTGGCTTTAAATAGATGATTAACATGTTCAGCCAGGTCCTTTCATTGAACAAAGCACACTTACAAGTTTCCTAATATGGATAATAAGTACTTGCATAGAAAGAAAAAAGTGAATTAAGTTAAATGGATATAAATAAACCCAAATGGTCCACCATGAAAGGTCAGAAAATCACGGGGTGGCCCTGATGCATTATGAAACTTGAGGGCAGTTCACTAGTTCTACTCCAAATTATATTGTTGACCTTGCTTGGATTTCTCGGACTGGTAGTCCAGAAGAAAAAGGCATTCTCCCAGGACCAAAGAAATGTCCACCACCTTTTGGGCCAACTTCTTTCTATACTTAGGGATATATTTCTGACCCTTGAGATATGGGATGGGGGATGTTCCTCTCACATTTGAAATCACCCCTGCTTTTATTCCCATGGCACCCCTGTTTTGAACACTATTTCATTTCTGCTCCATGGTCAAATGAAAGCTTCCAGCAGCCTAGAAGCTTAGCAAGGAATAGCAGGAGTTATATACATTTTGAACCAGGCCTGAATCTCAAGATGGAACCCTTTTCTGATCCTGAAATGGGGGGGGAAATATTTTGATGGCCAAATCCAAATGGATGAATGGATCTGTTAGGTTTGTTTTCTTCCACATTTGAATTCTCCTACTCTCAAGTGCTTTCTTTCCCAAATAGAATCTCCATAAGTTTTGATCAATTCTTATTAAAATCTAAATGAAACTAAAATCTCACCCATTTGCAATAGCCAATAGATACACTTATTCCTAGCATGGAGAGGAACATCTTGCTTCTTCCTGCCACGTAGCTGCTGAAGATGAAGAGCCTGTAAGGAAAAAAAAGAGAGACATCTACCTTCATTTGGTGCTGCAAACATGGCTGAATACAGGAATTCAAACTGAGATTTTTAAGGGCAAAGCACTCAAAGTCCTGTGCCTCTAGTTAATGAAGAAATATTTGAATTTTGGTCAATTCTTATTAAAAAAAAATTAAGTGAACAAAATTCTCACCCAGTTGAGGAAAGATTGAAGGAGGTTAATATGGCTGTGTTCAGACAACACAATAGTCAATGGTGGTTTAAGTAGTCAACTGATAGTTGAATAGTCAACAGTTGGTTATTGTGTTGTCTGTAGGGCAAAAACTACCCCACAGTTGACTATCTCCCCAAAATAACCAACAGAGAAATGCAACACTCTGCAGAGTTGACTATCTGCACAACCATTGGTTAGCGTGTTTTCTGTCGGACTCCTTGGACTATTTTGCAGGGTTGAGTGGACTAACTCTGCTGGTTATAGAGTCCCCTGGCAAGAGTGACTAAAGCAGCAACTGTCACTCTAGTCTGGCCAGCAGAACTCACAATGGCTGCTGGGACAGCACCGGGAGGACTGAGGGAGGAGGGAGGGTGGGGAGAGGGGTAGGGCCTGTGTCAGTCAAATGCCAGGTTGACTATTTGTCCACTCAGCACCAGCCTCAACCACTCCACAATTGTGTAGGAACATGTTGCGTGGGGAGTACCCCCTCTGTAATCAACCCTGGAGTTGACTATTAACCCACCATTGAGTATTGTGTTTTCCAAACACAGCCTATGTCTATTTGGGGGTTAGGCTTCAGTCCTTCGGATAGTTCCTTGAAAGTTCTGACTGAAACCCAGCACAGATTCACTGCCCCACTGACATAGAGTGTTGTCCTGTATTACCCCATTGACTTTCCTGGCTTGCTAACAGCATACTTGGAGTATTGCGTTGCATTCCAGCATTTCCACCACTCCCCTGACCTCCACGTTCACGTCACTTCTCTTCCCTTCAGCATCATCCACAGGTGGATTTCTGCCTCTTGCCCTTCACAGAATGCATATTGGAACGTTTCATTTCATAGGCCTGGCAAATGTGCCTGCTAAGAAGATGCGAGATTACATTGTTCTTTATCGTGTTCCTTAAACATAAGACCCCCCACGGTTTTTAATTTGGAAGCTTGGAGGAGCTGCACTGAAAGCATCCATCCATGCTAAGTGCAGCAAGTGCAATTCGGCGCAACCTCAGCCTGAGATCATGGGGGCTCATCCAATCCAACATCCCATCATCATAACGTTGAGATTATTGGTGCTGGAGGTTGCTAACTGGCCAATTGGTGTGTCTTAGGCTTATTTGAATTTTTGATATGTTTTAAATGAACTGCAATTGAGTTAATGTTGTGTTATAATTACGGCGGCTGTGTTGGTTTGTTTTTGTGAACCACTTGGAGCCCAATGTGTCATGGAAAATGTGACCTACAAATAAATTGACTCTGACTATTCTGTTTTCGGAAGTGGGCAAATAGATGGATTTGGGAAACTCACCAGCAGTGTGTGAAGGGGATGGACACCCATGATTGACCCCATTCATTAGATATGTAGAGACAGAATGCCTCTGAACATGGAGGTTCTATTGCGCTGGTTGTGTCACCCCAAGAGCCAAATTCAATAACTGAGAAACTCCCAGGGGCAGCATTCCTGGGGTAGGTGTTGTCAAAGGCAAAGGGGGGGGGAAGCTCTCACAAAGCCTCTCCGGGTAGGCATTTCGACCTTTTCAAATGGAGGGAAATAACAGATGAAATACCACCCAGTAAATGGTGGTTCAAAGAAAGGGGTGTGGCAGAAGGGGTGTGGCCATCCGGAATAACCTGGAGGACTATCACATCAGCAAACCTCACCTCCATGAATATGGCTTCACAGCATAAGAACTAGGGATGGAATGAGCTTGGTCAATTTCTAGTCTATATCAGTATCACATGTGTTTGTTCATACCCGCATCCAACCAGCCCTAGTGAACCCATCCTGTTTCCACATCAACCTGAGAGATATCTATATTTATATATGAACCTTTTTTTTTCACAAAAAGCATATTTATGCCTATTTACTCTAAAATACGCATTTCTCTGTGTGTTCGCTCCAGAAGCATGCATTCTTGTAGAGCACTTCAGCCTAAAATGTGGGTTGCTGCACAGTAGGGCAGGAGCTTTTTTGAAATGGGAAACCTTCCAACAATGTGACATTCTACTCTGGATATCTCAGAAGGGCGCTGCTGGGTGCTTTATCTCAACTTTCAGGTTTGCTGCATGCTTGGAGAGACCCAGCAGCTACAAGATGAACTAATGCTGCTGCTTGAGAGAAGTAGCAGTAACACTGAAAACATTGCAGTCAAAGAAATCCAGCTTTATACCTTATTTGGGGGGGGGGGATAAAGCAGATGCAGCATCACAGGGAAAGCATTTGAAGGGGGGGAGTTTATGTTCAAGAAGATCACCCCAGAATTGATAGCTGGTTGTCGCACAAAAGCACTGCATCTAATAACTGCTCTGAAGCTCATAATATAATTTTATAGTCAATACAACTGCCCACAGCAATGCCAGTAACTCCGGCTGTTGATAAATGACAGGCATAAGATCTACCAATTGTCTCTTTAAAGGAAATTTAATTAAAGAAGCTTTCGCACTTCGGAGCAGTGCTGTTCAAAGGGCTGAATGCAGAAAGCAGCCATTGCAAGAGAGAGCTGTGTCTTTCGAAGGTTCCAGAAACCACATCCCTAGGAAGCAATCTGAGAGCAAGTCAGGCTGGCAGCCCATTGAACTCAATATTGGCTGCACTGGCTGGCAGTGGCTCTCTGGGGTTTCAGGCAAGGACATACAAGCATTTCAGTTTGCAAATCCTTAGAACTTGCCCATTTCACAATCCCGGGGGGGGGGGGGGGGGTAGGGTGCATACTTTTGAAAATGACCATGAAAATCCATACCGTTCCCAGTTAAAATGTGTACTTTCCCCATTCAAATAAAAAGGAGATCAGGTTGCAAATGAGAACAGGAACAATGCAAAATGAGCCATACAAAGAACTTGAGCATCCCTGGTTGTCTCATCTGTAGTTTCAGGCAGGCGTCTTTTCCAGACCTACCTGGAGGTGCCAGGGATTGGGTCTTGGACATCCTGCATGCAAAGAAGGGGCTTTACCAATGAACTACCCACCTCCCCAAAATTCATGGATGGCTTTTCCAAGTTACAGAGATAAGGTGGTTTGTGTGAGTGTGGGTCCTGAGTCTGAGGAGTGAGCTTCCCCCCAAAAAACTAGCCAAGGTCATACTAATGGGAGGGATGGAACACATGGGCAGCAGCGGGGCGCAGCCTCAAAGGGCCAGAGCATGCCAGTGGCTGGCCAGATGATGTCTCTCAAGGCATCAAGCTGGTCCTGCTGCAAGAATTGCCACAGTGAGTGAATGTGGACCACACCCGCAGGGAAAAGAAAATAAGCACTCGGGACCCTCTTTTGCACACACAGTCCATCTTATGTAAAGTGATGCACGTGGGGGCAAGAAATCCCAACTTCACATATAACATGATGGGACCTGGGCTAATGGTGACTGACCAAGAATGAGATCTTGGGGTTGGGGTGGACAGCTTGGTGGAAATGTCGACCCAGTGTTTCGCTGCTTTGAAGAAGGCAAATTCCATGTTAGGCATAATTAGGAATGGAATTGAGAATAGAACTGTCGAGATCATGCTCCCCCACTGAAATAATTTATTTCAGTGGGGGAGATTTAAGCATGGTTTTGAAATGGTGAATGAAAAGCCAGATGCCAGCTTGTTCAGAGGCTCAGTGAGATCAGCGAGCCAGGCTGAGTGGTACCTCTTCATATTTTATTGACTCTGTGCCTGCATCCTAACACAGTCCAGTGAACAGCAGCTTGCCCAGAGGCTTAATGAGGGCAGCAGGCCAAGTAAGATAATGCTGTTGATGCAATTGCTCATTGTTCCTGTGCCTCTAACCTAACCCAGTACAGCACATTCAAGTCTTTGAATGCTGATCATGGAGGAAGAAAAACAAAAGTGGCTTTTGACACGGAACAACAGCAACAGGTTTGTGCCCAAGAGCTTTTGAGCCAGAAGGAGTCTACCTAAGTAGTGAGACCATTGAACTGTACTGATACCTGAAGTCCTATGCAGTTCATCCAGACTACCAGACTAACACCCTGATACCTAGTGTCCTAGGTCGAAGGTCTAGCCTAGAGAGTTATTCTGGTCTATGTGTTATCAGACTTCAAAGCTCTCTCGCCCAAAGGAACTGAGGCATATAACATCAGCCCCTGAGATTGGGAGGCGACTATGAAGCCTTTGGACTGGCCAGGCTGGGTGGAAATACTGGGGGTTGGCCTTTTTTGCCTTGGCAACAGAGCTTGGTGGCCACCATCTACTTGCCCAGTCCTTCAGCACCTTCTGTTTTGAGCTGAGGTCATCCACCTGAAAGATCACATGCTTGGGGACCCTCCATGGTTGGGTTCAGATATGGCCCATTTCCCCAGGTCCATCCTGGCCCTAACATCCAGGCTTCAAAGCTAGGTCAGTGTGTATCTTGTTTTACAGAGGACAGGTCTCTATTTGAAGGTGTCCTCTCTGTGAAGGACCACCCTGTCCAATTCCAGTTTTAAGAACAATTACCTATCAGCCCCTAAAAACCTGACTGAATAGGCAAGGACACAGCTCACCAGGTCACAACCTTCCAAATCATAGTGAGAATATTTTTGCATTTCTACTATGTATTCCTACATCTGCAACTAGACATATAAATCAACATATGCAAATGTTATTGAAATTGCTGTCCTCTTTTTGGGTCATGCCTCTCCTCTCTCTTTTTCAGTTTGGTTCCTGGACAATTGATAAGCGTTTGCCCTCCTTCAGGTTCAGCACGCTGCAAGCTCACCCTTCCCCGTGTGTATCCTTTACAAGGACTTTTGTGTTTGCACAACAGAGCATCTATTCCATGCTGTGGTCCAAGCGGAGCCCTTTCAAGTCTGCGTTTAGGCAGGCAGGATTGCTGTCACCGGGCCGCCGAGCTGCCTTGATCCAGAGCCAGGTTTCAAGTGCTGCCAAAGAATCTCCAGCTTTCACTCCAAAGCTGCCTGCAAACCCGAGATAGTCGGAGCGCTTCCCTGGGACTTCGCCAGCTTCTGGGCTGGGTGGAAATGAGCTGAGGAAAGAGGTGTTGTTTTGCATGGGTAAATACGTGTGTCAGGCATTCTTATTCCGTCTATGCTGACATCCTTGGCACAGCACTCACGGTGTAACATAAGCATGCCCTGCGCCATCTTTTGTAGGGTTCTCCAGCATTGGCAGGGGGATTCTGAGAATTCCAGGCCATCAGTACTGAATGACAAGATGGTGGCATCATCCCTCCGCTGGTGGGCCTTTAGTAGGCCTTGTCCCTGGCAGCTTGGCCTCCAGCAGGAGATGTGAAAATGGCTAAACACAAAGTGCTAGAGATTAAATTGATTCCCCCCCCCAACATTTTCCTTTGCAAATGTCATAGAATCATAGAATAGTAGAGTCAGAAGGGGCCTATAAGGCCATCTAGCCCAACCCCCTGCTCAATGCAGGAATCCACCTTAAAGCATACAATATTTTCTGATGTCAAATATTCTCCAGATGCTTTCAGGGCAGATGGGTAGGAAGAAAAATAATTTGTTTGAGAGCTCTCTGTCCTGGAGCCCTTTTTCTACTTTGTTGATTAAAAAGCAGTAAGATTTTGAGCTTCTGAGACACTTTTAAATAGGTAAGTCACCTTCAGCATTGGGAGTTACCACCCACCCATATTTCCAGAGGCACTGCATCTCTGAGGCTCTTTAAATCCAGCATTTCCATTCCACCAGTTTGGTCCACAGAGAGATGGAGCTCCAATTCCAAGATCCTATGTGATTAAAATGAAGGCTGGATGTCTTTATTTCCTTTTATTATATCTTCATTGTCATCTGAATGTGCAGAAGATATGGAAATGCTTCCTCTGCCCCTCCTGACATCTCAACGAAAATGTTGGTACAAAAGGGGGACCAAGGGAAAGTAACCCTGCCTGTATCTATGGCAACCGCAGCTGAGGAGGAGAAGTTTCAAACGCATGCCTACCACAAGTGCGGGGTTGTTCTGAAGCCTCCCAGTGGGTCAGGAGAATATGCTGAAATCCTCTATTTTCAGAGGATTTTAAAGGGCTTCCTGGGGGTCCCAGAGCTCTCTCCTTAACAAGTCAGAAACACAAGCTGAGAAGCAAAATGTTCTGGAAGAGGAAAGGGCTGCATCTCTCGGAATTCGCTGGCAAGGAGTCCCTGAAACACAGAGCTCCGAACTGCAGCCCTGCGCCCGGCAAGTTGGTATCCCTAGGCCTGGGATGGGCTTCAAGGGTTCCCCACTGCCCCTGAAATGGGTGAAAATAAAGTTTTCAAACCTCGCCAAAATGGCATCTGTAGCAGTTCTAGAGTGCAAATAGGAGTTAGAATCAGCTTCTTTGCACACCAATTTTATCATATATTTATTTATTATTGCATTTATATCCTGCCTTTTTTCCTCCGAGTTAACCCAATCCTCCTCCTCTACATTTTATCCTCACAACAACAACCCTGTGAGGTAGGTTGGGCTGAGAGTCCGTGACTGGCCCGAAGTCATCCAGTGGGTTTCCATGGCCGAGTGGGGACTGGAACCCAGATCTCCCGAGTCCCAGACCAATACTTTAGCCACTACACCACACTGGACCTTTTAGCACGCTGTAGCCAATGCAGAGCATGATATCCAAAGGATCAAAACTTACTTGTAAGGAGTGCAGCCCAGGGGAGGGGGCTTGAAGTCAAAATTGATCCCAAGAGCTCCCACATTGCCCTCTTCTGCCATTGGGGGGCTGCTGTTCACTGGAAAGGTCTCCCACAAAAATAGCACCATGGCCCAGAGTCTAGGGATGGAATTCAGTTTGCATTTTCATGGAAGCTTACCTCTTTTCACGCTCTGGAACCAACACAAAATTGGCACTTTCCCCAATTTTGCCATGGAGTATGTATGTGTTAAGGGAAAGCGCACACAAAAAGCCATGAAAAAAAATAATGTTCAACAATGCATCACGCTAAGAAAATTATGCAAAACTGCATACAAGGATAATACGTGCACAAAAATGCATACAAATTTTCATGCAAACTTTTCAAAACTCAAAGATTGGAAATGGTGTCAGAGTTTGGGACAAGCTGAGTTTGAGACTAAAAAAAAATGAGAGAATGGGATAACTGAAATTGGCGTCTCCGTCCATCACCACTTAAGACTTCCTTGTGCTGGGATTTGGATAATTCCAGAGAGGCAATTGCATGCCGCCACCTGCTACCAATGGTTCCTAGACCACACTGAAGCTGATTGGTGGGAGATTCAGAATAGGTAAATGGAAGAACTCCTTCACAGAACAAATAATTACACCATGGAATTCACTACCACCAGATGTAGTGATGGCCACCAATTTGGATGGCTTTAAAAGAGGGTTGGATAAAGTCCTGGAGGAGGAGGAGGAGGTTATCAATGGCTACTAGCCCTGATTATTGGTGGTTGGGATAAAAGTGTGAACAGAGAAGAGGGCATGAACACACCAGATAAATGTATTTGGACCACAAAAGGGATGAATTTGTTCCCTTTACCCTGAAATTCACATGACAAAAGCCTTGTCATAAATTTTGGCAATTTCACTATGTGATATAAATCACCATTTGATTCATCTACTTTCCCAGGAGATATTTAACATGGAAGAGACTGATTCTCTGGAAATGCCAACACTAGCATATAAATATATCTGTGGAAATCTCAGTGCTTCTGGATTCACATAGGATTGCTTACCAAATACATGTCACAGACTTATTTTGAGAGATCTGAGCTGAGCTAGCAAAATGTACTGGCAAATCATAGACTCATAGAGTAGTAGAGTTGGAAGAGGCCTATAAGGCCATCAAGTCCAACCCCCTGCTCAATGCAGGAATCCACCTTAAAGCATCCCTGACAGATGGTTGTCCAGCTGCCTCTTGAATGCCTCTAGTGCAGAAGAGCCCACCATCTCCCTAGGTCATTTGTTCCATTTTCATACTACTCTAATAGTCAGAAAGTTTTTCCTAATGTCCAGCTGGAATCTGGCTTCCTGCAACTTGAGCCCATTATTCTGAGTCTTGCACTCTGGGATGATTGAGAAGAGATCCTGGCCCTCCACTGCATGACAATCTTTCAAGTATTTGAAGAGTGCTATCATTAGGCTGACCATATGAAAAGGAGGACAGGGCTCCAGTAACTTTAACAGTTGTAGAGAAAAGGGAATTTCAGCCGGTGCCAATTGTATACAATTAGTTCCTGGTGAAATTCCCTCTTCATCACCACAGTTAAAGTTGCAGGGGTCCTGCCTTTTTTTGTATATGGTCACTTTAGTATAGTGCCTGCACCTTTAACTGTGGTGATGAGGAGGGAATTTCACTAGGAACTAATTGCATACAAATGGCACCGGCTGAAATTCCCTTTTCTCTACAACTGTTAAAGTTACAGGAGCCCTGTCCTCCTTTTCATATGGTCAGCCTAGCTATCATGTCACCCCTCAGTCTTCTCTCCTCCAGGCTAAACACATCCAGTTCTTTCAGTCTCTCCTCATAGGGCTTTTTTTCCAGACCCCTGATCATCCTTGTTGCCCTCCTCTGAACCCCATCCAGATTGTCTGCATCCTTCTTGAAGTGTAGTGCCCAGAACTGCACGCAATACTCAAGATGGGGCCTAACCAGTGCCGAATGGTGGGGAACCAGTACCTCATGCGATTTGGAAGCTAAGCCAAGTATCCCCCATCTTGTAACTGTGTATGTGGTTTCTTTTTCCTAGGTGTAGAACTTGGCATTTATCCCTATTAAATTTCAGTCTGTTGTTACCCTAGTTAGGCACTTAACATGAATTGGACTTGGTTTGCCTGTATTTGCTTTGTTTCAGCCAGATGAGGCTGATGGCTCTGATGGCAGTAAGGTGGTGAGTCCACTCCATCTTTCAATCAGAGCCAGTCAGAACTTTAAAAGGGCTCTCCAAGGTGTGGAAGCCTTTACATCTTTTTTTCTAACCTCCCGCCTGCAAACTAAACCTAGAGATGAGATGAGAGTTTCATTTCAGTTGGGTTTTAGTAAGAACGCAGCAAAATTCACAATGTTCTCCATATCTAGGACCAAAAGAAAGAGAAGAAGAACTTGAGATTCAGGAGGGGGGGGATCAAATGTTGGGGAAGCTGAAATTGACAGACAGGTGCATCATACAGTGCCCTACATGGCTCAGGTCCAGGTTATCTGAAAGACTGTATCTTCCCATATGAGCCTGCCTGTGCTCTGAGATCTTTTGGTGAGGCCCTTCTCTCAGTCCCACCAACATCCCAAGCATGCCTGATGGGTATGCTAGAGAGGGCCTTCTCGGTGGCTGCTCCAAGGCTTTGGAACGCCCTTCCTAAGGGAACCAGACTGGCTCCCTCTGTGCTAAACTTCCGGAGGCAGGCAAAAACTTTTTTATTCCAGCAGGCTTTTGGAAATACTCTGGACCTGTTTTAATGTATGGTTTTATCTTGTTTTTAAAAATTGTTATTATTTTTTTGATTTTTAAAAAATGTTTTTAATTTTAAAAAATAGAACTATTTCTTTAAATAGAACTATTGTAGGTTTAGTTCTATTTTAACTTTTGTAAACTTATTTTCATATGTTTTAATTGCCCATGTTTTAACTTTGTAAACCGCCTTGACTCCCAGCCCTGGGAAAAAGGTGGGATATAAATAAATATGATGATGATGATGATGATGATGATGATGATGATGATAATAATCCTCTCCATGGGACTATCTGTAGCAGAATTTGGTTGGTGTAGGTGGGTGAGAATTTACCACAATTTGCAAAGTTCTTCATATTGGGGAAAGAAAGAACTTGAGATAAGGGAGGGAATCAAATGTGATCACATTCAGCCGCTGGCTAGTGCTGGTGAAGGAGAAAAGCATATGGAAGACATATGACTCTCTCAATGCCAGCAAGTGTGGCAATTTGCTAGCTGGATCTGCCAGGCACAGTTGAGGGATGATCGAAGCAGAGGGAAATTCCCAGCCTTACTTGCAAGCACTGGGAGCTGGGAAAGATGACACAGTGTGGGGTTCCTCAGCCAGCATTTTAGAAGCACATGGAGTCAGCAGAGGTTGGGGCTGTCATGTTCTCTGGCTTCAATCCCTCCACCCTTGGATCTGAGGAAGACTCAGAGAGAAAGGAGATTCATCCAATAACACATCAGCTGCTACTCTGTAACCTTCCAAGCCTGAGGACACAGCTTTACCAGACTCCTTGGACTGAAAGGGCATCCCTTCAATGCAGTTCTCATCCCTGCTGTGCCATAGGAGCAAGCAGCCATAGAACTGGGTAGTTTAAGAAGCAGACAGTTCCTCAGAGGGAGGTGGGGAACCCGCTTCATAAAGTTTCAGAAGGCCTCTACTCATTGCTGAGACAACTGCTCTTCTTGCATGAGTTTCAGCCAATACCTACCATAGATATCTTTCCAATGTCCTGAAAGTTCAGCTTTGCCTATTGGAAGAGACCTTGCCTCATTGGCTTACCAAAAGTGATCTGCTGCAACCCAGTCTCCCCTGATCTAGGACAGGAAACAGGGCACCTCTGCTTCCACCCCCAAACCTCCCAGCACTTACATATAAGGGTGGGAATTCCCCTCTCAGCTTGAAAAGTCCACAGTAGCACCTGGGAGATATAGCTATCATATCGCCACACCGACCACTACTGCATTTTTCCTCCATTTTACCACTTGGTCTTTGATGAGGTCAGTCTAGGGGTAACTCAGGTAGAATTCACTCAATGGAACGGTAGCATAATAACTTTTTTTTATTAGAGCCCACTAAAATGTCACTAAGTTGTGAACAAGCTTTTGCGTTCCCGAGAACCCATTGCTAAGCTAACTGTTCAGTAAAAATAAAGGAAGGGAGGGAGAGAAAAAGATGTTTTAAAGCATTATGGAAAAGCTGCAACATTTGCAATTTTCTTTGAACGTACAGGTGGCATTAGGCAAAGCTGATTATGTTAGTTCCTGCAAGGTGCAAAACAGATTTCATGTGCCACTGAGGGCTATTGGGATACAGAAGAAAAGCCCATTCTCCATTTTGAATATATAAGTGACCAGTCTGCCTCTGACACTAATTGGAACACAGGAGTCCCTTGCACATAGGGATATGGAAGGGGAAAAAACTTCTGCCCACATTTAAATGTAAACCCACCTAATTCACACTTCCCAAACCAATACTCAAACCAAAAGACACTTATCTTACATTATGGATAAAATTATTAGGGGTGTGCATCGGATCGGATCCGATCCACGATCCGAATCCGATCCGCCCCAAAATTGGGAAAATCCGATCCGATCCGATCCGATCAACCTCCGATCCGATCCGATCCGATCCGACGAGGTCCGATCCGGATCGGACGCCATTTTGAATGCTTTTTCCCATAGCCAAGTATTGTTTTATAAAAACGCCTATAACTTTTTCATTTTTAAAGATAGAAGGATGAAACTTGGGCACATTATACACTGGTTAGGGACAGTTATCTGTGAGAAATTTCAGAAAGATTGGTGCATGCGTTTTGTGGCAATTAATTTTTTAATAAATACCCAGGAATGCCTATAACTTTGTCATTTTTAAAGTTACACACATGAAACTTTGCCACATTGTAGGTGGTACCTTGGGACCTATGTGTGTGAAATTTCAGAAATGTAGGTGCTTGTCTTGTGTGGCAATTCATTTTTAGAAAAATGGGTAGTAGCGGGGTAAATACATTTATGCCTCCCATTTTTTTATTTTTGAAGATACAAACAGGAAACTTGGGCACATTACAGGTACCCCTTGCCTTGATATGTGTGTGAAATTTGAGAAACATAGGTGCTTGCCTTGTGTGGCAATTAATTTTTTAATAAATACCCAGGAATGCCTATAACTTTGTCATTTGTAAAGTTACACACATGAAACTTTGCCACATTGTAGGTGGTACCTTGGGACCTATGTGTGTGAAATTTCAGAAATGTAGGTGCTTGTATTGTGTGGCAATTAATTTTTGAAACAATGAGGGATTCATTGGACATCACTTGCCCATAGGGATTCATTGGACAGTACTTTTCCATAGGGAATCATTGGACAGTACTTGCCCATAGGAAATCATTGGAAAGCACTTGCCCATAGGAAATCATTGGAAAGCACTTTCCCATTGAGAAATACAGTTATGCCTCCCACTTTTTTATTTTTGAAGATACAAACAGGAAACTTGGGCACATTATAGACTGGTTAGGGATAGTTATCTGTGAGAAATTTCAGAAAGATTGGTGCATGCGTTTTGTGGCAATTAATTTTTTAATAAATACCCAGGAATGCCTATAACTTTGTCATTTTTAAAGTTGCATACATGAAACTTTGCCACATTGTAGGTGGTACCTTGGGACCTATGTGTGTAAAATTTCGAAAACGTAGGTGCTTGCCTTGTATGGCAATTAATTTTAGAAAAATGGGTAGTAGTGGGGTAAATACATTTACGCCTCCCATTTTTTTATTTTTAAAGATACAAACAGGAAACATGGGCACATTACAGGGAACACTTCACTTGATATGTGTGTAAAATTTCAGAATGATAGGTCCAGGCATGTGGTGGCTACGAATTTTTTAGATTAAAAGTTATAAACGTTTTTCCACAGAGGCTGGGGCTGTCAATTGCACCCTCCCGCCTCCCGGGAAGAAGAAGGAAACACTTTCTCTCATCTCTTTGATCGTTGCACGCTTGGCTGCAACTGAGCTAGTATCCATTACAAAAGGAGAAACAAAGTAGCACTTGGCTCGTGTCTGCTTTGATACTTTCACTCAAGCAGAACGGCTGAGCCTAGGATCACTCTCTCTCTCGCTAGGATCGTTACAGGAGAAATTTTCTACAGTCTTCAAAGTGGTGTGTGCAGACACCTTGCCACCACATGCCTGGACCTATCATTCTGAAATTTTACACACATATCAAGTGAAGTGTTCCCTGTAATGTGCCCAAGTTTCCTGTTTGTATCTTCAAAAATAAAAAATGGGAGGCGTAAATGTATTTACCCCACTACTACCCATTTTTCTAAAAATTAATTGCCACACAAGACAAGCACCTACGTTTCTGAAATTTCACACACATAGATCCCAAGGTACCACCTACAACGTGGCAAAGTTTCATGTGTGTAACTTTAAAAATGACAAAGTTATAGGCATTCCTGGGTATTTATTAAAAAATTAATTGCCACAAAACGCATGCACCACTCTTTCTGAAATTTCTCACAGATAGCTATCCCTAACCAGTCTACAATGTGCCCAAGTTTCCTGTTTGTATCTTCAAAAATAAAAAAGTGGGAGGCATAACTGTATTTCTCAATGGGAAAGTGCTTTCCAATGATTTCCTATGGGCAAGTACTGTCCAATGATTCCCTATGGGAAAGTACTGTCCAATGAATCCCTATGGGCAAGTGCTGTCCAATGAATCCCTCATTGTTTCAAAAATTAATTGCCACACAATACAAGCACCTACGTTTCTGAAATTTCACACACATAGGTCCCAAGGTACCGCCTACAATGTGGCAAAGTTTCATGTGTGTAACTTTACAAATGACAAAGTTATAGGCATTCCTGGGTATTTATTAAAAAATTAATTGCCACACAAGGCAAGCACCTATGTTTCTGAAATTTCACACACATAGGTCCCAAGGTACCACCTACAATGTGGCAAAGTTTCATGTGTGTAACTTTAAAAATGACAAAGTTATAGGTGTTTCTTTCCTCATTGTTTCAAAAATTAATTGCCACACAAGGAAAGCTCCAATGTTTCTGAAATGTCACACACATATCAAGGCAAGTGGTACCTGTAATGTGCCCAAGTTTCCTGTTTGTATCTTCAAAAATAAAAAATGGGAGGCGTAAATGTATTTACCCCACTACTACCCATTTTTCTAAAAATTAATTGCCACAAAAGACAAGCACCTACGTTTCTGAAATTTCACACACATAGATCCCAAGGTACCACCTACAACGTGGCAAAGTTTCATGTGTGTAACTTTAAAAATGACAAAGTTATAGGCATTCCTGTGTATTTATTAAAAAATTAATTGCCACAAAACGCATACACCAATCTTTCTGAAATTTCTCACAGATAACTGTCCCTAACCAGTGTATAATGTGCCCAAGTTTCATCCTTCTATCTTTAAAAATGAAAAAGTTATAGGCATTTTTGTAAAACAATACTTGGCTATGGGAAAAAGCATTCAAAATGGCGTCTGATCCGGATCGGACATCCGGTCCGATCCGATCCGACCATCCTCCGATCCGATCCAATCCGATCCGACCCCCCAGGTCCGATTCCGATCCGCTATCCGATCCGATCCGGGGGGTCAGTGCACATCCCTAAAAATTATATCTCTACTTACAAAGACATCTAAGTCCACTATATTGAATATAACTAGGTTTGCAGTGAAAGCAGCTCAGCTTAGAACTGCTTTAGAAGACAATGGTCATGTTTAGGATATGTGCCATTCACAATCATATATCCTGATATTCTACCTATACTGTATTTAAAATATTTTACTGTGATTGAACTCTTATACTTTTCTGCTATGTATTGTATTTTTTATTTTTATGATTTTGGCTAAAACCTATTTTAGTTTGCCTAATAAAATTTTGATTGATCTTACATTATCCACAATTCTCTGAATTTCTCAATATAATTCTCCATTTTTTTGAGGGGGAAACAGTACATTGCCAGAGAAAGCATACAAATGCATCAAATGGGGGGAAATTGCTTGCCAAGTTGTGTATATTAGGAGAAATGCATACAAAAATACATAAATTCAGTGTCTATTTTTTTTTAAAAAAAAAAAACACCCTCAATTGATGCTGAACAGGATAAAGTGAACCTAAGGTTGGAAAAATGAAAAATGGAGAGAGGCCAAATTTTACAGGTCATCCACCCCTAATTGAAAGGCAGAGAGCAGAAATGAATAGAATTACCATAGCTGTTATATTAACAAAACATGTAAATAATTGTAGGTGCAGATGTGCAGATTGTGGAAAATCTGTTGCATCTGTGTTTTACAGATTATCAGGCTCCTTTCAGTCTGTTGTCTGCGCACCTGCAGAATCAGATTTCTCATTTTATTTTAGTTTCCAAATTTGTACCCATGCAATTTTGTGCAACTTCCACCAAAATGCACGAATTACCCTAAAATGTGCATTTCCACGCTTTAACCTATGGGGGAAATGTGCATTTTGGCCATTTTTTTATTTTGCATATTCTTCTACAACGAAATTTGTTCAAATTTCCTGAACATTAGAAAAATGTCCCCCAAGTCCACTGAATCCACCCAGCAAGGGGAGAGCAGTTCCGCTGCGGAATCTGCAGGTCAGATTCATACAATTCTGAACTCATTTGGTTCAGTTGTGGATTTCTCTGAAATCCCTAATTCTAGGTGATACAGTAGGTAAAGAGTCCATAGAAGCCAAAATGGGTAGAACACAGTATGTAAATGACTCATTATAGCAATGACTCCAAAAAGAGAAGATAGAGCTGGAAAAAGTGCAGAAAAGGACAATTAAAATGATCCAGGGATTGGAGCATCTCTCCTATAAGGGAAGGTTACAGCAGCTGGGATTGTTCAGCTTGGAAAAAAGGAGTCTAAGGGGAGACCTAATAGAGGTGTACAAAATGATGCCTGGTGTGGAGAATGTGGAGAGGGAGACATTTTTCTCCTTCTCTCAAGAAATTAGAACTCAGAGGAGTCATCCCATGAAGCTGATTGGTGGGAGATCCAGGACAGATCAAAGGTAGGACTTCTTCACACAGCACATAATTAAAATATGGAATTCACTACCACAAGACGTGGTGATGGCCACCAATTTGGATGGCTTTAAAAGGGGGTTAGATAAATTCCTGGAGAAGGCAATCAATGGGCTACTAGCCCTGATGGTTATGTGCTACCTCCAGCAGTAAACCTGTGTGCACCAGTTGCTGGGGAACATGGGTGGGAGGGTTCTGTTGCACCATGTCCTGCTTTGTTGGTCCCTGGTCAACAGCTGTTTGGCCCCTGTGTGAACCGGGTGCTGGACTAGATGGACCCTTGGTCTGATCCAGCAGGGCTCTTCTCATGTTCTTATGTTCATTATCTCATGCCTTCATAGCATACCATTTCTTTGAATTGGGTCCTTTGTACTCTGTGCGCCATCACCATTCTGTATAGCTCTGTGATGTGCAGAATGAATGAATGAATGAATGGAATCCTGGGTACCAGCCGAGCCCACCCCCTCCTCTCGCCTTCCCTTCCTGCATTGCTGAATAATTGCCTGAGCCAGTTCTTCCGTGCAAAGTCACAAAGCTCTACAAGAGGTCTTTGTTTATCACAGCAATATAGAAACCAGGCCAAGCCTGGCTTTGAATTAAGCTAATGTGAGTCATTTGAAGTCAAAGCACTTGTCTGGCCAGTGGTTTTGAACACAGAAACGTTGGACTCAGCAATTCAGCACAGGAGCAAGGCAGATGGCAGAGGGAAATGGACTTATTATTACAGCACATGAGGGACTACACAAGTGGAGAAGCTGAATCCAGACAAAAGCAAAGTTAACGGTGGATGACAGATATCACATCTTCAGCTTCAGATATCACTCCAACTATGAAGTCACCTAAGGGCCTTTAAGGCAGAAATACATACTTCATGGCTACCGCCTTGATTTTCTTGCAGACATTATTTCCAAGTTCCCATGAGTTCAAGGGGGACTTACTCCAGGTAAATGCAAATCCTACTATTTAACATTCTGAGATTTTGATGATCGATTTCAACTTCACTAACCTATTAAGAACACAAGAAGTGTCATGCTGGATCAGACTGAGGGTTTGTGTAATCCAGCACCCTATGCACACAGTGGCCAATCCACTGTTGACAAGGGACCAACAAGACAGGACATGGTGCAATAGCACCCTCCCACCCATGTTCCCCAGTAACTGGTGCACACAGGCTTACTACCTCGGATACTGGAGGTAGCACATGACCATCAGGGCTAGTAGCCATTGAAACCCTTCTCTTCTTCCAGTAATTATTCCAACTCCCTTTTAAAGCCATCCAAATGACTACATCTAGTGGCAGTGAGTTCCATGAAAGGAGATCATTTGGATTGGGGCTCAGTGTGGCTTTCTTCCTCCACACTGTAGCTATGATCCAAACTGGGTGCCTTTGTGGTTGGTATTTACCTGGGAGTAAGTCCCCCTTGTTAAAATTAATAATAGGGTAGGGGCTCCAGAGGGCGAACCCTCACATCACCTGTTGTTTGAGTCTAAAATGCTCACCTGAAGCATGGAGAAGGGGAAAAAGTGATGGATGATCCAGGGTTTCCATCTTCCACAATCACAACTGGAGAAGACTTTTTTTAAACCATGGTTTAAATGTTACATCTGTCTTCTTCTGCTGTTGAGAGACTAGTCAAGTTCTTCAATAATGCTAATTTTGTTTAAATCCCCAATGTTTGTTCATGAAGGTAAGATGAGAAAGCGATCCAATAACAGACTGCAAAGGGAGATCTGAGCAGAAAGCTCACTGCAGAGAAGATACTCTGAGCTTTCACACCTTCACTGCCATGGTTTTGCAGAACTTGGGTAAGAAAGCAGTGGAGAACAGCACTCCCATTTCTGCTACAGAGATAGCACTTGACAGTTTTAATCACAACCACTTGAAAACAGGGACCTCCAGGGGGTGGGGAAATGAGAAAACAATGTAATAAAAACACAAGATGCATATACACACACCAGGAAAGGGGATTTTTAAAAAAACAAACCAGAAAAAGAAAGAAATGTGTGTACAGACGCCAAAGGGATTTTTCCCCCCTCTTAAATATGCAATATGCTCTATAAGCTTCAAATGAAGCTTTTCGGCAGTTTGAATTCTCTGCTCCCATCTGCGTTCCTCCCATTAACTCTACTTCAGATACCTCCCAGAGAGATTCATCTCCAGATCCCCTGATCCAGAGTCACAAAACAGACTGGCTCTGGAGTGCTCAAAGCCATGCTGGAATTGGATGGGTAGCCCAGGTTGCCAGGTACATGGGTGATTTTTGTAACAATCTTCACTTAATAAATGTATGTATGGCCTAACACTCAAAAAGAGACAAGCGTGAAATGCATTATAAAATAAACAGCCCTAAAAACAGCAGGGATAAAAGGGAACGTAATATCTTGACAGAAATACAGACTTAAATGCCTGGCTAAATAAAACCGGTTCTACCTCGGTGCTAGGTGTACAGTTGTTGGTGTTACTGCAGACAGGTTAAGCAAAACTGGCATAAGAACATCAGAACATAAGTCCAGCAATCTGTTCACACAGTTGCCAACCAGCCGTCAACCAGGAACCAACAGAGCAGAACATGGTGCAACAGCACCCTCCCACCCATGTTCCCCAGCAAATGGTGCACACAGGCTCACTGCCTCAAATACTGGAGGTAGCAATAAAATCCTGGGGAGAAAGATACCTCTTGATCCTAAGATGTATTGATTTTATTTTTTAAAAATTAGTAAAATAGAAAAGTATAAGGAAATATCCTTTATCACATGCTTGTCACTAGGGATGTGCACTGGATCGGATGCGATCCATGATCCGAATCCGATCCAGGAGAAAATCAGATAAAATTAGCCGATTTATCCGATTTCTGATTTCACCGCTGGATTGGCTGATCCAATCCGATCCGATCTGGAAAGGTTCTGATCCAGATCGGATGGATCGGCGGATTGGTGGGCGCCCGCTGGTGCCTGCCGTCACTTCCATTGGTGGGCGCCAACGGGCGCCCGCCGATGGAAGCGGACAACGGGGGCAGGGGGCAGACGACGGGAGCAGACAGCCAGGAAAGGTAGGCAGGGGGCAGGGGTGAGGGGGCGCGCGGCGTGCTTACCTTTCCTGGCCATCCGCTCCCGTCCGCCGCTGGCCGCTACTGCGAGCAGGCTTCACGGCCTGCTCCTAGGTAGCGCGCCAGGTGATGACATCACCTGGCGCGCTACTCAGGAGCTGGCCACGAAGCCTGCTTGCAGTAGCGGCCAGTGGCAGACGGAAGCGGACGTCCCCCGAAGGTAAGCAGGGGGAGGGGGGAGAGAGCCCTGTGCGTGAACCGCTTACCTTCGGGGGACGTCTGCTCCCGTCCGCCGCTGGCCACTACTGTGAGCGGGCTTCGTGGCCTGCTCCTAGGTAGCGCGCCAGCGGATGGAAGTGGACAGCCCCGGGGGGGTAAGGAGTGCAAGGGCGGGGGCTTACCTGCCGGGGCCGTCCACAGCAGACAGCCCGGGGAGGAGGGAGTTAGGCCCCCCCTCACCCACCCACCACCATTTTTTCCTCATAGACTTGCATTGGGGGAAAGCTTTCTTTCCCCCAATGCAAGTCTATGGGGGGAGGGGGGAATGGCGGCCGATCCAAAAATCGGAAGTTCTGATTTTTGGATTGGGATTGGACCCGATCCGGTCCAGGGGGCCTCCGATTTTGTCCGATCTGATCTGGGACAAAATTGGAGGTCCCAATCCGGGTCCTCATCTGATCCGGGGTGTCCATGCACACCCCTACTTGTCATTGCTAGAGGCTATGCAAAGCACTGCAAAGTCAATGAAATCCCAAGAATTAGAGAATGGTATATCTAAATATGGGATTTTGCATTTCAAAATAAATTAACTTGGGGTACAATCCTATGCATGTTTAGACAGGGAAAAAAATCCTACAACTTTTCCAGTGAGCAATGGATTGCACCCTTAGATCATTATAGCTAATCAGAAAGGGAGGCTTTGTTCTACATTTGAGCTACAATGGAAGTTGTATTCTGGGGCAGTCAACAAGTCATAATGATAAGTACCTCATTTTTTATTGATTGGTGACTACTGCCCTTGCTAGGAATGGGGGAGAAATTCATTGGGTTTGCATTCTAATGTGAGAATATCCAAATTCACAGCACATATGAACATGAGAAGAGCCCTGCTGGACCAGACCAAGGGTCCATCTAGTCCAGCACTCTGTTCACACAGTGGCCAACCAGCTGTCGACCAGGAACCCACAAGCAGAACCATGTGCAATAGCACCATCCCACCCATGTTCCCCAGCAACTGGTGTATAAAGGATTACTGCCTCTGATACTGCTCCCATGATTACATGCAGGAGAGAATGCATCTCACCAATGAAATCCATACACTTCTGAAGCTTGTGTTGAGTTTTGGGAAGGGCAGGATGCTTATTTAAGGGGGGAACACCAGACATTTGAAAGATGTGCACAAAGAACCTATACATTTCAGTAATGCTCATTCAAATGCTTTCCTCAATGGAAATATATGCATTAAAATTAGGGATGGGCAAGATTTTCCAAGCATCGGCTCCCCACACAGCTCACAGCTAATCAGCGCTCATGTTTGCCATTTGTTTGGAACGAATGGGGAAATTGCACCAAATCAACAACGATTGAATAGGAAAGTTCTGCAAAAATCCTGAAATGTGCACAAATTTCCAAAATTTGCACAAATTTCCAAAATTTGCACAAATTGGCTAATTTGCATACATTTCTCCCATAGGCTAAAGCAGGGCTGATGAAGAAATGTTTGAAAATTAGGGAACATGCACAAATCAAAGTGGGAACACTGTGGAAATCAAACGTGAGCACCTGTGCAGGAATTGGCAAACATTTTTGGCAGACATGTGCTTCCACTCAGATTCAGGGTTGCAAAGACAGCAGGCTTGGATGTTTGGGGAGCAGAAATTTGTGCACCTACCTAATGAAAATGCACATATTCTAAAAATGGTGCACAGAAAAACGTACTGATTTCCATGTGTGTGGTGTGATGGGAAGAAGGCTCACAATCAAATGGGGAAATAGGAGACTTTATGAGATACTTTATGAGTATTCACCTCTACGCTTTCTTTCTTCTCCTCCTTCCTTCTCTCTGTTTTCCTCTGTGCCTCCTATATCTGGCAAGCAGGGGAGAGAAGGAACTGTCTCTTTCCTCCTCCTCCTCAACTTCCTCCTTGTTCTTCCTTCCCTGGCATCTGGAAAGCTGGGAAATGTAGTTTCCAAGACACTGAAAAATTTACATTTCCTAGCATCCAAGGTGTTGCAGGTGGGACAAAGGGATGGAAAGAGAGAGAGAGAGAGAGAGAGAGAGGGAGGGAGGGAGGGAGGGAGAACAGAACAGAACAATGGAGACTACCATATGCATTGGTTCCATTTTGAAAATCAGACTGTGCAACTGAGAACTTCAAAATCCAGGGAGAAACTTGGATGGGGAAAATATTTGAAGCATCCCGAATTCCATATACACAAGTCAGGGAGTTGGGACTGGCTGCATTTCTCTGTGGAGTGCCCATTGGGTGGCAAGCCCAGGTGTGTCCCTATAGGATGTGCAAGAAGGGCTGTGTTCAAAACGGATCCTTTGCAAAAAGCCAAAGGTTGTTCCCATCGGCTCCTTTGGCTGTGAACTCCACAGGTACATAGAAGGCTGCCTTATACTGAGTCAGACCATTGGTCCACCTAGACCAGTATTGTCGGCACAGTCTGGCAGCAGCAGCTCTCCAGGGTTTCAGGTGGGATTCTTTTCCTCACCCTACCTGGAGAAGCTGGGGATTGAACCTGGGACCTTCTGCATGCAAAGCAGATATTCTATCACACTGAGCTATGGCCCCTCCCCTCCACAGAGAGCTGCAGGGGGGATCCTTCATTTTGTTTATACCCTGGATGCCTGTCACTCACAGCCCTGAAGTATTTGCTTTTTTGCTTGTAATTTCCACAGAGACTTTTTCCCACTCTTCCCTGCCTCCATGCCATCTGCAATGTTTTTAATTCTCTTCCATGCACTCCCTCAGTGGCCTTTTTCCTTTCCTTTTCTTTTCCTGAACCAGTCGTTTCACTGGATCTGGATGAGAGGAGAAATGGCTGCGTGATCTCTCGTCTCTCTCTGAATCCTGAACCACCAAGAAGTCGGGGAAAGTATGCCCCGTGGTATCAAGGCAATCAACACCATGTTTCTCTTCCATCTACCACACCAAGCATTATTCAAATCTATCACTTTGAACTTTTCAGCCACCTCTTTTGCTAACTCCCCTCTAGCCTTTGTGAGCTGAAGCAATCAGAATCCCATGCAAGAT
The DNA here is from genome assembly GCA_029215795.1 of Anniella stebbinsi. Taxonomy (NCBI): domain Eukaryota; kingdom Metazoa; phylum Chordata; class Lepidosauria; order Squamata; family Anniellidae; genus Anniella; species Anniella stebbinsi. Next base: position 407,292,456 of record JARDYH010000001.1, on the reverse strand, counting down.
TCGAAACATGGCCTTATGTAATGGCATTAAGGTATCTGATGTCTTTCTTTGCTTCATTACCCTTGCAAAGTCTTTAATTCCTTCCATGTGGTCCTTGGAAATAAAGAGGATTGAGAGGCCTTGCAATCAATCCAAGCTATCACAACATAAATCATATAGGTTTTGCACAGCAGAACATCCCAACGGGTTCTGGTCCATGGAGAGTAACATCTGGAAGGAACGCAATTGGGCATATGAGATGATCTTTAGCTCTTTCTTCCAACCTCAGAAATCTCTGAATACATGAAATAAACCCCTGAGTTAAAGCTAAAGCAAGGACACTTGATAGAAATGGGGAATGGGTTGGGGGAGGAGGAATCATTCATGATGAAGCCATAATATCCATAATCTGACTAGCCCAGCTTTCGGGTGCTGAGCTTCTTAATAACCTCTATTTGTGCTGCAAACTTCCCACATCTCATGAAAAATTCAGGAAGCTGCAAGAGCAAACGCAAGTCTTAAAAGTATGTTCTTTTTTAAATAGAAAAAACCCCCAAAATTTACAAACCCGCTTTTGAAAAAACTAAATTATGTAGCACTTTAGAAGATTAAAATGACTACTAAGACTGAGGACATGCATACACACGCCCTCCTCTGCTCTGGATATGCATCTCCAGGGACATGCTCGTCAGGCACACAGAATGTAAGTTGCGAATACTTGTAAATGAACACAAACTGCCATAAAGAGACAGAGTTTGTTCCCAGCAGTTGGAGAACATACCAAAACTAGGGTGACCAACTGTCAGGATTTCCCCGGATTTGTCCTGGTTTTTGTTCTCTTCTGGGTGTCAGGGGGGATTTTCTGTAATTTTCTATAATGTCCTGGAAAGACACGCTTTCCCTTTGAAGGCTGCATTAGCATGGTGGGAGGGAATGACACACCTTCTGGAGGTGGGTCATTTCCCTCACACTGCTCCAATCAGGGCCTGAAAGGGGAAAGCGTGTCATTCCCAGACATTATAGAAAAGGCCCTGATTGGAGCAGTGGAGGGTGGGAATGACACACTTTCCCCTCCTCCACCCCATTTGGGGCCTTTAAGGTGGTGGAGGTGAATGACATGCATCCCAGAGGCCCCTGAAAGCTGCTTTCCCACCCCCACCCCACTGGGTGTCCTCTTTTTTAGTTTCCCAAATGTGGTCACCCTACCAAAACAGAACTAAAAACATCCTCTGTTGTCATTATTACAGCTTTACAGTACAAAGTTTATGCATAACTGTTTCAAAATAATCCCCACTCTATTCAGAGGGGTTTACTTCTAGGAAAGTGTGCATAGGGTTGCAGCCTTGGAGACTATTTCACCAGTTTGTAATTCGAGGACAACAAAGTTAGAGACGTATGAGAAATCCGTCTTAGTTTATTTATTTATTTATCAGGATTTCATTTTACCCAGTTTGCAGCTTAGGGACCAAACACAGATTCGGAATTCAAAACCCATGCATTTCACAGCTCGCAATATGATTTGTGGATTCCGCAAAATGTGTTTGACAGCATCCGTACATTGAAAGAATTGCATGAAAAAAATGCATATTTTTTATCAAAGCACACAAATGTGCTTTAATCAATGCAGGAAGAATGTGTACATTTCAAAGCTGTACACAACTGATGTGTACCTTTGGAAAAATGCACACGCATTTTCATTCAAAAATGAAAAAGAAAGTTCACAGACTGATATGCACTCAAGTGATTTGATTTGCATGGCTTTTGACAAAGTGCTCCATGACATTCTGATTAACAAACTAGTTAAAAGTGGGCTAGATGGAACAACTATTAGGTGGATCCTCAGTTGGCTACAGAATTGGACTCAAAGAGTGCTTATCAATAGTACCTTTTCACACTGGGGGGAGGTAACGAGCGGGGTACTGCAGGGCTCAGTCCTGGGCCCAGTGCTGTTCAACATTTTCATTAATGATTTGGACAAGGAGGTGCAGGGAATGCTTATCAAATTTGCAGACGACACAAAATTGGGTGGGATTGCTAATACCCTCAAAGACAGAAACTAGGGATGTGCACGGTCCAAAAAATTAGATCAGAATCAGAATCGGAATTGTTGTTGCAGATCAGACTGGATCGGAGGTATTTTGGATTGAATCCGATTCCGATCTGAAAATCGGATATCCGATTTTCGGATCAGATGCCTTTTAGTCCCTTCAGACTTAATTTTGGAGGGGGAAAGGCCTGTATCTTTGGTATTTTTTAAGACAGAATCATGAAATTTTGTACAAGTGCAGATGGTATGTTGCCAGTCATGTGCCCAGAATTGCAGACACAGGGGTGCAGGCATAAGTAAGCCTTCAAAAGTCACTTTTTCACCAGTCATCTGTTCCTTTTTCAATTTACTCCTGTGTCTCAGGGGCACGTTTAAAATTGTTTTTTGGCAGGTAAGAACATAGACCATGTCCCCAGTTGGGGAGCGCACTGAAGGGCTGTACGTACATAGCTCTACCCCCTTTTGCAGACACAGGGGCACGGTTTAACTGAAATGGAATTGTGAAAAATGGGTTTGCCCATTGCATGCAAACTGCAAAGTGCATTCATTAAATCCCATCCCCAGAAACTGAACTCAAACTTGGGGAGCGTACAGAAAAGCTGAACGTTGCTCTGCCCCTTTTTCACAGACACAGGGGCATGTTGCTTACTGAAATGGAACTGTTCAAAATGGCTTGTGCTGGTAAGTAAGACCATTGCAAAGTGCTCTCTCATTAGATCCTGTCCCCACAAACACCACACTAATGTGAGGAGTGCACAGAAGGGGTGTACATTCACCCCCATTTCACAGACACAGGGGCATGGTTTAACTTGAATGACAGGATGGAAGGTCAATAGTTCTCTGTTGTTTCCCAACAACCAGGATCCAGAAACATCCTGCTTCTGGTATTAGAGTTAGTGCCAGCTTTACGATTTTAGGGCCCTTTGGGGTTGCTCCCCTTCCTCAGTGAGTCTACCATCTCACTGCCATTGTTACCAGGTCCTTCATCCTCTTTCTCATCATGGCTCCCACCTGCATGCTTGACAGACAGAAATCCAGGGAGCAAGGAGGCCGTGGCATCTCCAGCTCCTCCTTCCCACCATCACCATCATCTGGGCCAGAGCAAGAGGCAGATGAAGAGGAGGAGCAACTCAAGGAGACTCTCCTCAGCGGGCCCCTACTGGGTGTAGGCCCTCGACAAGAACCCATACATGCCTAACATTGGTGCCAGGTCTGAAGATCTGAAATGGGCTCTCAGCTATCCTTGCTGATCACTGCCATATACTCGATGACAATAGTAGTTGGTGTCTCACACTCACTTTCTATGCTACCACATCCCCCCCCCTCTCTCTCTCTCTCTCCCACCCACCCCATCACTTTCTCTCTCTTGGTGCTATCCCATCTCTCTCTATCTCCCTCTCTTGCTCTCACACTCTCTTTCTCTCTGCCACCCCATCTGCCTCTCTTTCTGTCTCTTTGTGCTACCGTGTGTGTGTCCATGTCTCTCTCTCTCTCTCTGCCACCCCACTTGTGTGAGTGAGGGTCATCCCACTTGAAATCAGTCCATGGGGTTCAGGTTGCCCCACCCTAAACTGGAGGATCATAGAATGGGAACAAACTCCACGGGGACAGTCCAAAAGTCAGAACCAAGCAGCAGAACACTGGTGGCTTCCTAATGCACAGTTTCCAGTTTGGAAAGCAGACCAGGTAATAAAGAACTCTGAAATCCCAGGAGAGAATCCAGGGAGAATGGAGAGTTTGAGGAGCATCGCTCTTTCACTATTAGTGAACTAAAGCTGCTGCAGTCACTGAGCCCTTTAAGGACATGATCACATGCACTCCCTTTGATACCCTTTTTCACTCCGAGAGAAGGACGACGACCAGGCAGCCGTGGGCGTGGAATCCTCCCTGCTGCCAGGAAAGGCTGTTCGTTAAACTCTTGCCACCCTGAGCTCTCCATGTACTTGGACAGGATTCAATTGTGCTCTGTGCCAGCCAACCTGGCCTCTTCTAATAAGTAATTAGAACATAATTAACACTTCTGACTTACAATGGGGAGCATCTGGCCCCAGTGACTTATTAGGAGCATCGTATTCTGAAGGAACAAGGTTCGTGGGGTGGAGCATAACACCCTTTTTGACACGCTCCCAGAAAGAGAAAACTCAGGGCTGGAATTTCACTGCACAGCATTAGCAGAGATGTACATTTTATGCTGCAATTATGCAGGAGACAAGGGGGATACAGAAAAAGGAGCACTGGGTGGGAAATTCAATTTCCAAAGAATCTCTAGGTGTTGTTACTTTTAAAAAGCCAGATAGGAGTCTTTTTTTTGGCTCTGATTTTGGGGAAGTTATTTTGAGCCACATTCTGTGGGGGGAGGGGGTTTACAGGAGAAATTAATGGGGATGAAAAAAATCCACCCCAAAATAATTGGGCTATTACCAATTTAGAGTAGAAAGCATGTCTACTCAGAGGTAAGCAGGATTGAATCACTCAGCAGTACTTTCAAATAGCATCCCAAATATCAAGTCTCTGCATATGTACTCAGAAGTAAGCATAAGGGAATTTCAGCCAGTGTCATTTGTATACAATTAGTTCCGGTTGAACTTCCCTCTTCATCACAACAGTTAAAGTTGCAGGCACTATACTAGAGTGACCATATACAAAAGAAGGCAGGGCCCCTGCAACTTTAACTGTTGTGATGAAGAGGGAATTTCACCAGGAACCAATTGCATACAAATGACACTGATTGAAATTCCCTTTTCTCTACAACTGTTAAAGTTACATGAGCCCTGTCCTTTTTTTCAGATGGTCAGCCTACTAGTGTGGGAGAGCCCACGACCTCCCTCGGTCATTGGTTCCATTGTCATACTGCTCTAACAGTCAGGAAGTTTTTCCTGATGTCCAGCCAGAATCTGGCTTCCTGTCACTTGAGCCCATTATTCCGCACCCTGCACTCTGGGATGATCGAGAAGAGATTCTGGCCCTCCTCTGTGTGAGAACCCTTCAAGTCTTTAAAGAGTGCGATCAGGTCTACCCTCAATCTTCTCTTCTCCAGGCTAAACATGCCCAGTTCTTTCAGGATGCATGAAATACTCACAATCACTCAGCAACACTTTCAAATAGCATCCCAAACACCAGCCCCTGCATGTCTGCTCAAAAGTAAGCATGGGCCTCATGACTACACATGAGTAAACAGGAAAACCATTTGCAAGGTTGAGAAGGAAGGAAGCAGAACAAAATCACTCAGTAGCTCAGTAGTAGTTGCATGTCCCATCTTGCTGGCAGGGAAAACCTCTTCTCTCCACTCAACACATTTCAAAATGGTTCCAGATAGTTTGGAAACATTGTTTTCGTGATGGAAACAACTGCTTTCAACACAGCTACACAGCATTGTCCTACAGTGGTGTACTGGTGAATTTTGACATTCAGGCCGTCATCCTGACATCTCCTATCGCCTTGTTCTTTAGGAGAGTAAATTTAAAAAATGCTGACATTTGTGTTGACTCATCTCAACAAACCAGTTTGAGGAGTTTTCATCTTCACCAAGAGCAGCTTTTTTTAAAGCTAATGGGTCTGAATTGCCCATTGAATACCAGACCACCCCAAAATACTTTGCATTAGAGCAAGGACAGCTCATAAATATCTCTTGTTGCTGGGAAAATCCATTCCGCCCCCTGCGGCTGTGAGGATTGAAGCTACAGAGCTCCATCACACCAGCGATTAGCACCCTCGCCATGTCTGGTGTGCAGATTTGCAGCACAGTACTCACATGATGCCTGTCCTGCTGACACCCCGCCTCTTCCCCAGCCTTTCCTAGAATGCTAAAAGTCTGGATTATTTTCTCTAAGTGTGTTTAATGTGCCCTAAGCCTCTGTGTAGTTTAAAGAAACTGCGGGCTTGAATGGATTGCATCAGGTCCTGGCAGGGAAAAGCGATCTCTTCAAGCAACTGGCTCCAAGCCTCAATATAAAACCCAAACCTTGCATCCCATGCTCAAAAGCCTTTTTTAAAATTATACAATGCATGAATATCTGCGGAGACAAGATTGTACTCCCTCGATGCCCCCAAAGAGCCAGGCTGAAGTATTGTTCCATTTTTGTGGGGCAGAAAAGCAGTCTGGTTGAAATGCTCGTCTGACAGGACCTGACTGGAGGGAGAAAGAGAAAGGGAGGGGTGGAGTGGAGTGGTGCAGAAGAGCAAATGATCGAAAGAGCAGCTATTCAGGTGAAAGGGATCATAAGCTTGACGTGCTGGTAAAAAAAGGTGGAGGCAAACCAGGGTGAAAAATTAGGTGTGATGGAGGTCAGAGATAGAGGGAACAAGGTAGCGGAGGGAGGGGGAGGCAGGTGGTGGTATTGGATGCCTTTAAAATGGGTTGGATGAATTCCTGGAGGAGAAGGCTATCCATGGCTACTAGTCCTGATGGCTATGGGCTACCTCCAGCATCAGAGGCAGCAAGCCTATATGCACCAGTTGCTGGGGAACATGGGTGGGAGGATGCTGTTGCACCATGTCCTGCTTGTGGGTCCTTGGTTGACAGCTGGTTAGCCACTGTGTGGACTAGATGGATCCAGGCTCTGATCCAGCATGGCTCTTCTTATGTTCTTATGTCCTTGCAGACCCATGCTCAGGGGGAGAACAAACAAACAAAAAGAAATCAGGAAAAAAATCTTTCCCCTATCCTGCCCCCCCCCTCAGAACAAAAAAAAAAAAGTCCCAGGACAAAACAGGTGTATTTTTTTGTTATTTGTATAATTCCCCCTTTTTTATTGTACTTTCCCCAGACCTTTGCATCTCTAACTAGAACCTCCATATTTTCTATGTCATCACTGGTGGTTACCTCCAGTCCTTCCTCCCCTGTAGCCATGTCGACAGAAATGTTAGTCTCATTTGAAAGGGTAAATTTTAATTTTCATCTTTTGATCTGTGCACATCCAAGACCCCCTTTTACAGAAGGGAATATACAGTATTTATGCCACCACTGAGAATACTCACACAGCGCCATGCAGAACACAGTTACAGGCCCTGGCGAATCAATCCTGCTGAAGAAACATTCCATTGCCTTTGTTCTGCTGGATGTTAAACTATCAGACGGTACTCCAGAGGCTGCATTGTCGATTCAGGATAATGTCTCCACCAGCACAGCCCTGCTTAAACCCCACTTCTGTCCTCAAAAGAAAGCTTTAGGCAGGAGCTTACATGGAGAATGGGCAATTTTGCCCATGTGGAGTGTTTTATTTTTGAAACTGGGAGAACAAAGCAAATGCTCTTGTCAAATGTTCTTAAGCTTTGCTTGCGGAGAATCTTTCGGAGCAATGCCCAGTCAGCCGACGAAGTCGGGCTAAGTAAACAGCTATTGCAGAACTTGACTCTCCTGATCACAAAACAGATGCATCCCTAGCAGTTGGCAGGGTCTCCCCACGCATCCTGGCACGGAAACGCATACCGATTGAACAAAAAAACTCTTCAAGCCAGGATTAGCCTGTGTTTGCCTAGCTGAGCTGTTCCTTAAGTAGGCTGCATGATGTGTTCATTATAAAAAAACTCTGCAGAACACAGTGTCCAAATTGCAAGAAGGAATAATGAAGTTTAACCGGCATGTCTTAAAGCTAAAGCATTCTTCAGACTGCTGGAAATGAATCCAATTTTTTTTAAAAAATCATGTAAACATTCTCTTTGAAAACCAGGAAGATGGTCCTCTAGTCATTCTTTTGTAACACGCAGTCCTATGCATGTTTAGACAGAAAAAAGCCTACAATTCCCAGCATGCTGGGAGTTGTAGGGCTTTTTTTCTGTCTAAACATGCATAGGATTGCACCCTTGGGATGACATGGATAACTGTAATCTTTTATAGTTATTAGCCACCGTTGAATATTGCCCCCAACCCAGAATATTGCCCCTCAACCCTGTGAGAGAGGTTAACTGTTAGGGCCACACAATTTCATTCACTAAGAAGGATCTGCAATGAATATTGAATTACTCCTGTATGGGCGCTCTACATAAGAACATACAAAGAGCCCTGCTGGATGAGACCAAGGGTCCATCCAGTCCAGCATTCTGTTCACGCACTGGCCAACCAGCTGTTGACCAGGAACCCACGACCAGGATATGAATGCAACATCCCTTCAGTGTCTTTTTGTTCCCCAAAAGATATTTTTCCTATGCTATGTGAACAAGCCCTTATAACACCCCTTTTACACAAACTAAATAAAATTGCAAGCCCAAGAAAAATCCATTCATGGGGGTGTCAGAGAAATCTACAGCGGAATCAAATGAGTTCTGATTTTGATGAATCCAACTCAAGGCTTCCATAGAAGACCGGCTTTTCCAGAGTCAAATAGAAAGGTAAACTAAAAAAAAAAGGGGAGAACCACTGGCCAAAAATGTGCCTTTATCTATATGCTAAAGAATGAAAATGCACTTTTGGGTGGGGAATCTGCACATTTTTCACGTGTGAGTTTGCACAAACACTTTTTTTTTGGTAAAATTGGGAAATTGGAATAAAATATGAGTCTGTCAATGAATGGATGATGGAATGAAAGGCAGGTGACAGTCCTTGAAACACAGATGAAATGGACATTACAACATCCATGCATCCCTAGGCAGAACTTGGGGCTGTACACTACACAATGTCAAAATTAATTGACCTTCCAGGGACCATTCTGGGCAATAAAGGATGCATTTCAAAAACAACCTAGTTCAGGCAGTTCCAACCTGACAAGCCACATAGGATAACTTGGGCAGAATGCAGCCCTCCATAAAAGCATTGAAGAATTTACTTTTAAGGGCTTGTTCCAGGCAGTAAAGAAACAGCTGGAGCAATTTCAGCAATAAAATTGCTGTTCTGGCCCATTCCAGCCTGACTTTTACATTGTTCCGTCTTTTGGTTCATTCCAGTTATGTCGTGCCCTACCTGGGTCATGTCTCCACATATTTATCTCGCTCACTCGCTTCTTATTTTTCTCCCCTATTAGTCCTTGTAGGGACACGGAGTTCTCCCCGTATCTTCAGGGCAAGTTGTCTGACTTCAGACAATTACTCTTGCAAAGTGATTTCTGTATAAATTATTAAAAGGCCAAGCTGACATCCTGCCGTGGAGTCCTGAAGGCCTAATGTAACCTTATTAAACATCCCTGTTTGTATGAAAGGTTACCTGCATCCAATCTTTCAGCCCTCTCAGCCTTCTTGTTCCATGGCAGGGAATAGCTTGAATAGTTAACTGAGGGACCAAAGAAAAGCAAACTTCCCTGCTGGGATAATATATTTAATTAATGCACCATTACCTATCCCCATTGCTCAAAGTCCCCAAACCTGTGGAGAATTCTGCAGGAGGAAAGTCCTCAAAAATCTGTCCGTGGAAGATGACAACAGTGGAGGCTGTAATGAAATATACTGCTGTTACCAATCCAGGAGCTGTGAAGACCAGATCCCCCATTTCCAGAAGAGCAGAGGTGCTGTCCAGCAGGGAAACAAGCATGTTTTAAAGGGAGCCATCCAACCAGGTTGCCTGAGCAGAATTCTAGTAACAAAGAACTACTCAGGAGAGGTGTTATCCCAGCAACATCCAGCCACCACCTGAGCAATTTTATAGCTGTTCCTGCTTATCTACCCCCTTTTTTGGTGCACTGCTGGGACCCTGAATGAGATACTTGCTTTTGTGATTCCTGCTCCCAAGTAAACATGTGCTTTCCCATCTGGGCTTTAGACTCATTATCTACGTGATTGGAGACCCAGGGATGGCTATGCTCATGCATCCCTAAGGGATGCTAAAGAGTAGGGCTGTGAATGGACCCCCCGATCTGATCTGGATCCCGATCTGTCAGATCCAGATCAGGCCCAATCCGATCTGACTCAGATCCAGGATCCGGATCTGGTCAAGGTCCACCCACAGCACTCCCTCCTGCTCTCCCTGCTTACCTGCTGCCTCCTCCATGTTGTACTGCCATTGTCTTCCCTCCTCTCTGTGAACCGCCATATTTTCTGGTTGCAGCGGGTGATGATGTCACCTGCCACAACTGGCAAATGTGGTGCTCTAATTAGAGCACCGCATTTGCCAGTCACGGCAGGTGACATCATCACCAGCCGCGACCAGCAAATGCGGCAACCCACAGCAAGGAGGGAAGACGATGGCAGGACAATGCGGAAGAAGCAGCAAGTAAGCAGGGAGAGCGGGAGGGAGTGCTGTGACCGGATCCTGATGGGATCCAGATCGCGGATCAGATCCGGCCCTATCAGGGCCCGATCTGATCCAGTCGGGCCCGGATCTGGTCACAGCCCTACTAAAGAGGAATAAGGATGTACGCATCTATCAATCTTGGTTTCACCATGATTGCTGGTTATTTGAGGTCAAAATTATCCATCTTCACATGAGTTTCTGACTATACATATATAGAGAAATTTGTTCTTTTCTATATGCCTTTTTCATAATGTACCATTTATGTACACATTTTGAATGCATTTTAAATGTACACTTTGTTTCCAAATACTTTACATTGCTGAAACGATGTTTTTCATGCACGTTTCTCAAATGTACAGATTTTATATACACATTTCCCTAATATGCACATTTTTGTGTGCATTTTTCCCAAGATGCATCAGAAAGCTTGCAAATTACAGATTTCAGAATGCAACTCTTTTTCAGCTGGCTGAAATGCTCAGGAGTTGTGAATTTGGTAAATCCATTGGGGGGGGGGGGGAACTTAACCAAGCAAATTTCTCAACCATCCCTAGACGTAGCTAACTGAAGAGGAAGTAGAAGCAAGAGCTTTGGAGGACTCGTTCTTATAGTGCCAAACAATGGGTGTGGGTGTTCTCAATCTTTAACACAGAAGGAAGGTTGGTTGGTGTTTTTCATTTGCCATTTTTGTAGAAGACTATAATGTTGTTTAATATTCTTGCTGAGTTTCATATTAAACACCAATGAATGGTGTTTAACATTCCTGGTGCGTTAACAAACACCCCTGACATTTTTATCCTGACATTAATAAAAGCTCATTTTAGAAAAGGTACCTTGTATTTCTGGAATGCATTGAACTTTGAAACTTGTAACAGATTAAAGGGGCCAAAGCAAACAGAAAGCAGGGAGGAGAGCTATGAAGTTGGTTTCATTTTCATTTTAGCTGTCCACTGAAAACACAGAAATTTCCACTCTATTTTCTTGCCATCTTGTTTCCCCTGTCACTCTTGTGACACACTCTGAAACCTTCTTCAACCACTCTCCTGAACATGATTGGGCTAAAGTGCCTAAGAGCCAGGGATGGGCATACAAGCCCCTCCCCAAATGTCTCCAGGCACGTGAGCCTCTGTACAGAGATTCTTGCATTTGGTATGTAGTTCTGAAAAGGGGTTCTAACCCACTGAGAAGTTTTGCTGCAATTAGAAACCCTGATAAGGCAATGTTCCCTTTAGAAATTCTATTCAGACCTTCATTCTCAATCTCAATGCATGAGGTTTTTCTGTTACAACCAATGAGCTTTGTTTTAGTGGGGATCACTGGGGACTGTGAGGTCCGTGTTTCAAGGTGCACACCATGAATCTAGTACACACTGAGTTCTTGGGGAAGGTCAGGTTCAGTTGGATTCCAACCAAGTAGGAGTCAGGTTTCCGAGAGAGAGAGAGAGAGAGAGAGAGAGAGAAGCACCATGGAGAGCTCTGAGTGATGCTGGGGCTGGAAACCAGACAGGATTCCTTGTATGTTGTTCCAACAAGCAGCAGATTGTGAATGAACCTTCAGTATGGTTTTGGCTTCGTTTAGGCTGGTTAGCCCACACTAACTGTGGCCTTTTCTCTTAAAGGGATTTTGTTTCAGCAGCATCAGGCTGTGATGACATGGAAGTGGTAGTGGCTTCGTGGCTGCAATTCTCAGAACTGGAGGGTTGACAATACAACCTCCTCCAGTCCCAGGGGGGCTGGTTCCTGGGACTTTCTGGACAACTAGGTCTCATGACACCCTTCTGTTTTCAAGCCCTCTCCCTGATCTCTTAATGCAAGAACCCCATCCTCTGAGGACAAAGGATTGGGATCTATGACAGAAAGTCTGTAGAAGAGCCCATTAACCCAGGGAAATTAAGTCTGAATGTCTGAACATGGCCTGTGAGTCTCCCTCCCTCTCCACCTCCCTCTCTCTACATATTAATCTTTTCCCATTTTACACCCCTCCAAAAAAAAGACATATCCTTGCATTGGGCAGATCCAGGATTGTCAGATTGCGTGAGAATTCACATGTCTAAATTGAGAGCCGCTGTATGAATTACAAGAACTTTTACATTCAGGTATGCACATACAAGAGCTCTGGATTTCTGGGTTGTTCAGAGCAGCGCAAATCTGGGCAGCGGGGTTGCAATTGATAGTGTCGCTAACATAGGCTGACCATCTGAAAAGGAGGACAGGGCTCATGTAACTTTAACAGTTGTAGAGAAAAGAGAATTTCAGCCAGTGTCATTTGTATGCAATTAGTTCCTGGTGAAATTCCCTCTTCACCACAACAGTTAAAGTCGCAGGCACTATACTAGAGTGACCAGATACAAAAGAAGGCAGGGCCCCTGCAACTTTAACTGTTGTGATGAAGAGGGAATTTCACCAGGAACTAATTGCATACAAATGACACTGGCTGAAATTCCCTTTTCTCTACAACTGTTAAAGTTACATGAGCCCTGTCCTCCTTTTCATATGGTCAGCCTAGCTAACAAGTCCCAGGCATGTGGGTGGGAGAGGGAGAGAGCGAGAGCGCATGGGATGCATAAGAGTGGAATTCTCACCGATATGGGTGTCCTGTGTCAGTTTGCCAGAGTGTGTGTGCCGGAAGGCTTCATTCCCTGGAGGCTTCATTCCCTTTCTGAATGAGGATTTGAGGCTCCTACCATCTGGAAGTGCCATTGTAGCAGCAAAAATGGGGGGGGGGGGGGAGAGATTGAAGATTTTTCCCAAGAGGGCAGAGAAATGGAGTTGGGATCCTTGCTTTCACCCCTTTAAAACAGGTAAGGAGTGAGCGAGATCGCAGCACTGGTTGGATCTATCCGGCAGCCCCACAGTTCAAAAAGCATCTGTCTGGTTAAAAAAGGCTGGTTGGCAAATGGAGCTGAGATTCGAAGAAATATTGTGAGTCCTTATTAGGCAACATATCCAGGGGAAACTAGTTTGTTTCTGTGAGTGACACACGGCCTGTTCTCTACAATTACCAGGCCAAAAATAATAGCGAGGGGTGTGGAGAATATTTTCTAAGTACAAACAAACAAAACCTTTGATTGTGATCACATTTACCTGTGTTTCATCCTGTTTACAGCCATAGCTTCCCATTGTGTCTGCATCATTTTTTATTATTCTGTTTATTGCTGGGTGATCCCAGTCAACAAGGGATCACACTGTGAATGGGTTGCTATGCACAACATGGCATAGCCAATCAGATTTCCCTATGTGATGACAACAATGAGAGCAAACAAAGCAATTGAGATGGGGAGAGTTCAAGGAAAGGTGATGTAAATGAACGGGCAAACGTTTTCACAAGCGTCGCCAAATAATCATACAGGGGAGGAGGGGGATGTTTTCAAAGCTGTCATATTTCTTCTTGGATCTTTCAGCTTAGCCTCAATCATAGAATAGTAGAGTTGGAAGGGGCCTCTAAGGTAATTGAGTCCAACCCCCTGCTCAATGCAGGAATCCATCTTAAAGCATCCCTGACAGATGGCTCTCCAGCTGCCTCTTGAAGGCCTCTAGTGTGGGAGAGCCCACAACCTCCCTAGGTCATTGGTTCCATTGTCATACTGTTCTAACACTCAGGAGGTTTTTCCTGATGTCCAGCCAAACCTGGCTTCCTGAAACTTGAGCCCATTATTCTGTGTCAGTTCAACACTTTAAATTCTGGAATTCTGTCACATTTGAAAATTTTCATGAATTTCCCTATCAGTGGCATCTAAGATCTAATCAAAGATCAATCCTAGCAGCAATGCTATTCCATTAAAGGTAAATTTGGCAGGTCTAGCATTGAAGGGTCAACAAGGCTTGTATTTCTGGACTCTGTGGCTTGTAAAGCTTGCCTCAAATATGAGACAAGCCATGACGACCCCCAAATTATTTTCCAGGTCAGAATTTAATTAAGGACAGAGAAGGTTTCTGCACTGCCCCTCCAGCACTCGATCAGCCCCACAATCTCCATCCCAAGCCTAAAACACCTCCCATTTCTTCCACCCAGCCAGCTGTTCCTGCTGTTCTAGTAGAAGCAAGCAAGAGAGCAGAATGGAGGGAGCCCTCCCCTCCCTTCATTGCCTAAAATATTTCAATAGATCATGCCAGGCAAAGTAGACCAGGGATTAGGAATGTATGAGAATTTAATTTTTGCTTGCAAAACATGCACGCATGCCCCGTTCAGAGCTCCAGACACAAACATGTGTCTGCCAAACATAATTGCAAATTGTCAGACACATCCATCTCATTTCCGATTCCCCATTTAGCTTGTGCCAATTTAAGAACATCAGAACATCAGAAGAGCTGTGCTGGATCAGATCACAGGTCCATCTAGTTTTCAGGATCAAGCCTGTTTTCCCAAGTGTGGGGAAAGGGGTTTCAGGCTATCAATCGGAGTCAGATTCTGAAACAGAAGAAACAGAACTAGAAATTTACCAGCCAGCACAGGAAGCAGGGGAGGAGATTCTCCAAGGCTATTCTGGAGCCAGGGGGGCTTTCTTGATGAGGGGTTTGCCCTGAGGTGGATCTGCAGTGGCAGCAGGTCATTTTATTGACCCAGCCACCATCGCAGAACTGTCCCGAGGCATTCCCTCGAAGCTCTGCTTTAAAAAAAAGTCAGGCACTTATCCCGAGTTTTTTCCTCTTGGAGCGTGGCGACTACAGCATCTGCCATCTGTCACCTTGCTCCAGAGCTGTTTCAGAGGCATGTCTGGGCAGATGGTGAAACCTGATTTGTCACCATCTGCCCAGACAAGGGGCAGGGGAAAAGCCAGCAAGCCGAATGACCACTGGCCCACCTCCGCTCTTCTCCGGCATGGGGAGAAGCTGGAAAAAAGGTTTAAAAAACCCTGGGACCCGAGGAGGTGTGGGCGTCCAGTCCACAGGCATTGCTCCTTGCATGCAAACGCCCACACTCATGCCTTCACGTGGAGATAATGCGAAAGAGTGCAAATGCAGGGGTTTGTGGGCCCATGGCACCAAAGTGCCATTGTCAAGATGAGCCCAGGGTTGAATCTTCACCGGACTTTATCAGAGAGAATGAGAACAACTCAGAACCTGTGGGAACTCAACTTTCCTCAGAGAGGGAAGGGACTTCAGAGTTGACCGATCCCAGAGTCTGCCACAGGGTCAAGCAGGTGCAACTAAAAGCGGCAGAGAAGCGAGCAGATCGGCTAGCTTCTCGCCAAAGACGGCTTCAGACAAATCCTCCCTGAAGCAAAAGTGGCTCAGGGAAAAAACGTTTCCTTTTGTCGAAAGGACAACTGCCTAGTTTAGTCAGCCAAGTTTTAGTTTAGACCTCTTTAATGCGTCGCATCCCAGTGGAAGGGCTTGGAATCACCACACTAGTCCAGCATTCTGTTCACACAGTGGACAACCAGCTGTCCCAATGGGGAAACCTACAAGTAGGACATGAGTGCAACAGCAGCCTCTGCTGATGTTCCTCAACAATTGGTATATATTGCATGTTGGCTTCGGACCGATCTGGACCTGCTTTGGATACAGACCGATTTGTTCTGAATTGCCCAGCTTCAGCTTGGAACTCAGATCTGAAAAGTTGAACAGCTCAAGGATTTGCCCCATTTTGCCTTTAGCCCCACTCACCACAGGAATATTGATTGCCCCCCATGAGCTTCTCCAAAATTTAATTTGGCCATTAAGCTAGAAAAAGTACCCAACTCCTGCAGCAGAAGGATGTAAACAGTGGGATCCCACATGGTTCTGTACTGGGACCTGTGCTTTTTAACTCATTCATCAATAATCTAGAGTTAAGATGGAGCAGTGAGATGGCCATGTTTGCTGAAAACACCAAATTGTTTAGGGTGCTTAAAACAAAAACAGATTGTGAAGAGTTCCAAACAGATCTCTCCAAACTTGGGGAATGGACCTTAACATGCACCTGAGATTCAGTGAAAGGAAATCTAAAATGATGTACATTGGGACCAAATTTCCTCACTCCAGTTGATGAGGTTGCAGCTGATGGGAACTGAACAGAAAGGCATCTTTTGGTTATGGTGGGTGGCTTGATGGCTGCATTCAGACAACACAATAGTCAATGGTGAGGTAAAAAACCAACTCGACAGTTGTTTATCTAGGAGGTACATCTCACACAGCATGATAATAATCAACTGTGGTGTGGATTACGATCAGCAATGAATTGACTATTAGTTCATGCTGAGTTGACTCACTCATCCCCCATCCTCTCTCCCCCTCAGTTCTCTCCTAGTATCCCATCAGCCATTGCTGCCAAAAATCTATCCTGTCAACTAGACTAGAGTGGCAGCCACCACTTTGACCGCTCTTGCCTTGCAACTCTGTGGCTGAGGAAATTAACTATGGCTGAGGAAATAACCAACGGTGCCCTCCACACAACATGATAACCAATGGTGGTTCAAATAACCAACTCTGCACAGCATTGGTTATTTCAGTTGGTTATTTCAGCCAAATAACAAATGTTTGGTTAAAAAACTCCCTCCTCACAACACGATAACACACGGTGGGTTACATAACAAACCATCAACTATTTTAAACCATTGGTTATCGTGTTGTCTGAACCCAGTCAATGTGTTATCCCATTCAAAATGCAATCCCCAATAATGTAACACAAACACACACAGATGAACCTTTTTGTTTTAGAAGTCAAGCACAGGAAGATCTTTTTCTAAGGGCAGCCACAAGACGAATAGCATAGAGAAGGCCAAGCTCAGATGTGACTGGCCCTACTTAGAGCTCCTGGTAATCCAAGGAGGTTTAGCAACTGGATATCAGTTTTATAATTCCTCCACAGGAGAGAGCTAGTTTAATCTGACTGTCTTAATGCATGTTTCCCTGTGTCTTTTTAACAGCCTCCCAGCCGAAATACCCTTACACTTAACTGGCAGTTTCCAGCAGTCAAAGTAATTTGCTTCAATAATTTATTGATGCATAAACCTGGGAGAGATTTCAGAAAAGCACCATGGCCCATTCCCCGAGCCGCCATTTCATCCATGCCCCAGGGGACACAAAAGCACTTAGCCACACTCTCCGGCTGGCTGGTTGGCTGCTGTTCCCCAGAGAAGATGGTTTGTTTCTGAAGAGCCCAGGTCCCAGCCTGGCCTCGCATCTCTGGAGATTTCATTATGAATGTATTTAATATGGAAAATTAATGGTGATGAGCTTATAGGAGTTCTTACATAAGTGATGTACTTTTAAAGAGATGCATTCAGCATCTGAACTCACTGCATGAATGAGAACTTTTTGGCTGCATAGAAAGAGCTTTTCATTTCTTTTTCTTTTTTTAAAATCCTTTTCCAACTTTTACAAACTCTTTTGCAAAAGAAACCAAACAGAAAAAGGTGTTTGCAAGCAAAACGAACTCCGGGAATGTTTACACAGGCCACATTTTTGCACATTTTACATCCTCCACAATGCCCCAGACTTAGCATTGTCCCATGGCATTGGGGGGAGGGGGATGGTGGCCGCCACTAAAAAGGGAAAAAATGATGGAGAATATTTGTAGAATATTCTGCAAAGTGGCCTTCCTTTTCTGGGAGGGGAGGGAAGGGGAGGGAAAGAAAAATCTCAGAATTTTTTTGTTTTCTGGGTGGGGGGGAAATGTCTTTTGAGAAATTTCAGCTCAGCTCTAATAATTTCTTCCTTGCCCTGTACACCACAGAGGAAGCACAAAAGCCTCAGACAAGCAATTATAATTCTCAGGATTTGACTATGGCGAATCCGTTTAAACTTTCTATAAATACCAGGGAAGGTAAATGCATTAACCTTATCTTGATCCTAAATTGTAATTACATGACGTCTGGTTCCCAAGTAAATTAGTACATTAATAACAATTTTGTTCCTATAATTACTATCATTTCTTGGATCTTCAAGCTATTTGTTAATTTACCCTCGCGCCCTGAGATAATATCCTCTGTCAGAGTGTGACAATCTGCCTGACTTTCCGGGAACAAAAAGCATTGATCAAACTATTTAATTCATTGAGAAAACTCCATTATTTATTTTAAATTGCAATGATTGCCCATAGTTGGGGCTTTTTTTTTAATGCATGCAAATAAGGCTGATTCAAGCTCAACCAGAGGGCAGAGGCCACTTCAACTTATGTAAACTTTTCACCATTGTTTCTAATTGAGTCAATTGAAAGTAGCTGTTCATTCAGAGAAGGTCGTCTCACCATGGCTGCTCTCCTCAGGAGGTTGACCGACTGACCTGTGGGCTGCTTTGCACATGGCTCAGAAGGGAGGCATGGCGAGGTGGACTCTGCATGTGCCTGCAGCATCATGTATGTTGCCAGCATGGGAGTGGTGGAGCGCTTGGGCTTTAAAAGCTGAGGATTGGGAAATCCAACAGTTGATTTTCAGCTGCAAGAGATGGTTGAGGGATGGATGAAGGAGCAGGGAACCCCGGGGGATGATAGGTTACCTAGGTCTCCTCAGATTTTGCATGATTTGAGAGCTCAGTAGATTTACTTCTAGTCCTTGGATTTTGAGGTTTAGCTTTCCTACACAGTGGCTTTGACCAACTTTTTAATGTGTTTCAACTTAGAGAGTTAGTGATCACTTCTAGAGGTTACAACTCTGGTGGAGGTTTAGAAAGCTGGGATCTGTACACTGTGGGGATCCATGTAGTTGTCCAGCTGCAGTGGTCCAAGATGGATCAGTGCCAAGTGGGGTCAGATATTACTTTGGTACCTTTCTCTGAGTATGATCTTTGCCCAGTGCATGTGCTGCAGAGGGGGTTAGCCATTAGAAGATCTGGAAGAAGGATGGTCTCCTCCATTATGTATCTGCCTGGACCTAAGATCATCTTCAAGTGTCCTTCTCCATGAACCCCTGCCAAAGGAAGTGAGGCAGGTGGCTACCAGGAAGAGGGCCCTTTTCTTCTGTGGCACGCTGGTTGTGGAATGAGCTCCCTAAAGAGGTACATCTGGTGCCTATGTTGTTGTCTTTCTGGTACCAGGTGGCCGTGTGTGAAGGAGCATGTCACGATGGTGGGAATACTGTGTGGATGAAAGTCCTGGTCAGGTACAGGATTTTTCCTGTGTGTAGAGAAGCTCAACAGCAGAAGGCTTTTGCATTCATGTTCTCCTTGTGAGCTTTCCGGAGGCACAGGAGCAGCATCAGTTTTAAAGTTGGTAATTCAGATTCTAAATACAAAGACGGAAGGAAGGAAGGGAAGCATGTGCCTTTGTTTTGTTATCAACAAGGAGATTTTCTCTAAGCAACAGAGCTTCTCATGGAGGCTCATAAACACTATTATCATCCTGAGAAATGGAATATTTCCCACTGGCCCTGCTTGGATGATTTCCCAGGAACAATCCATGTTATCGATGGTGTTACTCTTGTTTCATTCCCTGTGATTTGTTCTATTAGTTTTTGCTCTGTTAATTTAAACTTTGGATAAATTTGCCTTTTATTCCATCCTGATGTTGCTTAGCTGTATACACCAGAATCACACCCCCCATGGCTATAAACCTCAGTTTGCAATAAAGAATCCACACAACCAGGAGCTGCAACTAATCCTAAATGTGGGACTGGAGCATCTTCCTGGTTTCTACAATTAAAAACATGAGAACATAAGAAGAGCCATGCTCAGTCAGACCAAGGGTCCATCTAGTCCAACCAGCTGTTAGCCAGAGACCTACAAGCAGGACACAGGTACAACAGCACCCTCCTGCCCATGTTCCCCAACAACTGGTGTATCCAGGCTTACTGCCTCTGATATTGGAGGTTGCACTTAGCCATCAGGACTAGTAGCCATTGATAGCCATCTCCTCCAGGAATGTATCCACACACACCCTTTTAAAGCCATCCAAATTGGTGGCCAACTGGCCATCACCACATCTTGTGGTAATGAATTCCATAGTTTTACTATACACTGGCTGAATTCGGATGACACAATAAGCAACTGCAACTGGGGGGGGGGGGGGAACTATAATCAGTTGTATTGACTATCGTGTTATCCAAATGCTGCCATAGTCAACTCAGCGCTGATCCTAATCCACACCACAGTTGATTGTTTATTACTATGTTGTGTGGGGAGTACCCCCTAGATGAACAACTGTAAAGTTGATTATTGCCCCACCATTGACTATCGTGTTGTCCGAATTCAGCCACTGTGTGAAGTGCACTGTGTGAAGTGCTCTTTTACTATGCTCTCCCACATTAGAGGCATTCAAGAGGCAGCTGGACAATCATCTGTCAGGGATGCTTTAAGGTAGATTCCTGCATTGAGCAGGGGGTGGGACTCAATGGCCTTAGAGGACCCTTCCAACTACTATTCTATGATTCTATGAAGTCCTTCCTTTGATCTGTCCTGAATCTCCCACCAATCAGCTTCATGCAATGACCCCAGGTTCTGGTATTATGGGAGAGGTAGTAAAATTTCTCCCTATCCACATTCTCCACACCAGGCATAATTTTGTACACCTCTATCATGTGTCTCCTCAGTCTCCTTTTTAACAAGCTGAATAATCCCAGCTGTTGTACCCTTCCCTCAGAGGGGAGATGTTCCAGCCCCTTGATCATTTTAGTTGCCCTTTTCTGCACTTTTTCCAGCTCTATAATATATTTTTTCAGTGTGGTGACTAAAACTGTACACAGTAATAATATAATAATAATATATTTATTTATTACCCGCCTCTCCCTCCGGATCGAGGCAGGGAACAACTTCATCACAAAACACACAAAACTGATTAAAAATACATAAAACCAGTACATCATTAAAATACCAATAAAACACCAATAAAACACTTAAAATTCATCTGAGTAGGCCTGCCGGAAGAGCTCAGTCTTTATAGATCTTTTAAATTACTGAAGACTGGTGAGTTGACGGATCTCTCCCAGCAGATCATTCCACAATCTGGGAGCGGCAGAAGAGAAGGTCCTCTGGGTAAAGGTTGTCAGTCTAGTTTTTGTTGACTGTAATAAATTCTTCCCAGAGGACCTAAGCATGCGGGGCGGATTGTATGGGAGAAGGTGAGCCCGCAGGTAACCTGGACCCAAACCATATGGGCTTTAAAGGTAATGACCAACACTTTGTACTTCGCCCGGAAACTAATTGGCAGCCAGTGGAGAGATTTCAAAGCTGGTGTTATGTGGTCACCCCTAGGTGTACCAGTGACCAACCTGGCTGCCATATTTTGAAGTTGAAGTTTCCGGATAAGGCACAAAGGTAGCCCTATGTACAGCACTTTGCAGAAGTCGAGCCTCGAAGTTATCAGCGCGTGCACTACCATCTTTAGGTCTTCCAACTCTAGGAAGGGGCGCAGCTGGCATATCACTCGAATCTAAATGTGGTTGCGCACAGATTTATATAAAGGCTTTATGATACTGGCAGCTATATTTTTTTTTCTTTTTCCTAATTATGCCTAACATGGTGTTTGCCTGCTTTACAGTGGCTAGATATTGGGTTGACATTTTCATCTGTCTATCCACCAGAACCCCAAGATCTCTTTCTTGGTTGGTCAACAGCAGCTCAGATCCTATCAGGTTATACTTGAAGTTGGGGGGTTTGCCCCAACGTGCATCATCTTACACCTGCTTACATTGAACCGCATCTGCCATTTGGATGCATGCTCTCCCAGCTTGGAGAGGTCCCTCTGGAGCTCCTCACAATCCCTTTTTGTTTTAACCACCTTAAATAATTGGGTGTCATTAGCAAACTTGGCCACTTCACTGCTCACTCCTAATTCCAGATCATTATGAACAAGTTGAAAAGAATTGGTCCCGATACAGATCCCTGTTGGACCCCATTATTTACTTCCCTCCATTGGGAGAATTTACTATTTATTCCTTCTCTCTGCTTTCTGTTCTTTAGCCAGTTGCTGATCAATAAGAGGACCTCTCCCCTTATTCCATGACTGCTAAGCTTGCTCAAGAGTCTTTGGTGAGGGACTTTATCAAAAGCCTTTTGCAAGTCCAAGTAAACAATGTCCACTACATCGCTCCTGTCCACAAGTCTATTGACATTCTCAAAGAACTCTAAAAGATTAGTGCACAAGACATGCATTTTTGCAGGGGGCAGCATCTGTTATTAACTGGAATTTTATTGTATCTTCCATCTAGAAGATTACAGGGTAGACTGTGGCAGCAAGCCAGAGAAAAAGCTTGCCTATATTTTAGGGTAGTTAATTAATCTAAATAGGACATCCCATTTTTGAAGTTTGGGCCTGGCAACCCAATGCCCCACGGACCCTGTGCATTTTAGATTTTGAATAATTAATGCTTAGAGATCATATATATATATATATATATATATATATATGAAATATAAAAATTAGTGTACAGTGCTACAACAGGAAAGCAACAAAGAAGCTCTGGATTCAGTCAGTCTTAAAGTAAAAGATAGAGCAACGAGTAATTTCAAACTATATTTAGAGCTACATATCTCAGTTTCTGCCCTCAGTAATCAGCAAAACTAGTCAATAATCAATTGAGACCCAATGGTGTTTGGCAGAGGAGAACTATTTCATCTACATGGAAAAGAATAGATAATTTTGGAGAGGTAAACTTAGGGGTTGAGAGATATTGACCCCCAAGAAGGAGGGAGATCAACCATGCACAGATTGAACAAATTTGGGGGAAGAGCACATCCTTGTCTAACTCTATGAGTGAATAAAATCTCAGAAAGGTGGGCCATAATTGCTGCACCATACTGGGAGAGATGTAGTATGGACTGTTACAATGCACAGATCAGAAAGAAAGAAAGAAAGAAAGAAAGAAAGAAAGAGATGATAGATAGACAGACAGACAGACAGACAGACAGATAGGATAGATGATAGACAGACAGACAGACAGACAGACAGACAGACAGGATAGATGATAGACAGACAGACAGACAGACAGACAGACAGACAGATAAATGATAGACAGACAGACAGACAGACAGACAGACAGATAGATAGATTCTGGCTGTTACGTTCACAGAAGTAATCCTCTATCAGGGCATTAGGAACCTAGGAAGATGCATTATGTAGAGCTAGACCCTTGGTCCATCTTGCCTAGTATTGTCAACACTGACTGGCAGCAGTGGCTTTCCAAGGTTTCAGGCAGGATTCCTTCCTAGCCCTACCTAGAGGTACTGGTAATTGAACCTGGGACATTCTGCATCCAAAGCAGGGGCTCTACCGCTGAGCTATGGCTGCCTCCCATCCAACCATTAAAACCAAAGCCACCATGGAGTTTTGAAAAGCGAATGCATGTCAGCTCGTTCATAGAATCATAGAGTAGTAGAGTTGGAAAGAGCCTATAAGGCCAAAGAGTCCAACCCCCTGCTCAATGCAAGAATCCACCTTAAAGCATCCCTGACAGATGGTTGTCCAGCTGCATCTTGAAGGCCTCTAGGGAGGGAGAGCCCATGACCTCCCTAGGTCATGGGTTCCATTGTCGTATTGCTCTAACAGTCAGGAAGTTTTTCCTGGTGTCCAACCGGAATCTGGCTTCCTGCAACTTGAGCCCATTATTCCGTGTCCTGCATTCTGGGATGATCTAAAAGAGATCCTGGCCTTCCTCTGTGTGACAACCTTTCAACTATTTGAAGCGTGCTCTCATATCTCCCCTCAATCTTCTCTTCTCCAGGCTAAACACTTCTTCCAGTCTCTCCTCATAGGGCTTTGTTTCCAGAACCCATATACCAAGTTCTGCCCCTTTTCTGCCCCTGTCATGCATGTTCTCTCCACATTCCTTTCCTAACACGTGCATCCCTGTCCCCCACGTTGACCAATTCTCTTTGCAACGCTGTTCCTTTGAAATTGTCAATTTCTCGCTTCAGTTCAAGTCCCCTGATGCTTCTTTCTGCACACACAATTGTCACAACTATTAAAAAAAGGGGGAGAATCACTTGCAGCTGCCTCACCAGGAAGGTCCTTCCATATTAATGGAAAGGTGTTAATTTAAGTGAGGATTACTTCCTCGAGTTGAAGCAGGTACGTTTGTTCCTGAGCTGAGCCCACAAGCACATAACTTCCAGAGACCAGCACACTTCTCCTTTGCTTGGAAACCTCTCCCCACCGCCTCTTCCTCCCCTTGCCTTTCTCCAGCTGCCTCCCTGTGGAAATGCTTATCACTGAGATGTGATTATTTGGATTAAAGGTATAATATCCAGGGTAGCAGCAAAAGAAATAAAATGCTAATTAAAATTCTACTGGAGTGAGCAAATTGCCTACAAATGAGATCGTTCGTGAAGGAGCTAAGCACTGATTCCAAAAATTATCTCCCTCCATGCCTTTTCCTTGTCCTCCAGGTCTGAACATTTCAGTGTCTCAGTCCCTTGAGCACGGGGAAATTCCACTTAAGACCTGACCCTTTCTAGAAGGAAACTTGCAAAATCTTTTCACAACAGCCAAGCAGATCTCCTCGTCAGGGCAGCCTTTGTTTCTCATCTCTTGCTCTGGTAGCCACAAAGAAAAAGACACACATCCACACCCACACCCTGGCAAAGATTTTAAAATTCATTTCCCATCCCCAAATGCAGCTATGACCCCCAAGGGGGAGTGGGGAATTTGCAGGCACACTAGACCATAAGAACATAAAGAGAGCCATGCTGGATGAGACCAAGGGTCTATTTAGTCCACACAGAGGCCTGTAAAGGAGGTCAAATAGAGGGTGGGGCAGTGGAGAGCAGGGAGGGAACATGTGCATAGTAAAGGTTTTCTTTGAGTTAAGTAGAGCAATTAGCAAGACAAAGGGCCCTGGCTCGATCACCTGTGGAGAGAGATGACGAGGACAGATCTGGCCATGAATCGGGGCGATCTGAAGGAGGAACATTGGAAGGTGGGGAAATAAAAACCCAGCTTGGGGGGAGCCGGGGGTCTTTGGTTGCGTGAGGGAGGAATGAGTTAGCCTGGCTGGGGTAACTGGTAAACCGTCTCTGTATGATATGTTGGGGGCCTTACTGGAAATGGAAAAGTTTGTAGACCGCTTGAGCTGCTCTTATACTAATAAAGGCGGACATCGCAAGTAAGTCGCGTCTTGGTTTGTGTCTCTAAGGCCTGCACACTCCTAGTAGGAGATTGCCCTAGGGCTTTCTTCCTTTACATGGCCAACCAGCTGTCGACCAGGGACCCACAAGCAGAACATCCATGTTCCCCAGCAACTGGTGCACACAGGCTTACTGCCTCTGATACTGGAGGGAGCACATAGCCATCAGGACTACCAGCCATTGATGGCCTTCCCCTCCAGGAATTTATCCAACCCCTCTTTAAAGCCATCCAAATTGGTGGTCTTGTGGCAGTGAATTCCATAGGTTAACTATGCGCTTTGTGAAGAAGTCCTTCCAGAATTGGGAACCCACAGCCCTCCAGCATGGACAAAGGGCAGGGATGATAGGTGTTGTAGTTCAAGAACATATGGCACGCAAACGTTTCCCCACCTCTGAACTGAAATTTTTGGGATTGGATCCAGATTAATGCTCTTCCTTCCCATGGCAGCCCCGTCTGAACCCCTTGAAATGCTTCACAGAGAATCAGGACACCCTGATGAATGGGCTGAGCTGTGGAGTGTAGAGGAGGGGGATCCTCAAACATTGGGCAGATGGACCTCCTGTGAGAGGAGCCCTTCTTATCACAGAAGTTCCCTTCCTCCCCTGGAAACAGATCCTGGATCCAACCCATGGAAAGCTGCAGCAAACTGAGCCTGCTCCAATTCTGGAATCAATGTTAGTATTTTCCTGGTTGAGATGGAATCCAGGAGAAGTGGAATAAAAGAAAAGAGAAAGGATGAGGATGCAGGGAGCTTTTTCACTCCTTCCCCTCTAATAAATAGGTCCTTTGTGTGCCACTGTCCTGTTCCTCTTGCCCCACTGCAAGACTCCTTTTCAGCTGAAGAGCTGGAGGGCCAGGAACCAATATCCAGGATCTGCCAGGATCTGACAAAGGTGACTACTGATGTTGTACTGGTGGCCGTAGGACTCATGCCAATTGCCGAAGCCATCAAAGCACTTCCAGAATGCCAGGACTGATGGATTCCAAGCATTTAGTCTGTGGAAGCTGCAAGGCCTTCTGGGAATCCTCTCCTTATAAATACCCAAATAACTGCTTTTACAGCTGCATACAGCTGGAAGGAGTTGTTGCAAATCCTCCAGTCTCACCAACCTTGGCAATTTCACCTCTCCAAATGTGTCAACATCTGAACTCGGAATTCAAATTTGCACTATGAATGTAAATTCTACATACAGAATTTGACTGCTTAATAGTGCAATCCTATGCACAGTATTGCACTCTGTGTATTGGATTCCTGCTTTAGACATGTTCTCATCTCTTAACTGTTTTGAGAAGTTTCCAAGATCTCATGAGCCATTAGCTGCAAATCCTAATACCATTGCAAGTCCATCCATCACATGTTGTCACATACATAATGCTATTACATGTCAACCATAAAAAAAAAGTTACTCTCAAATATTGACATCCAATATCATAGGATGTCAATTATTTGGTGAATGGTTGGGAAACCTCCAGGTATGCAGAGAACAGTTGGAATCAAAATATGCCATGGAGCAGATTTCAGATTCAAAATGGTCTGCCTGGCTTCCCACCAGATCTCTCCTCTGGCTGCATTTGTCAGGTGTACCTGGCCTTGTGGATTGTAAGTTGTTGTGTTAGAAGCCTTTGCAAGCTTAGCATCTGTCTCCATTTCCCACGGGAGTGCCGGCCGCAATCTTGGACATTGCTAGTTTCTCTGGGAGCATTAGAACGTTTGAAAAAGGAGGGGGTGCTTTTAGAGGCTGTCACTCAGGTTGTAGCATCATCAAAGTGGGTGGAGCAATCCCACCCTGTTGGCACTTGGGCATGGTTTACAGGTGAGAGGACCTGTCAAGTAGCTTTGAATAGGCCAGGCCTCCAATCTATATGAAGGGGACGGGGGGCAAGGCTGGAAAAGCCTTGCTAGAGATCGTCTTTCCACGCTTGGCCTGAAAGCCTTCCTGTTTGGATTCTACCTGTTTGGAGATTTTGGAAGCACTCTGCACATGCTTGCTCACTTGCTATTTGGACTCTCAATTTCTAAGAATTGTGCCATGGAAAGTGCTCTGAGGCTTTTCATAGACTTTAACTGGCGTTTGCTCATGGATTGTGTGTGTGGCCTGACTCAAGTCGCAAGAGAGCTTCCCTGGGGCTAAAGTTACATGCAGGGGAGTTCCTGGGCCTGAGAAGTTCCTTCCCTGTGAACTTGTTTACCCGGGTCAGCTCAGTGTTTGGCAGGTTGGGATTGTCTTGTGCATGATCTCTCTCTGTCCGGCTCCAAGAGGCCCTATGCCTGGAGCACTTCCCAGACAAGGCTCTGGCCTCGTCTTCTGGGGAGCCAGTGTATACGGCATCTGGAGAAACTCAGATAGGATTGGGGCTACACACCCCTCTCCCCTTCCCGAGTGGTTGCTTGATGAATTTGTATCAAGAACGGAGCCTAAAGCTTTCTGACTGTCATCAGCTTTAAGTGTATGAAAAAATTGAACCGTTATGCTTTGACCGTGTGATTCCCTCGATAAAAATGAAGTCTCACTGACGTGAGTGTGCTCTTGTCAGTTTGCCAGTTCATGGGAAGTCTTGAGGGAAAGGGATGGCTCATGACAGCATTGTTTAAAACATGCTGCAAGAGTGGAGGGTGTTGAGGAAATTGTCAAGGAACTGAACTGAAGGAACCCTTGCTGGGCAATTCTGACGAATTGGGCACCTCCGGTTTCTACAGGAGTTGCCTAAAAGGGAGCACCTTTTTGTCCTGGAGATATCAACATAAATGCATTCCCCTTAGTTAGCCGTGAGATTGCTTTGCCTCCGCTCCCTAGCAGCAACTGAAAATGCCCTCTGAAATTAGGACTATAACAATGATGGTGTAGAAAAGAAAACACGCGTACACAGAAACCCGGTGGGGCGGAGGAGTTTACTGCCTTTGAATCTCCATAGCAACGTAGCAGCAAAAGGGGGGGCTTTAATTTTGAACAGCTTATTTGGCTGCAGACCTGGGAATAATCAGGAAGAGATTGGATCCATTAAGACTCAGCAGGAGCATCATAGACTTTGAGTAGATGGGCAGCACGGGACGTGGAAGGCAACTGCTTGAAATGTACCAAGGAGCATGTGAAGCCAAGTTACAACATGTCTGTGTGGTGAAAGCCAGCCTGTTTTGATCCGAGCAGGTCCACTGATTCATATCCTGCCCCTCGAGGTGACGTGCCGGAGGTTTTTCAGCACTGCCATGGCTAGAGGTTGGCCATTTGCACTGAGGTGTCTAAAGCTCGCTGCCCCTTTCTGGCAAGTTTGTTTCCAAGGTTGAATGTAGTAAAGTTGATATGGGCATCTATGGCCCTCCTAGGGCAGCTCACTCAGCGCCCGGTTGAATGAGGCCATGCGTGATTGCTTGCCTGGGTTTTCAATGTTCTGTAAAATTGATGCCTCTGCACTAGCCGTTTTATCTACTCCGCTTTCCTTCTGTTATTGGTTTTGTCATGAGCGTGGTGTCTTTAGCGGTCATATTTTAATGCCATTTGTTTATTGGAGTTTTAAACTCGTTCTGCGTAGGCCACCTTGAGGATGTGTTACAGCTATAAGGCACGGTAGGCATTGCGAATAAATAAACAGCAGAAATGGTGGTGTGAAAATCTGCCTTGAGAGGGGGGAGAGAAGGAACGAATCCTTTAGAGCAGGGTGTAAGCAGCCTTGGACTACAATTCCTCAAAGCCCCTGCCATTTTGGCCAATAGTTGGGGAATATGGGAGTTGTAGTCCAAACTATATGGAGGGCACCAGATTGCCCCCCTACCCCAGTTTTAGAGCTAATAGAAGGGACCATTAACAAAATGTTAAAAGATACATCAGTGTCTGGGCTAATTCAGCCTCCATCCCATCCCAGGCAGTGGAGGCTGGTGGCTCCGATGTTGGTGGGGCTGTGAACCCACTCAGGATTTCAGTCAGAACTCTTAAGGAGCTCTATCCAAGGTCCTGAACCTATTTTGGGGATAAGGGTTTTGGCCAAAACCCGGAATGTATTCACAGCCACACCAAAATTGCAATCACGTGCCTCCACTGCTCCCAGGGCTAATTGACATCAACTGGCCCATGAGGAAGAAGGATTGAAGGAGGCAGGAGGGCCTGAACTATTTGGATTCCCCCCCAACCAGGGGATGAGAAGAGGAGCAGGGCCATTCCACCAGCCCGGCTGGCTGTCCACTTAATTTCCCCCCTCTTCCCTCCCCATTCCTTTTTCCTTGTGTGTAGAGTCTTCTTACATTATGTTTGTTTGATGGATTGATTGTACTCTGCTCAGGTGACTTCTTGTCAGAGGAATACTCCAAATAAATGAATGAACATTGTAAAATGGAGGACTGATGCCTATCCACTCCATTGTAACCCAACCCCCCTATCCCCACACCATAGGATAGAATCCAACATAAGTCCTATTAAGAGTAGACCCATTAAAATACATGGGACTAAGGATAATCATGACCAACTTAAGTTCCATTCATATCAATTGGGCTACTCTGTGTTGGATTTTACCCAGTTTTCTTCCATCCTCCAGCAGTCAACCAGTATCCCATGTGCACTGTGCATGTTCAATCCTCAACGAAGTCCTCCCCCCTCCCCAATTTAGGGTTTTTTCCCTCTAAAGGTTTTCAAAAGTTCTGCAAATCTTGTGGTTCACCTCTGCCACCTGAAATTTCGCTGTTGGGCATGATCGGCACCATTTTGGCTACATAATTGGCGGCACTCACACAGCCTAAACGTTGGAAATAGGAGGACTGGTGCCAGAAGTTATTTGGCAAAGCATGATTCACCCGATGAAAGACTGTGCTCATGCATCTTGCTTGACGGCACAGCATGCTTTTTAGTCTTTTCTGTTTTAAAACAGGACTGCAAGCTTGCATTGATGAGTTGGCATGATAAAATCAACCTAAGATTTCAAAGCCTTTCTTTTCAATGGGGATGTATGAGAAATTCATTTCAGTTAATTTCTGATCAAGATTTACGCAGTTCCACACTGGACAGGGACTTGGGTGCAATCTGCATTTCTGAGCTTGCAATTTGACTTGCAGTCCCAAGAAAGTTGCATTCAACAGCATGTGTACATTTGAAGAAATGTGCATTTAAAAAAGGCAGTTTCAATGCACATTTTCACTTGTTTTTTTTCTAAATTCAGACTGATGCAGACACAGAATGGAATGGAGTCATGATTGAGCGCATCCAGAATGACATGGAATGGAAATGGACTTCCATTGTCGCCTTTCCTATTTCTGAATTTTATGCAAAGCAAAGTGTTCAGTCCCTGCTGTTCACTCATGTCCTTTCCCTACCCTCTACTACGAGAAAAAACCTAACCTTGTTCCAGTGTTGTATCAATGCACAGTAATGTATAAGAGGGAGAGGAGGGAGGGATCTCAGTTTAAACCTCACCCAATTCCTGATGTTCTAAATCTATTTGGGGTTTAACTACCTCAAGGGTGACTTCTCACCAAAGACGTTCTGATAGAAAATTATCCTGTCATTTATTATTATTATCATCTGTCTTTTCTCGCTTGTGACAGTATTTCTGGATGGACATGATGGGCTTTGCCAAGTCATCCTGTCTTTTATTGATTCAGGAATGTCCTGACTATTGAACATGTTTTACGTATGACTGTGCTTTCTGGATGTTGGTGTGGATGTATTTTGGTAGGCCCAGTTTCTGAAGGTTTCTGTATTGCTTTAAGAACCAGTAGCTCCCCATTCTGCTCATGGTGGGTGCTGCTGGTGCCCCTGGTATTTACACCACGCCTGGCCAAACCAGAACCTGCATATTGTCAGCCAATCAAAGAGGCTGGTATTACACATCCCTCTTCCAACGTCATTTCATCTCACTCCTCTGGTTCTAAACTTTGAGTCTGAGCATATGAAAGTCAGAAAACTGTTGAGCACCTATTTATTTTTCAGATTGCAGATACTTTTTGTTTTCTACTGAATAGCAGTTATTAGTGCTGCCTAATTGGACAGTATTAGATATAACTGTTAGCAAAGAGACAATCTACAAGGAAAAATCTCAAGCGTTGGGCATTGTTGATGTTGTTTTAAAATCTAACGATTGTTTATCCCCTAGCAACAGATGCAGATTTTTATCCATCATCCCAGTGGGAACCCAGCATGGCAATAAAGATGGAGAACTCTTCTTTTTTATGTTCAATTTTATTTTACAGCCTTCCTTCGGTAAAGAAAGTTGAACAATAGAGCAGGGCTGTTACTGAAACCCTGAGATGACATTGGTGGCGATCTGAAAAGAAGGTAATTTTCCCGCCTAGTTGAAGGCAGCTTGATCCACCGAAGTGAGGCCCATAAACTCCAGAGGGGGGAGTGCTGCAGGCAGCATAAAAGTGCTTATCTATGATTGCTGGAAATAAGCACTTGAACAAAATATGTACTTTTGCCATCTAAATACAAGCACATGTCGAGATCAGCTGCAACAAACACCCGTTGCTGGACAGTCACTCTCCTAACAGAAGAAGTATATGAATTGGGGTTCGCAATGCCTGATGGAGCTCCTCTCTGGCATGAACCCACCCCGTCTACTATACTCATAATCTAAAGTGTCTCCTCTGAGGGAAGCTCAGAAGGGGGTAACGAGAGAGAGAGAGAGAGAGAGAGAGAGAGAGGAGGCCTTCTCGGTGGTAGCCCCCCAATTATGGAATAATCACTCCAATGAGGCCCGCCTAGCACCAACATCCTCACCCTTTTGGTGCCTGGTGAAGACCTTCTACTCTCAGGCATTTGGCAGCATATAATAAGGTTTTAATCAGGTCCTGGGTTTTCTTAGGGTTGGTTGTTTAAAATTGCTGAGATATACGAATGTGTCTGTGTCTGTGTGCTGTCTGTTATTGTGTATAATATGTATAATGTTGTGTTTATAAGGTTATAATTTCTGTAAACTGCCCAGAGAGCTTTGGCTATTGGATGGAATAGAATGAATGAATGAATGAATCTGCCTATTGCAAGCAGAAGGGATCTTCCATGAGAAGAATCTCCCTGCATGCTAAAGGAACCTCTGCTCATTTGGGTGGGATCCCACTTCACACACACACAACCACACACCACAGCTCACCCCATTCAAAAGTGTGTCCTGGCTCTCTGAGTACCATTTTCAGGACACTGGCAGAGCTGCATCACCAGCGCAGTTGATGACCCTTAAATCTGGGTCCAACTCTGTGTCTAGTAGAGCTGCATCAAATACCCTCTGATTTCCATTTTCAGGGACAAAATAGGAATATTATTTATGCATTTATTTGTTCTCCATGCGTATATGGCTGTCCATCAACATATGTTGACAGGCCGAGCATTTTTTCCCCGAGAAACAAGTTCATTTCCCCCCATGCTCTGTTCAGGATCATTGTTTTCCTGACTCTTCCTTCTTTCTAGAATGGCCATATGGATCATCTGACACTATCAGGGATCCTGCAGGATGACATCACAAGTCTATGTAGCCAATCAAATGTTGCTATGTGATGACATTACTGAAGAACAATGAATAAAAAAACAGACCTTTGTGTGTATTTTTCACGGAGTGCCAAGAAACATCAAAATAGAGAAGAGTTCTGAACAGTCATTAATATTTGCAAAAAATAAAAAATGAAACGAAAACAAAAAAAAAACTGTGTGCAGTTTTGGCTTGGTCCAAGTCGAGGCACTAAAGCGAGGGGTTTATGGAAATTTTCAAGGATTCGTCAGCAAGGCAATGTTCTATGTCAACTTAGCAGGGCAAGTCTTTGCAGTGGAGCATTAGATCTGCTTTGCATCCATTTGCATATTGAGCAAGTCTTGAGCTGAAACTGTCATTCACAGGGATGGACGGGCTCATGAAAGGTGCCAGATTCAATCCAATCCACTCACGGAGAACAAGTTGGGCTGAACAGGAAAGAATTGCCGGAAACCCTAATTCTCCATCCCAAGAGCGAGTGGAAGTGTGGGTTGTTTTCAAATAACCCAAGTCTTTGAGCACAGCTCCATTACAAACTAAAACTGATTTAAGCGTTATTCCCATGTTCCCGGCAAAATGGTGCTCCATTTCAAATAGCACTCAACTGAATCGCCCTGGAAAGTGCTGGTTTGCCCAAATTGGGCCACGTTCTGTCCAAGAGGATCCGGGGATGATGCTAACATCACACCGCTGCTGCCGAGAAGAGATAGTCTGCAGAAATATCTAGTCAATGGTGCAGCTAGGTGATTTTAGACCATGGACAGAATTATTTGGTGGGCACCCCCTGTGGAACCCTCTCTGTGCACCCTCAATTCTGAAGCTCCTTCCAACTCCATTTTATGCTCCAAAACTGCTTCTACATACCTGACAAGTTAGAACAACAAGTGGCAGATCATCACGCACACATCCCCCAAAGGAGTCCAAAAATGCAGGTAGCTGTGTCGATTCATATCAACAGACCAGTTCTAGCCATAGAATCATAGAGTCATAGAGTTGGAAGGGGCCTATAACGCCATCCAGTTCAACCCCCTGCTCAATGCAGGAATCCACCTTAAAGCATACCTGACAGATGGCTGTCCAGCTGCCTCTTGAATGCCTCTAGTGTGGGAGAGCCCACGGCCTGCCTAGGTCATTGGTTCCATTGTTGTGCTGCTCTAGCAGTCAGGAAGCTTTTCCTGGTGTCCAGCCAGAATCTGGCTTCCTGTCACTTCAGCCCATTATTCTCCATCCTGCACTCTAGGATGATCAAGAAGTGATCCTGGCCCTGCTCTGTGTGACAACCTTTCAAGGATTTGAAGAGTGTGATCATATCTCCCCTCAGTCTTCTCTTCTCCAGGCTAAACATGCCCAGCTCTTTCAATCTCTCCTCATAGGGCTTTGTTTCCATCTCTGCCCAAAACAGGTGTTTTGGAAAGGATGTTCAGTGTGTTCTAGAACAGGTTGCAGTCCTCCAGGTGCCTCCTCTGTGGGAGGTTCAAAGGATGGCAACTGGGGTGTGGTCTTTCTGGTGGTGGCCCCATGATTGTGGGATGCTCCACCTGGCACCAACATTGTCATTTTTTCACCACCAGGTTAAGACATAAGAAAAACATGCTGGAACAGATCAAGGGTCCATCTAGTTCAGAGCTCTGCAATAGCCAGCCTGATCCCCAAATGGGAAGCCCACAAGCTGGACATGAGTGCAATAGCATCCTCCCACCCATGTTCCCCAGCAACTGGTTCCTCCAATGCTAGAGGTAGCATATAGCCATCAAGACTAGTAGCTCTTGGTTGCTTTCTCCTCCATGAATTTGTCCAATCCCTTTCTAAAGCCATCCAAATTGGTGGCCATCACTACATCTTGTGGTAGTAAACTCCATAGTTTAACTATGCATTCTGTGAAGGACTCTTTCCTTTTATCTTTCCTGAATCTCCCACTAATCACCTTCATGCGATGACCCCTTTGGGTTCTAGTATTATGAGCGAGGCAGAAAAATGTCTCCCTATCCAATTTCTCCACCCTATCCATAACTTTCCTCTGCTCCCAGGCGTTTGACTGTAGAAGATGGGATTTGGAAAATATTGTTAATGGTTTTTAGCTGTTTTAAATTGCTTTAAATGCTCTATTTTTTGTTGTATTTTAGGGACTTAATTTTTGTGAACTGCCCAGAGAGCTTTAGCTATTTGATAGCAAAGAAATGTCAATCATTATCATCATCAAATGAGTATTCAAGACCATGTAACCCCAAAATAGCTCACAGCAATATTCTTGCTGCGGAAACTCATAGTCACCCCAGGTATTGTGAGAACTGCAGCAAAGCTCAGTGGAAACAGGGAATCCTGGGAGGGGGGGTGATTAGCATCCCTGCTAATAAAATGAAAGTCCCAGCACATTAACCCTGTGAGCCCTGATTCCACTGCAACATGGTGCTTTAAATGTAGGCACTATTAGAAATGAGCCTGAGCAATGCAGCCAGCCAGAAGAAGTGTGAACTCTGCAGCTTATGCTTGTTGAAAGATGAGACACAGAATTACACTCAAGCCAAGTCCTCCAAACCACCTTTAGGGAATGAAAGATGGGCCCAGTTCTCACAAATTTTAGGAGCGCACAGTTCTGTTGTTGACCAGTTCCTTGGTTTTGATCCATCTCGAAGGAAAAATCAAACACAGTTCCTTTGCTCTTTGGAGTGATATATGTTTCAGGCAAGAAATGGACTTGTGCTTTCTTCTTTTTTTCCCCTTTCACATGTTGGTTTAATTTAATGCCCAGGCAGGAAGCACTGCAAATATTTACAAGAAAAGATAAATAACCTTTAAATTAAGGCCTAGTTAGCTTCATTACGTATTTATAAGCCTTCCAAATGTGGAAGAAATAGATGTTTGTGCATTACAATGATTTAATCACCAGGTCCTAATCCACAGAATGTCTATAACTCGCTTCTGTTTACCTCCTAATTTGCCAGGACACGTGGAAAATGCTGATAATGGCATTTTCCCAGTAGATATCGGGTCATGGAGTTGAATTCAAATCATGCACAGCTTCTCTCGGGTTGTATTTACTGAACTTAGTATAGTGTCAGATTTATATGCTGCTCCCCCACCACCACGTTGAGAGAAACAAGGAAGGAGATTGCCTCTCTTCTGGATATTTGTTTTTTACATCCAGGGTTGCCTTCATGCTTGGTGAACAGTGTTGGATTCTCCCAACAGATATATAAGTATTGCCTGTTCAGTGTTCCAGCCAGCCAATCTCACTTCTACAATACTTCATTCCGTTCCTTTCCCCACTCCATTTTCCACCACCACCCCATTGGGCAGTTGGTGTGCGTGTGTGTTTGGTTTGTGTCCTTCTGCAAACACTGGCATTTCCCCAAGCCCGTTGATACCACCCTCTTGTGCATGGATGGTGCTCTTTTTGGCTACATGATGATCCACACTCACCTCTGAACTTCAGAATTATAGGGAATGATAAAAGAAGGCATTAAGAGTTAAAGGGAAGAAGACTATCATGGCTTGATAAAACTGGAGCTATATAGCTGAATGTCCTTCTCCAACTATTTTATTGTTGCTATTATTTTAAACCCTCCTTTGAATCCATTCTGAGGGGCAAATCAACATGGCAATCTCTAGTCAATGAGTTTTTAAGGGGGGGAAGAAAAAATGGACAGGCAAGGCAGCCGCTCCGTTTCAACATCCCAAAACGGGAGGCAATCCCTCATGTCAACCCTTGCAATACATCCACTTTCTGAGACAGTGCTCTAGCCAGGGTGGAGCAGTAGGTACAACAACACTCCACCTGCAACATGGCTTCACCCCACCCAAGATTTGGGAGGAAGTGCTATTTTTATTTGTGACATGACATCCTCCATTTACAGCTTGGAGGGTTTGTTTCAAGTTCAGGAACAATTCTGGTTAAAAGAATGCTTGGCAATGGTGTCCCCACCCAAAAAGAAAATAACAGATGGGGTTCAACACCTAGCTGAACTTCCTGGTCAAAAAAGGATCTGCAATGCAGGAAGTGACCACAGCATCCCTGCAAGATGGTTGTCCAGACACTGATTAAATACCCCCAGCAAAGAAGAACTTTCTATCTCCTAGGGAGTTTGTTGCTCTGTTGAACAGCCATTACCATCAGGAAATTTCTCATAACATTTAGCCAAAATTTGCTTCCCTCCTATTCCACCCAATGGTTCTAGCCTTGCTGTCTGGAAGACAGCAGGACTTCTCCTTCTTCTCCATGACAGCCTTTCAGACATTTGAAGACCACCATCATGTCTCTTTGTAATCTGTGTTTCTCCAGGCTCAACAATCTCAGCTCTTTCAACCTGTCCTCATAGAACTTGGTTCCCAGACTCTTCATCACCTGGGTCACTGTTCTCTGGATATGATACTCCAGTTTGATAATGTCCTTCTTAAAATGGGCCCCCCTCTACTGGACATGGTGCCACAAATGCAGCCTGACTGATGCAGAATAAAACAGAACTATTCATTTCTTTTAGGTGGACAGTCTGCTTGCATTAATTCCAGCGCTGGTACAGATAGGAGAGGAACTATTTTTATCCCTGTGGCTTCATCGATATTCTGGGTTAAAAGCCAAAAGTGAAACTTGACACAGAAACTAAGTAAAGCCTTTCAAACATGGGTACACAAGAGGATACAGAGGGCAGTGGCTTTGTTTGTAGTCAAGCATTGTTCGTAGAAAGAATGTAAGCAAATCAAAAAGCCTGATTTGACCACTGAATCCACACACGCACACAAAAACCCTTCTGCCATGAGGTTCTGTGGTGGCATTTAAGGATGTAGAAGTATTTCATTTCTTTTCACAAATCATGCAATCATGTCCCAGATGCAAGCAGGAACACTTTTCTTTTCTTTTTTTGCAAGAAATGTTGGCAATTCCTTGAATTTGAAATCACGTTCTGAAAACATGGATTTTTCTTTAAATGTTCACTTTGAAATGCACTCCCCCCCCAAAAAAAATGAATCATGCTTTAGTCAATCCGGGGGAGGGGGAAATGTACACTTTTTGAAAATGCAAACTTTTCCCATTCAAAACATCCACTTTTCCTGTTCAAGCAAGCCAAAAAAAAAACCATGGAACAAGCCAAAATGAGCTTAGAAGTGATTTTCTGAAAATTTCGGTGAGCTCAAAAAGCCCCTGGTTCTCCCATCTCCCACTTTGCCAGATGCACCAACCAGACCTTTGACCACAAAAATGCATTTGCTGATCTTTAAAGTCCAAGAAATCTCTGTGTAGTTCTGACTACCACAGACTTGTGGGGACTCCTGCCTGCCATTTTGGGTATTGCACGATATGTGTGCCCGTCTCCAATCTTTGGATGTAGGTGGGCCTTGCATCTGCTGCTTCTTTTTTCTTTTTTTCTTTTTATTTAAAAACATTTTTTATAGTGCCACCTCACCATTTCCAGCATCGTGGCACTTTAAAACCACAAACTTTTTAAAAAATCTATAAAATCAAGTCTGGTGGGGTTCTGCTCCAAACTTGGTATATCTAAAAAAAACTACTTCATATCTATCACTGTGTCAAGTTTCATCCCTTTATCTTTAAAAATGAGGGAGCTATCAGCATTTTATTTCCATTGACTAGAGTGGTTATCTGAAAATGGGCGGTTCTCCGACAGCTAATCCGACGTGGCAGAGTAAGGGGAGACACCCCAGAAGTGGGGCAGAGAATTGCCTCAATGGAGTTCAGGCTCAAATTTCGAGGTGGAGAAGTCCCACTTTGCACACCCCTAATCTCTAGGATTTCTGTGAAAGAATTTTACCAATGTCTACAGGCCTGCGCATTTATTACTCAGAAGCTTGTTGGAACCCTAATGGGAAGAGATCTGACACTTCATAAAAACATGTTACATTCTTGGAATTCAGGAAACAGAAATGTTTAACATTTTGTATAAACATCTCCTAGGTTATTCATTTCAAGCAGTGGTGGGCAACCATTTTTTCTGTCGAATTAAGATGAAGCAACTCAATGAAAGGGTCGGCCCAGTGTGCTGCTGCTATTAAAAGGCAAATTCCATGTTAGGCATAATTTGGAAAGGAATTGAGAATAAACTGCCAGTATCATACTGCCTTTATATAAATCTATGGTGCAACCATGATGGGAATACTGCGTGCAGTTCTGGTCACCGCACCTAAAAAGAGATATTCTAAAGCTGGAAAAGGTGCAGAAAAGGGCAATTAAAATGATCAAGGGACTGGAGCAACTCCCCTATGAGGAAAAGCCAGGAGAGCTGGGATTTGTTTAGCTTGGAAAAAAGGGAAGTGAGTGGAGACATGATAAAGGTGTACAAAATTATGCCTGGCATGGAGAATGTGGAGAGGGAGACATTTTTCTCCCTCGCTTGAAATACTAGAATCCAACGGGATCACCCGATGAAACTGAATAGTGGGAGATTCAGGACAGATGAAAGAAAGTACTTCTTCACACTGCACAGAGATAAACTATGAAATTCCATACCACATGTTGTAGTGATGGCCACCCATTTGAATGACTTTAAAAGGGAGTTGGATAAATTCTTGGAAGAGAAGGCTGTCAATGGCTACTAGTCCTGATAGCTATGGGCTACCTCAAGTAGCAGAGGCAGTAATCCTATATACACCAGTTGCTGGGGAACATGGGTGGGAAAGTGCTGTTGCAACATGTCCTGCTTATGTAGGTTCCTGGTCAACAGTTGGTTGGCTACTATGTGAATATAGTGCAGGACTAGATGGACCTTTGGTCTGATCCACCATGGCTCCTCTTATGTTCTTCCGTTTTAATTTATTTACACTAATATGGGTTTGGGGTTGTCCAAAATGATCGTTCAGAGATCCTTTACAGCTCAGTATCTCTGACTGCAAACAGATTCCGGACTATAACGATATTGTCATGGGTTGCTTTCATTTTTGTTCCCCTATATTCGGCACTGGTTAGGCCTCATCTTGAGTATTGTGTCCAGTTCTGAGCACCACACTTCAGGAAGGATGCAGACAAGCTGGACCGTGTTCAGAGGAGGGAAGCAAAAATGATCAGGGGTCTGGAAATAAAGTCCTATGAGGAGAGACTGAAAGAACTGGGCATGTTTAGCCTTGAGGAGAGAAGATTGACGGGAGACATGAGAGCACACTTCAAATACTTGAAAGGTTGTCGAACAGAGGAGGGCCAGGATCTATTCTCGATCATCCCAGTGTGCAGAACACAGAATAATGGGCTCAAGTGACAGGAAGCTAGATTCCAGCTGGACATCAGGAAAAACTTCCTGACTATTAGAGCAGTATGACAATGGAACCAATGACCTAGGGAGGTGGTGGGCTCTCCCACATTGGAGACATTCAAGAGGAAGCTGGACAGGGATGTTTTAAGGTGGATTCCTGCATTGAGCAGGGGGTTGGACTCGATGGCCTTAGAGGCCCCTTCCAACCCTACTGTTCTATGATTCTATGATTTTGGGGATAGAATTTATTGTAACTGTAAATTGTTTTAGATTTCATTTTTTATTGCATTTGGAAATTAAAATTAAAATGTAATTATAGAAAAAAAATGGGCAACTGCTTTGGAACATGTTGGCATCTTTAACTGTAGGTGAGAGCTCCAAAGCAGTGAAATGACTCACAGGGGGAAATATATCATGGAGATGAGGAAATGAGCCCTTTTTGGTCATCGTCTTGTCGACTCAGCAGCAAAAACAAGAATCCACTGCCAATATTAGCCAGGAGGCTTTAAGAAAAATGACTTCAGAAGGTAACAGTGGAAAACAGTTTCTCCAGCACACAATTCTGGGTGTCAGGAGAAAGCCGCACAGGAGCAACTGCTAATTAACTGCTGGCTTCTCTTAGTTCACAAAATTGACTACACTCTCTTCGTTGTATAAGAAATTCAAAGCTGTTTGCATCCAGAGTCACAGGCTGTTGTTGGGGAAACGGATCCACGTCAGAAGAACTCTGCATGCCAACGTTGATCAGCCAAGGCATTATAATGACTAGGAACAGCGGAGAAAACTGCAATGGATTCAGGTGAGCTTGAATTTCTATGAATCCAACCTACGGATTCCGCAGCATGCCGGCTTTCTCCGAGTCGAGGCAGATTCTGTGAACCAATTCATTACTTCTGGGGGGGGGGGCAAACAGACACTTGCACTAATGGGCAAATGGAGCAAAATCCTTGTACATACCTTTAAAAAAAATCAATGAACAGACGACGGAAGGTAAGGTGTTTGACAATCCAGAAAGCAGAGGCTGAATGGATTTAACAATATCCATGCATCCCAGATAATCATCTGATAACTCTCTAGCCAACACATTGCCAAGTTCTGAAAATGCACAGAGCTTCATAATGCATCTGGACTCAGATGAAATTGTATGACCTGTCTCTCTCTGACTCTGGTCCACAGAACTATCTTCCCGGGGGAAGGGGAGTTGTCTCCTTGCTCCCAAATTCACTTGAACTGGCATCTCAGATGCAGTCCCCAAAAGACCTTTGTGAAGAAGAGCACAGGCCATTAGGCTCTGAAGCTCAGAGGGGCACTTCAAACATCTTCAAGTCTAGAAATAATAATAATAATAATAATAATAATAATAATAATAATAATAATTTATTTCTTACCCGCCTCTCCGTCTGGATCGAGGCGGGGAACAACAACATGATAAAATACATAAAACTGATTAAAACATGACACATATTATTAAAACTGCATAAAAATCCTAAAACATCCTAAAAATATCCTTAATACATTCTAAAATTCCACTGGATATGCCTGCCGGAAGAGAACAGTCTTTATGGCTTTCTTAAATTCTAAAAGACTGTTAAGTTGATGAGTCTCCTCCGGCAGGTCATTCCACAGTCTGGGAGCGGCAGAAGAGAAGGTCCTCTGGGTAACGGTTGTCAGCCTAGTCTTGGCCGACTGCAGTAAGTTCTTCCCAGAGGACCTGAGCGTGCGGGGTGGATTGTATGGGAGAAGGCGATCCCGCAGGTAACCTGGACCCAAACCATGTAGGGCTTTAAAGGTAATAACCAACACTTTATACTTCGCCCGGAAACTAATTGGCAGCCAGTGGAGTGATTTTAAAGCTGGCGTAATATGGTCACCCCTAGGTGTACCGGTGACCAACCTGGCTGCCATATTTTGAACTAGTTGAAGTTTCCGGACTAGGCATAGAGGTAGCCCTATGTACAGCGCATTGCAGAAGTCGAGCTTCGAAGTTACCAGCGTGTGCACCACCATCTTGAGGTCTTCCAACTCTAGGAAGGGGCGCAGCTGGCGTATCAGCTGAAGCTGATAGTAGGCACTCCTGGCCGTCGCATCTATCTGGGCTGTCATTTGGAGCGACGGATCCAGGAGCACCCCCAAGCTGTGAACACAGTCTTTCAGGGGGAGTGTAACCCCATCCAGAACCGGTTGATACACCTCCAAACCCAGGTTGCGGCCTTTGACAGCAAGCACCTCCGTCTTGTCTGGATTCAGCTTCAGTTTGTTTTTCCTCATCCAGCCCATTACTGCCTCCAAGCATTCATTCAGAGGAGACACACTATCCTTAGCTGGCACTGTTATCGAAGGCATAGAGAAATATATTTGGGTGTCATCAGCATACTGATAGCACCCTGCCCCATGCCTCCGGATGATCTCTCCCAACAGTTTCATATAAATGTTAAACAGCATTGGGGAAAGGATGGCACCTTGCAGTACGCCACACAGCAGCTCCTTCTTTGCAGAGCAGCTATCCCCAAGCAACACCATCTGGAACCTGCCCGAAAGGTAGGACCGGAACCACTGAAGCACAGTGCCCCCAATTCCCAATCCCCTCAGGCATTCCAGAAGGACACCATGGTCGATGGTATCGAAAGCCGCCGAGATGTCCAGAAGTACCAACAGGGACACACTCCCCCTGTCAATACTAAGGCATAGATCATCCACTAAGGCGACCATAGCAGTCTCAACTCCGTATCCCACCCTGAAGCCAGTTTGAAATGGGTCTAGAAAATCAGTGTCATCCAAGACTACTTGGAGTTGAAAGGCAACCACCCTCTCGATCACCTTGCCCAAGAATGGAAGGTTTGATACCGGTCTGTAGTTATTCAAGTCCAGGGGATCCAGGGAGGGCTTCTTTAGAAGCAGCCGTACCACCGCTTCTTTTAAACATGATGGGAAAGTCCCCTCCCTGAGAGATGCATTAATAATATATTGTAATTGCGATCTAACCGCATCTCCTCCCTGGACGACCAGCCATGAAGGACAGGGATCGAGAGGGCAAATCGTCGTCCTTATTCGTCCAAGCAGCTTGTCCACGTCCTCGGTACTCACCAACTGAAACTGATCCAGTGTAATTCTACTCGCGGAGTCGCCGGACACTCCAGCGTCAGCCTCTGCTATAACGACGGCATCTAAGTCGGCTCTTATCCGAGAGATTTTATCAGTGAAATGATCGTTAAAGGCATCACAGCGAACTGCCGAAGGCTCTAAAATCGGATTCAGGGGGGGAAGGTGCCTGAGTTAGACCCCTCACCACCCTGAACAGTTCCGCTGGACACGAATTCGCAGACGCAATGCGCGCAGAGAAGAAAGCTTTCTTCGCTGCACTTATTGCCACCCCATAGGAACGAAGATGTTCTCTATGCCGTGTCTTGTCCAGTCGTCGTCCTTTCCGCTTCAACTCCCTGAGGTCTTCCGTATACCAGGGTGCCCTGTTAGAAGCGGGCCAGAGAGGACGTTTGGGGGCGATCGTGTCGATAGCCCTAGTTAGGTCTTGATTCCATCTAGGGCTTCTACAGGATCGTCGACGATACCAGCCATAAAACCCTCCAAGGCTTTCTGAAATCCAGAAGGATCCATCAGCCTTCGAGGGCAGACCATCTTAATAGGTCCACCACCCCTGCAGGGGCGTGTAGTAGCCGTGATACTAACCCTAACCAGAAAATGGTCTGTCCATGACAACACGGAGGTATTCGTTACCTCCGCCCACAGATCCCTCTGTTCGAAACAGAAAACAGCATCGAGGGTATGACCTGCTGAATGTGTGGGTCCAGAGACCAATTGGGATAGGCCCATGGTTGTCATGGATGCCATGAACTCCCGAGCTCCACATGACAAACCAGTCTCGAATGGGATGTTGAAGTCGCCCAGGACCAAAAGCCTGGGCAAATCCAACACCAGCTCCGAGACCAGTTCCGTGAGCTCGGCCAGGGAGTCTGATAGGCAGCGGGGTGACCAGTATACTAACAGAATCCCTAGTCTATCCCTGGTCTTCAGACTCAGGTACACACACTCAATGTGATTCAGTTGCCGGACAGGATGTCTGGTCAGGTTAAGATTATCCCTATAGACCACAGCTCTCCGCCCCCCCGCCCACTTTCCCTCACCTGCTCACTAACACAGTACCCAGCTGGGAGGGCCTGCGCCCATGTTGGGCCACTGTCATCTCCCAGCCAGGTCTCTGTGAAGCATGCCAGGTCAGCCTTCTCATCTGAAAGAAGGTCGTGGATGATATTTGTTTTATTTTTAACTGACCTGGCATTACATAGGAGCAAGGAGAGGTTCTGTGGGTGGCCTGGTTCGTTCTCCAAGTTCCCCGGGTTAGCAGAGCAATCGGAAGGTAAGATGGGTGTGAGATATCTATCTCTCCTTCCCCTGTAATAGCACATTGCTCTGCCAACGCCATATCTCCCTTTGCCCTGCACAACACAAATTGCTGCTCCCCTACACATTGTGGTCAGCTGGAAGGGTGGGGTGCAGGTGGCTCTCCTCTCTTAGTG
This sequence comes from Anniella stebbinsi, assembly GCA_029215795.1. Taxonomy (NCBI): domain Eukaryota; kingdom Metazoa; phylum Chordata; class Lepidosauria; order Squamata; family Anniellidae; genus Anniella; species Anniella stebbinsi. Next base: position 407,248,125 of record JARDYH010000001.1, on the reverse strand, counting down.
CTCTTCATCCACGGCTGCAGTTTTGGTCCAATGGCTTCGTTCCCACGGCTGAGAGCCTCAGGCCGAGAGCCGTTTTGCTCGTGCCCACAGGCTCGCGCCTTCAGCAGCCTGAAGGCTGAAATACCTGTGGAGATGGGCGGGGCAAACAAACACTCCTCAGGCTCAGCCAGCAGCACAGCACTCCCAGCCAACAACCACCCTTCCCCTCAGTCTTCAGCAGCCTGAGGCTGAAATACCTGTGGAGATGGGCGGGGCAAACAAACACTCCTCAGGCTCAACCAGCAACACAGCACTCCCAGCCAACGACCACCCTTCCCCTCAGTCTTCAGCAGCCTGAGGCTGAAATACCTGTGGAGATGGGCGGGGCAAACAAACACTCCTCAGGCTCAGCCAGCAGCACAGCACTCCCAGCCAACGACCAATCACGCTACCTACCATCTCAAGTGGTTTGCTCTCCAAACTAGATATCATTGTGAGCTATCCCTGTTGTAATGCAAAGTACTTTGGGGTGTCCTGGTCTTGAATGGGGAATTAAGGCCTGTTTGATTGACAAAGGGAGTGTTTCCAGTGGAAATGAGCACTTCTAGAACTGGTTTGTTGATGTGCATTGACACAGGTGCCTAAATTTTGGGATTCTCCTTGGGAACGTGGCTAGAGGGACAGTGCCCCTGCACTTCAAAATGTACCACTGCATCAATTCCCCTGAGACAGGTGTCGCACCAGGTTGAGGAAGGCTGGTCTGTAGGCAAGCAACTCCAGTTAAAACCACAACTGGAATCTTACGATTCTACCCCTAGTCATTCAGCCAAGAAGAAGTGATGTTTGGGTTGAGGGGAGAATGTGTTTTGTTTTGTTTCTTTAAATGGATCAGGGAGATGCAGATAGGAGATGAATCGACTCATACAGGAATGTGAATTCCCCCTAGGGAATCGGACTCACTTCCAAAAGAGGCAGCCTCTCTTACAAACATTGGATTTGATGTTCCTTTACTGCTGAAAACTATGATGACATTTGAGGACTGTTATTGTCCCCAGGGGAGCCAATAAGAGGATTGTGACTTCCTTTGAATGAATTTAAATCAACCAGTGAGTCTCTGGCAGTCTGAACTTCATTTCCCTTTGGGTCTGTCGCTCCTTCTTGATGAACGGCCTTCCCACCCCCTTCTTTCGGATTCTTCTCCCTTTGCCAATACTCTTTGGGGTAGGGGAAGGCAGAGCCAGCTCGGACCATCTTGCTGCCTGAGATAAGATTAATTTTTCTGCTGCCCGCTCTACATCATCTTGTTTGCAGGGGCCGGGTGTTCCCTCAAGGATTCTTTCACTGGAAGCTCAGCTATGGAAATGAAGAGATCGAGTTGGAGAGGCTGCAACTGGGAACATCAAAGAGGTGAGGTATTTGCTTCATGTCCTGTTGAGCAAGGTTCTGGGGCAGATGTAAGAACATAAGGAGAGCCATGTTGAATCTTCCTATGTCCCTCCAGTTCAGTGCTCTGTTCACACAGTGGCCAACCAGCTGTTGACTAGGAACCCTCATAAGCAGGACACGAGTGCAACAGCGTGCACACATCCATGTTCCCCTGCAACTGGTGTACATAGCTCTACTGCCTCTGATGCTGGAGGTAGCACATAGCCATCAGGACTAGTAGCCATTGAGAGCCTTTTCTTCCAGGAATTGATTCAACCCCCTTTTAAAGCCATCCAAATGGGTGGCCATCACTACAACTTGTGGTAGCGAATTCCATAGTTTAACTCTGCGCTGTGTGAAGAAGTCCTTCCTTTCATCTGTCCTGAATCTCCCACCAATCAGCTTCGGGGGGGAGCCCACTGTCTCCTCATCCACATTCTCCACACCATGCATAAATTTGTCCACTCTATCATGTCTCCCCTCAGCCTCCTTTTCTCCAAGCTAAACAATCCCAGCTGTTGTAATCTTCCCTCATAGGGAAAATGCTCCAGTAAGCTGCATTCTCCCCAAAGTCTTTTTTTTTTACCAGAACCTCCCAAAATCACACATTCCCCCCCACACACACACTGTGTTAATGGTTCATGGAGGGCATGCTGCACAGGCAGTGGGGCAACTATTTGCCAATTTCGGCCACTCCTAACCATGGGAAGTTTTCCCACCCTTGCTGTAAGAGTTAGAATAATTCCAACCTGTTCTGCCACTCAAACCAACCTCAAGGACATGTTAGGTACCCATGTTCTCCCTCTACTCCAGGTGATCCTGATGACGGTCACAGTCTTGGTGCTGCTAAATACGGTGCTGGAACAGTGGTCTTTTCCCTGCTGACCAGCTGATGGGGGAAACTGGGGTTGCTCCTGGGGCTCCATCAGGCTGCGTAGAGGGTGGGCATGTGCTGCATTTGGCCCACAGCCTGCCTGCCTGTGCTTTGAAGGCAGCTGCATGTTGAGCACTAAGCCTGTAACTAGTTCAGATGTGCCAAATGCAAGAAGATAATAGCATCCCGCCCTGCTCAAAGGTTTTTATTTAAAGAGGTCAAGATAGCAGCGTGGTCCCCACTGTGCTTTGAGCTACTTTGACCTCTGCTCGTCTTTGGCGAGGGACGAGGAAGCAAAAGCATCAGAGAACGACACAAAGGATTGTGACAGGAGCTTTAGAAATCTTTGTTCTCTGTCGACAAGAGAGAAAGCACACTCTTTCAGTGGATGGCAAGGCCTTGGAGAACGTTTGGAAAGGCCACGGCGTTGCGTGACCATCTATCTATATGATGGTGTGGAGAGATGAAGCCGCTGCCACTGATTGGATCAACTTGTTGTCTATCTCGGAGGGGCAGGACAACCAGAAGTGTCTTGTCCTACTATCGGCACAGCTGCTCAGTTCCTACAGGAGGGTGGAAAGGCAGCGGTTCCAATGGCAAACAGAATTTCTAAACATCCAGTCATGGAAGCAAGGTTTTGTCTGGTTACACAGCAGGAATCTCTCTCTCTTGTGCTGAAACATTTGACCTTCATTTGGCTTTGCATTTTGATGCAGGCTTACTTAATTTTGCACTTTCAAACCAACACTTCAGCCTTCCCCAACCTGGTGCCCTTCAGTCGTTTTTTACTTCAACTCCTGTCAGCCCCAGGCAACATGGCAAATGCTCAGGGATCCTGGGAGTTGTAGTGCAAAACATCTGGAGGGCACCACATTGAGGGAGGCTGCATTGCATGACCCAAAAACTCATTTATCCTTTAAAACTGGCACTTCTCTGAATTTTGCTGGGGGAGGGAGAAAGTGTACAAGATCAGGTGCACACAAAAATGTACATATTGACTAAATATAATGTCCCAAACTGCATTATATTAAGAAAATTACTTGCAAAATGTGTTTATTGGTCAAAGTTGCATGTACAAATGACTGTACTAGGACAACTGGATAATAATGTATACGAATTTTCATGTGAACTCTTTAAAAAAACAGAATTTTAAGATTGGAAAAAATCTGAAATTTCAGGAGGAGCAGATTTTAAGATTGGAAAAATGAGACACTCAAAGAAACCAAAATTGACACATTTGTCCATGCCTACTTTAAAGCTACCTCAAGATCCTTTTAACCACCAATCCCATCAGCCCCTGGCAAAATGACCAATGGCCAGGGAAGTTGGGAGATGAATTCCCAAAAAACACATCTGGAAGGATACAGGTTGGGGAAGACAGCTACCATATTATGAGCACTGAGCCCAACACTCCCGATAGAGAAATGAAGCAGAGATGAAATTACCCCATGATGGTGCTGGTTTCAAAGGAGGCAGAGCCCTTCCCCATACAGAGATACGGCAGGCACACTCCTCTGTGAATAGCTGCTTGTGGGTGGCTCACAAGGCCCTTTCATTATGAACAGAGCAATCCAACAGCAGGCAGAAGAAGGAGAATCCATGGCATATGAACTAAACCACCACTTCCTTTACCCCGCAAATATAGGAAGCATGGGGTGGGTTTTTTTTCTCTTTGCGTCTTGGCCTTTTTCAGTCTTTTGTTCTGCCTTTTTGTTCTACTTCACATCGTTCCCAATGGCAGGGAAATAACTATGCCACTCCAGGGCTGCTCTAGTTCCCCCCACACACACACACACACACACACACTTTGAGGGTGGAAGCATCGGGGCAAGAAAAGGGATCCCTATGGAACCAAACCCTCCCTGGATCTGCTCCAGCCATATCCCTGGATTCTTTCCTTTTGGACCTCTGTGTTGTCAGTGTTCTGACAATGGGGAACAGGAACAACACTTCCTGCTAAAGTAAGGTAGACCTTCTCCTCTACCTGTGGTTTACCTGGTGGTGCTTTGAAAAAGCTCTGGATTAATGTGATGCTTGTCCCGTTGGGTCCCTTTTCCTTGAGGTTTTTCATCTCCTCTGATTCATCTCTCCACCAACCATGGCTACACAAATGTAGACTAGTGCTTTGGGGGCAGTGACACCGCAGCTGCCATGTTTCCATTATCCTGTCGTGAACTGGGCCTTTGATGTATGTGTGGCATCATCAGGAAACGAATGAAGAGACCGTGGATGTTTCAGAGGCTGGCTGTTTGCTCTTTATTCCTCTGCACCATCCTTGCTTAGGCATTTCATTTCACTGAGATACTGCCTTATTTTTCAGACTTGACATGAGCGGTGGTGTTGTGGGTCTGCTGTTGTGGTTTTTTTTCCGATTGTAGGGAAATTGCATCTGGCATGAGGCCCACGTATCGTATCACAACAGGAGTCCATTTTGAAAGAGCTGCTGTGCCTGTTTGCATCTCCATTCACTTTCCAGAGAGAGAGAGAGAGAGAGGAAGAGAGAACTGAAAGATCTTATATGTTGATGTGTCAAAACTTTTTGCATCTCCACTTTTACCATTTCCTGCCGGGTGTTTATTTATCTGTGCGTGGGGTTTAAAAAAAAAAAAAAAAGAATGCTGATTGTGTCACTCAAAATGACAGTACAAAATGGCAAACAGAGAAACATCTTGAAAATTAATTAGCCATCAAATTGAGCCCCCGGACTATCAATCCAAACCGATATTGGACAAGTTGAACTGATCAGTTGATAAAAGATTGACTTAGGGTTGTCCAGTGTTCTGGTCTGCTGCATAAGATAGCTTCACGTGGTCATATATTATCAGCAAAATAACTTTGGCAATTCTCCCTGCCCCTTCCTTTTTCCCTGTTTCTTTTCCCCCATCTCGATCCTTATGTTCTTCCTCCCTTAGATGAAGACAAAAGATGAGAAACTTCAGCCAGTTCACAGAGCAAAAAGCAAGAAAACCGTTTAATGATTAGAATGGAGGTTCTTTTCTTCCAGGCAATTTCTTACCACTCCAAGAGATGAGATATGTGCTTTTCAGAATTTTAGTGTTTGGGGTTAAAGAATACCTATGTATTCAACAAGCAAATACCAATTAGCAGGTTGGCAGGAACACCCCACTTTCTTTGTGCTGTGTCTCTGTTGCTAGGCTTTCTCTCTCCCACTCAGCCACATGATACTAAATCCCCAAATCCACTCCCTCTTCAAAGACTCAACCTCACCATCTTAATCAAAACATCCTCTGTGACCCCTTTCTACCCACCACTTTCTTGTCTCCCTCATCTGTTTATTTCCCTCTTGCTCTCTCTCCACCCTCTTCTCTGGACCAGGTACTGCCCACAGCAATTTTTCAGTGCTGCAACTATAATAAAACAAAAAGAAAGACACCTGATTCAGATCTGAACAAATCTTGAAATGTATTGAGTTGATTCAGACAGCTTCGTGAGATGTCCAAATCAAAGCAAGGCACCTCTGAAGGGGACCAAATCCAAATCAACACTTGTGAAGATTTAGAATTCAGTGGGACACAGAGACACTGAGAGTATGTCCCCAAAACTTTATACATCTCTCCCCGAGCTCTCCATATAAGGAAAATGCCAGGTGAGAGAGGTGTGATGGGCAGATTTAGCTTCTATTCACATTGAATGCTGTTCTCAGGGGCCTCCAATCCCAGTGCTTTGGGGGAGGGATGTTAAAGTAACATCAGGGCTGAAATCAGTGTGTGCTTTGCTAATTTTCTCTCACAGAAGCAGGAACATTAAAGGAATCTATGAACCTAGCCGAGTGTAGCATTGGGTGCTTGGAAAATGGAAAATGCTCATGTCCTTCTTTGGCCTAATCTATACCAAGCAGAAAGTGGTATGGAAGCAGTATATATAAGGCAGGAGCTAAACCAAGCAGGATATAGAGGTATGAAAGCGGTATATGGTATGTGTCAATGGGCCCCAACAGTTGTCAGTGCACTCTCTTTTATATATTGCTTTCATATGACTTTCATGGTGCAATATCCTGCTTGGTGTAGATGAGGCCTATCTCTGCCACTGTATGCTCCATATCTATCATCCACTTCTAAGAACATAAGATGAGCCATGCTGGATCAGACTAAGGGCCCATCTAATTCAGCATTCTGTTCACAAATGGGACAACCAACTGTCCCAATGGGGAAATCCACAAGCAGGACATGAATGCAATAGCACCCTCCCACCCATGTTCTCCAGCAACTGATGTATATAGGCTTCCGGCCTCGGATACTGGAGGTAGCACATAATGATCAGGGCTGGTAGCCATTGATAGCCTTCTCCTCCAGGAATTTATCCAATCCTCTTTTAAAGCCATCCAAATTGGTGGCCATCACCACATCATGTGGTGGCGAATTCCGTATTTTAACTATTTGCTGTGTGAAGAAGTCTTTCCTCTAATCTGAATCTCTCACCAATCTGCTTCATGGAATTGACCCCGTTGGGTTCTAGTATTGAGAGAGAGAGAGAGAGAGAGAGAGAGAGAGAGAGATGTCTCCCTATCCACATTCTCCACAACATGCACTTTCTGTAACTTTGGCAAAGGCTAAGAGTCTTAAACTGTTTTTCATTCAAAATTCCATTGCCCCTGTATCTTTCCTTCTGAAATGTGGCTGGTTTCTTGCCTATGGACATCACTATGAGATAGGCCATTTTAATGCAAATTCCCCAGGCATAAGGGGAAGTGAGCCATTTACCCATCCCCCAAAATGTAAATATTCCCCTTACACAAAAAATGCTGCACCTATTCTTCTGATATTTTACCGGGGGGAGGGGGTGTTTTGTTTTGTTTCGTAACTAGGGATACCTTTATGCTGCATGTCATTTTCATAGCAATTACCCACAACAAACATAGGGAGATAAATGCATCTTTTTTGCGCCGGGGGGGGGGGGGGGGGCGGGAGGACACCAGAACTGTAAAGGCTGCTCTTACAGAAAGTTCCCTGCATTTATTCCTCTGATGCTTGGCAGGTTTTTGTCGCTCAAAATGATTGGTACAGCTTTCATCTGATTCTGACAAGAAATTAAAACGTGATGGGCTGCTACTTTTGGGGAGGAAAAAAATACACAAACAAAATATAAAGGTGGTATGTAGCACACACAAAAAACCCTTCCATTTCAACAACACAAAGGCAGCACAAAGGCCAAAAAAATCAGATAATTTGTGATTGTGGAAAGGAGAGGCGACATGGCCGTCCATGTGAGGAACCACTTCCCAGGCCATGGTCAGATGCTCTCCTATGCTGCCTGTCACCTGTTAGGGTCCTGTCCCAGGTACCTTTTAATCTCAGGTTGTGTGCCAGGGGTCTTCAACTGAAAATGTTGTGTGTGTCTTTCATCTGCTGTTAACAGGATATGCAGTTCGCACTTGCAGGTAACATCATTTATCACTTCCTGGCAGTGGAAGCTAGAGGCTCTGGTTTCGGTGGGGTTATCAGTCCAGTCTGGGTTTCATCCAGAACCATACAGGACTCAAAAGGAGCTATCCAAGGTGATGAATCCTATCCCAAAATAGGTTCAGCACCTTGGATACTTTCAATGTGCTTGAATCCCTGTGTGTTTAGACCTGTCGGTGCTGTGTTATCATTGTCCCAGCTCTACAATATCTTTTCTTTAGGTGTGGTGACCAGAATTGTACAGCGTGGTAAGCACCGTTGATTTGCATAGCAGTATGGTACTTGATTGCCTTAATTTCTAGCTATTAGCTGCCTTGAATTCCCCTGCCCCAAATATATGAGAACAGTGAACAAATGAACAAGCAAACAAGCCTCCAAAGAGTAGCATAAGCAAAAGATAAGCTGATGTAGGCGCTGGATGCTTGTCATCAACTCAAACGATTGGAGTGGAGGGTGATCTCTTTTGTCTCCGTGTGTTGAATGGTTTGCCTCCATCACAGTTATTCCAGGAACTGAAACTATTCAAAGAACTGAAACCATTTTAGACCAGTTGTCTTTCGAGAGGCCCTTGACATTTTTCTCTCTCGCATTTTATTAAGAGCTCTGCTGCAATGAGCTATTTAGAGAGGCGAAGGTTACCTTCAGCAGGCACTGGGGAAGTGGGGGGGATTCATCTGCCAAAGTGAGTCCGACACATGTCCGTAACAGGGGAAAAGGTCATTTCGATGCACTGAAGCACAGTTCCCATTATTCCAATGGGTCAACACCTCATTCTCCATCATCTTGCTTTCAGTGAGCCAATACTCTTTGTTAGCTAGCTTGTTTATTTAGGTTTGACTTAGCCAGCTTTTAATCTTCTCAGATTCCCAAAGTCAGGTACAATGAAAAGATATTAACACTACAAATAAAATTGCAAGCAGAGAGACAAGATGACATCAAGAGCGGGAGTTAAGAACCAACGATAAAGAAAACTAGTCATGAAATGAAAAGTCTTGCAGTGGTTAACAGAGCTGTCTTAACATATTTTTACAGTGGGGGAAGGTAAGTTCCCTGGTTGAGCAACCTCCACATCCATTGATGGGGTTCACATGATTACAGAGGAGGAAATAACCCATGATGGCTTATCTCTCCCTCCGTGTGTGCCAATAGCATGCTGGGTGAGATTAGCACAATTACCCTCAGTAGCAAGGCTTGTTGTATCATGCTAACCCAGCCAGGGTAATTTGTTGACATGGGTAAAAACTACTCAGAATTCATAGGCTGTTCTTGAACTGGGTTCACACAACATGCTAGTCCATGATGATATATTTTCTGGAGCAACCCATGATGTATTAGCATGTTGTCTGTATGATGTCCCTCCCACAAGGTTGGTTATTTTCTCCAAATAAGCCACCCTGAGCACCCCCGGTCTGCAGTAAGGGTTATTTTACCTATGATGGGTTAGCATGCTGTCCGTCACTCACCATGGATTACAGAGTTCACCTACAGGGCTGCTCAGCAAGAGGAACCAAAAAATGCTTCCACAACTCTGCTTCTCTCAAGCGATCTCTGTTCCCACTGAAAATTAAGTTGGGATGCCTGCCTAGCTGGGCAGGAGGACTACAGAAGAAGGAAGGGTAAAGGGGTAAAATATACTACTCTGGGTAGCTTGTTTGCCTGATCATCTGATGGGAGCACAGTAGGTTGTTTGCATAACCACCTATCCACTGTAGCTTGCCATGCACCATGGGTTAGCATGATGTATGAACCCAACCCTAGGGATCTGGGTTGCTTGTTACCCACAATACAACAAGCCATGCTGCTGAGAGGAATTATGCATACCCCCCACCCGGCACATCACCGACATGCGACACATGCCACAGTGGTTTATTTCCCCTTCTGTGATCATGTGAACTGAGCCATTGCCTTGCATTTCACTGTGATCAGGATGTAAGGTGGAGGTATCACTGACTACATTGGGGGGGGGGGAGGTATTAATTGTGCCAGGAATAGGTTTGCTTCATTTCTATGGGTGTGTCAGGGAAACCAAAGGGCTTTGGATAAGGCTAATCCATGCCCATCCTTGACATGGCCTGTTTTCTCCTGCTCCACCAGTGGAAGAACACACCATTTCAAACAGTGGGTTCTGTCGATACTCTACAATGTATTCTCGGTTGCACAATTCTGCTAAAAGTCTGATCTGTAGCAGTGGTCAGGTTAAGTCAGGTTTCTGATGTAAGCAAGATAGAAAGAGATCAGGAATTCATGAAGCAGCCTGGTTTGTGACCTCCATGGAGTTGGCAGCTCTTATGTTTTGCCAGGAGACTCAAGAGCAGTTGTCAAATATCGAAAGGGCCGTCATACAGAAGGTGGAGTGGTCCTGTCTTCTGTTGCTCCTCAGGGCAGCACTAGAACCAATGGGTGGAAATTGCAGGGAAGCAGGTTTTGACTGAACATCAGGAGAAGCCTCCTAACAGTGAGGGCCAGAACAGAGTCTGACTCAAGAGGTGGTAGGTTCTCCTTCACTGGAAAAGTTTAAGCAGAAGCTGAGCAGCCACCTATTAGGGCTGTTGTAGCTACACCCTATATTTCCCAGCCTGCATTGAACAGGGGGCTGGACTATATCAAGGATTGAAACTCAGGCCCCTGGGCCAAATCCAATCTGGCCTTCTGGGGGTCCCCAGAGGGCCAATCCCCCTTCCCCTAGCCCTGACCCCATTTCCCAGCTACCAAGCATTTGGTATTATCCCAGTTTTACGTAGATTTCCCCCCTATTCTACAAGGTTCAAATGGCTCTCCTAAGGCTCAGTCACTGCCAGCAAGAGCATTAAGTTGAAATATGCTGGTGTTTTTTTTTGGGGGGGGGGGTTGTATCCTTGCCCTGTATCTTTTCCCTTTGGCCATGCTCACCAGTGGAATGTGCCCCACAAGAACTTCCCCAAAATTAAATTCAACCCTTGGGGTGAAAGAGGTTCAATACCCATGGACTGGAAGATCTCAGGGTCCCTTCCAATTCCATAAATCTATTACTTCTTCCATCTCCTGAGCAATGAGCAACACCCAAGTTTGCAAATGGTCCTTGTCTTGACCATCACTTAGCATGTTGTTGCCATAATGTATTCTTTAAGCAATACTTAGATACATAACTATATGCTATTAGCCTTCTCTCTGGTGAAGCATTTCCATACCTTTCCCTTCCTTTGGGGTAGTCAAGTCCCAACCCATCCGGTATGTTTGCAGTCCAACAAAGAAGTCAGTCTCCTAGTAAAGTCTTGATTATGTGAATCAGTCAGATCAACAGCATTTCAGCTTACAGATTTTCTCAGCTTCTAGCAACCTAGAACTAAGATCTCTAACTAGCTTTGCGCAATACTACAGCCCCATTCAGAAGACACCTTAAACCATGGCTATAACCATGGTGCTTAAGCCAGAAAGCCAGGCTGTGTTCATAAGACACCTTAAACCATGGCTTTAACCACAGTGAATAAGGGTTTTTGCCTTAGCCACCATGGTTAAAGCCATGGTTTAAGGTGTCTTCTGAACACAGCCCGGTTTTCTGGCTTAACCACCATGGTTAAAGTTGTAGTTTAAGGTGTCTTCTGAATGGGGTCTATATAGACAAATGGAAGATCCCTTTGATAGATGCACTATTGCTATGCTAGCTAAAACAAAACTGGGACCAGCCCACAGTATGAAGCCTGGGTGTCTTTTCTAGTCCAACCCTCAGGGAGGGCCTTCCCCTCAGAACCTCTTTTGATTAGCCAACCTTGTAGAATGTCGAACCTTCTAAACTTACTCCTCCCTCTTGACCCAACATCTGATCCTGGTGTCCATCACTCCCAGCTCTTCCCTCCCACACTGCTTCGCGTTCTTCCTCATCAAGCTCTAAGTCCATTCCCTTGCCATCTCGAGATGCTTCTGAAGAGATGCTGGGCCCAATCCTTATAGGTGTCTCTTCCAATGTCCAGATTTAGAATGTAAGCTATTTGGGGCAGAGCATTGTCTACAAGCCAGAAATGTTTGTGGTGAAGAAATGTGGAGGAGCAGCCAAGCATTGCAGAAGTATTAGGACACATCTACATGCACCTCAGTTTAGCTAACCTGGTTTCATTGTACTGCTTCTTAGCTACCAAATGCCTTCACAGGTTTTTGTATATTTCCACAAGTAAATGGGCTAGTAGCCTATTTGTATTATTTTGTTAAATTAAAGCTGAAAATTGAGAGGAGGGGCCCAGAATACCCCAGAGAGGGGATGACCTCCACATTCACAACCCCCCATAGCTACAACTTTTGCACCTCAGTGAAGTGTGATGTCTTTTGATAGCCCTACACACATTCAATACTATGAGACAAGTGGGTTGGATTTAGTCAGGAGTCTGGGAGGACAGGCCTAGCTTGCCACAATTGGTATGCAAATCCATGCTCCAGGCATGAAGCCCACAATTCTTTAATCTGATGGATCCACAGAATCATTTCAAAGTTCATGGGGTGGGGGAGGGGAAACAGAAAGGAATACTTTGAACATTTCACACTTTGAAACTCTCTTTGACTTTGAATTCAGGCCGAGAGAATATCTCTTTGCAAAGGAATAACCTAGATTTGTCATGGACCAGTTTTGACACATATTTATGGGCTCTTGATCTGCTGTTCTGCTAACAATAGCTACCACTCCCTTCCACTTTGAAATAAGAGGCATTTACAACTTTGGGCATAGAGACGGGAGGAGGAGAAGTAAGGACATCGATCACAGGGGCAGAAAGAGGCAGTCCATAAAGCAGCACAACTGGAGTCAAGGGCTCTGGCCCACCTTTGACTTGACCACCACCTCATCTTTTTCCAAAATGCAGAGTAGAGGCCTTCTCTAAGCAAACCACCTGTTCTTCAACTGAGTGATGACTCCTTTGATCTAGACCAGGGGTTTCTAACCTTAGGCACATGACCCAAAACTAGCTCTTATCCCAATCTGGGCCTTTGGGGTTTCATAGAATAAGACAGTTGGAAGGGGCCTAGAAGGCCATCGAGTCCAACCCCCAGCTCAATGCAGGAAGCCAACTTAAAGCATACCTGACAGATGGTTGTCCAGCTGCATCTTGAATGCCTCTAGTGTGGAAGAGTCAGGAAGTTTTTCCTGATGCTCAGCCGGAATCTGGCTTCCTGCCACTTGAGCCTATTATTCCATGTCCTGCACTCTGGGATGATTGAGGAGAGATCCTGGCCCTCCTCTGTGTGACAACCTTTCAAGTCCTTGAAGAGTGCTATCATGTCTTCCCTCAGTCTTCTCTTCTTCAGGCTAAACATGCCTAGTTCTTTCTGTCTTTCCTCATAGGGCTTTGTTTCCAAACCCCTGATCATCCTCGTTGCCCTCCTCTGAACCCCCTCCAGCTTCTCTGCATCCTTCTTGAAGTGTAGTGCCCAGAATTGGAGGCAGTACTGAAGATGGGGCCTAACCAGTGCCAAATAGAAGGGAACCAATTCCTCACACGTTTCCCAGATTGATGAGTGGTTTCCTGGATTTTGTAGATTTTTCCCCCTTCTAAAAAGTTGAAATGGCTTTCCTTAGGCTGAGTTTCTGGCAGTAAGAGCTTCAAGCTAAAATATGCTGGTCTTTTGAAGCTGCCCCTTTTTGGTTTTGGCCCATCACTGGAATGCAGCTCCAAAGAGCTTCTGCAACATGGAATTTGGCCCTCAAACTAAAAGACAGCAGATCTGGAAGATTCGTCTCTGGAATAGGCATGGGGTTGGCTCTCCGAGGTCACCTGATTCCCAAGGCCAGGAGGATTCTGTGCCATGGTAACAGCATGCCAGCACTAACTTCTTGTAAAAGGAATGGTCATTTATCTGTGCATTATTTATATGGGCAGTTTCTCCCTGGAACCATTGAATTTCTCTGATATAATGTGTAATTGAGAGTAAATACAATTAGAATTGTATTTTTGGAAAGAAGGTGTGTTTAAAATATGCATTTAATTTTAAATAGTATTTAAAGGCAATTTTTCTATGATTTTTTTTAAATTCACACACTCATTTGTTTATTTTTTATTGCATAAATTTATATACTGCTTTTTTAGTGAATTCTCAAAGCTTTTAACAGTAATAATAAAAACAAAGCATATAACAATAAAAGAATGTATTACAGTGTGTTTCACATCTTTACTGGCTTCCTTCTTCCCATGAAATGTTATTTCATTTCGAAATGAAGTTAATAAAGAAGACTGCGGGGACACATGGTAGAGATGTACAAAATTATGCCTGGTGCAGAGAATGTGAATAGGGAGACATTTTTCTACCTCTCCCATAATACTAGAACCTGGGGTCATTGCATGAAGCTGATTGGTGGGAGATTCAGGACAGATAAAAGGGAGGACTTCTTCACACAGCGCAGAGTTGAACTATGGAATTCACTACCACAAGACGTGGTGATGGCCAGTTGGCCACCAATTTGGATGGCTTTAAGAGGGTGTGTGTGGATACATTCCTGGAGGAGATGGCTATCAATGGCTACTAGTCCTGATGACTAAGTGCAACCTCCAATATCAGAGGCAGTAAGCCTGTATACACACCATTTGCTGGGGAGCATGGGTAGGAGGGTGGTATTGCACTGTGTCCTCCTTGTGGGTCCCTGGTTGACAGCTGTTTGGCCACTGTGTGAACAGAATGCTGGACTAGATGGACCCTGGGTCTGATCCAGCCTCAGGGCTCTTCTCATGTTCTCATGTTATTATCATAGTGGAGCAGGGTCACAGAAAACTGCGAAGGCAGATAAGATTCTAGGCAACGAAAGAGACTGTTCTTGTGATTGGCCAGTCAGTAGAATCACTGGGTGTAAAAGGTCAGAAGGTACAAAAGACGGAAGGTCTCCCTCCAGGTTTAAGTCCAATAATGAGAAATGAAAAGGGCAAGAAAGGTGCTTTTTTCTCTGCCCAGGCATTTCACCTTTCTGGATGCATTTAGCACTTATGCTTGTGACTTCTTCTGATTGCTGCTAGACAGAATTAGCTCTCCTTTCTTTTTTGTCTTGTTTTCTGTACACTTTCTTTCCTCTGAAGTCTGAACACCATGTTTTCCCTGCAAGACTAGCAAGAGTGGGGGGGAAATCCCTGCAGAAGCCCCCAAACAAGTTAGATCTTTGCCCAAAGCCCACAACTTTCCACCCATGCAAAGAGATTGTCCTGATTCACACATACCCATAACTCCCCTGATTTCTCTGGCAGTTGAATGTGCAAAGTGACTCCATAGGAAGCAATAGTCTGGAAGAGATGGGAGATTTCCCATGCAGCTGTGTCATGAGAAATTGAGGCAAACGATTTGCTTTGGTGGGGCTCCCTGATCAAGTTCTGTGAGCCAATTTGGGTGGACTGCACAACCCACCTCGTGTGAGCCTAGGGCATCCCACCAACTTCCTGGCAGGACAACCCTGAAACTTGAGGAGACAACTGAAAAGGAGTAGGAGGATCCTGTCTCTGATCCTAGTCAGAGAAAGGACAAGGATGCGGATAGTCCTCTTGAGACCATCACCAGTAGAATTGCCCAATCATGGAGAACCAAAGCACCTAGACAGGTCCCACCACTCTACCCCAGACCTACCAGGATCAATCCCTGGAACAAAGGCATCTGCAAGTCCAGAGAAAAGCCCAGAACTGGAGATAGAACACCCATCTTGAAACATGTCAGATATCCTTGAGCCCTACTCATGAGGAGGAAACATGCTCTGGCTTAGAGCAGTACCAACAAGCCAGGAATGGCTGAGACATCTGAATTCCCTATAAAGCTGCTCAGTTGGAGCCTAGCCTTGCTGAAACAACACCTTTCTCATGGTGCTCTCTGCTGGACAGCTGCTTCCTGACTGGTCTGCTCATTCACAGGACAGCTGATTAGGCTGGAATTTGACCATGGCAGGAACAATACATATATGTACCTAAAACATTTTTTTTACCATTGTGCTGTCATTCCCTCAGGGCTGGCACAAGAGATTTTGCTGCCTTAGACTATGCCAAAGTTAAAGCAGACATTTTGGATAAATATCAAATAACTGAGGAATCTTACAGACAATAGTTTAGGAGCTATGAAAGAGACAATGGGGTAGGAATGTGAAAATGAGTGAGATTCTCTGAACATCATCTCAACACTTGCCTCATGCCCAGTTCCTGCTCATGTTCATGATTGCTGCTCCTGCTGCACAAAAAATGAGAATTGCACAACTTGAGGAGCAGTCAAATGTGAAATTTGTGCCCATTCCCCCAAATTCATGTACATTTCTTCCATAGACTGAAGTGCAGCTGATTCAATCATCGGAGGAAAGCAGTGGAAATTGGAGGATTTGTGCAAAATCAGACTGGGAAACATCGCGCGAAGCGAATGTGAGTGCATGCCCGCCACTTTGCGCATATTTTTGACAGTGCTGTGCTCACAATTGCGATCACATTTAAAGCTCTGAACAGGGCGTGGTCACATATTTTGTGAGAAAAAATGAAATAATCACACATCCCTACAAAGGGGAGACCCACACAGCTATGGAACATTATTTATTGATTTAATACATTTCTATGCCGCCCCACAGCTGAAGCTCTCTGGGCAGTTCACAAAAATGAAAACCATACGGTACAGCATAAGATATAACATATGGAAGCCGAAAACCATAATATAAAAGTACAACCAGAATAAAACCAAGCAGCAATGCAGAGCTAAAAGACGAAGATGCTAAAATTCTAAAATACTGGGGAAATGAAAAGGTGGCAGAAGAAGTACAATATAGATGCCAGGTGAACCTGTCCAGGAAGCTCATTCTACAGCCAGGGTGCCTCAGCAGAAAAGGCCCTCCTCCTGGTGGCCACCTGCCTCACTTCCTTTGCAGGGGCTCACGGAGAAGGGCCCCTGAGGATGATCTCAGGGTCTGGGCAGGAGCATATGGGAGGAGTTCCTTCAGATGCCCTGGCCCTCAGCCATTTAGCAAATGCTGCATGCAGACCTCCTCCCTCCATGGACCCATGCAATGCCACCTCACCCCTACTGAGGGAGGGAGAGTCCAATTCCCACTACAAGAATCATCCCACCCCTCCACCCCGAATGTTGCACATTTAAAGGTTAGTGCTCTCCTGAAATACCAACTGCATTGTTTAGCTTTAGCCACTGATTAAACAAAAGTCAGGCAAACATGCCATGGCAGCCAGTGGTACCCTCTGCCATGACCCACATCAAGGTACATGAAGCAGAACCTCCCTCCACACCATGGCAGTCAAAGTGCTACAATAACTAATTCTATAACAAAAGGCCATAGTGTCCGGCAAACCGAACAAAGTCCCCGGGCTTATGAATCACTGGGCTTGCTGGCATTTTAGAATTCCCACCACCACCCTTTAGAAATTCAGAGCATCATGGGCTGAAATGTCACAGTTGTGGGTAGGCTCAGAACATGTCATAAGAAATATGAGCAGGGCTGATAGACAGCCCTGCTCAGCCAATCAGTATGGTGCGAAGGAAGACCCCCTGAATGCAGCCACACAGTTAAACTGTCACTGCCAGCAGGGATGGGAAAGGGACAGAGGTGGCCAATCAGGTCATGGCAGGGAGGGAGAGGGGCTGTGCTACAAACAAATTTCAGAGGAGGGATTCACTATGCATGAGCCACATTTGCATTATTCATGACTTGGACAAGGAGGTGCAGGGAATGCTTCTCAAATCTGAAGATGACACAACATTGGGTGGGATCACTAATTCCCTGGAAGACAGAAACAAACTTCAAAGTGTTCTTGATTGGCTGGAATGCTGAGCTGAAAACAACAGGATGAAATTAAATAGGAAAAAATGCCAAGTTCTACACCTAGGAAAAACAAACAAAACACACAGTTACAAGATGGGGGATACTTGGCTCAGCAATACCACAAGCGAGAAGGATCTTGGAATTGTTGTAGATCACAAACTGAATATGAGCCAACAGTGTGATGTAGCTGCAAAAAAAGCAAATGCTATTTTGGGCTGCATTAATAGAAGTATAACTTCCAAATCGTGTGAGGTACTGGTTCCTCACTATTCGGCACTGGTTAGGCCCCATCTTGAGTATTACGTGCAGTTCTGGGCACCACACTTCAATAGGGTGAGCAACTGTCAGGATTTCCCCAGATTTGTCCTGGTTTTTGTTCTATCCTAGGTATCAGGGGGGATTTTCTGAAATTTTCTATAATGTCCTGGAAAGACATGCTTTCCCCTTTAGCAGGGTGGGAGTAAATGACACACTTTCTTGAGGTGCGTCATTGTCCCCTCACTGCTCCAATCATGGTCTTAAAGGGGAAAGTGTGTCATTCCCGGACATTATAAAAAAGGCTCCGATTGGAGCAGTGGGGCCTTTAAGGTGGTGGAGGGTGAATGATGTGCTTTCCAGAGGCCCTGGGAAGCTGTTTTCCTGCCCCCCCGGGTGTCCTCTTTTTTGGTTTCCCAAATATGGTCACCCTATTCAAGAAGGATGCAGACAAGCTGGAGCATGTTCAGAGGAGGGCAATGAGGATGATCAGGGGTCTGGAAATAAAGCCCTATGAGGAGAGATTGAAAGAACTAGGCATGTTTAGCCTGGAGGGGAGACATGATAGCACTCTTCAAATACTTGAAAGGTTTTCACACAGAGGAGGGCCAGGATCTCTTCTCAATCATCCCAGAGTGCAGGACACAGAATAATAGGCTCAAGTTACAGGAAGCCAGATTTGGGCTGGGCATCAGGAAAAACTTTCTGAGTGTTAGAGCAGTACGACAATGGAACCAATGACCTAGGGAGGTGGTGGGCTCTTCCACACTAGAGGCCTTCAAGAGGCAGCTGGACAGCAATCTTTCAGGTGTGCTTTAAGGTAGATTCCTGCATTGAGCAGGAGGTTGGACTAGATGGCCTTACAGGCCTCTTCCAACTCTACTATTCTATGATTCTATGAGCCCCTCTGTGGTGAGGGGATGGAGGGGCAAAAAAGCAGGAAAGGAGCAGAACTACTAGCACCCATGGTGATGTGGGCTTTACACTAGTTTTCAAACAATAAAAATGAAGGGCAAAGAAACAGAGAGGAGAATACAGAGGCAAGGAGGTAGGGGGAGAGAGAGGGTGAAGGGAAGAAGCCCAGGGTCCTAGAGGAAAGAAAGAGTCAGAGCTACTGGATCAGGAGGAATGGAGAAGATAGTGCTGGATCTGTAACCATCAGATATTTCTCTGATAAATGACCTGGATAAAATAGAGACACCGTCTACTTAGGTTTGCTGGATTAGTTTATCCTTATTTTTTATTACCCTATTGCTTATCTTGTTTTTTATGTGGTGTGTGAGTATCCATTCATATTTTAAAACCTTTTGGTTTTAATATTTTTTTTCCATTAAAATTGTGGTCTTTTTTTCTTTCTGGGTTTCCCACCTCCATGCCTCAGAGGCAACCCCCATCTTGCCTAAAGTCATTCCTCAGATCCAGAATATTATAAAACTGCCTTGGTATAAGTAAAAGAAAGAGCGAGAGAAAAGATTCACACACACACACACACACACACACACACACACCACTGGTGCCAGCAAAAAGGCTCTTAGGAAAGGAAAGGCCAAAAGGAATAAAGGGGACCCTATTTTTCCTGTCTTCCCTTTCACACGTGGAACAGGGCATCACTGGTCTATGGCAGACATACATCACAATGATACATTGTATAAACATAACAAGGCGAATGCCTTTTAAAACTATGGTAGTCTTTAGAGTAACCAGGATTATGCATACCTGGCATGGAGCCCGAATTTTGCAGGGCTGAGTTGCCCTAATTTTGACAGCTGTTATGGTCCTGATCCTACCACTGTAATGAGAGTCAGAAAAGAAATGTTGGCGGAGTTCAGAGCTGACTGGAGGAACAGAGTGTCTTACAGGAATTGATAAAAATGCATTCTGCGTCCTATTTGCAGAGGCTTCTAATATGTGAGCAACACAGAACACCTGAGCCACAGTCAGCAGCTGGAGCTGCTGTGACTGACCAACCACAAATATTATTAAATGCAGGAAGGAGAGGAGAGAGAGAAATCCCTCTGGTGCATCAGGAGATTCATCTTGGCTTCTTGCTGGCTTGTATCCTTATAAAGGCGATTTTAGGACCACTTTCAGAGCTGACTTACCCTACTTGCATTCTGAAACGTCATGCTAGGGACTAGGAGAGTGAGAAAACACACAAAGATTGATTTCTTTATACGTCTTTTTAAGCAATCTCCTTTGAGTCTTCATGCCTCTTGAGACACACCCACCAAACACCCAATGTTTTCAGTTCAGAATAAATCACCCAACGAAAGAGCATTCTGTTCTAGCGTAATCCATGTTCTTGGGCATTGGTTGTTCTTTAACTCTATCTTTAAAACAGCCAACCCACTATAGGACAGCCAGTCATCGTGAAGGCCAAAAATGGTGGCAATGGATTGGCTCAGCAGATATGTCTGCTTTTCTGTGATACCCTTCATAGGTTGCCAGTTCCTAGAATCATACAATCGTAGAGTTGGAAGGGGCCTATAAGGCCATCGAGTCCAACCCCTGCTCAATGCAGGAATCCACTTTAAAGCATACCTGACAGATGGTTGTCCAGCTGCCTCTTGAAGGCCTCTAGGGTGGGAGAGCCCACGACCTCCCTAGATCATTGGTTCCATTGTCGTATTGCTCTAACAGTCAGGAAGTTTTTCCTGATGTCTAGCCAGAATCTGGCTTCCTGACACTTGAGCCCATTATTCTGCGTCCAGCACTCTGGGATGATAGAGAAGAGATCCTGGCCCTCCTCTATGTGACAACCTTTCAGTGGGGACTGGTGGCAGTGCTTTGGGTTTCGGTCAGAAGCATCTAGAACTTTAAAAGAGCTGTCCAAAGTGCTGAACCCTGTCCCCAAAATGGGTTCGGCACCTTGGATAGCTCCTTTAGATTTCTGACTGGAACCCAGAGTAGTCTTACCTTTCACTGAAATTAGAGCCGATAGCTTCCACTGGTTGGGTATCTCACGATCGAACTGTTGGAAGCCAGTGCTTGAATGACCTCTCAGAAATCCCATAGTTCATAGAGGCAGAGGCTCTGCCAAATTGATAAGAGTTGTGAAGTTTGGCAGACATTGACCAATATGGAGAACTTTGTGAGAGTTCCGGGGGTACATGTTATCTGTTGTCAATACTGGAAGATATTGGTCCTTCTCTGTGAGCCCATCAAAGGAAGTGAGCTAGGTGTAGGGCCTTTTCTGCTGTGGCATCCCGGCTGCGGAATGAGCTCCCTAGAGAGGCTTACCTGGCACCTACGTCATGTTATTTTCCCATTATTTTAACGTGTTACCATCTTCGTCTTTTGACTTTGCTGTTTTAAATTTGTATTTTAAATCTCTGCATTGCTGCCCAGTTTTGTTCTGGTTGTACTTTTATCTTGTGTTTTGATATTGTGGTTTAAGTTTTAGACTTTAAATTGTACTTTACGGTTTTGATTTTCGGAAATCGCTCAGAAAGCTTCAGCTATTGGGCAGTATAGAAATGCAATAAATAAATTAAAAAATAAATAATAAAATAACAACAATAGCAATATTACTGTTATTGCTAATTAATAATTAATCACTATTAATATTAATTATTATTAATTACAATTGTTAATGTCATTATTGTTAACAACAAAAACTCTTACTACAACTAACATCTTGTCTATTTCAATGGGTCTACTCCAAGTATGAATCAATCTGGATCCAAACCATTATGTCTTATGAAACTGAAAACAGCGAAGTTGTGGAGAAGTGGAAGATGGAAGGAATTCTCCTGCCAGATCTGACTACTAGATTATGTCTTCCTGGACATGATTCACTCTCATAAGGTTAATCTGTGTTTGGAAGCACAGCCCTATCTACACTTGCCAAGGAGCCAATCCAGTTAACACAGACCCGCGGGACTGACATTTCCGCAGACGTGCATTGCTTTGCTTGCTCGGTGAGATTGCCTTTTCTTGAACCGAGTTTCCCGGTCTGTCAGCTAACCTCAACCCCTTCATTCCTGCTGTTCCTCTGAGAGTTCTTTCCACCTCTGCTAGAAATTCAAAGTGACTGCTGTTAAGGAGAAAGCAGTGGGGGAACCAGCCCATGCTGAACGCTAAAAGGTACCCAGTAGGAGGACAGAACACATGTAGTCATTTCCCAGTGCCTTGAGAGACCTTAACAAAATGCTGTTTCTACAAAGGGGAACCAGAGAACACCAGGGAGCAAAGGACTCCCACGGCCTGGCATGCTTTTGCCCTCTCTGCAGGACTAATTATCATCTCAACCAGCTCCGGCTGATGTTCACCCAACCTCTGCCTTCCCATTTTCCAATGAAAGAGCTCCCCAAATGCCCTTGGAACACATTTTGCTTAGCAGCTGGCTGCAAACATTGCTTTAGAGCATCCCTGGAATTAAGAGCAGGCATGGAAAGGCACGATTCTCCATCAAGTCATTTACTCCCATCCAGTAAAAATGACAGGGTCATCATCCAAAGGCCCATGGGGCTTCAGTGTGAATGCTGAGTGGCTAATTCTGTTCAATGCAATTTTTCCTCTGCATGATCAGAGTATTCTCTACCTTTAGGCAAGGGCAAACCTCCAACTGCTTGCAATTGTTCACAGATCTTTTTGCCAATCTCAGAAAAACAACAACCATAAATTTTCAATGGATTTTTTTCCCCAGCACTCTGTGTGAAAATACTGGCTTGTTCATCTACATTGCCTTGCTTACTTCTGTTTTATTGTTACTTTGTTTATGTTTATATGCCACTGTAAAATAACAACAAAAATCCTCCCTATGGCTCATACAATAAAACTGGTTAAAAGCCAAGATTAAGTTATAATCGTATTTTGGTTTTTTTTAAAAAAAGCAACATAATACAATAAAAACCTGTAACAGAGTCATGATTTAATTTAGCTCCCTAAAATATGCAGTTTCAACATGTGTGGTTTTTTACTGATTTTAATGTTGTTTTTATTTGGCTGTGTATTTATTGTTTTAATTTGTCGTACACCGCCTTGAAGGATTTTTTTTAGCAGGTAAGGTGGTATATCAATGTTAAAACTGAATGAATGAGTGAATTAATTAAATAAATAATAGATGCATGCTCAGAACAGTCACTCATGTAGAGATTCAACAGGCAGTCCCAAGTAGACAATCTGGAAAGAATGATCGATTCAATTACACCAGATGCAGAGAAGTAATAGAACAGGCATAGGGAACCTTTGACTGCTGGGCCAGATACAACCTGTAGGAGTTTCCCCATCTAGCCCAATTGTTCTTTCCCCAGCACCGCCAATATCCCAGCAGGGGAAAATCTCTTATCTCCAAATAGCAGCTGGAGATAAGAGCTTTTCCCAGCCAGGGAGAGGAGATGGGACTTAGTGAAGAAGCTCCTAAGTGATTCAATCCTGCTTACTTGGGTGGCTTATCCTGCTTACTTCTGAGTAGACATGCAAAAGCTTGCCCTGCTTACTTCTGAGCATGCTTGAGATCAGTAAAAATCACAATTTAGCCCTACCCACTTTGCCTTTGGCACCATCCATAGATGGGGTGTTGGCCCCATAAATTTCACCACAGTGGAATTTGGCCCTTGGACTGAAAAAGATTCCTCCACCACTGGCATAGACGGACCCATCCCTAGGAGAGCCTTATTGAAAGGAGATGAGGCTAGAACAGTGGCATGCAGAGACGTGGTGGGTAGCCCCTATGATTTCAATAGATAAGCTCAAAAATATAGATCTGATGGGCTAAAAGCACTGTAAGCTGCCCCCACACTCTCTCCTACCACCTGTCCTGGCCAGCTTAGAGGGGGTGAATGATTTGCCTGTTCACTCCACTCCCCCCAACCCAAGGATTGTACTCTAAGTTCTAAGCTTTGGGGGGGGGGGGGTTACTTCAGGGCGCTGAAGTATGGAAAAACATTTTTGCGCACCAAACAGATGATAAACCCAGATCGAAGTTACAGGCCTTGAAAACGTGCCTTTAACGCTCATCATTCCTTTGTTTCCCAATGATTTTTGGCAACCAGCAAGTTGTAGCACATTGTCATCTTAAAAGGGAGGCAAGGAAATACTTTGGAGATGAAAGCCGGCTGAATGCCAGAGGAAAACACAGCTGGGTTTGCAAACATCCGCTTCAAACCAACATTGCTTCACATTGACTTTATAGTCTGTCTCACTTCAGTTTGGAATATATCCATACAAACCACTTTCAGAGCAGCTTAGCATCATAAGAATCTTCGAAGGTGGGAAAATATGTTCAAGCGATGAAAAGTATAATTGTCAGGGCAGTTTAAGGTCAGAAAACACCATTACAGGATCATTGCTGACTTCATTAGAAAGCTTGAAGCCGTAGCAAAAGGACTATTGGACTGAGAAATGGGAAGGCTCTCCTAGGGATGCCAGTGGTGCAGAAATCTTTTCCAGTCCAAGGGCCAAATTCCACTCCTCATAGGGCTTTGTTTCCTGACCCCTGATCATCCTCTTTGCCCTCCTCTGAACCCCTTCCAGCTTGTCTGCATCCTTCTTGAAGTGTGGTGCCCAGAACTGGACACGATACTCAAGAAGGGGCCTAACCAGTGGCAAATAGAGGGGAACCAGTACCTCATGCAATTTGGAAGCTATTCTGTTGTTTTCAGCCCAGTGCTCCAGTCTATCATCTGCAAATTTTGTGTTATCTGCAAATTTTATAGGCATTCATTGCACCTCCTCGTCCAAATCATTAATAAAAATGTTGAAAAGCACTGGGCCCAGGACTGAGCCCTGCAGTACCCCACTCATTACCTCCCCCCAGTTTGAGAAGGTACCATTGATAAGCACTCTTGGAGCCCAATTCTGTTCCAACTAGCCCACTTTCCACTAGTTTGTTAATCAGAATGTCATGGAACACTTTCTCAAAAGCTTTGCTGAAGTCAAGATATATTATGTCAAGATAGGGACAACATTAGCCCTCCTCCAGTCATTGGGAATTTCACCCATCTTCCATGATTTCGCAAAGATAATAGATAGTGATTCTGAGAGTTCTTCTGTTAGCTCCTTTATTACTCTAGGATGCAGATCGTTGGGCCCTGGAGATTTGAACTCATTCAAAGAAATCAGGTGTTCCTTGACCATTTGTTTATCAATCTCAAACTGCAATCCTGCCCCAACAGCTTGTACTTCACTGTTTCCAGGGGGGTCATAGACCCGCTTTTGGGAGAAGACTGAGCAGTCATCACTTTGGCCTTTTCTTTGCCATCTGTTATTAGGGATGTGCACTGGATCGGACCCGATCCACGATCCGAGTCCGGTCCAGTGGGAAATCGGATAAATTATCCGATTTCCGATCCCGCAGCTGGATCGGCCGATCCAATCCGAACCGGTCCGAAAAGGCTCCGAACCGGTTCGGCGGATCGGCGGATCGGCGGGCGCCCACTGGCGCCCACCGCCGCTTCCATTGGTGGGTGCCAGCGGGCGCCCGCCGATGAAAGTGGACAGCGGGGGGGTGAGGAGGGGGGCGCTTACCTTCTCGGCCCGTCCACTCCCGTCCGGCACTAGCAGCTACTACCAGCGGGCTCCGCGGCCTGCTCCAGGGTGGCGCGCCGGGTGATGTCATCACCCGGCGCGCTACTCTAGAGCAGGCCGTGGAGCCCGCTGGTAGTAGCCGCCGGCGCCGGACGGGAGCGGACGGGCCGAGAAGGTAAGCAGGGGGTGCGTGGAGGGGAGGAGGGGGCACGTGGAGGGGGGGAGGGGGGCCCTTACCTTCCCGGCCCGGCCGCTCCCGTCCGGCGCCGGCGACTACTACTACCAGCAGGCTCCGCGGCCTGCTCTAGGGTGGCGCGCCGGGTGATGTCATCACCCGGCGCGCTACTCTAGAGCAGGCCGCGGAGCCTGCTGGTAGTAGCCGCCGGCGCTGGACGGGAGCGGACGGGCCGAGAAGGTAAGCAGGGGGTGCGTGGAGGGGAGGAGGGGGCGCGCGGAGGGGGGGAGGGGGGCCCTTACCTTCCCGGCCCGGCCGCTCCCGTCTGGCGCCGGCTCCCGTCTGGCGCCGGGTGATGATGACATCACCCGGCGCGCCACCCTAGAGCAGGCCGCGGAGCCTGCTGGTAGTAGTAGTCGCCGGCGCCGGACGGGAGCGGACGGGCCGAGAAGGTAAGCAGGGGGTGTGTGGAGGGGAGGAGGGGGCGCGCGGAGGGGGGGAGGGGGGCCCTTACCTTCCCGGCCCGGCCGCTCCCGTCCGGCGCCGGCGACTACTACTACCAGCAGGCTCCGCGGCCTGCTCTAGGGTGGCGCGCCGGGTGATGACATCACCCGGCGCGCCACCCTGGAGTAGGCCGCGGAGCCTGCTGGTAGTAGTCGCTGGCGCCGGACGGGAGCGGATAGGCCGAGAAGGTAAGCAGTGGCGGGGAAGGGGGCTTACCCCCCCCGGAGCCGTCCGCTTCTATCCGCTGGCGCCCGCGGGCGCCAGTGGATGGAAGCGGACGGCCCCAGGGGGGGTAGGGAGCGCGGGGGAGGGGGCTTACCTGCCGGGGCCGTCCACAGCGGACGGCCCCAGGGGGGGAGGGAGTTAGGCCCCCCCTCAGCCACCCGCCACCATTTTTTTCTCATAGACTTGCATTGCAATGCAAGTCTATGGGGAAAAAAATGGCGGCCGATCCAAAAATTTCCGATTTTTGGGTCGGGATCGGACTCGATCCGGTCCGGGGGGCCTCCGATTTTGTCCGAACCGATCCGTGACAAAATTGGAGGTCCTGATCCGGGTCCCGATCCGATCCGGGGGGTCCGTGCACACCCCTATCTGTTATCAATTTGCCATCCTCATGAAGCAGTTGAACCACCATTTCTTTCCTCTGTCTTTTACTATTCACATATCTGAAGAAAACCTTTTTATTGCTTTTTGCATCCCTCGCTAGCCTCACCTCCTTCTCAGCTTTAGCCTTCCTGACGCCATTTTGGCACTGTCTGTACTCTTATTTTGTAGCCTGGCCTTTCTTCCACTTCCTATATGTATCCTTTTTTTTGTTTTCAGGTCCTCTCTAAGCTTTTTGTGGAGCCACATTGGTTTCTTCTGTTGTCTTCTATCTTTTTTCCTAGTTGGAATTGTTTGTAATTGGGCCTTTACAATTTTCTTTTTAAAAAACTCCCACCCATCTTGGACTCCTTTTCTCATTAGGGTCACTTGCCATGGGACCTTACCTATCATAGTTCTGAAATTATTAAAATTGGCTTTCCTGAAATCCAGAGTACACGTGTGGCTACACTCAGCTTTTGCTTCCTTTAAAATTGAGAACTCAAGTATGATGTGGTCACTTTCCCCCAGAGTTCCTGTAACTGCCACTTTATCCACTAAGTCATCCGTATTAGTATAAGTCAAGGATAACCAATTCTCTAGTTCCTTCTTCCTAGGCTGACCATATGAAAAGGAGGACAGGACTCATGTCACTTTAACAGTTCTAGAGAAAAGGGAATTTCAGCCAGTGTCATTTGTAGGCAATTAGTTCCTGGTGAATTTCCCTCTTCATCACAACAGTTAAAGGTGCAGGCACTATACTAGAGTGACCATATACAAAAGAAGGCAGGGCCCCTGCAACTTTAACTGTTGTGATGAAGAGGGAATTTCACCAGGAATGAGTTGCATACAAATGACACTGGCTGAAATTCCCTTTTCTCTACAACTGTTAAAGTTATATGAGCCCTGTCCTCCTTTTCATATGGTCAGCCTACTTCTTCCACTTTCTGTAGGAGAAAGTTATCATCCACACAGGAATGTCTTGGAGGGGGCACTTTTGGCAGAATTTGTCTCCCAACAAATATCGGGATAATTGCAGTCCCCCATGACAACTACATTGGACTTCCTTGAAATTTGCATTTCAAAAGTTTCATCCTCTTCTTCTGCTTGATTGGGTGGTCAGTAGAAGACTCCGACTGTCATGTTCCTTTCATTCCATTCCAGAATACAGAGGCTGTCTCTGGTCAATACGGAATTCTGACTTCGGAGGAACTGGGAAAATGTGTTCCCAGGAAAAAAATGTCATTATGTCAGAATGAAGCTGAGATTGCACAAGAAACCCCTAATTAAACAAAAGATGAACATCGTATTTCTTGGCGGCGTGCCGGCTGCCTAATAAGACATTGCCAGGGATCTTTATTAGTTAAAATGAATATTTAGACTCTGTGCCAAATTGAGAGATGACAGACTTACTTAGGGACGGCAGAGTAACATTAGGCAAATGTTTTTCCAATCTGCTAATGAGGTTTTGTAACTTTGAGTGGATTCCTAAGTGCACCTTTAACAAACCGAAGCAAGAGTCATTATAGCAGAAACCATGGCGGCAGCAAAATTTTCCATGTATAAAAGAGCTGAAAAGAGGAGAGGGGGTCGTCAGCAAGAGTTGTGCAGCCAAGCCCCTGAATAGACTTCTCCCTTTGCTGCAGAAAAGTATAGATTTTGTGCAAAATGGCAGCAGGCCGATTGAGGCAGGATAATGACGAGACGGGCAGCTGCAATGAACACAGGCACGAAGTGGGCATCCAAAATCATTAACATAGCAAACAATGTCATTCTTTCTTGTCAGTATGGATTGATGGGATGAGTTTTCAGAATGGGACATGAACAACCAGACTACGGTTTGCTCAGAGGCTTATTAAGGGCAGCAGGCCAGGTGGAATGGCACCATGGTAGCTTCCCTGGGCCTTGGTGAAAGCCAAACACAGTATCCATCTTTGGATATTTGGTGTGATATATAGCCAACTTTTCAGTATATAATTCGTAGGCAATCTTTTTTCAGTGGAAGGCCACATGAATCCTTCAGGGACTGCATTGGTCTGTGGGGCTGATAGCCGCAGAGACATGATGAGCAAGGCTGCACACACATTGGCGGAAACAGTTTTTTCCATTTTCCCAAATTCGCACAGGTGAAAATGCGCAAATTCCCTGCAAAATGTACACATTCTCCCCAAAATTTATTTATTTATTTATTTATTTATTTATTTATTACATTTTTATACCGCCCCATAGCCAAAGCTCTCTGGGCAGTTCACAAAAATTAAAACCATGAAATCATTTTAAAAATATATAAAACAAGCCACAATCTAAAAACACAGAATAACATACGATATAAAAACACAACCAGAATAAAACCAAGCAGCAGGAATTCATACAGATTAAAATACAACTTTAAAACAGCAAGGATTAAAATTGAGTTAATTGAACTGTTAAAATACTGGGAGAATAAAAAGGTCTTCACCTGGCGTCGAAAAGAGTACAAAGTAGGCGCCAGGTGAGTATTTCCCAAATGCACATTTACATGCTTTAGCCTATGGGGGGAATATGTATTTTCAGTTGGCATTTCCTTATTTTATGTATTTTTCTACAACTAAAGTTGCATAAAATTCCAGAATGGGGTGGGGGGAACACTCCATAACTCCATGGAATTCTTGCAACTCAGGAAAAGCTGGTCCAAACTCATTTTATTCCCTAACTGCACATCCTAAAAGTGCCCTATTGACACACCATTGAATGTTTGATCTTTGCAGATGCCATGGCTTACAGGCAGAGCACGTGCTTGACATGAACCATATCTGAGGTTCATATTCTCATATCTCCACTCCCCATAATATCCTGCAGATGAGCTGTACAAAGGCCTTGGCAGAATCCCGGGAGATCTGGTGCTTGTCAGGGCAGACAATGCTGGGCTTGATGGAGCATTGAGCTGCTCTATATTAGGGGTGCGCAGAGTGGATCTGCTCCCCCCCAAAATTTGGGGCAGAGTTCCATTCAGTGGGTTCTCTGCTCCAATTTTCGGAGAGGGGCGTCTCTCCGCACTGCCAGACTACTCACCGGAAAACCGCTCCGTTTTCGGAGAACCGCGTTATTATCATCAATGGGAATTAACAAAAATACATACAACTCTATAATTTTTAAAGATAAAGAGATGAAAATTGGCCTGCTTCAGCCATGCCAAGTTTGAAGGAGATCGGATCAACTCTTGATTTTTAGGGAATTTTTGAACCTCCAATAACTTTGCCATTCTAGGCTATGGAAACCGAAATGCTTACAGAGCCATCAGTTTTAAAGTTAAAGACTCAAAAATGGTCACCCTGACAGCCCATCAGGAGGGATTCAGCACACAGATAAGGCATATGTGTATTATATATATATATATATATATATATATATATATATATATATAGTGGGGATATAAGAGTAAAACACACACACATTCACACT
This sequence comes from Anniella stebbinsi, assembly GCA_029215795.1. Lineage (NCBI taxonomy): Eukaryota > Metazoa > Chordata > Lepidosauria > Squamata > Anniellidae > Anniella > Anniella stebbinsi. The sequence continues at coordinate 407,218,261 of JARDYH010000001.1, read as the reverse complement.
ATAACACGCAAAGAATGATTCTGATGTGGGTCTACGGTGCAAGGAACTTGGGGACTGGAATACAAGACCTATAGTACACACAACAACCAAAAGCAAACCAGAGAGAAAAACAACAAGAAGCTTTCTCTCTCTCTCTCTCTCTCTCTGACTCTCTCTATGTCCTTCCTTCCTAATGAATGCAGCAGCGAACACCAGCACACAGATAAGGGGTGTATATATATTATATATATATAGTTTTTTGGGGGGTAAGAATATACACACTCACCCTATAACCTACAATAGGGGAGTCTGGGTCTAAGATGCAAGGAACTTGGGGATAACAACTAGCAACCCCCCCCCAAAGAAAACCAGAGACACAACCAGAGAATGCAAACAAATAAAAAAGGATTGAAGAAAACAAGCAGAAGCTCCCTCTCTCTCTCTCATTCTGTCTCTAACCACTAACTCTCTCCTCCTTCCTAATGCTGCGCAAACAGCTACCAAAGGAATGGCTTCCAGGGGAAGAGAAAATGGGTAATATCATTTGCAATCCCTCCCCTGAAGCACTGGGATTGGAGGGGGAACAGGGTGTAGACTGTGGCTATTGGTTAACCACAGATGTCAATCTCAAAACCTGAGCATTTTCCTTATAAAGAGAATCTGTTCCGTTGACTCCCAGTGACTAATACAAGCTTCAGAGAGACCCTAAAAAAAGGCGGACATTTTCGGGGCAGTTTGGAGATCCGTATGCCACGCGCTCCTCCCCGAAAATGTTTGTCAGTTTTAAAACCACCCATGATCCGCTCCTCGAGGTCAGACCACCGACGGACCACCGATGGATTTCCGACTGGGCGGAGCAGAGGGCACACCATTGCTCTATATCATCAGATGAAAGTGACGAGAAAGCAATCCTCTTCCCCAATCCATACACTAAGCTCTTGGCTGGAATCCGGAGTCCCACATAAACAGTTCTGCACATCCAAATTTGAAGAGCAAAGTCCGGAGAAAACATTTACCATTTAGATAACTCTCCTGAATGTTGAAAGCCCTTCATGCACATAAACCGACCCTCAATATTATTCTCACAATGTTGCAGATGTGCGTAAAGAGAACCAGTAGGCTGAGGCTAAATGTGGTTTGTCAAAGACCACCTAGTGAATTTGTCAAGATTTGAAGCTGGGGCCTCCTGGTCCAGAGCTGTGTGTGTGTGAGCCACAGATGTCAAATTTCAGGCTTGCCAGCCAAATTCAGCCCACTAGGCCCTGAGAACTTCTCTGAACTTAAATTTGTCCCTTGGACTGAAAAAGTTTGGCCCTTGGGGGTCCAGTATCCTTCTTCTACCATGTTTTTCAAGCTCTCCATCTTCATGAAACCCATTTCACATTGACTCGTCTCTTCACATAACCCTGCCTCTGAACACCAGCAGGAAACTGGGGATGTGGAACCCAAAATATCTGGAAGGCTGGGGAAAACTGTACTATGGTATCACATCAGGGCAAGTTGACTGAGCTGGAAACATGGCCTACAACAACCACAAGACCTCCTTGGCACTATGCATCATATAGGAGAACAGTGGTGAGAAGGCACTGTGTCTGCCCAGAAAGCTCATCCATCCTGGCTTTCTTAAGATTACAAAGAACCCCATAATTCCCTAGGCCACAGGTGTGCTCTATTCCCCCTCCCCCCCAAAAAACAATAACACCAGAGATTTCCATGCTCTATACACACCTACTTGAGAAAGGGGAAATTATTAGAGCTGTTCAAGAAGGCAATTAATTTTATTCAGCCTCAGAAATATTTGCATCTGTTGTATATGTATGTGTTGGTAATTCGCCGTTGTTGTTGTTCTTTTAATCCTGCCAGGCTGGTGGGCGGACGATTGCACAGGCATAACCAAGCAATCTTCCAGGTGCCCTCTGGAGAAACTAACATTTAAACAAAACAAAACTTTAGAAAACAACATTTTCAGGAAACCTTCAGCTTTTGTATTTGGGACACAGCATTTTGCATTTCAGCCCCAATTATTCAGGTTTTAGTCATTTTGACGGAAAAGAAAAACAGCAAGGGCCAGAAGGAGGAAGAACAGCATGGAAAGAATTATTATTATTATTATTATTATTATTATTATTATTATATAACCCGCCTCTCCCTCCGGATTGAGGTGGGGAACAACAATAAATATAAAATACAAAGACCACAAAATAGATGAGATATTAAAAACAAGTAAAAACCAAACAAATAAAAACCAAAACAAATAAAAAGGAAACATTTCCCAAAGAAGGTACTGCTGCTGGTCCAATGTTGTGTGCCTTTGAGGTGTGGTTACGTGTATTATGGAATCCGTTGGAAGCCGCCTTGAGGGTCATTCAGTCAAAAGGGTGGAGACTGATCTTCGGAGAAAGAAATCCTATGGTCTATGGGAAGACATCGGAGGAGGTGGAGGAGGAGGAGGAGGAGGAGGAGGAGGAGGAGGAGGAGAGAGGAGGGCATTCCGGTGAGGGGGGGGGGAGAAATCTGGAGAAGCAGTTATCCTCAGCCTTTCAGATGGGATGAAAAGCCTGTCTAGCAAAATCAGGAAATGTAGATGGCGAGATGGGAAGATCACTTCTGCCACTCATCCTGCCCTCACAGTTTCAGCTGGGAGGGCATAAGAAACTCAGAAGGCTCTAGATTCCGGGGCTCCCAATCAGAGAGGGTGCAATTCTCCCATCCATGTGCCAGATATGGCAGATGTGCCCCCATGGAGTTCCTCATCTGGCTCAACTGCTTCTTCATCAGTCCCCGCCCTCTTACCCAGCAGGGAAAAGGTCTTATTTCTGATAAGCATCTGATAAGAACTTCTCACCTCTGGGTAGTAAGTAGGGTAGGTGTGATGTTACACATCTATATATAATGAAGTTGTGGTTATGGTTATGTATTCTGATTATGGTAGGGTGTTCAGATAAAATCCAGGTCATGGCTCATGTAACTTTAACAGTTGTAGAGCAAAGGGAATTTCAGCCAGTGTCATTTGTATGCAATTAGTTCCTGGTGAAATTCCCTCTTCATCACCACAGTTAAAGTTGCAGGGGCCCTGCCTTCTTTTGTATATGGTCACTCTAGTATAGTGCCTGCACCTTTAACTGTTGTGATGAAGAGAGAATATCATCAGGAACTAATTGCATACAAATGACACTGGCTGAAAGTTACATGAGCCCTGACCTGGATTTTATCTGGTCACCCTAGGTTATGGTTATATCTCTGTGTTTTATGGTGAGAATTTCTGTGGTGTGAGAGAGATGAGTAACAGCAAGAATCGTGTATTTGCATATGTGTGATGATTGGCTGAGTGAGTCAAGGGGGTGAAGTTGTGTGCCATATAAACTGTGCGCTGTGCTGTGTGAATCAGATAAACATAGGGAAAGAGATACGATTTCAGGGTTGAGAAGGGGAGGTTTGTGGTGACTTATGAAGTGATTGCTTGAGAGTGTGATCTAGGGTACTGTGTATGAGAGAACATATATTGATAGAGCCATTAAGAGTTACTTGTTCATTTTTCAACAACTTATTACTGTAATTAATCAAGCTTTCTTAGTTTATAAAATCCTACACCTTCTGCTTTTGGCTACATAAGGGGGAGGTAATAAAGAGAACAGTACAAAGTTATAGGGTAAAAAAGGACTGGGTCCTAACCTAGGCTGACCAGATAAAATCCAGGTCAGGGCTCATGTAGCTTTAACAGTTGTAGAGAAAAGGGGATTTCAGCCAGTGTCATTTGCATGCAATTAGTTCCTGGTGAAATTCCCTCTTCATCACAACAGTTAAAGTTGCAGGCACTATACTAGAGTGACCATATACAAAAGAAGGCAGGGCCCCTGCAACTTTAACTGTGTGATGAAGAGGGAATTTCACCAGGAACTAATTGCACACAAATGACACTGGCTGAAATTCCCTTTTCTCTACAACTGTTAAAGTTACATGAGCCCTGACCTGGATTTTATCTGGTCACCCTATCCTAACCATAATTAGGCTGACCAGATAAAATCCATGTCAGGGCTCATGTAACTTTAAGAGTTGTAGAGAAAAGGGAGTTTCAGCCAGTGTCATTTGTATGCAATTAGTCCCTGGTGAAATTCCCTCTTCATCACAACAGTTAAAGGTGCAGGCACTATACTAGAGTGACCATATACAAAAGAAGGCAGGGCCCCTGCAACTTTAACTGTGGTGATGAAGAGGGAATTTCACCAGGAACTAATTGCATACAAATGACACTGGCTGAAATTCCCTTTTCTCTACAACTCTTAAAGTTACATGAGCCCTGACCTGGATTTTATCTGGTCACCCTAACCATAATGGTTCTGGTGGCAGCAAAACCCAGTGTGTTAGAGAGAAGGGGCTTCCTCCTGGGGTAAGAAAGGCCTTAGAAGAGGTGAATTCTCACAAGGAGAAGGAAGGAAGGCCACAGGAGGCTACATACAAAAATAGGGTAGCCATATGGAAAGGAGGACAGGGCTCCTGTATCTTTAACAGTTGTGATGAAGAGGGGATTGCAGCAGGTGTCATTTGTATGCATGCAGCACCTGGTGAAATTCCCTCTTCATCACCACATTTAAAGCTGCAGGTCCTTGCTGTCTTGACCAGATGCAAAAGAGGGCAGGGCTCCTGTAGCTTTAAATGTGGTGATGAAGAGGGCATTTCACCAGGTGCTGCATGCATACAAATGACACGGGCTGAAATTCCCTTTTCTATACAATTGTTAATGATACAGGACCCCCCTGTCCTCCTTCCCATAGGGTCACCCTATACATAAACAACCCAACTTCTGCCAAGAAATACCCCATTGCCCATCCCATCCAAGGCTGAATGTGGATAATTGAGACCAGGGTATAGATTCCACCCCACAAAGGTAACACATTTATGGTGCCTTCAATTTGCAAAGGTGATGCATAATTGGCGATCTTAAGCACAAATGGTTTGCTATTCCCCAAAGTGATCTAGACTTAAAGGTGACGTTGAAATATGCTGTTTCTCACTTTTCACTGCACATGAACTGATGCCTGTATGGATTCAACAGTGATGTGCAAACTCTCCTCGGTTTGATCCTGGATCGGCTCAGGATTGCGAAGATCTCGCCACAATCATTTGGGAAAGCTTTTCTATTCCCAGGAGTTCTCTCCTGGTGTCCCGTGTTGACACATATGCACTGATGGTGCCACATACAAGATGCCTTACCAAATTGACTCCTCTGTGGCTGAGAATCACTTGGGCTTTCAACGAGGACATTTACCCTAAGCCCTTCCAAAACAAACAGGACCAGGAATAACAGAATTTTAAAAGATCAGAATACAGGATAACAAGCACACAGAACATTTGCAAGGACCAAATGGAGGGAAGGCACATAAGAAACACCAGGATGTTTGATAGTGTATTTTTGAGATGGTAGATGAACAGCTGGATAGCAGCTTGCTCTGAGGCTTCGTGGGAGCAGCAGGTCAGGCAGAATGGCATGCTTGTGCAGCCTAGCACAGTGAGGGCAGAATCCTATGCATGTTTAGACAGACAAAAAGTCCTAAAAATCCCAGCATGTGACTTAGGTCATTAACTTCTGACTGGACAGAAGTAGCCAGCCATTTCTTGGTGCAAACGCTTCTGAGCACGAGTAAAGTGAAGGATCTAGAATTTCAGTTGCAGTATATATTTAAAAAGACTTAAATGTTCACTGCCATTCTTAACTCATCCCAATTCCAAGAGACTTATATTGGAATTCTGCCTTGAATAGCTAGCAACAGTGCACATCCACCTCAAAACATACTGGAAGCTGCTACATTTCTTGCTAAGAACCAAATCACTAGGGGTGTGCATGGACCCAAAAAATCAGATCAGAATCGGAACTGGAACCGATACCTCGGATCAGAGGCATCCCAGTTCGTTTCGGAGCCGATTCCGATCCAAAAATCGGACGTCCGATTTTTGGATTGGACACCATTTTAGGTGTTTTCGCCATAGGCTTACATTGGGGGAAAGAAAGCTTTCCCCCAATGCAAGCCTATAGCAAAAACATAGGGTGGGTGAGTGGAGACCTAACTCCCCCTCCCTCCCTCCCTGTCCCTTCCCCCCACTCACGCTCCTTAAAACCGGGGAAGCAGCCGCATCCCCGGCAGGTGAGGCCTGTCCCTCCCCCCATCACCTGGCATTCTACTGAGAACTAGGCCGCGGAGCCTGTTTCTCAGTAGATTGAAACTAGGGGTGTGCAACGGATCAGGTCCGATCCACGATCTGGACCCAATCCAGGGGAAATCGGATAACATTATCCAATCTGATCCCCAGCACCTGGATCGGCCGATCCAATATGATCCAATCTGAAAAGGACCCAATCCGGATTGTATTGGATCAGAGGATCGGACCCCCTCCCCCCACTCGTGTTCCACACCTGCCGGGGCTGTCTGCAGACAGCCCTGGCAGGTAAGGAGGAGCTCAAAAGGGGGGGCTTAACTGCTGGGGCCGTCTGCAGTGGACTGCCCTGGCAAGTAAGGAGCGCGAGGGGGGACTTACCTGCCGCGGCTGTCCGCTGCCATCCGCGGGCGCCAGCGGACAGCAACAGATGGCCCCAGCAAGTAAGGAGTGCAAGGGGGGAGGAGATGGGGGCCCACTTACCTCCCAGGACCATCCGCTGCTGTCCACTGGCACCTGCAGGCACCAGCGGACAGCAGCAGACGGCCCCGGGAGGTAACTGCAGGGGGTAAGGGAATGGGAGGGGGGAGTTAGGCCCTCACTCACCCCCCCACCACCATTTTTCCCCATAATCTTGCATGCAAGTCTCTGGGGGAATATGGCGGCCGATCCGAAAATCGGACATCCGATTTGCGGATCGGGATCGGGTCCGATCCAATCCAGGAGACCTCTGATTTTGTTCCGATCTGATCCCGAACAAAATTGGAGGTCCCGATCCGGGATCTGATCCGTGGGTCCATGCACATCCCTAATTGGAACAGTGGACGGAAGCGGATGGAAGTGGGCACCCCAGCAGGTAAGTGGGGCCCTGTCCCTCCCCCCCACTCACGCTCCTTATCTCTGGCATCCCATGCTGCCGTCCGCTGCTTCCATATTACTGATAAGCAGGCCTTGTGGCCTGTTTATCAGTAGTACAAAAGCAGCGGACGGCAGCATGGGACGCCGACAGGTAATGGGGGACCTCCACCTCCATCCCCCCTCCCCTACTCATGCTCTTTACCTGCTGCCTCCTCGCTGCCATCCACTGCCGCCAGCTGCTTCAGTACTACTGAGAAACAGGCCTTGAGGCCTGTTCCACAGTAGAGTGAGGGCATGCGAAGTGATGATATCACCCGGCGCACCGGCGCTCTATTGTGGAACAGGCCGCAAGGCCTGTTTCTCAGTAGTACAGAAACAGCGGGAGGCAGTTGATGGCAGCGAGGAGGCAGCAGGTAAGGAGCACGAGGGGGGAGGGGGGAGGAGGTCCGAGGTCCGATCCTCCGATCTTTTTCAACCTGAATTGGGTCCTTTCGGATCGGATAAGATCAGACAATCCAGCTGTGAGGATCGGAATTGGATAATTTTATCCGATTTCTCCTGGATCGGGTCCGGATCATGGAGCGGACCCAATCCGCTGCACACCCCTACAAATCACCTAAATGTGTGTGTTTGTGTGTGTTTATCCACTGTTTTTATTCATAATCTCAATTGCTCTTTGCTGTTTGAATAATGTGCAGAGCAAAACAGCCTGCACTTTTCGTCTTTTCTTGTCCTACCAATTGAAGCCAATCGCAGGATTCCTTCTGAAACGTAGAGTCCATTGAGACAAAAATTAATGTTTGTCAATAAGCCCATCGCCTCCACCACACACCCCTCACTGTGCTCCTGCTATACTAGTCTGTGGAAAGATGACAGGATAAGATCACCAGGGAGGGGGAAAAACAGTGGCAAGCACAAAACATTACCTGGATCAATATCCAAGAGGACTATTTAAGCATCCCCGCCTGACAAATGGCATCTCTAACCCATCTGAGGCTTAAACAACAAAGACTCCATTGTGGGCGAGAGGCCAGTTGTCGATCAAGGGCTTTTTTTATTTCAGACAAAAAAAGATGACAGTGTGGGGGAGGGACCCGAAATTATAAACCGAATCAAAAGAAGGAAACTGTCATGCCATTGCTGATGTAAAACCTCTAGTCCATCTAGACCAGAGGCAGGTTCACATGTGGCCCTCCTGGTGTTGTTGGACTCCAACTCTCATCAGCCCTGACTAGCATGGCTAATGGTCAGGGATGATTGGAGCCAGAGTCCTGTGACAGAAGGAGGGTTACAGTTGCCCTGCCTCTGGACTACATGAGCCAGAGTAGCCTTCCCCAGCCTGGTGTCCTCCAGATGTGTTGGACTGCAACTCCCATAGTCCCCAGACACCAGTACTCAACCACATCTGGATGGCATCAGGTTGAGGAAAGCTGAACTAGAGGTTTTTCACCAGATGCTACATGATATCCCATTCCCAGCAGAGTTTGCTATCTCTGGCATCAGCAGGGTAGGAGAGTCATACTAGATGACCTCTGAGGCCCCTTCCAAAGCTAGCATTTGGAGATCTTTGTGTGATCCCACCAGGCAATTCCCTCTCTCCATTTTCAAAAACTCATTGCTGGGCGCAAAAGCGAAATTGCGAATGGAACCGGGGGAAAGAGCTTTAAACCTGCTCTTCCCATGACATATAACGTGTCCCCAATATGAAAAGCAGAACAAATATGAAAAAGAAGATGCTGCAAATACCTCTTTCCCTCAGGCAAGGAGAACACAGATGTTTGCATCCTCCGCTGGGGAGAGGCAACTGATCATCCGAACACAGGCACAAACAGAGTTGCGTGGGCCTTTCGGCACGTGCATTTCCTGATATTTGTTTGGAATTAAAACAAATGAGAGTGATACATTCCTATTCCACAGACTTAGGAAAATTGACGTATGTGCCCTGCTCAATTAAGAGAGATCCATGCACAGATCCTGATGTGAATCTCAACATGCATCTAATCAGTGACAGGAGGGGGCTGGTGACCATTGGGGCTGGCATGGCAGGAAACTGGGCAGACTCACAATATTCTACTGAGATTGTCGGAGGAGGGTAGGAGAAGATCATGCAGGGCAATTGGCAGCTGCATGTCGTGCATTGGAACACATATACCTTGTTGTGTGTGGGAGGGATTTCTCTGCCACAAGTGGATGGGAAGAGGCAGAGGGTCACTGCCCCATTTGCCCCAAATATAGAATGACCTCTGATCAGTTATGTGCATAAACATTACAATCCGGATATAGATACAAGACCACATCCATGTAACTGACAGTAAGAGTGTACACCACTTCAGATCCAGAGCTGAATTCCAAACCAAAGTGGGTCAATTTGGACCAAAATGGTCCAGATCTGAAGCAGGTCAGGATCAGTCCAAAGTGATCCAAAGTGGGTTGAATCAATCTGAATCACTTTGGAACATATCACACCAACCTAGATGATTCAGCAGCCCAGCAGATAGCCTGGACGGATAGCCTTTGTTGTGCTTCAGTTCGAGGGATTAAACAGAAAGGAGGAACAGCTCAGCCTGGAAGTGTTTGGAGAGTGGCCCTTCACAGGAGCAGGCAGAAGCCAGCTGAAGGCCAATGCAGCTGACAACAGTTCCCAATCACCACCATCCCCATAAAAGACATGCCAGAACCCAGAAGCGATGCTGGAAGCAACTATTGTTCTTGGTGCCTTGTCTTCATTGCTTGTATACCAACTCCTTGGCCTTGGACATAGCCTGGACATAGCCTAACCTTGGTTCAGACCCTTAGATGCTTTGCTGAACCCAGTATTGTTTGACTCGGCTTCTGACGGATACTTCAGCTTGACCACAGACTATTTATTGACATTTCCCTCCTGCTTATTGTGTTTAACGCCAGTGATTCATGACAGCCTCGTGCCCAGCTTTCCTGGGTGCCTGCTGAGCAGCTGCCTCTGCTCATGCCCCCATCCCAAGACATACCAAATGACCATGCAAGCTGCCCATCAAGCCACACAAGTCCCCTGCCCCAGGCCTGTTGCGAGCATCACAGTAATCTGCTTCTTCAAGGGAGTTGCCATCTTCTCTTAAAATGGCATCTCATCTGTTTCTGTAAAGTTAATCCTGTGCAAATGGCAGCCATAAAGCAGCCATTTATGCAACATTACAGGCCCACTGCTCATTGGGTGTGCTTGGGAGAGGTAGGAGCAGGAGCAGCTGCTCGAGAAATGCAAATCCTAAATCATTCAGATGTCCAAATCCAGATTCAGATTGGGTCTGAATCGGGCCAAGGCAGATCAGGACCAATTTGGAATATCCAAATCAACCTCCGAAGTGGTTGGGGGGTTGTGCACAGCCCGACCTGACAGCTCCTCAACATGTGCCTGGTGAATATTCATATCTACATTTGATTTACGCATTAGTGTCTTACAATAAATTCCTTTCTTTTCTTTTTTTAAAAAAGGAAGAATAAAACTTTTAAAAAGCCAAACTGCAGACTCTGCAGCAGCTTGGCTGCCCACATGCTTTGAAATGGGACTGCTGAGGTCTCAGGGAAGAACACCGTGTAATGATGTAGCATCACTTCCAGGGACATTGTGCAGGGGGAGAGAGAAAATGGGCTTCACCCCCCACACACTTTTTTTTCCCTGTATGATGCTCCTAGCAACAAGAACACACCAGCATCTTCTCAGGGATGTGTGTGGAAGCATTTCAAAAGCTGTGGCACCTGCTGCCTGTGCAGTTTGGCTGTTTAATGTTTTAAAAGAAATGGGGGGATTCCCATTGGACCACCTTGTAAACAAGAGTAAGCCATACTGCATCCCACCCACTCAAAAATCACCTGAATCCTCCCTCTTGCATTCAAATCAAGGCCTGGCAAAGGGTGAGAGTGGAATCTTTGCCCAGCTCTATTGTTAGGGTTTATTCCTATAACATTGATGTGTGTGTGTGATGTGTGTACCGACTATTTTCTATCCCCACAATACCATTTCCAAACCCTTTAAGGCTGCAATCCTGCACTTGGAAACTTGAAAGTAAATCCTACTAACATCAGCAGGGCTTAGTTGCAAAGGAACAAATATGGCTGGCAGCTGCTAACCTATGTATTTCTCCTTGCTTTTTCAAAATCCCACTCAGGTTAACTTATTGGTCCTGTTCAAAAGACACCTTAAACCACAGTGTTTAAGGCTTTGTGTTAACAAAAAAGCCTTAACCATCATGGTTTAAAGTGTCTTCTGAACAGAGCCACTTACTCCACTCCTTCCCTTCCATTCCCCTCCAACCCCACAAAAACACTTCAATTCTACATATGCAGATATGGCTAGAGAGGTTGCTAGCCTCTTTCTTCTGTCATAATGGAAGCAAGGAAATGACCTTGCCCACTTCTCCTCCAAGTGTTGCCTCAGCTGTACATCAGACAAGCTCAGCTTGTGTGTTGCTCCAACAACTGGCAAATTCAAACTGAGCCTTAAGTAGGAGGTGGTCTTTCTAATGTCTGCTTGTGCCTCCCAAATACTGAATTGGGCCCTTAAAAGGGTTCTGCATGTTTTTGAAGCCTTTGGCTGCAATGACATGTGGGTAACCAGTAGGGGTGTGCACGGACCCCCCGGATCGGATCGGGACCCAGATCGGGACCTCCAATTTTGTCATGGATCGGTTCGGACAAAATCGGAGGCCCCCTGGACCGGATCGAGTCCGATCCCGATCCAAAAATCGTAAATTTTTGGATCGGCCGCCATTTTTTTCCCCATAGACTTGCATTGCAATGCAAGTCTATGAGAAAAAAATGGCGGCGGGTGGGTGAGGGGGGGCCTAACTCCCTTCCCCCCTGGGGCCGTCCGCTGTGGACGGCCCCGGCAGGTAAGCCCCCTCCCCCGCGCTCCCTACCCCCCCTGGGGCCGTCCGCTTCCATCCGCTGGTGCCCGCGAGCGCCCGCGGATAGAGGCGGACAGCTCCAGGGGGGTAAGCCCCCTTCCCCGCCACTGCTTACCTTTCCGGGCCATTCCCTACCATCCGGCGCCGGCGGCTACCGCCAGCCGGCTTTGCGGCTTGCTCTCGAGTAGCGCGCCGGGTGATCACCCGGTGCGCCACCCTGGAGCAGGCCGCGGAGCCCGCTGGTAGCAGCCGCCGGCGCCGGATGGGAGCGGACGGGCCGGAAAGGTAAGGGCCCCCCTCCTCCCCTCCACGCGCCCCCTCCTCCCCTCCACACGCCCCCTGCTTACCTTCCCAGCCCGTCCGCTCCCGTCCGGCACTGGCGGCTACTACCAGCGGGCTCCGCAGCCTGCTCTCGAGTAGCACGCCGGGTGATGACATCACCCGGCGCGCCACCCTGGAGCAGGCCGCGGAGCCCGCTGGTAGTAGCCGCCGGCGCCGGACGGGAGCGGATGGGCCGGAAAGGTAAGCGCCCCCCTCCTCCCCCCCCCGCTGTCCACTTTCATCGGCGGGCGCCCGCTGGCGCCCACCAATGGAAGTGGCGGTGGGCGCCAGTGGGCGCCCGCCGATCCGCCAATCCGCCGAACCAGTTCGGAGCCTTTTCGGATCGGTTCGGACTGGATCGGCGGAGCCAGCTGTTGGATCGGAAATCGGATAATTTATCCGATTTCCCACTGGACCGGACTTGGATCGTGGATCGGGTCCGATCCAGTGCACATCCCTAGTAACCAGGATATAATGGAGGCTTCAGAACCCTCAGAATCTGAAGATGGCAATGCAACCTCCTCTGGAAACAGGGGGAGTTTGTCCCATGGGCTCCTCTAAGGCTGGGTGAATTGAGGAGGGAGGAACCTTAAAGGGTGGTTCTTCAGCCACATCCTCTTTTGGGTCTGAGAGGTCTATATGAAAGGCTTCTCCTCCTAACGGGGGATCAAAACCTTGGGTCATGGCAGATGAATGGAGAGGGCATGGAAGTGATAGCTGGATCACCTCCCCATGGGAGGTAAGGACATGATCCTGGACAGGCACTTTAAGATCAGTGATCCTAATTATTATTAATAATAATAATAATAATAATAATGACTTACCCGCCTCTCCCTCCAGATCAAGGCGGGGAACAACATCAATACAAACAATATAAAATATATAAAACTAGTTTAAAACATATAAAATGAATACATTATTAAAATCAACCAAGTCTTAAAATTCAACTGGGTAAGCATGCCAGAACAGATCATTCTTTATAGTTCTCTTGAATTCTAGAAGACTGGTAAATTGGCAGATCTCTCCCGACAGGTCGTTCCATAGTCTGGGAGCGGCAGAAGAGAAGGTCCTCTAGGTAACGGTTTGTTTATTTATTTATTATTGCATTTTTATACCGCCCTATAGCCAAAGCTCTCTGGGCAGTTCACAAAAATTAAAACCATGAAATCATTTTAAGAAATATAAAACAAACCAAAAACTAAAACCACAAAATAACATACAATATAAAAACACAACCAGGATAAAACCAAGCAGCAGAGATTAATACAGATTAAAATACAAATTTAAAACAGCAAGGGTTAAAATTGAGTTAACCTAGGTGTTAAAAAGGTCTTCACCTGGTGACGAAAAGAGTGCAAAGTAGGCGCCAGGCGAACCTCTCTGGGGAGCTCATTCCACAGCCGGGGTGCCACAGCAGAGAAAGCCCTCCTCCTAGTGGCCACCTTCCTCACTTCCTTTGGCAAGGGCTCATGGAGAAGGACCTCTGTAGATGATCTTAGGGTCCAGGCAGGTACATATGGGAAGAGGCGTTCCTCTAGATAACCTGGCCCCAAGCCATTTAGGGCTTTAAATGTTAGTACCAGCACTTTGAATTGGGCCCAGACCTGGACCGGTAGCCAGTGAAGCTGGAAAAGGACTGGTTTAATGTGATCTCATTGGCCAGTCCCTATTAGCAAATGTCCTGCCCTGTTTTGTACCAGCTGAAGTTTCTGTACTGTTTTCAAAGGCAGCCTCACATATAACGCATTGCAGTAATCCAAACAAGAGGTTATGAGAGCATGGATAACTGTAGCTAGGCTATCTCTGTCCAGATAAGGGTGCAGTTGGTATATCAGCCTAAACTGATAAAAGGTGCTCTTTGCCACCGAGTTCACCTGTGCCTCAAGTAACAGTTCTGGATCCAAGAGCACCCCCAAACTACAAACCTGATCCTTTAGGGGAGTGCAACCCCCTCCAGAACAAGGTGAACATCACCTCGCCGGACAGACGAACCACCCACTAACAGTACCTCCGTCTTGTCTGGATTGAGTCTCAGTTTGTTAGCCCTCATCCAGTCCATTACCTTGCCCAGGCACTGATTCAGAACAGCCACTGCCTCAACTGGGTTTGATGAAAAGGAAAGGTAGAGCTGGGTGTCATCCGTATATTGATTACATCTCAGCCTACATCTCTGGATAACCTCTCCCAGCAGCTTCATGTATATGTTAAACAGCATAGGGGATAAAATATTGCCCTGTGGAATCCCATGGCTTAAATGCCACGGCACAGAGCAATAATCCCCCAGCACCACCTTCTGGAATCGGCCATCCAAGTAAAAACGGAACCACTGCAGCACAGTGCTTCCAACTCCCAGCCCAGACAACCCATCCAGAAGGATACCATGGTCGATGGTATCGAAAGCCACTGAGAGGTCCAAGAGAACCAACAGGGTCGCACTCCCCCTGTCCCTCTCCCAGCAAAGGCGACCAAGGCAGGGCAACCAAGGCAGTTTCTCTTCCAAAGCCAGGCCTGAAACTCGATTGAAAAGGATCTAGATAATCCGTTTCATTCAAGAGTGTCTGGAGTTGTCCTACAACCACCCGTTCAAGCACCTTGCCCTAAAAAGGGATGTTCGTCACCGGCCTATAGTTGTTAGCATCTTCTGGGTCCAGGTTAGGCTTTTTCAGGAGTGGTCTGATTACCGCTTCTTTAAAAGAGGCCGGCACCACTCCCTCTCTCGAGGCATGACGGGCAAGGGTCAAGCACACAAGTGGTCGACTGGACTTGGCCAAGCACCTTGTCCACATCCTCAGGCCTCAATAACTGAAACTCATCCAATAAAATTGGACTTGGCCGACTGTAGTAGGTTCTTCCCAGAGGACCGAGTGTGTGGGGCGGATTGTATGGGAAAAGGCAATCCCGCAAGTAACCTGGACCCAAACCATGTAGGGCTTTAAAGGTAATAACCAACACTTTGGACTTTGTCCGGAAACTAATTGGCAGCCAGTGGAGTGATTTTAAAACTGGACCACTTCCCTTGCATCATTTTGCAACCATCCACTCTCCAATTGGGTTCTGCCCCTGGATGATCCAGCCCAGGAGGATGTGTTTGTATCGAGCTACTCCTTCAATGTCACGGCCCAACCCAGAGTGTTTAGATTAATATCTAATCATCCTAGTGGAAGTTACAGAAAGCAAGCATCCACTGTAAAAATTAATGAGCAATTTAAACTTGCCAGCTCAGATGACAGGGAAATCCATACGTCAATTAAAAGATCTCTTCCCCCGGGAGGTTGCAAAGCTCTTTGATTAGGTTGCTCCTGGCCTGCATGCAGAAAAAGCAGACCGGAGAGCGGTTTTTGTATCCACTGCGCTGGGCAGTTCTTGATACATGGAGCCAACCTACATAGTGTTCCAAATGAAATGGTCGAGATCATGGAATTCACGTGGGTAGTGGGTAGGTGGGTAGAGTGAAGTTTGTGGCATGGGCAGCAGCTTTCCCAGTCCGCTCCATGCGCTCATCTTGTTGCAAATATGGGAGAAATCTTCCGCAGAGGTCGTTATCACATGGGTGGTTTTAAGCACACCCACCTCGGCTTTGCTCCACTTCTTCAGCACTGGGCTCGTATGACGTCGTCCCCCTCCTGCTGCTCTCTCGTCCTGAGGTTGCAGGTTTTCGTTTCTGTTTCAATTTATCCCTCAACGGGCAAAGTCCAAAACAGATAAAGTTCAATAGGCCAAGCTGAGGTATCGCAACTATACTGACCACGTGTGATTCAAAACGCTAGACTCAAATACGAAACAGAGGGGGAAGCCGCAGAAGCAACCCGGGGGGGGGGAATAGTAGGTGTGTTAAAGCCCAGAGACTTGTTCCCAATAATTTGAACAGACTTAAAATGAAGACACACATCCAGAACAGCTCAGGGAACTGAATCAAGCTTGTAAATCAACATCCTTACACAGGATTGAGGCCAAGTTTTGAGCAGGGAACTTGCCATTGCCTCACTCTGCCTAATGGTAGAGCTGGCCCCGATTGTTCATTTTGTGAGTATGCCTAACCACAGGTATTGTTACTTGGAGATGTTACTTGGAGCACTCCTCTTTTCAGGCCCTCTTCTCCATACCCTGTGGATCAGGTTATGGAGAAGCAGAGGGTAAGGACTGTGGATCTGGACTTCTTGTGATACTTAGTCCTGTACTTGGCCGCATGGGTATTGAGCTGTTGACGAAGTACACCTTTCCTGTCCCCTTGCCTCGTTATTCCCTTTGTATCAGTGCCTGGGCACTAGAGAATTGTGGACAGTCCAGTAACATGCATTTCACAGGGAGGGGTAACTACAGGGCACACCCAAAGATGGCGCCTTTTCAGGACTCCTCTGGGGGATTCCTCATCAGATGACTCCAGGGAATTGATGTCTACCTAAAGGACAATCCTGGGCCCTCAGAGGAGATACCTTCAAGTGGGGAACTCCTCTTCTATGGCATAGGGAATTGCTGAGACAACCCCTACCCTGGAGAACATTGGCACCTAAACATTCACACCATGGCAATAGCCAGGTGACGAGGACTCTTCAAGAGTAAAGGCCTCCTCATGAGCAGGACCCTCCTTATGAGTAGATTCCTGTCAAACTGCTGCCGATGACTTGCAGTCGAGCGTTGGGTGGGTCTCCGGAAGCTCAGGCTTATAAGCTCTCAGTTGAAGCCTGCCAGTTACTGGAACAAACTTTTATTTCAGCTCCTAGCACTAGGGATGGGTGAACATGCAATGGTTGAGTTTGTTGAAGCTCTTCATATTCTTTCTTAAAGCTTGTTTGCCTCATTTGCATTCCTAAATGTGAAAATCTATTTCTTTTCTTTCTTTCTTTTTTGATTGGGAAAAATGTGCATCTTGAAGTTCTGGTTTCAGCACATGAAGTGCATTGATAATCTCTCTGATCCACAGCACTTGTGACTAGTTCTTCAGCTTACACTTGACATGGGGCTAGCTTACTTGTTGGGTGGACATTATTGCAAGTTTAAAAGCAACTTAAGTTGCCATCACTTGCCATGGAATTCATACAGTGGATGATATAAAGCTCCTAGGGAAAGGTTTTGTATGGTCCTCAGTCTGTCCTATAGATTTCTGAACAGGACATGGCCAATATAATTCAGTTTTTTTAATTTATTTTTTTCATGTATTTGGGGGGGCAATTTTGGAAGTGGGGGTTATTTGGGTGAGGGGTTTAGAAATATTTCATGAAAACTATTTGATCATGTGAACCCTTAGCTATAGAACCAACACACAGAGACCAGTACTTTTGCTTTCTCCTGTCTGCTTCTTTCTCCTTTAATTACATGGGTGATTCTAGCAATCGGGGATCATTCAGTGGATTGGATAATGTCACTATTCTGCCTAGCCAACCAGATTTGGCTTTGTGAGGCCATAAGAGCAAGTGAAGTCAACTGAAAGAGAAAGCAAGGGCGAAGTCAGTACAGAGAAGGAAATGTTCCAATAGGGCTTGGTGGAAGCTAGTGATGTCAGATGAACCTGCAATTGGTTCAAGTGAATTTGGGTTTCTACAAATCCAACCTGCCATTTCTGCAGCAGGCTGGCTTTTTCAAAGTCACACTGACTGGCAGACCAATTGGTAATTTTTGTAGGGATGTTAGCACAAATGCACATTTGCAAACATGAACAAAATCCTCATCCACCCATATATGTATATATGATTCTGTCAATGAGCAGACGACAGAACAAAATAGTGGAAATATTCAGTTGAAGTATTTTGCTTTGACAACACTGTAATGGAGTTGGGGGAGCTAGGGTGTTTTTAAATCCATAACAAATGTTATTTGTGTTTCTTGATGGACGAATAAAGAATACTACCATCACTGCACCGAATGGGCTCATTAGAGCAATACGACAATGGAACCAATTACCTAGGGAGGTGGTCGGCTCTCCCACATTAGAGGCATTCAAGAAGCAGCTGGACAACCATCTGTCAGGGATGCTTTAAGGTAGATTCCTGCATTGAGCAGGGGGTTAGACTCGATAGCTTTATAGGCCCCTTCCAACTCTACTATTCGATGATTCTATAATTCTATGATCTTGAGAAATTGCTGCAGTTGATAAACAAAAGCTGAAAAATAATGATGATGATAATGATAATGATAATAATAATAATAATAATAACTATATGGACAGACACAATACAGCTGCAAAAATAATTCAACAACTGGCCATAAAATTCAACCTTATCAAACACCATACTATACATACTCACCTGAAACAATCTTGGAAAATGCAGATCATAAAATATACTGGAACAGAACAATTCATACAGACAAGACAATGCCTTGCAACCAACCAGACATAACGGTCATAGACAAAAAAGAAAAACACTCATACTTCATCAACATAGCAATACCGAATGACCAAAAAAAGTTGTTGAAAAGGAAGAAGAAAAGAGAGATAAATATATACCACTGGCCATGGAAGTCAAAGAACTATGGCAACAGGAAAAGGTCACAATTATTCCATTAGTCACATCAGTCACCAGCATCATATCAAAAACCTATACACAAAACCTCTAGAAACTGGGCCTACCAGAATACATCCGCACCAACATCCAGAAAACATTCATAATTAAAACATGCTCAATTGTCAGGAAATTCCTGAATCAATAACAGAAAGCATGACTTGGCAAAGCCTGTCATGTCCGTATAGAAAAACCACCATGAGTGGAGAAAGAGACACTTCATCATCATCATAACAGAACCAAATGGAGCCTATGTGCTAGCAAGTCTTTGTCTTCATGCCCATTGTTTCTCTAAAAGAGGCAAAATTTCTTGCTCTAATGGTCCATGAGCCAAGTGTTCACGCAACATGTTAAATAATCACAAATTAAGAGATGGGATAGCAGTGTCTCATTTGTGTTTGTAGGGGCAGGGAGAAATATTTCCATGGAAAATGCAGGGAAGGAAATTATGTTTGCCCAGCCTCCACAGAACAGGAAGCGTTATCAGTAATCAATCAAATCCAGTTGGGTTATTGTAGTTGAAATAGAAGAGGTTTTATTCTAAACCCTAGTAAAACGTCTATCAATATGATGGCCAGAGAAACTCCTTGTGTGGTGAGGAGGTCTATATATCAAAGAGACATCCAGTGCTACACAGAGAGACACATTCATACCCTCATGGGTTGGGGGCTTCCCACAATCAGGGGGAGTGAGACATGTGGATAGATGCAGATTTGATTCTTAAGGATCGGAGCAGATCAGGGGCGAATAATAAGTTTGGTCTCCACCCCTGACCAGTCTCCTGGAGAGGCTACTTTTCTTTAATTCCCCATTAATGGTGTTGAAGGAGTGGGGCCTCATCTCAAAGCTCCCTCCTGTGGCATCAGCAGCAGCACTCCACCCACATTTCCCCCATTCTCCATTCAAAGCAACTCCATTGGGAGGTCAAATGGTACATCAGGAAATCCCACTGTTATTTCCAATCAGAAGTTGGAGATTATGTGAGGATTCCTCTCCCCACACCAAGGAAGAGAGAAGGTGGGGTCTTTGGAAGGTGCTCAACCCTCCATGGGCCAGGTTGGGCAACCCCATGGGTTGGATGAGGCTAGTGGGCCAGAGGGTGCCCTCCCCTGTACTAGTACAGGTCACATGATCGAAGGTGAGCAGAAAACTCAGCTCCAAAGGCAGACGTGTAAGGTAAAGGAATTGATGGATGCTGGGCCTGGTACTAGCTTCTCCTGACCAGAGAAGTTGATCAGCTGGAAGGCCCTGTCCTCAGAGCTTGGTCCTTGGGGTCAGCTGGTTGAGCGCTCAAGTGCAGAACCACAGAGCATGCTCTCTCGCTCTCGCTCTCTCTGCCAAGCTTGTGTTTGATACAGGACTACAGATGGTGCAGGAGGTAATGTGCTAGAGCTGCCCTGATGGGATATGACTGGAGTGGTTTAAGGCATGTACACACATGTACACACCAGCACCTAATGGAAGGTGCCGAGGGAGGGGGTCCCGAATCAGAACACACTAGGGCCCAATGAGCAATTTGACTTTGCTGTGAGAGGTCAGCTCCCTTTCCCTGATTGGTGCCTCTGATTCATGACTCTTGCTTTGCCCTGGACTTCCCATCTGCTCCCGGCCCTTTCATCTGCCTGGCCTTCCACTCACCACTGACTTTTGCCTCTCGTCCTTTTGGCTTCTCATTTGTCTGCCCTGGTACCTGCCCTGCAGTCTACCTGACCATCTCTATGGCTGTTTAGATCTTCATCCACCTGTACCTCAACTGGACCCCAGCTGCATCCAGTCTCAGAATTAGGCCAAGAGGTTGACACAGGAACTGCCCATGAAAGAGAGAGAGAGAGAGAGAGAGAGAGAGAGAGAGAGAGAGAGAGAGAGTCTGGTAGATCTATTTCCACAGTGCCAGAGGGAAACAAACCAAAGACACTTGAATCAACTTGGCTAACATTACTGTGCTACAGGATGGTTAGATAACTCACTCCACCTGAATCAATATATTCCAGCTCTGAGAGGAGGAAGAAGATGTTTCCAATATGCAGAGGAGAAAGAAAATCAATGACAAGCAAAGAGGGAGGGAGGGAGAGGTGCTAGTGAGTTTTTCTGTTTGCACCACTTTCTTGGCCAACAAAGCAATGCTGTCATGGCTCCAGTATATCACCCTCAGATAATGATTTGGAAGCAGATGATACTGATTTTGGAAAGCCAGTATAGTCTAGCACAACCTTCCCCATCCTGGTGCCCTCCAGATGTGTTGGACATCATTCCCAGCCAACGTTGCCAATTTTAGAGCCAACACATCTGGAGAGTGCTGGGCAGGGCGGTGCAGAGGGGGGGGCAGGGGGGCCAGTTGGCGCAGGACCCATGATTTTGAGGTGGCACTCCGACAAGGAGGTCCCCCCAGCTTTTATATGCTTTTAACCAGTTGATGCATTTTATATTGTTGGCATTGATGTTGTTCCCCACCTCGATCCAGAGAGAGAGGCGAGTAAGAAATAATAATAATAATTATTATTATTATTATTATTATTATTACCTTCGCTACTGCTTCTGTAGCATAAGCAGCCCATCAAGAAACGAGGAGCCCTCCTTGCGGAAACAGCTCAGAAGCCATCCGTCATGAAATTCTGATTGTGAAGAAGTGATGTCTTACATCTTGAATAAAAGTGCTTCCCATTACCTTTTTTTATGAATCATTCTCGTTCATAGATGTATTTAGCACTAAATCAGTGCCACTGATTTAAAAATACTTAATGAGCAGTTTGAAATGGGGGGGGGGGGGCACACACTTCCCATCTGGCCTGGGCCTATGACCAGCTCCGCAAGGTCCTGGTGCTGGGTTGGGAAAGACTAGTGTAGTATGAATGGAAAATGCCAATCAAAATACTGAAGGGTCTGGAGCAATTTTCCTATGAGGAAAGGTTATAGCATGTGGGATTGTTTAACTTAGAAAAGAAGCAAGTAAGGGGAGACACGACAGAGGTGTCCTAAACGATGCTTGGTGAGGAGAAAGTGGAAAGAGAGACATTTTTCTCCCTTTCTCATAATACCTTTAGGGTCCCTAGATGGTAGGAGATTCAAGATCGATAAAGTCCTTCTTCACACAACCCACAGTTAAGCTGTGGAATTCACTTCCACAAGATGTGGTGATGGCCACCAATTTGGATGGCTTTCAAGGAGGTTGGACAAATTCATGGAGGAGGAGGAGGAGGAGGAAGAGGAGGAGGAGGAAGAGGAAGAGGAGAAGGAGAAGGAGGAAGAGGAAGAGGAGGAGGAGGCTATCAATGGCTACTTGTCTTGATGGCTCTATGGTATGTCCGGTATTGGAGGCAGTATGCTTATGTACACTTGTTGCTGGGAAAATGAGCAGGACAGGATATTGCACCCATGTCCTACTTGGGGGGGGGGGGTTGCCTCAGCAAGGTAGTTGGCCGCTGTGTAAACAGAATGTCAGACAAGAGGGATCTTTGGTCTGATCCAGCACACCTCTTATTGTGATTGATCCCTGGATCAAGCTTGCAGTTAGACCAAGGAGGAGAGGAAAGCAGAATGCATAGGAAACCACGGACCCCTTGGTAAAGTTACTATTTGCCCAATCGCATATTTCTACCAGTTAAAAGTTGCTCCACTGAAGAATGAAGTGTATCCAGTACAGCTCTTCTATTTGCCTGAAGCTGGTAAAGATGCCCAAAAAATGCCTAGTTCATTGTTGAAATACAATGGCTTTTTGTTGTCGGAGACAGACGTTGAGACTTAGCTTCCCAACGTCTCCTGTCCCAGAGAGGCAAAGAGCCCTCCTTTGTGCAACAGAGAAGAGAAGCGATTCCCCACTGTTATCCTTCCTTGCATAGCTATTCAAGTCAGCTTCTTTCTCTGTTCTCCCGGAGCCTCTACAGCTGCAAATTCATTTCACCTTTTGAAGCTTTTACAGGTTTCCTGTCCATGCACTTTTTCCTGGAGTGGTGATTGGCACAACGGAGCTTCAACTAAACTCTCTCTGTGCCCTGGAGCCTCCTCCCACTCTGCAGAGGCACTTCCCTCACCTTTAATGCACCAAGGGAAATTTAGAGCCCTCTCTCTTTAATTCAAGGCCTATAAAGTCAGGAAATACCACAACGATAAACTTTCTTTTATGCAGTGTCTCCCGCGCAGGCTGCGTCATAAAGCCCTTTATGGCATTCAACATTCTGATGTGGCATATGATATGGCTTGTAGAGAAAATAGCCATTAAAAAAAAGGTATTGTGGAGGGAAAGACCTCCATTACTAGGCGCGCGAAACATGGAGACCTTTAAAATGTCAAACAAAATAGAGAAGATGTGGGGAAGCTGTGAAGAATTCAAAGGGGCATTGCTCAGCTGGTCTCAGATCACGTCTTTTGGCTTCACCATCCTAAAGCTTTAGGAAAATGAATACCCTAGGATTGGTAGAAGGTCAATTCTGACACCATGGTTCCAACCCACTGTTTTGTTCTTCCTTTACTGTGAGACCTTAGCATCGTTCAGGTGCTGACAAGGCCTGGGATGTGGAATTCCCCTGTGGATCAGGTATTCCAGCAAGGACATGTTTCAGGAACAGGAATAGAACAGCACCATGGAAAGTTCCAAGTGATGCTTGGGCTGAAAGCCCATTGTCTGTATGTTGCTCCAAGAAGAAAACTGAGCCTTAGATAAGAGTGTAGTAGCATTTAGGCTGATTGGCACAGCGATGATACTAAATGATGCTTTGTCTCTTAAAAGGGCCTGACTGGTTCTAGCAAGTTCAGGCTGCAATGGCATGGGAGTGGCTGTGGCATGCTAATTTCCTCATGATCCCAGTCATCAGAGTCTGGGGATGGTAATATGACCTCCTCAGGATGCAGAGAGGCCAACCTCTGGGGGTCTTTCAGAAGAATGGGGACTGAGGAATGTGGAAGCCTCCTAATGCCTTTCCATGGCCAAGTCCTCTCCCATTAACCCTCTTCTTCTGAAGGACACTCCAAGGACAAGGGTTCAGGTTGCTGCTTCATAGAATCATTGAATAGTAGAGTTGGAAGGGGCCTATAAGACCTATAAGGCCATTGAGTCCAACACCATGCTCAATGCAGGAATCCATCTTAAAACATAGCTGACAGATGGCTGTCCAGCTGCCTCTTGAAGGCCTCTAGTGTGGGAAAGTCCACAACCTCCCTACGTAATTGGTTCCATTGTCATACTGCTCTAACAGTCAGAAAGTTTTTCCTGATGTCCAGCTGGAATCTGGCTTCCTGTA
Source organism: Anniella stebbinsi (assembly GCA_029215795.1). Lineage (NCBI taxonomy): Eukaryota > Metazoa > Chordata > Lepidosauria > Squamata > Anniellidae > Anniella > Anniella stebbinsi. Next base: position 407,194,342 of record JARDYH010000001.1, on the reverse strand, counting down.
ACTTGAGCCCATTATTCCATGTCCTGCATTCTGGGATGATCAAGAAGAGATCCTGGCCCTCCTCTGTGTGACAACATTTCAAGTCCTTGAAGAGTGTGATCATGTCTCCCCTCCTCTTCTCCAGGCTAAACATGCCCAGTTCTTTCAGTCTCTCCTCATAGGACTTTGTTTTCAGGGAGGTCGTGATCATAGAATCATAGAATAGTAGAGTTGGAAGGGGCCTATAAGGCTATTGAGTCCGACCCCCTGCTCAATGCAGGAATCTACCTTAAAGCATCCCTGACAGATGGCTGTCCAGCTGCCTCTTGGATGCATCTAATGTGGGAGAGCCTACCACTTCCCAAGGTCATTGGTTCCATTGTCCTACTGCTCTAACAGTCAGGAAGTTTTTCCTGATGTCCAGCCGGAATCTGGCTTCCTGTAACTTGAGCCCATTATTCCATGTCCTGCATTCTGGCCCTCCTTTGTGTGACAACCTACAACCTTCCCAGAAGCATCTCATTGGCTGTTGGGGGAAGCAAGATGCTGAACTGGATGGACCATTAACCTGGTCCAGCAGGCCACTTTGTAAGAATATCAGTGTGCCTGTAACCACACTTGGTCAAGAAACCATCTGCATTGCGCTGGCAGATTTGATATGAATAAGTGGTAAGATTCTCCTCACCCAGTATACCAAAGTGCTGTAGGGTTTCAGCCAGGAGTCCTGCAGATCAGACAAACGCCCTTCTCCCAGTGCATGCTTCAGGCAGTCCCAAGGGGGAGGCACTCACACAAAATCCCAGAATCCTCCGGTTCAGGTGACATCAGAGGACCAATCTGGTGTCACGTCCCAACAGGTACATAGGAACACAGATGGCTGTCTTCTACTGACCCTTCTAGCCCAGTATTGTCAACACTGACTGGCAGCAACAGCTCTCCAGAGCATCAGGTAGGATTCTATCTTCAACTTACCTGGAGATGCCGGGGATCGAACCCGGGACCTTCTGCATGCAAAGCAGGGGCTCTGCCACTGAGTTACGGCCCTGAATGCTTCTTTCAGAATGGGCAATTTGTTGACAAGGGAAGACACCGGATTCTTCCTCTGCGCTGCCAAGCAACCAGTCTTCTGCCTGCCTCAAGGTTCCTGCATGCCCTAGGGCTGAGGAGCTGAAAATGAATGTTTACCAAGCCCAGAGTCAGAGAGAGAGAGAGAGAGAGAGAGAGAGAGAGAGAGAGGCCCTTGCCTGTCATTCACAACTCCCACAGAACAGGAATTGTGTGAAGGAGAGCCCCGCCCCCTTGTCGCTGTCCCCGTAACCCTCCAGGTATTGAAGGTCAACATCTATACTTGGGGAGCCTTCCTTACCCATGCAAATAGGTTCCCTGCACAATTTTGGTCCCTACAAATCAGGGTTCTAAGCGCATGAAGAGCCCATTTGCTCATTTACTTACCGTTTTCTATCCCCCTGCCCCCCCCCCCATCCACACACACATACACACACTGTCATCTGTACTGAAAAATTAGACATCGTCTGTCTCGGCAGAGGCAGCAACGGGTGCTGTCTTCTAATATCCATTAAGACAGCCCGTCTCAAAACAATAACATGAGAATGAGATGGATCCTTTCCCCAGAGACCTCTGTGAGAGCTTAAGTTAACTGTGCAGTTTTATTAAGTTTCGGCTGCTAATGGGCTCAAACCTGGGCTACAATACAAGCCTGCAGTTTAGGCTGCGATCCTAATCCATGTGCAGGGAAGCAAACCTCACTGAACTTAGTGGGACCTACTTCTGAGTTAACATGCATAGGATTGCACTCCTGGTCTATGTTTCTATTGCAGGTTGGAAATAGGACAGATGTGGGCCTTGATTTCCCTCCTTAAAACACACCTCGCGTTGCAGCAAAGATCCCACCTGAAACCCAAGGCTGAGTTGCATGCAGAAAACTTGTGTTCTGTTGAAGAAGATGGTGGCTCAGTCATTTTCTGGAGCACATGTTCATACTACAGTGGCCGTAAAGGGCCATTTCCATAAAGGGCCCCCTTCCTTCAAAATGGTGGCTCTCATCAAGGTTGGGCAGCTGCTGGACACATCAGGTAAGTGCAACTGGTGGGTGGGGGCAGCAGCTCGCCAGGTTTGGAGAGGGATGAATAAGTGAAGGGTGAGTGGGGAGGGAGCCAGGGAGGAGTCCAATGGACTCCTGGTCAGCCTTGCATCCAGAACCCACAACATCCAACCCACTTCGGATCTCCAGATCTCACTTCGGATCCAGATCTGAAGTGCATCGAACCAAGCTCAAAGTGGCACGAAGCAGATTGGGGCAATTCGGAAACTCCGAAGCAGACCCCAAAGCGGATCGAAGGTTCCCTGCACAGCCCTATTGCAATATATATATATATATATATATATATATATATATATATATATGTATATATATATATATAGTGTGTGTGTATGTGTGTAAACCTTTGAGTCTTAGTATGCAGTTTCCATGGCAACCTGAACCGCACCAGGAGCCGACAACCATGGCTCTGGGACGTGACATATGAGCCCGTGCACTAGAGACATTAGGGTGGTATCAGGGGGTCGGCATTTATACCCACGGGCACTAGAGACATGCTTGGCACTTAGAAGGGCTTACCAGCACCCCTGCGGTCATCACTAGAAATGCTGCCCCTTGGCCCCTGTTTCACTGGGGGCAGCTGTGCTTATTATGGGAGCCAAATTGGCCGGCAGCTACTATATCAAACTCCCAAGGTGCAATGCTAAACATGACGTGGCATCAGGCATTGGATCCCGGTGAATCGAACCTGGCAGGCACCTCTCATAGAACAGACCCTAGCAGCACTGGCTCAGCTCCTATGGGTGTTCCCCACCACCATCTGCAGGGAGCAGGACAGGAGAGGTGAAGGACTCGTGGTAGAAGGCGGGCAGCAAGCAGCCACCCCCTGTGAGGCTGTGATAGGGATGGGGCAAGAACATCACCACCAAGCGAAGGAGATGGCAGCCCCATGCCAAGGGCACGTCGAAGTCTGGCCCGGGCCCTGGCTAGAGGCAAGACGTTTCCATTCCCCACTCAAGAGAGTTGACTTCTGAAAGCCTTGAGAGGAAGCAGCTGATGCATGCAGCCATCTCTCCAAAGGCTGACAGCACTAGCAGCTCTCACGCTAATAAAACCTTAACACGGCATCCCCAGCAGGCACAAATAACAAGGGCAGTGGTGTGTGTGTGTGTGTGTGTGTGTGTGTGTGTGTGTGATCTCCTTCCAGGGATGGGCAGCAGCTTCTCCTAGTAACTAAGTTGGAGCATATGCTAAGTGTTAAAACACTGGGAGGTCCAACGGCCAGGGTGGGGAAGCGTAGCTCAATCGTGGCATGCAAAAGGACTCAGGCCCAACACTTGGCATCTCTGGTTACAAAGATCTCTGGCTGTAGGGCTACAGCATCCCCTTGTGAGCTGCAACTGCTCAGAATAGATGAAAAATTCTCAAGAACCATATCAGAGGACACTCGTGGACTGCAGGGCAACTACTGGTGTGTCGCAAAACAGAAATTAATTTAAACATTAATGCTTATAGAACTCTCCCTCCGGAGGAGGCAGCCTTCTGAATCTCCACATCATTTACCGCAGGATTGCACAACCTCAGGCATGGGGGGCGAATCCAGCCTATGTGAGGCCTCATTTCAGTCCTCCATAGCTCACTCGGTGGCTGCACCCTTCCTCTGGCCACATCCCCTTTTCTGAACATGAGAGGAGCCCTGATGCTGGATCAGACCAAGGGTCCATCTAGTCCAGCATTCTGTTCACACAGGGGCCAACCAGCTGTCGACCAGGGACCTACAAGCAGGACATGAATGCGACAGCTTCCTCCCATCCATGTTCCTCAGCAACTGGTGTACTGGCTTACTGCCTCTGCTACTGGAGGTAGCACATAGCTGTCAGGACTCATAGCCATTGATAGCCTTCTCTTCCAGGAATTTATCTAATTTCCTTTTAAAGCCATCCAAATTGGGGTCTTGTGGAAGTGAATTCCATACTTTAACTATGTGCTGTATGAAGAAGTCCTCCCTTTGATCTGTCCTGAATCTCCCCCCCCCCCATCAGCTTCATGGGATAAACCCGTTGGGTTCTAGTATTAGCAAAATAGGAAGCTGCCTGATATTGAGTTGCTGGCCTTATAGGCCCCTTCCAACTCTACTATTCCATGATTCTATAGAGTCAGACCAATAGTCCATCCAGGCCACTACTGTCAACACTGACTAGCAGCGGTTATGAGGGTTTCAGGCAGGATTCTTTCCTCGTCCTACCTGGAGAAGCTGGAGATTGAACCTGGGACCTTCTGCATGCCAAGCAGGTGTTCTATCACCCTGAACTATATCTCCTCCCCTAATGGGAAAGGGGGCCATTTCCCCAAGCCATCAATCTTTTGATCATTTCTGAGCTGTCATCCAGTTTTTTTCCCTCATTATAAAAGGTTGAAATGCTTTCCCCAAGCCTTAGTTACCAGTAGCACAACAGCTTTAAGCTAAAATATGCTGGTACCTTGGGTATTTTGGCCCCACCCCTTTTGCCTGTGGCCCCTCCCACCACTAGAATGGGGGTGGGGCAAACCTTCTCTGAAATGCAACAGGTTCATCACCTCCAATTTACTGCTCTGAATCTTGGCCTCCTCCCAATCACACTGCTGGGTTTTTCCTTCTTTTCTCTTCTTCTTAAGAACATGAGAACATAAGAAGAGCCCTGCTGGATCAGACTGAGAGTCCATCTGGTCCAGCACTCTGCTCACACAGCTGTTTGTTGACCAGGGACAAGTGCAACGGCCCCCTCCTACCCATGTTCCCCAGCAACTGGTGTGCACAGGCTTACTGCCTCTGATCCTGGAGGTAGCACATAGCCATCAGGACTAGTAGCCATTGATAGCCTTCTCCTCCTCCAGGAATTTATCCAACCCCCTTTTAAAGCCATCCAAATTGGTGGCCATTACCACATCTTGTGGTAGCGAATTCCATAATTTGAATATGCGCTGTGTGAAGAAGTAAACCGCCCAGAGAGCTTCGGCTATGGGGCGGTATATAAATGGAATAAAATAAATAAATAATAAAATAAATAAATTTTGTCTGTCCTGAATCTCCCACCAATCAACTTCATGGGATGACCTCATTGGGTTCTAGTATTTTGAGAGAGGGAGAAAAATGTCTCCCTCTCCACACCATGCATAATTTTGTACACCTTCCTTCAGGTTTCCCCTCAGCCTCCTTTTTTCTAAGCTGAACAATCCCAGACACTGTGACCTTCCCTCACAGGGGAGATGCTCTAGCCTCTGGACCATTTTAGTTGCCCTTTTCTGCACTTTTTCCAGCTCTATAATGTCATTTTGTTTAGGTGTGGTGCCCAGAATTCTTCCTTTGCATTGACTCACACCTGATACAAACGCAACAGGATTCTTCAGGGCCCAGGAAGGGATGTTCGAATTACACCCGCACCGGCACCCGCACCCCCTTTCTCTCCGAGATGGGAGCCGAGATGGGAGGACGATTTAATTCTTTCATTACTGGAATCCAATTTTCCTCCTGATGGGAATGAAATGGAGAGGGGATAATAAGCCGCACGTTGGGTGCAGCCGCGATCCGTGCTTCGTGTCATTAATGGGGACAGCTTCATTAACAAGCTGGATTGCAATAAAAGGGGAAATGGGGGTGGGGGTTGCTCATTTCAAAAGATTGCCTCCACATGCATTGGAGCAAACGAAGGTTCTTGACTGATCTTTGCCACAAAAACCTCCGGAACTGGAAGCCGTCGTCTAACTGTATCGTGCCTTGATTGGGTGCAGACTGATTTATTGGAAGAGCCCAAAGCTTGAGATGGATACACCAGTTGTCCCACCTTCTCCCTGGCCATCAAAAGCTGCTTGAGATAAGTATTGCATCATTTCGGAAGACAAACCCTCCAGGTGTCCCAAAGTAGGATGACCATATTTGGGAAACCAAAAAAGAGGATGCCTGGGGGGGAGGGGGAATGACGTGCTTTCCAGAGGCCCCCGAAAGTGTGCTTTCCCCTCCTCCACTCCAATCGGAGACTTAAAGGCCCCAATTGGAGCGGAGGAGGGGAAAGTATGTCATTCCTGCCCCCCCTCACTGCTCCAATATGGCCTTTTTCTATAATGTCTGGGAATGAAAACACTTTCCTCTTTAAGGCCCCAATTGGAGCAGTGAGGGGAATGACACATCTTTAGAAAGCTCGTCATTCTCCCCTGCCACACTAATGGTGACCTGAAAAGGGAAATCATGCCATTCCAGGACATTATAGAAAATTACAGAAAATCCCCCGGCACCCAGGATAGAACAAAAAAAGGACAACTTCGGGCAAATCCTGACAGTTGGTCACCCTAGGAGTGGCTAACCAAATTCCAGTGTGCATATTCACCCTGGAGGTCTGGGTTTACAACGATTGAATTCTACGCCCTCCAATGGCTGCCTACAGCCATGCCTGCATGTCCCTTTCCCCCCTTGGCTTTACTGCCCCTTTAAAGATATTTGTTTTGCTGCTTCCCAAGGCTTGTAAAAACATTGTGTTTAAACAGAAGCCCAGCTGAATGGGGCAATGCCTTTAAGTTGAAAGGAAGTTAATTGTTTTAATTAAAGCTAATGTAGTGAAAACAAACTCATAAGCACCAACAGGGTGTGTATAAAAAGACGGCCATCAGCGTTTATAGAGTTCGGGATTCCACTGGCTGGCGTGGCTTCCTCGCGGATGCTAGGAGTTGGAGGTGTGAAAGGGAGGAGAGGATGTTTCCCAGTCTGATGTTGGGAAATGGAGAGTATCCCAAAAGTGCAGGACCCGGGAGAGGGAGAATGAGAGAGTCAGAGAATCAGAGAGAGAGAGAGAGAGAAAGCCATTCCTACCATCCCTGCTATGAAAGTCAGCCCCTAGACTTACCAGGAGCAGTCCTGTGATTCCAGCACCAGGAAGGTCAGGCAAGCTGGGGAGCTGTCCAGCAGAGAGCACAGTGAGAAAGGTGTTGCTTCAGCAAAGGCTAGGCTCCAACTGAGCAGTTTTATAAAGAATTCTGATGTCCCACCCCTTCCTGGCTTGTCAGTAGGTATCCCAGGACAGGGATGGGTGGGAACTGGGGTTGGTTGACATGTCCTGCTCATGTGGAGATTGGAATGGCAAACTGAACTGGGGGGGGGGGGGGAACCACATTGCACCTTGGATAGCTCCATTAGAGTTCTGAATGAAAACCGGAGCGGATTCACCACCCCACTGACATCCAAGCCACCAGCCTCCACTGAATTCTCCCCAAGTTGGCTACTGTCTTGCAACCCCACTACCAACATGCACAGAATGCCCCCCCAAAATCTGCATCTTTTCCTCTTAACCATCCTTGGAGCTGTGAGAACAGCCAAGAACAAGATGAACTTAATGGAAAGCTGATTACCCACTCCTTGTGGCACGAACCTCTCTGCTTTCTGCACATTCTGAAAAAATCACAGCATTTCATCTTTCAAGGCTGAAGTGACTTCTCAATTTGCGTCTATCTTTGCCTCGGGCGGATGAAACAAGGAAGATATGGATGAGGCTTGTCTTGATTCCGCCAGGGCTTGTTGTCACTCTCAGACAGCTGGTGCTGAGGGTCCCAGAAGAGAAGGCAACACAGAGGCAAGGAGCATCCATCTCTCTCTGTTTCCCTGTTAGCAAAACGTCCTACTGGGTCAGACCTAATTAGGTCCATCTTGTCCGGCATCTTGCTTCCCACAATAGCTAGTCAGAAAGCTCTAGGAAGCCTAGAAGCAAGGCATAAAGGGACTGGTCTTCCCTGCTGTGATGCAGAGGGGGCCCATCAGGCAATGCCCTGCTTCCAAAACCCCACCCCTGGCAGTGCATAAACTCTCTCAGCTGTCCCCCAGTCCTGGTGGGGAATATTGCAACCTTGACTGCAAGTCACAGGCAGAGGGCAGTGTTGCAGTCAGCACATGGGAATTTGGGCACAGCTAGCCCTAGGATCTCAATAGCCTACGGCACAGTTTCCGGCTCCTCCCCTTCTTATCCCACCCTGCTCTCTTTCTCTCTGACCTTCCTCCATTGCCAGGAGCACATGACTTGCTCTCTTGCTCCTGCCTATGTTAAAGGACCAGAAAAGAGACTGTACAAACTCTCTTGAAACCCCACACTGCTCCTGCATTTGTATGTGTAAGAATACGTGTGAGTAAAACTGTTTTCTTTCCTTCCCTGGCCCTGTTCAGACAACACGTAAAACCATGAAGGTTAAGCATTTTGAGCTAAATATTATGGGCTAAGCGTGCCATGTGAACCGTGACTTAGAGTGTTGTGTGAACCATTCCTAACCATGGTTTAAATGCACTCACTAACCACTTACTGCAAAAGGGTTAGCGGCCTAACCATGGCTTAGTGTGTTGTCTAAACAGGTCCACTAAAGGAAGACTGTGGTTTCTTCTTCTTCTTCTTCTTCTTCTTCTTCTTCTTCTTCTTCTTCTTCTTCTTCTTCTTCTTCTTCTCCTTCTCTTCCCCCCCCCCCCAAGATAGTCTTGTGTATGCATGTGGGACTGGTAAATGCTCATTCTGTCCTGCTTTTTGTTTTGTTTTTCTCTGTTGTGAGTCAGTTAAGGAATCAGCCAGAGAGAGGGTCCAGCTGAGCCTGGAAGTGTTGGGGGCATGACACTTCATGGAAGCAGGCAGGGACCAGCTGAGATTCATTGCAGCTGACAGCAATTGGTAATTAGCCCACTTCCCATAAAAGTCTGGCCAGCACTCAGCCAGATTGCTGGAAGTAACGTTAGTATCTGGTGCTGTTGCCTTTACTCTGCGCTTCTCAGCTTCGTGTTCACGCCTAGACTTGTCTGACCCTTGGACTGTATTCTGACCATTCTTCTGTGTTGTCCTGTAACCTTGTTCTTGCCTAGATGTATCCTGACCCTTTGGACCAGACTTCTGATGACACTTCAACGCCTTGTGATTCCAAGATTATTCAACTCAACTTTGGCCGGCAACCTCAGCTTTGACCAAACAGACTGTTTTCTTGGACTCAGCTATCTACATTCTTCAGTGACAGCCATTAATGACAACAATCTCTACAAACTGCCTTTTTAACAGGGAGGCAGCAGTGCCAAATAATTCCCATCAGACCCCAGCTGGCCATATACAAGCATGCAAAGCAATCCTGCGCAGGTCTCTTCCCAGGACACCACTCCCTGTGGCCCCTGCTCTTGCAGCTCTCAGGCCATACCCCAAGAATTCTCTCTGAAATGACTCCACCCATTCTCCTTCCCTACAGGATGGATCGCCCATCTAGTCCCTCACCCTGCACACCCTTCTTTGAAACCCACCACATCTGAGGGGAAACAAAGCAGAGGAAGAGACGGTGTGATTTAAAAGAATAGCGTGGAAACAGGCAGGGCTCAGAGGTAAAGTGGGAGCAACAGCCTAATAGCCCCCTCCCCCATCTACAGCCTCACCTGAAATATTAGAAGCTTTGGGCCTAGAATTTGCACTTGTAAATCTTCCCTTTATTTTCCTCCCCTCTGCATTTGCTTTCTGCCAAATTTTCCTCATTTCTAAGGCGCAGAGTCTAATATAAAGGCCCGTGTAAATAATTCAGTCATCTCTTTATACCTTGGTCATTTGCAGCATCGGGCTAGCATCTTACGAAGGCAAACCCAGGGTGATTCCATCGGATTTCAATGCAACTCTTCCCAAAGACCCTTTATTTAGCTAGTGCCCAATTATATTTCTTAATTGTATGCCCACTGGGGGTACACATGGGCAGGAGAGCCTCTGCAGGGCTGGTTCAGGTATTTCTGTGTACTCAAAAAGATGGGAAATGTACTTTAAAAAAAAGACTTTATCAGGTTACCATGACCTGGGCTAGGACTATGGAAACACCATGGGAGCTTGCAACACTATAGTAACTTGCCAGAGGAATCATTTGCTGGCTTACTGACTGCTGCTCTTTAGCACCACCACTGTGGATGGTCAGAGGCCAGTATTGCAGCCAACCAGTGTCACAGGGGAACCAATAGGCTTCTTTCTGTTGCTATAAACCAACCTTCCCCACCCTGCTGTCCTCCAGATGTTTTGGTGATCAATTCCCATCAGCCCCAGTCAGCATGGCCCATGGTCAGGAATGCTGGGAGCTGTAGTTCAGAATATTTGAAGGGCACTAAGGCTGCTACAAATTGACCATAATCCTGCCCTGCTTCCTCAGGCTGAGCAATGTGTTGTTTAGTTCCAGATGCCTATCTCTGCTTAGCTTCACATCCAAGCTTTCTCTGTCTGTCTGCCTGCCTGCCTGCCTATCTCCAAGCTTTTAAGAGCTGCCTGGGTCAGATTAGGGCTGGGTAAGAATTTTGTCTCCATTTGTTTTTGACAAGAGGCGTTTTGAAACCATTTAGTGTAAGTTCTGAAGTTAAATGACCAAATTTACAGCTCGGACCCTCTGGCACTCCAGTTTAACCAGGAGAATCTCTAAAATTAATTCTACCGCTGGCGCATGTTCTGTTTACCTTTACCACAGCTTTTCATTCATTCATTTCATTTGCATCTTTCCCAATTCCATTTTACCGATGCAAATATGGATATTTGCAAAAAGAAACAGAAAAGTGATGCCTTTATACCTATGATCGTAACATGATTCTTTTTGTGTGGTGTTTTATTGATGTGCACATGCCCTCCTGTATATTGGCAAAGCACCATGCAAAATAAAGAAATGAAGAAAGAATATTGCTATACCTACATACAAGCCCATCTCAGTTTGCTTTTTGTGGTGTTTTATCCAGTGTGCGTGCATTGTGCAAAACTCACAAGGGCATATATGCAGCATGTGTGAAAACAAGGATCTGGATGTGATCGTTGGACAATGGACATGAAGACAGTGAGAGAACTGGAGAACTATCCATGTTAAATAATAATAATAATAATAATAAGAAGAAGAAGAAGAATATAATAAAAATAAAAATGGAATTGTAATGGATAGCTTACTCCCCCCATTCCTGTAGAACCAAGACTGAGATCCACCCTCATGTTACCTGCACTGGGCAGGGCTACCACCATCCACATGTGAATACCTTATTCCGAATTTGTGAGCAAAACCAGACTGCTCGTACATCTCTGCTTGAAGTAAGGCAAAATATATGTGAGAAATTCAGCCTCCCTAAACACACAGACTCGACTCCTTGTGTGACGTGTCCTCTGTTTATTCCTTCACTCACTCTTTGAGGCTGATCTCTCCGGCAAACTCCCCACCCCCCACTTTATGGCTCATGGCATGCTTCACTGGTGTGTGATATGAGCTACACGGAGCCTTAATGTGACAGCTTTAATTAGTTTTTTTAAAAATAAAATAAAGTACACATGTCAATTATTGGGAGACAAAGCCTGGTGGCGGGGATTTATAGCTGACCCCTAGCCACCAGTCAGACTGCCTGGGAAAGAAGCAAATGAACGTTCCTGGAGAGTGGGTTTTATGGCTGTGCTTCCCACTCAGAGCGAGGCGCATGAAGCAACACAAACCTTTCACTCCAGGAAGATGTAGATAGAAGGCCTAGCTTTTCAAATCTATAAAGCGGGGCAGTGTGTGGCCCTATGGATGTTGCTGAACCTCAACTCCCATTTACACTAGTCAGCACAGACAGTAGTGAAGGGTGATGGGGCGTGTAGTCCAGCAACATTTGGAAAGGTACACATTGCTCAGCCCTGCTGTAGGGGATTCCAAGCAAAGCCAGTCCTGTTCCAGTGAGGACAGGAAATCAGCCGAAGGATCACCCAGCAAAAAATCCAGGGCAAAATTGGAGGTGGGTAATGTGAGGTACAGAATCTACCTTCCCAGGGAGGGAAAAGAACCTAAATGTAGCATCAATTTGGTTTTTGTTTTCCCTGTGGCCATATTCAGCCATGGTTTGTTCTTTTGGTTACTCAGTTGGAAACAGCCTGTCAGAGCTCTATACACTCCATGTGGGTTGTCACCCACAAAACTGGCATGGGGTTCTTCCACACCATGAACTGCAGAGCGTCTCCCATTCCGCCGCATTCACGTCCACACCAGCACATCCCGAATGTCAGTGGAAACTGAAAAGCAATGAGCATCATCTACCTTTGGTGATTTGCAGCCTGTGGGGGTCAGTGATTCACCTTCTGCTTGGCTTGCTCATAATCCTTAAGAAATATTTTGAGAAAATGTAATGGAAATTATTCAGCTAATCTACTTTAATAACCCAAGCAAGGAGGGACTCGGCGTATGCTGGACAGACTAATAATTTTGACAAAATATTAGCTGTCACTTTCAATCAGTTTCCCGGAGATCGGCACTTGCATTAATGAGGGCTGCTAATTCGTTAGGCTAATCCGCCATAAAGACAGGGGACGTTGCATGCATTTGACTGTTAATCTTTGTCAGTCATCTCCTTAGCTGGACAGTAAAATGAAAGGCATGCATCTCACCCCTGCTAAAGAAGCCCTCACCCCACTTCTGGGAAATAATTGATTCTACGTGCTGAGATAACCAGGTGGTGCGGACATCAACATGGTCCATGATTCCACTGTGAACCTGAAATTATGGGCTCTGGAGTAGGGCCTGCTAGCTATATGAGAACACTAGGTGTCTCTGATCTGGAGAATTTTCAACATGTTTCTAGACCTCATGATGGCTGAACTGTGTTTTCATTTGCTCTTTTTGCTCTGGCTTTCTGAGTCTCTACATTTTCAGAAGAACCTGAATCCTCCAATCTTGCCTTGCACATAAAATAAATCCTTCCATAAATAGAGCCAGTTTCTCACATTCATCCAATCCCAAAGCCATGCTGTGCTCACCCAGCAAGCCCAGGACAGATCTGAAATGACCTAAGGACGTAGAAACCCCCAGTCACATTTTGAAAGAGTCAAAGAAAAAAAAAGCATGATGGTGAGCGGATGCATTATTTTGGGCCAAGCCATTGTGCCATCCAGCTCTATCTCTGCTCCAGTTCAGTTCAGAGAGGGTCATTTTTGCTGGCTCAGGTCCCTCTAAATGGAGATGCCACAAATTGAGTCTGGGGGCTACTGCATGCAAAGCAGGTGCTCTACTGCTGAGCAATGAGTTCATGCTTGGAAACAGATTGTAATATAACTGGTGCTTTGAAGATTGAGATATCAAAATGAAAGCTGATGTCTGTATTGCATTTCAGGTTTGAGCACCATCTCAACTTCCCCGTCTGTTTTCAAGGAGGTCATGAAAGACGTAAAATACACGCTGGTGCCCTGGTGCAGTAGAGTCATTTTAGACCTAGACTTGATGGTTTTATTTGGGATGGGGGGAGATTAGTTGGCCATTTTTATTACTGCAGGTGTGAAGCACATTCCCAACATTTTCTCCTCCTAGGGGAGGAGAAATAACAACAGCAACGACAACGACAACAATTTGCTTGACTCACAGACCATCTGAGTGCTAGTACTTTATTGCTCTGTAGCCGCCTGGGCTCCCCTTTCCCAGCCACTGTCCCCCCCCCCCCCCCCGGTTCAGCAATGATGTTTCAATGCTAACTCTATCAGCTGGTTTTAAATATCCTGTTGCTTAGCAACACAAAGTTCTTCTCATAGTTCAGAACCTCCAGTGTACAAAGTTCCGTGCCATGCATCACCTTAGCATGATAGATTAGACAGATAGATTAAACAGATAGATAGATAGATAGATAGATAGATAGATAGATAGATAGATAGATAGATAACCTGCTTGCCTGTCCTAAAAAAGAAACTACTTGCCTGGCTGGCCACTCCCTGAGTGCAAAATGCTTTTTTAAAAAACAAGGATGCTGTGAGTGCTGACGCGAGGCCTGTTTATCACAGCCCCCCCCCCCCCGTGTGGTCATACGGTGTCTTGGACTTTGACCCTGAAGTCTCGCTTTAGCTGCACCACTGCTGAGATGTGATGTAAATGTACACCGCGATGTGATGAGAATGAAAACAGCTTTAGATGCCCTGGTGGGTAATCTATGCCAGGTATTGGCCACAGGGGAATGCATCCCTCTTGGCTCCGCTGAACCATTCAGGGTTTTTTTTCCCCCAACGCCATTGACCCTGGCATCTTTCTGGATTGCCTGAACAGGATAGGACTTCAGGGGCACTCTCCTGTGGTGCCCATTCTTAAATTGCGGTCAGGTCCCAGAAGGTGGTGCTGCTCTTCTCCCTGTCCACGTTCTCCACACCATGCATCATCTTGAACACTTCGATCCTGTCTCCCTGTACTTGCCTCTTCTTTCTTGGCTAAAATGCTGTAACCTTTCCTCGTAGGGGAGTTGCCCCGTCCCTTTGATCATTTAAGGGCACATCCTTATGCATGTTTAGACAGAAAAAAAAGTCCTACAACTCCTAACAATCCCCAATGCTGGAAATTATAGGAGTTTTTCCCTGTCTAAAAATACACTGGGTTGTGCCCTTAAATTGCTGTTTTCTGCGCTTTCTGCAGCTCTGCAATATCCGTTTTGCGGTGCTGTGACCAGAACTGTACACAGTATTCAAAGTATGGTCCCGGCATAGATTTGTAGACAGGCAGGATGACCTCCACAGCTCCTTTTTCTTTGTAGCAGGATAGCTACATAGCAACTTTGGAAAGAGAAGGAGTTCTTTTGCCTATCTCTAGCTGGTGCAGCATCTGCAGCCGTTCCTTTGTCAGAAACATTTGTACCCTCATATTGCATCTTCATAAGGCGGCTTCTGGCAGTAGATGAAAGCAATACGATCAAAATAAATTAAAAATAGAAATTAAAAATCAACAGTATAAAAGAAATCAACGGAGAGAGACTTGAGCACAAAGGAGATCCATCCGGAAAGGCTAAATAAAACATATGAGTCTTTACAGCACATTTCAAAGCAGCCGGAGGGAATACTATCTTTGGAAAGAGGGTTTCATGGACATGTAAAGGCTCTATTTCTGGGACCCAAGACCCTGATCCTTCTAGGTGAACCAGAGAGCTAAGGCTGAGCTGAAAGCCCCATCTTTTCTGGAGTAAGTGTTCTCACCAGAGTAAAACATCCCCTGGGCCAGATCTACACCACTGCTTTATAGGGTTACTGACGTGCACTGATAACTGTTGAGACGCATTACACATTCCACGTACCCTAGCATGATTTCCTGCTCTTTTTTGCCACATTATCCATGATACCACACCAAATATCATTGTGTGTCCTACGAGGTATAAATGTGCAAGAGGAATATGGCATTACCATGATCTGGTCATAATGATTTGATGCAATGTGTAGAACTGGTCCTGGTAACTTTCAGATTCAGCTACTGTCTGTGATACACTCTACATGGAGCTGCTCTGGAAAGTTCAGTGAAATGTCCAGTGTGGTGCAAAATATGGCCTCGGAGCTTGTTAATGAGAGTTTGGACTGCTTATGCCAGTATGATATTCACTGCATTGGCTCCCAGTTTGTTCTGAGCCTAATTCAAGGGGCTGGTTCTTAAATTTAAAGCTCCCAAATGACTAGATGACCACCAACCTGCCCAAAACTATAGTCTGCCACTTCTTTGAATACATTCAGGCAGCAAATCAAAACAACTCTAAGCACACTTTTTATGGTACTACAGATAGAAGAGTCTTTGGCTATTGCTTAATTTTGGGGTTGTTGGTGTCCTGCCATTTTATTTTTTTATTGTTTTAATCACTGATCTATTGTTTTTATGATTATTTCCACTAAGTTGTTCTGGGGGCTCCAAGGAAGAAAAGTGAAATATACATGGAGATGGGCTCTGATAATTATTTTAGTCAAGGACAATCCAGGACAAACCTCCTCATTACATGATATTCTAGTCTTGTGAACCCACCGTAATGAAGAAATAGCTAGAGAAATTAAATTGGGGTGGAGGGGAGAGTGTCCACCTTCCCAGGAGGCAAATAGCAACACTGGTGAAATTATGATGCCTTAATTAAGAAATGTCAGCTGCATAATAGCAACTGTGGGGCTGGACCAATCGTACCACTTTAAAAGGTGGGATCTTCAAAAGCAAGTTTTTTTTTTCTTTTGATCCCAGTGCTTTCAATGTAGAACAGAAAACCGTAGTGCAGAAAGGGCAGAGGAACAAAGGCCCAGAGGTTTGGAAGTTTTGAGGAGAAACAATTCAAGACCTGTTTTGAGTTCACTGAGATTCTTTCTCATATTGTTACAATTCCCTTTCATCACCCTATGTGCTCCAGGATTAATTGGAATGAGAGGCAACGCATGATTAAGAAACAAAATGCATTGCTTTCAGTCGAATTGTCTTAACATGATGGCTTGCATTCATTATGGAAAACGGCAGTTGTTGTTGTTTTTAAAAAACCCAACTAATGGTGATGAGAGATGTTGAACATCAAACAATCTCATAATTTGACCACCACTGACTTATAGTGGTCAAATTATGGGGGAAAGGCAGCGGGCCTCTAATGAAATCCACATGCTCCCCACCCTGCCCCATAATTTGAGCACTGCTACAGAAGAACGTAAGAAAAGCCCTGAAGCTGGATCAGACCAAGGGTCCACCTAGTCCAGCAGTCTGTTCACACAGTGGCCAACCAGAAGGACCAGAACCCACAAGAAGGACATGAGTGCAACAGCACCCTCCAGCCCATGTTCCCCAGTAACTAGTCCATATAGGCTTACTGCCTCTGATAACTTGGCCACTGGCAGTTGAACAGGTGAATTGACTCCAGTGCATTGTAATTGAAGATCAAATGATTAATCAGTAAGAGCAATTTGTAATTGTTGAAGCTACTGAATGAGAGTGCACATATTTGATTTTTGAGGCTATTTTGCTTCTGCTGTATTAACTGTAACGGGATGAAAAACACAGTGTTGTTGGGTGGCCCTTTCCTTCTACCAGTAGCTTTTTATTCATAGACTGTTGCTATATGACAAATCTTTCAGCATTTTAAAAGGGAATGTCTGTTGCGGTTTAGGTAACATGCAGGTGCATTGCAGTTTGACAGATTCATCCATTGGTTAAAAATGTGCATCCATGAAGATGCCTGCCACAAGGAGGGGGCCATAGTTGAACATCAGAGAAGACATCTTGCATGCAAAAGTCCCAAGGTTGTGGAGAAGCCGCTGCATTCCAGAAACAACTCCGGACTAAACAAAACTGATGGGCTGGTCAGGAGAACTGAGATGTCCATGTTCATTGCATGTGAGCAGTTAGGGAAGTTTTAGGGTGGTTTATTCAAGACAAAAGAGATCTTGGGGTTGTGGTGGACAGCTCGATGAAAATGTCAACCCAATGTGTGGCCACTGTATAGAAGGTAAACTCCATGTCAGGCATTATTAGAAAAGGAACTGAGAATAAAATTGCCAGTATCATATTGCCGTTATACAAATCTATGGTGCAACCACACTTAGAATACTGTGTACGGTTCTGGTCACCACACCTAAAAAAATGGTATTACAGAGCTGGAAAAAGTGCAGAAGGCAACTAAAATGATCAAGGGATTGGAGCATCTTCCATATGAGGAAACGTTACAATAGCTGGGATTTTTTAGCTTGGAAAAAGGAGGCAAAGGGGAGATATGATAGAGGTGTACAAAATCATGCATAGTGTGGAGAATGTGGCTAGGGGGACATTTTTTTCCCTAGCCAATAAGATTAAAGCTGTGGGGACTTCGTAGGAACGTGACTGTGTAATGCTACAATTCTTGATCTTATGAAATGCTTAAAGGTGAGCATAGTCATAGAATCATAGAATAGTTGAGCTGGAAGGGGCCTATAAGGTAGGGCTGTGAACACCCCCCACCATCAGATCTGGATCCTGATCTGTCAGATCTGGATTGGGCCTGATCCAGATCGGGTCAATTTGGATCCAATCCGATTTGGATCTGGACCCATAGCCAGGTCCAGATCTCCGGATCGAGATCCAGACGCCATTTTAGGAATTTTTTTTTAACCCATAGGTTTGCAGTGGGAGGAAGAAAGGGCTATAACTTCTTTATTTTTAAAGTTATTAAAATGAAACTTGGGCACAGTGCAGATTGCATGTTGGTACTCATGTGTGGCAAATTTCACAAACTTAGGTGCAGGCATTTGGTGGCTGTGAATTTTTGAAAAATGAGATTTTCCAGGCAATCACACACCCCTTCTCTCCCCACAGTTTTGGAACTTTTAATAAAGTAAAAATAAAGTAAAACGTTTCTTCCCCCCAATGCAAACCTATGCTGAAAATTACCTAAAATGGCATCCAGATCTCCAGATCAATCCGATCTGGATCTGGATCCGTAAGGTCCAGATCGGCCTGATCCAATCTGGATTCGTGACCCGGATCTGTTCACAACCCTACTATAAGGCTTAATGCAGGAATCTCCCTTAAAGCATCCCTGACAGATGGCTGTCCAGCTGCATCTTGAATGCCTTTAGTGTGGGAGAGCCCACAACCTCCTTAGGTCATTGGTTCCATTGTCGTACTGCTCAGGAAGTTTTTCCTGATGTCCAGCCGGAATCTGCTTTCCTGTCACTTGAACCCATTATTCCACATCCTGCATTCTGGGATGATCAAGAAGAGTTCCTGGCCCTCCTCTATGTGACAACCTTTCAAGTATTTGAAGAGTGCTATCATGTCTCCCCTCAGTCTTCTCTTCTCCAGGCTAAACATGCCCAGTTCTTTCAGCCTCTCCTCATAGGGCTTTGTTTCCAGACTTCTGATCATCCTCACTGCCCTCCTCTGAACCCTCTCCAGCTTATCTGCATCCTTCTTGAAGTGTGATGGCAAGAACTGGACGCAATATTCAAGAAGAGGCCTAACCAGTGCCAGATAGAGGAACCGGTACCTCACATGATTTGGAAGCTCAGAGAAAGGCTAGGTAGGATTCCATGGCTAGGTATACTCAGGGGAAAGGGGGCCAAGACAGCTGGAAGTTCTTGGAGGAGTTACTTAAGGCACAATCCCAAATAATTCCAATGAGAGAGAATAAATGGGAGACATCCTCCACAAGCAGTGTGGCTACAGAAAAAGTTTGGTGCTGACCTCAAATGTTTTTAGAAAGACATGCATAAGAAATGGAAGGAAAGGCCAGTCACCATGGGCAAGTACCAGTAGTCCAGATGTGTACAGACTGTGTCAGGAAAGCTCAACTTCAGAACAAGCAAAGGCTAGTGAGGGTCAGTAAGGATGGTGAAATGATAAAAAGAAGGCGGAACTGCTCAGCTCCTGTTTTGCCTCTGTTGAACTGTGTGCAGCCTGGCTGGTGAGGATTCAGGGTTGCAGTTAAAGACTGATATGTACATATGGTCAGGAAAGCTTCTTTAAATGACGTCAAGTCTTCAGGACCTGGCGACTTGCATACACGGCTACCAAAGGAACTTGTTGGTGTATGCTCAGAAAACTGCCAGAGAATAGATAGTGCTCCCAGATGTTGGACCACAACTTCCATCGCCCCTGACCATTGGCCACACTGTCTGGGAATGATAGGAATTGTAGTTCAGCACCATTGGAAGTCCCAAGTTTGGGAAAGGCTGAACTCCAGGGTAAAATTCAACCCACCCCCACCTGGGATTTTACTTCTTACAATCAACTGACTCATGTCCTTGTTTCGGCTCCACTTGTGACTTCATCAATTAAGATGTGTCTTAATTTGCTCTGCGTGGGAACACTGGCAGGCAGTGGTTACCAGGTAGTCCTCACATCCTGAGTTTGGAGTGCAACACAGAAAAGGTATGTTTATTTCCAGATCTTTCTGGTAAAATCCAGGAGTCTTGGGCTACCTTTGTACCAAGTTACAACTTGCGAACCTTTAAATTGGAGATGCCACAGATGGAAAGTTGGTGTGACTCCTACGTGAGAACCTTGTGCAACTCCTAGCGTTACAAAGGCCCACTGAAGTCAGAAAATAAATCCACTTGCATCCACAATTGGTGCCTTGAGAGGGTTGTAGATGCAATGGGGAGGACCTACTTGGTTGAAAGCAGCCACCTCCTTGGTCATTGATGGCTCCATGTTTTGGGGGACTCTTGGGCAAGACACCCTCAATGCCCTCCTTAGCGAGTCCACCTTCTCACTATCATTTTCACCAGCTGCTCTTGCTCCTCCTCTTCTTTCTCATCATGGTTATCATTTGGTTGCTTGACAAGTAAAGACGCGGTGAGCACGTAGGTGGTGTCATGTGCTGTTCCTCCTTCTCACCACCACCATTGTTTGGGCCACAACAAGAGGAAGGTGAACAGTGGTGGAGCAAGTCCAGGAGGGCCTGATAATTTTGGGTCATAAGTACTATTCAGGGAGGAAGAATGTGGGCATGCTGGCAAGTTGTGGAAGCAAGTTCTTCAGAAGATGATAATGCCAGGATAGCGATGGTTCATGGGAGAAAGTGTGTCAGGGTCATGCCAAGAAGCACTGCAGAACTGGAGAGTTTCTTTCTTCTTTTTTGCTTTTGGAAGGAAAGAGGTTTTATTAAGATCCTAGAAACCCCTTCTTTCGTTTCTTGAAACTGCATTAAAAACTGGAGTGGTGATTGTGATTAGCTTGTCTGGGGACATTAGGTAACTGAAGTTTCCTTAACTACTGTATCCAATTTCACTGAGGGAAGTATGTCTTCTGCAAGGAAAGGAGGGAGCTAGCCATAAAGCTTCACAGAAACCCTGAAATCTTAAAGAAAGCTTCAATAGGGCTGGTATGTATTTATTTGCTTTTCCGCACTCCATATTTTCTTGTGGCTTCTGGAGGGGCAAGAGGCCACAAGGCATTCAAGCTTTAGAGACTGTGTGACATGATTTGTTGCTTTTGATTCTCAGGGACTCTTCAAGCTGGTCTCCACCTGTCCCACAATGGACCAGCATGAACATAACATCATCTTTGCTGTGATGATCCATTCGGTTCCTTAAGTCCCATCATGGCTTTCGAAGTTAGTGTCGGATGCCACTGACCACAAACTGGGAACCCAGGTGGTGGTCAGTAGTGGTTCCCTGCACTTATTTCTAAACTCACTGCTTTTGTAAATGTTTGGAGTATGAAGTTGCATTTACTAAGGTGGGCCGATACGTACAGTGTTGACATTTTTTGTCACTGACCTTCAGACGGATGGATTCTAAGCCCCCTATTAATTCTTCAATTAGTAATAGTGAGGTTTAATACTGGGAAAGGGAGAAAACAACCACCCTAAAGCTTTCTACTAGTTTAATCCTAATGACTATTTATGCTTTCTCCTCCCCCCCCCTTTTCGCTCTTCCTCCTTGAATTGAAACGTGCAGTTATAAAGTAACGAAGACTTCCTCATTTTCCAGCCTGCTGGTTTCTTTGCTACCTGTGCTGTGGGTCATTGAGATGGAAATTCCTTCCTTGGTCCGTTTTGGAAGTATTAGCCAATCTGTTCTTTAAAACGTCCCTGCCTCTGGGGTTCTTTGTTCCATCCAGGAACTGCATTTCAGAGCTTATAGTTCTGATTCAATTAATTAAGCCCTGGTCTCTCTCACAAGAGCGGTGGAAAACATCTCCCAACCTTGGTTGGAATCTTCCCATTTGCTACCCAGAGTGGTACCAGCATCAAGGGCAGTAAGTCTATGTGCACCAGTTGCTGGGGAACATGGGTAGGAGGGTGCTGTTGCACTTATGTCCTGCTTGTGGGTCCCTGGTTGACAGCTGGTTGGCCACTGTGTAAACAGACTGCTGGACTAGATGGACCCTTGGTCTGATCCAGCATCACGGCTCTTCTGATGTTCTGATGTTCTTACCTGGAAATTACCATTTTAAAACCTGAGTGTTGCGACCTTCAGCTTGCTCTATTCATGTTTACTTGGCAGCAACTTCCATCAAGTTTAATACTCAAGCATCTATCTCAGGGGGGGCATACACAGGACTATCCTGCTTTATCATCGCAGTCACCCGATGAAATAGGTTGGACTCAATGGCCTTATAGGCCCCTTCCAACTCTACTATTCTATAATTCTATGAGACACAAATGACTGGCTCCAGGTCTTTCAGTGAGTTTTATGGCAGAGCAAAGGTTCGAACCTGAGTCTCTCTAATCTAAGACCAATCCTAGGAATGATGGGAACTGTAGTCGAACACATCTGGACCGCACCGGGCTAGGGAAGGCTGCACTGGCAACTGCAGGCTTCTCTGTCAGGATTCTAGGTAAAGCATTTACACACCCCTCCCTTGGCCTTGGTCCATTTATAGAGTCCCCTGGAAAATGGATAGAGAGAAGCTTGCACAGGCATTCCAAACGAGTTCTAATCAAATCTACCTACAACCTGCAAGGCCTCCTGGCTTTGCTGAATCTTATGCCTGACAATCGCTTCCAGGTAAACGTGAGTATAGGGACAGTGAATGCAGGACACTACCTTCTATCTAGTCAACCCATCTGATTTAGTATCATCTACACCAGCCTTCCCCAACTTGGTGATGCTGGCTGGGGCATATTGGGAGCTGAAGTCCAGCATACCTGGAGGGCACCAGGTTGGGGAAGGCTGTTTTATACTGATTGGCAGCAGCACTTCAGGGTCTCAGACCTACCAAGAAATGCCAGCGATCGAACCTGGAATATTGTGCATAAAAACTGTGTTTTACCATTGTTCTACCGTCCTTCCAGGTTTTTCAGCCCTAGAGCACCATCCGCCATGGAACTCTTTAATGCCGCTCTTCCCACCCACATGCAAATGGAATGCTTTGAATGCACTAACCTCTCGGCATGGCTTCCTTTTAGTGTACCTTTGGGCCCGTGATTTTCAAGCTCTATGCCACAAGCTGCAGCAGGCCTTGCAAATATTAAGCCTCCATGTCATGAGTATCCACCCCACCACCTTACGCCCACGAGTATGGGAAGGCCTCTTTCAGCGCTTGACTCCCTCGCCTTCCGATATACGGGCATCTGCATTATCCTAAGAGACGGCGCATATCGGCGCATGGCATTCCCAGAAATAACTTGCGCTATAGCTGGCAAGTGAAGGGGAAACCTAAAAGCATCTCAGTCAAGCAGGAAACATCTCCCTGCCCCTGACTTACTGGGCAAAGGGGGAGAAGAGGACTCCCTGAGGCATCATTGCATGGGCTATCTCACAGTCGCAAAGTGCTGGACTGCTCATTGTCCTGTGATCCGCTTAAGGAAATAGAAATGCACCTTTGGGGGGTTACAGTGTGCTTGTTGATTAACCCAGAAAGAAACAGCTGCCAACTGGGTCTCTTTCTGGCAGCGTTACACCTTTGCTTAAAGTACTCTCGATGCCAATAAGCTACCTGGCCACGTTTAAGGTGTTGTGGTTAACATAACCTGGTCCCTAGTTGTTATCTTAGAGAATGCCTCGCCCTTGATGTCCCTGCCCAATCTTTCTGATCATCACTGAAAGAATTCCTGAGGATACCCCATGTGCCTGAACATCACACATGGGGGTGAGATCACGCGGTAATATCCCCTCTCCCCCCACCCACCCCATACTGTGTGTTCCATTCAGGGACAAACTTTCAAGAACAAGAATATTCTAATTATCGTCTTTTTTTAAAAAAAAAAAAACCTCTGTGGGAAAATAACGTTACAAAACCAACCAAATCGGCAAGCCGCCTTGGAAGCCATCATGTTAAAGGTCTGAAAGGCTGAGCCGCCTTCCCCAAACGAGTGACATTTCGTGGCGAGAGGAATGAGCTTTCGATCCAGAGCTCAGAGGTGGGGGGAACAGATACAACTCGGCTGTGCCGCTGGAGGTCGCGCTGATGTTCGAGGAATCGGTTTGTGTAATCAATCACCTGGGCTTGGCAGGGCCTTGATTGGATGCAGGGGAAAGTACACGCCAAAAGAGCCCACATGTCCCACAGAGCGGCAGCGGCGGCGGCGGCGGAGGAGGAGGAGGAAGAAGAGGAGGAGGAGGAGGAGGCCTCTCTGTAGATGTGTGATCCAGGGACAGTTCAGGGGCACCAGGGATATTGCCAGCTGGGAATAATGAAGGAACAGGGCTGCGCCTCTAGGGAAGTTTGATGGATAGCTGGAGAGCAAACAGCAACCCAGCCAAGGGGACACACAGAGAGAGAGAGAGAGAGAGAGAGAGAGAGAGAGAGTGAGAGACGCGCACACACACAGAAATACTCTTGTTAGTGATAGGTGACCTTCACGCAGAAGGTCTCTTCGTTCTTCTCTTCACGATCGTTGATATAAATCAGAATTTCCTCCTCCCCGGCACTCTGGCTGGGAGCAAACCGCAAGCCGATTGTGTAGGTCTCCCCTCCACCGATCTGTGAGGACAAAGAGAGGGACAGTTCAGGGCTAACTCACACCTGCCTATGTGTTGCTGAGTAAAGTGGGATCCAGTGGATCATCCCTCCGTGTGACTCATCAGCTGCCTCGTCCGGAAAGGGCAGGGCTCTGTCGAGGTCGAAGGCAGGCGTCGCTGTGCCTCGAGCGCTGAGTGGGAGTTCTTAAAATGAGTTGAGCTTTGGCTAGAAGATACTGAGAGCACGCTTGAGCCTACATGAAGCTACATGAAAGCTTTGCCTCTGGGGTTTAGCTGGTATTGCATTCAAATCATTGCTTCATGTCACAGAAATGCAGAGATGAAGCATAGGAGAGATGAAACTGAGAGATGACTATTTTGGGATGCAAACGCCCACAGGAGGAGACAGGCCCTCCATCTAGGTAACCAGATCACAACATAGGAAGATGCCTTAGACAGACCCAACTTGGTCCACCTGGCCCAGTACTGGCAGCAGCAGCCACCCTGCAAGGTTTCAGGCAGGATTCCTTCCCAGCCCTACCTGGAGATACTGCCAGGGATCGAACCCGGGACCTCCTGCATGGAAAGCAGGGGCAATATCACACTGAGCTACGCCCTCTGCCCTAGATGTTGGAAAAGAATTTTGCAGAGCCTTCTGTGGTACATCTGCCTTAATAAATTCCCAGAGCTCCTGTAAGGTCTCCTCTGAGCCAAACCACCCATTCAGTGTGAGATGATACCTCGAAGGAATCTTCCTTGAACTGCAGCAGGTCTGGCCGGTTGGTGTGCAGGAAATACATCCTCCGGGATGGATAGGGGTTGGCGTAGGTGATCCTCTTGTTTGAACCTTTCCCTCCCCCAGGAGGCAGCGTGATTTCAAAAGCCTAGAGAGAAGAAAAGGAAATACACATGGTGGGATAATGCAGCACCATTCTTGGGAGCGAGAGATCTGCGATTATGATGGCTTGGGTTTGGTTTCACGAATTAGCAGCCCCAGCAGGTGATTTGAAGATCGGAGAAGTGGCACTCTGGGAAAGTGGCTGGAAAATAACAGGTCCAGATATCGTTCCTACCTCCCCCCCTTACAACTAAGCACTGTGTGTGTGTGCCATTGATGCTGGAGGTAACATACAGCCATCAGGATTCCCTGCCACCGATAACCTTCTCCTCCATGAATGTATCTAATCCCCCTTTAAAGCCATCCAAACTGGTGACTATCACTACATTTTACGGTGGTGGTGGGGTATGTGTGATTAAAAAGTAAGCTGTTGTAATGAGAGAGAGGAAAGCCAGGCCACGGAATAATACGAAGGCTTGAAGCAACTGTTTTTCTAGACCTTGAGAACGAGAAAGCTTAGGCCGCAGGGAGCAGCACTCGAAGCTGAACCTAGAAGGCCTGTTCTCCAATTCTTGGGTCCATGAACTGAACAAGATGGAGTATGAGCTGCAACAAGTGGAAGGTGTTCCTCTCTTGAGCAGGTAGGGAAAGAAGCCAGGTCTTCTTTCTGCCTGCCCGCCAGACTTCAATAATGCTGCACAATGAAATGCAAAATGAAAGAAAAAACACCGTGGATTTTAAAAGCATTTGCTGCAGGTTGGTTTTATTAGGTCGCTTCTGTTTATTGATTGATTTATTTCGTATACTGCTCCATATCTATTCACATTCCGGAGCGGTGAACAGAAAAGGTACAATTGTACGAAGTAAAAAAAGATTAAAACGCCATATTAAAATGATTGCAAACAGAATGCCAATAAGACTGTGGCTGGTTATTCTTTATCATTCACAGTAAGCAGATCTATGAATACACCTGGGGAATAATCTCAGGTGGTCTAAAGTCAGCCAGTGAAGAGATGGTGGACTCAGTCTCTAACTGAGCCTTCCCAAAATGGCACTGCTGAGACAGGCTTGGAAGAAGACCATGATGTCCAGAGTGAAAGGGAAACTCTTCCAGCTCAAAGTCTCATTCTCACTGGCCCTGGATCTCTTATCAGCACCAAAGTTCAGGAAAACATGACCTCACCTGGGCCTTCTGGCCTCCTCACGCCACCCCTGTGCAGCCCACAACCAAAGGCACATGTCCAACATACCTTGGAGACGACTGGCTGGTGGCAGGAGATGCACACCAGCCAGGAAGAGACGAGTTGGTGGTATTCGACATCCACCAGGTTGAGGTATATAAACCGGCTGCCAGCACTCTGGGGCCTCACACCAAGATGCAGGTCTTGTACCCCGCTGGCCGGGAGAATGAAGATGCCTTCTGGGTCTACCTAGCAGGGAGGGAAAGAGAAGCTGGCTGAGCACGTTGCTCCTGGCTCAAGGGGGCAGCAGAACGTTTCCCTAACTTTCTGCACGCCCCACAGATTATCAAAGGCACAGAAAGCACTCCACAGAATGTCAGTGCTTGCAAAAGAGACATAGAAATGGGCTTCTTTGAATTTGCACTCACGCCCAGAGGACACAGTTAGTGGGGAACTAGCTTCATTGACTATTGACAAGAGATTTGCAGCAGTAGTCTGAGGATTGGCTAAAGCAGGGATGAGCTGCCAGCATTCCCCCCTGCCCCCAATTTAACTAGGGGAGCCTCATGCAGCCCCAAAC
This sequence comes from Anniella stebbinsi, assembly GCA_029215795.1. Lineage (NCBI taxonomy): Eukaryota > Metazoa > Chordata > Lepidosauria > Squamata > Anniellidae > Anniella > Anniella stebbinsi. The sequence continues at coordinate 407,167,623 of JARDYH010000001.1, read as the reverse complement.
CAGAGGCAATAAATTCCCCGCCTTAAGCCCAGCTGGCCACGCTTTCCAGTGTTGAGGGAGGTCCCTCCAGGTCACAGTTCCCCCAAACCTCGCAGCTTTAGGTGTGTGTGACCCCAACAAGGTTCAAAGAGGGTCCTTCCCTGTCCCACAGCCCAGGTGGGCTGGTCTAGGTGATCTCTGATCACCCTAAAGGTGCTTCGGGACTTTCCCCACTGCTGTTCTTTTCCCACAGTACTCTGCCAGTGTGAACAACCTATTCAGCTGGTGTCAGCCATGCCAATATCCCATCGTCCCTGACAGTTGTAGTACACATCCGGAGATGAGTGGGATAAAACCCTGCTACACAGGGCCAATCGGATTCACAGAGTAACAAAAAAACCTACGCAACTCTGAAGCGATCAATTTTACCTATACTGCCACCTAGAGGATAGGCGAGTGGGTGATGCATTGAGGAGCAGGGATGGGTGTCATATTTCCAAGCCCTCCCGCTGTTGTGTGAGACAATAAAGAGTGCCCAATCACAAGCGTGCAATAAATTGCTTGTTTTGAAGAGCTGTAGGATTCTAAAATGCTAAAACTCTGGGAAAATAAAAAGATGGCAGAAGGAGTACAACATAAATGCCAGGTGAACCTGTCTAGGGAGCTCATCCCACAGCCGGGGTGCCACAGCAGAAAAGGCCCTCCTCCTGGTAGCCACCTGCTTCCCTTCCTTTGGCAGAGGCTCACGGAGAAGGACCCCCGAGGATGATCTTAGGGTCTGGGCAGGAGCATATGGGAGGAGGCGTTCCTTCAGATGCCCTGGCCCTCAGCCATTAGCAAATGCTGCATGCAGACCTCCTTCCTCCATGGATCCATGCAATGCCACCGCACCCCTACTGAGGGAGGGGGAGTCCAATTCCCACTACAAGGATCATCTCACCCCCACACCCTGAATGATGCACATTTAAAGGTTAGTGCTCTCCTGAAATACCAACTGCACTGTTCAGCTTTAGCCCCTGATTAAACAAAAGTCAGGCCAATTGTTGTATGCTTTTAAATCACGTAATTTGTTGAACTGCAAACATTCACCTATGGATCAGTCAACAACTCTGGAGGAAAACTTGTCTTCTCTTTGTAGAGGATGCACGTAAGTACCATAGAAGGAAGACACTGTCACACAAGAGACAGAGGAGAGGCGGGGAAGGGGCGCCTCTCCCAAGCTGCCACCCACAGTTTTCATAAGTGCTGGTATTAAATAAAAGTTCAATACAGCAAAATAAAATGAAATTATCCGTCGAATTGAAAACAAGAAACAACAATATTGGAAACAACCCAAGGCAGCAGCCTCCAAACATCAGTGGAAATGTCATAAAGCAGCAGGTCACTGATTAAAAGCTAGCCTGGAATTTTTAAAAAGTCTTTACAGTCTACTGAAGGACAGGAAAAGAGGTGGCTGAATTCCTAATGTGTTTATCTGTTGCAAATCCAGGATAGCCCTCCCATCCGCATGGTTTTTGGATGCCAAGGCGAAAAAACGGAATACACTTCAGACTTCCCCTCCTCCTGCGTGACTGACTCAATGGTCTCTATGTCCATAACACTATGTGGTTAGAAGGCCTTGTTCCTTGTTCCTGGGCCTTTGCAAGGCTGTGAACCAAGTCCCTAGCTTCCTAGCAAACTAATAAAGTCATAGAATTATAGAATTGTAGAGTTGGAAGGAGCTTCTAAGGCCATCGAGTCCAACCCCCTGCTCAATGCAGGAATCCACCTTAAAGCATCCCTGACAGATGGCTGTCCAGCTGCCTCTTGAAGGCCTCTAGCGTTGGACAGCCCACCACCTCCCTAGGTCATGGGTTCCATTGTCATACTGCTCTAACAGTCAGGTCACTTTTCTTGATGTTCAGATTGAATCTGGCTTCCTGTCACTTGAGCCCATGATTCCGCGTCCTGCACTCTGGGATGATCGAGAAGAGATCCTGGCCCTCCTCTGTGTGACAACCTTTCAAGTATTTGAAGAGTGCTATCATGTCTCCCCTCAGTCTTCCCTTCTCCAGGCTAAAGATGCCCGGTTCTTTCAATCTCTCCTCATAGGGCTTTGTTTCCAGACCCCTGATCATCCTCGTTGCCCTCCTCTGAACACGCTCCAGATTGTCTGCATCCTTCCTGAAGTGTGGTGCCCAGAACTGCATGCAATACTCAAGATGAGGCCTAACCAGTGCCGTACAGAGGGGAACTAGTACCTCGTGCGATTTGGAAGCTATACTTATATTAATGCAGCCCAAAACAGCATCTGCTTTTTTTGCAGCCACATCACACTGTTGGCTCCTGGAAATACCCGAGGGACGGCATATCCAGGCATCTGTGGCAATTTATTTCCACCAGGATGCAGAGAAAAGGAGACACCTATCTTCATGTCTGGATGGCAGACATCAGTGGGAGCAATAGGGTTTCGCCTCCTCTGGCACAGAGGGATTATCTAAAAGCTTCTGTGAATGTTGGAAGAGGACAATTTGGTTCTGGACTCCAACTCCCATCATTCTCAGCCAGCATGGCAATTGCTGTCCAACCCCCCTGGAGGGCAGTAGGGCAGGGAAGTCTGCTTTATTGGGAGACTGGGGAATAATGCTGCCAGTTCCTCCTCCCGGCAAAAAGCTTCTCACTGACGTTTGGAGTGGGGAATGCGATGGAGCCGAACTCAAGGCATAAAACATGCTTCTCACATGGATCCTCAGGTCCGCCTTCAGTGGGAATGACATTGGCCATGGAGAGCACCACCTCTGGTGCATCCCCAGGAGGAGCTTTGAGGCATTGTCCAATGTACTCAGCGAGGGACTGTGGCTTGTATACTAGTTCATTTTGGCCCAGGGCCCCTGTTGCATCAGGGAGGGAGAATCAGGGCCCACAGCCCAACGTGGGCAGGCCATGGACGCCCTGAACCTCCCTCTGCCCCTGCCCATCCTGAGCAGAGTGGGAGACTATGGGGAGGGGAGATCTAACCACCAAGCACACTTATCTCCCCTCTACAGCCCTGATGAACCCCAAAATGCTCCCAGCACTTCAAGATCGCAGGTCTCCAGTGAGCTGGCTTGGCTCAGCCATCATTGAGGAAGGGGAGGGCCGAACACAACGGACTGAGCCGCTGCCTCATGGCGCATCTTGACGTGGCGACTCAATCAATGGCCATTTCAGTCAACTCCTCTCCCTTCTTGAAGGTGGGGGGGCTTTGGTGAGGAGGATTCAATGAGGGCCCAGCGGGCCATGTGGGGACACATGGAGGGACATATCCAGCCTGCTTTAGCCCTAGCTGGGCTCGTCCTCTGTGCATCAATATGCCTGTCCAAGAATTCTGGAAAGAGAAATGTGAAAAGCTTAGAGGGCCGGTTTGGGAAATCCGCCTTCACCCCCTTGGGAACAGTGAAGGAGCCTCCTCCTCTTCCTCTGTATGAGCAGCAAGCTACAAGGCTTGCCTGGGCTTAGTCGTGACCCAGCAAAAGGATCCAGATGGGAAATGCCTGCCTACATGTAAGCCTTCTCTTCTGCTTCTTCCCTCGGACTATCCTGGAGATCCAGCCAGTGAAGATGTGTGGGTCAAGTCGTGATGCGTGTCCATATTCATTTGGTCCACTTTGGGTGATGGCCCCATGAGGGGCAAGGGGTCCGGGCAGCTGACAGACCCTGCTGGAGACTCTGGTGCCTTGACCAAAGCCAACAACACCTCTGCAACACAAGGGTCAGGAGGAAGGGCGGATCTTGCAGAGGCTAATCCAAAATGCTACAGACACCGACAAGGCGCTTCTGAGAGAGACCATGCTGGCGTCTTTGATCAAGCCAAGAGGGAAGCTAATCTTTCCTACCTCTGGCTTCGGCTTGGAATGTAAATGAGGCGCTGATTTAAACATGTGCTCCCAACGTGGAAATGAAAGCTGGCAGCGGCAAAAAGGCACAGGCCTGCTATTTTCCTGTTTTACAAAGGTTTCCTCTTGGCAACGGGGTCACATCTACCTCATGCCGAGAACTAAGCGGGGAACTCTGGTCTGCCAGTCCGGCTGCAGTGTGATCAAGGCCATCAAATTGTAGGTTGGGACACTTGAAAAATGGCAGGAGGACTCCTGATCCCTGGTTTAGAGATAAATCACCAAGGACATATCCAGATGGCTGCTCTTCAGCTTTGCAGGTGTAACTCTCCGCTAGAAACAGAGGAAGTGCTCCAAAGCATACCGGGATTGTTCTCTAGCTGACCTTGAAAAGGTGTGTCTTTACACCCTCTCTAAAGGCCAATCATAACTCTTGGGGTAAGCATGCCACAGTTTGGGGGTGACTCAGGAGAAAGCCCTTTCACGCATGACCTCAAAAGGGCCTATGCAGATAATGGTGCCCTCAAAAGGGCTTCTCCTGTCGATCTTAATACTCAGGCAGGTTCATGATGGGACAGGCAGTACCTTAGATAACAAGACCCATAAGGACAGGTGTAGTATGATGCTGATATTATGCACCGATTAGCTTTCACCTTTTGCACCAATTCAAGCTTCCAGACACCCTTCAAGGGTTGCCCCATGTAGAGTACTTTGCAGTAGTCTAAATGTGATAGAACTAAACTTTGGATATCTGTTGCCAAGTCAGATGATTCAGGAAGAGGTTGCAGCTGGCACACTAATTGTCGAAGCACACTTCTTGCCGCCGCCGTCTAAAGATCCAGGGGCAGCGCAGGTTCAAAGAATGCTCCAAAGCTACAGATCTGATCCTTCAGGGAGACTCTTCCAGAACAGGTTGAATCCCAATCCCTGAGTCAGGCTTTCTACTGGCCAACACATCCAGTAGAAATTATTTTGCTTGAACAAGCCACCATAAGGACCCATGGTTTGTTGTTAGATAGTTCAAGATAGTTAATAAACCATATTGCATGATTAACAAGCCACTCTGCAGAAAATGTCCTGGGTTCAGACAGCACGCCAACACACAGTTCAACCAACAACCACCCACACTCAACTACTGAGTGTGGGTTAGTGTATTGTGTGAATAGCCCCAAAGAGTAACAGATACTGGATACTGCCCTATGCTTCTAAGCAAATTTATGAAATATTATTAATACTCCTTATTTTAGGGTGACCAAATGGAATGGAGGACAGGGCTCCTGTATCTTTAACAGTTGTATAGAAAAGGGAATTTCAACAGGTGTCCTTGGTATGCATGCAGTACCTGGTGAAATTTCCTCTTCATCACAACAGTTAAAGCTTCAGTAGCCCTGCCTAGTGTGACCAAATACAAAAGAGGGCAGGACCCCTGCATCTTTAACTGTTGTGATAAAGAGGGAATTTCACCAGGTGCTGCATGCATACAAAGGACACCTGCTGAAATTCCCTTTTCTAGGCAACTGTTAAAGATACAGGAGCCCTGTCCTCCTTTCCATTGGGTCACCCTACCTTATTTAGACTTAGACATTAAGTGGACTATATTCTTATTTCATTGAATCATTACAACAGAAGGAGGTGAAGTTGCGGTACAATTTTGCAACTTAACTGAGGCAAGACTTCAACACGATGGCTGAACAGGAAATTCTCCATACCCTGACCCCACTCATCCATACCTAACTCCAAGTCCTATTGTGCACCATAAGTCCCACTGTGCACCACATTAGCTTCTTTTACAGATGGAAAGGTGAGGCCAAGAGCAAGTGAGTTGACCAAGGCCCATTAGAGAATCCATGTTGGGGAATCCAATCTATCCAACAGAACTCATTTGGATTCCGGAGCAGCTGTCAGATTGAATTTCCAGGTTTTGGTATGTTTTATCTGTTTTTGTCTTAGCTGTCTTGTCAAGTACCGAAGCTTCAGAAGTTTTAAACCTATCCCCCCCCCCCCATCTATATGAGGGTAATGGAGTTTGTGTTTCTCTTATTATTCACATTTACAATTATGACTAAATGCATTCTAAAGAAATTATTAGTCTCCAGATAGCCTCATTAATTCAGATAACTTGCCCACTGGGGTTTTGGGCCACTGATCTCTCCATACGATGGCTTTAATCAAAAGACAATTACAGAGCAGGCTTTGCAGCAGTAAATTGCCGGCAGTCCCTAACGGGCTCTTGTATCCTAGTGGATGGCTCGCCTCTTGGGGATCATCGATGAAAATCTCTCAGCAAAGGCGCTTGAGGAGGCTGAATCAAATTTCCCAGCAAAACGCCAGCAGCAGTTTCATTTATTTTATGGCTGAGCCAATTGAGCCCATTGTTTTTTTCAGGGGCGTTTCTGGCAGTGTCAAAAAATGCCACCCTTTTTTAAGGATTTTTCAGCAGAAATATTTGCTTATTCATTTATATTACCCACTCTTATTTATTCTCTCTCTCTCCTCTCTCTCTCTCTCTCTCTCATTTAATCTTGGTTACATTTGTCCTCAGCGATATCTTCACCTAGCCAAACCTGATTAGCTATATAGTGCAACGATGCCATCCAGTTCACTGTGTGATCCCTGATTGGCTGAGATCAACTTTATGACAAACCCAGGAAGAAAATAGTAGTAACCAGGAGAACAGAAAAGAAAAAAAAGACCATCTCTTCCTGTAGGGGAAGCTTTTTTCCACATTTCAATGTTGCTGGAAAACATAATTGGTTGGGACACAGGAGAGGGCCTTCTCTTTGGCTGTATCCAGTGGCCATGCTGGCTCGAAATTATGGGAATTATAGTCCAACACATATGGAGAGCATCAGGTTGAAAAGGCTTGTCTATGTAGACATATACAACACTCAGATCTAAAGTGCATTGCCATCTGCATGAGCAAAGCATTCAGGGCTTGTAGATGTCTGTCCAAATGATATGCTTATTTTCGTTTACTACCACATTTCTAGTTTCAAGTTTCAAGTTTTCTTTTTTTTCCCTGCTTCTCAGATAAGAAAAAACAACAACAACACTAGATACATGTGCTTGGGGTACCGCAGTTTGCATCTCCTCTCGGTACTGTTGGCCATTTCCACAGTTTTGCTTGTACAAAAGGCATTTATGCTTTTGAGGCTGTGATTCTATGCATGCTTAAGTGGAATTAAGCTCCACTAAACAGACTGTTGAGTAAACATGCATGGGTGTTCTCTGTCGATTTCATAAGTATGCCAAATAGTACAATTTTATATGCTAAGTTATAAATGATGCATTTTATGTTGTCAAAGCAATAAAAGAAGAAATAACCATCTCAGGTTTAGGAAGAAAGTCAATATTGCATATCTTTCCATTTCCCCCTGCATTTCCATTTTTTTTCTGGGGAAACCCCAAGACTCCACCTCCCCTGGGGGTGGGGAATTGTTGCCCCCACGGCTTCAAATTTTCATTAACCCTTCGCCTCTAATCTTGATTGCTGAATTTCCATAGGCATTCGTAATATTCGGTGTGAGTCTCATCAGTTGATATTGCAGGTGTCCTCTGGCCCCTCACTGCAGCTACCTGGAGGCACACACAGCTTCCATGGAGCAACACTTCACCCATAAGCAAGCCTGGAGTGCGATCTTACCTTCAGCTCCTGTGGATGCGAGGTGTATGCTTTCACCTTCCTGACGGTTTGAGTGCCCCTGAGCACCAGCGAGAGACGGGTCACCTGCCCTGTGACACAGCTCACATCCACCCGCTGCAGGGAATGGAGGTAGAATTGCCAGATCTGTGTCGGAGTGGCCAGCCAGGGGTCCCTGGAGCAATGAACAGAGCAACAAAGAGCATTTCACAGCCTTGCCGGAATGAAAAGAGTTCCTGGGACCCGTTCATGGCTAGCAGTGCGGATACAGGGTTTTGAGAGCTCTTGGACTGGACACCCTCAATGGCCCCCTCCTTTAGTGAATCTAGCTTCTCACCACCATTGCCACTAGCTGCTACTGCTCCTCATCCTCTTTCTCATCATTGCTGCTACTTGCTTGATTGCACCATTCCTGAAGAAGATCCAAGCCAGGATGACGCTTTAGATGAAGAGTCAGAGATTGCAGAGCCTGAAGACCATGTGGAACCCCCTGATGCTAGGGCTACCCCAGGCTTACAAGCGACAAAGAGGCATGGGGTCAATTCACAGGAGGATTCCTCTAACAATACAACACGGCTGAGACGCTTCAAAAACCAGGACAACCTGGGACATCTTTGCTAGTCCCAGCCCCTCCATCCTCTTCATCTGGATTTGGGCCTAAAAGACCCATGAACAGTGTGGGTGCATGGAGGGTAAATTGTAAACAAGTACAATATGTGACATTGCACTGCGGATCTCCATCACTGGGAAAGCCAGTTCTTTTTTGGCTCGCCGGAGTTCCGCAGCATATACGACTCGCTTTGCGCCTGCAAGCCAAGCTATGGGCTTTTCCCCAAACTTCAGAACTTCTTTGCACATTTTTAGATGGGAAAGTTCCATAATTTGTACAAATTTGGCCAAAATTTGCATAATTTCTGTAAATTCAGCTGAAATTTGTGCAAATTGCAGAATCTTCCAAAAAAAGGAGGGAACTGGCCCAACTCACTGCAGATCATTGGGCGCCGCAGCAGGAACCGAAATAAAGTCCAGAGGGCCAGACCTAGGACAATCTGATGAGCCACAGTCCCCAAACAGATTTCTCTGACATCCCTACATGTCCCAACATCACAACTGATCACAGGGCACATCTATTAAGGCATCATCCTAAGCCACCAGCTTCCTGGCTTTGTAGCACTTGAGCCAGCATGAGATAACCTTAACTCTGGTTTTAAGTCAGCAGCCTTTTTGATCATTGAATATCAGATGCTCATCTCCTCACATGCCACGTCATGAGAAGCTTAAAAAGCATTGTAACCAAGCTCATTTAAAGAAGAAGGCTATATGAACCGGCCATAAGATTTTGCTTACATATAAGATAGCATAGATAGGTGTAGGAGGGATGGCTAAACAAAATCAAAGATCAGTTTGAGCAACAATTAATTTCAAGAAGTGTTTGTTGGGTAGCAATCATTTGACTTTGCTGAAGAAAGAATGGGGAAAGCTTGTGGTGAATGTACCATTTTTTTAGACGAGTTGTCAACTTAAAGAGAAATTAGGACTTTTCAGGTTTCTTTGGAATTAACAAAGATATCACCAATTATGTAAATAGATGGGAGGTTCTTAGATTTAGAGCAAAGGGCTTAGAATGAGCTAGACTACCTTCTAATAACCAATCAGCAAGTTTAAAATATAATAGTTACCAAGTACAGGAATAGGCATGGAAATTGGCATAGTACAAAGATATACAGCAGAGCCTCATCCAATATGCCATGTTCTGGTTTCATTCAAGATTTCTAGGGTCTTTTCCAACCCAGTACAAAGGGTCATTGAAGTAACACAGTTCCTTCAGGCGGTAAATACTATAAGATAATTCTGTTCTTTCCCTGTTTCTTTATTAAGAATGAAAGCTGTGTGTGCATGTTTCTTTCTTTTTTTTCTTTTCTTTTTTTAGTAAAAGCATTCTATTCTATTTTAAACCATTGTCTCTGTGTGTAAAAATCAGTGCATCTCAGCATCAAAGCAGTCACTTTTCCTGACCCCCACGAAGTATTAGCAAACATTCGGAACCTATCATAAATGCAAACAGGTAATTTAAAGTAAAATTGTTAAGTAAATCACTAGAGACGTTTAAAGTCCTTACAAACGTACAATAGATTTTTTGCAACAATACACTTCATGTGCACTAATTAATTAATCCTAATTAATACCATGCACTTTTGGGACCCAAGTGTTTATGGAAAATTCCAGCTTGCAGGGGGAAGTGGGTGACTGCAAGGCCGCGAGCGCCTGCCGCTCTGTACCCAGGTGAGTCCGTCCAGCCCTAGTCCCATGGGACTCACAGAGACTTCTACCCAAGTTAGACCTGTGTAGGAGGGCTACCCTAGACCACCTGATCTTCTTAAGCACTGCAACAGTTTCCCACTTACGTGAAAATCGACAGAAAGAATCTCTTGATCTGTGGACTTGGTCCCCCCGCGACTTTCAGAAAGACATCCTGTGGTTCGCCAGGCCCCTACGTGGGAACAGCGAGACAAGACTGAGACACCTGGCCAGTTTCTAACCCACTTTCCAACACACTTCTTTTCTGAATTAAAACTGAGAAGCAGGTTTCAGGCACAGAAGTTGACAGCGGCCTTCCAGGTTTCAGACAGGAGTCATTCCCAATCCCAGCCTTACCTGTAGATGCCAGGGATTGCATATGGGGCCTTCTGCATGCAAAGCACACATTCATTCATTTAATGTTATTAATTAAAAGCCTGATAAATAAATTTCCCTAGGTGCTGTACTATTTGAAAGATAAAAATGCACAGAAGATCCAAATACAATCCCAATAAAAACAATCAACACTACAAAACTGATAAACATGCCAATGTAGCCTAAAATACGAATCTAGAATCTAAAATGGTCTTCAGGTATAAAAGTTAAAACCACATGGCAGGGACTAAAATAATAAACACTAACAGTACTAAGGGCACAATCCTACGGATCTGCTCCCAATGGACAGAGGTTTTGGAGCCCTCCGCTTCTCCTAAAAGCCAGCCAGGGCGAGAGGAGAATTGATGCTTCTGTTCCTCCGTGTAAAATACAAACAGCAGCTACATGGACCTCTGAGTCTGTCTAACTGATTTACCTTTCGGTGGGTGGGCAGAGGATTGGAGAAGCCATAGGATATTGCGCAACCTGACCTCTTTTCTCTCATCTCTTCTCCCCACCCACCAGCACATCCCTCTTTTCTCCCTCTCTGACTTCTCTTATGGGTTCACAGTTGCAAACTTGTAAAAGAAGCTTTCCGCGGCAACAGGAAGCGGGGAAGTATCTTCGCCTCTGCACTCATAGCTCTTTCTAAGGGGGCATAGGAGATCCACTGCCTAGCCACCACAGGATGGCTCTCTAAAATACTTTAAAAGCTCTGCCACTCAGCTGCATCCCTCCCTCAAACACCTTGCTCCTGCCCCCTGGAACAGTTGGATTTTAGCCCCTCCAAGAGCAAGCACGGTCCACAGGCAGTGGAGCCCACCTGCCGTGTCTATGCACAAGTCCCAGTTCTGAGTTCGCCTCCTGGCTTTCCTGGGGCACATCCTAGGGCAGTGATGGCGAACCTATGACACGCGTGTCAGCACTGACACGCGTAGCCATTTCTGATGACACGTGGCCGCTGAGGCGGCCGCATGCCGAGAAGGATGTTTCATCCTCGGCTCTTGCACGGCCAAGTGCAGTAGCCGAGGATGAAACATTTGCTGCTCCTGAGGATGAAACATTTGGGACTAGACCCCCCCCCCGTCAACAACCCCCCCACCAAGCCACCCCCCAAAACAAACCCCCCAAGCCACCCCCCCCCACCCAAAACAACCCCCCCACCAAGCCACCCACCCCCCAAAAACATCAGCCTGGACCTACCGGGGCGGGTTCTCTTCTGCTGCCTCCTCCGCCACCGCCGTGCCGCCGCCACCGCTGCCGGGTCCCCCGCCGTCTTGTAAGGCCAGCGGCCGCGCGGAAGAGGCAGGGGAGGGCCAGATCCGGAAGTGACGTAATCGGCCCTCCCCCGCCTCTTCCGCGCGGCCGCTGGCCTTACGAGCCAGCGGGGGACCCGCCGGCGGCAGCGGTGGACCCGGCGGCGGCGGCGGTGGACCCGGTGGCAGCGCAGCGGCGCACCCAGCGGCGGCGGCACGGCGGACCCGGCGGCAGCGGCGCGGCGGCGGACCTGGCCGCCCCAGCAGGTAAGTGCCCCGCGCCCCGCGCTCCTTACCCGCTTCCCTCCGGTGCTCGAATCTACTGAGAAACAGGCTTCACGGCCTGTCTCTCAGTATCGCGCCAGGTGATGACGTCATCACCCGCCGCGCTACTGAGGGACAGGCCGCGAAGCCTGTTTCTCAGTAGATTCGAGCACCGGAGGGAAGTGGACGCCCCTGCGGGTAAGGAGCGTGAGGCGCGAGGGAGGGTACTTACCTGCTGGGGCGGCCGCTTCCCGGGCTCCTCCGCCGCCGGGTCTACCGCCGCTCCTTGCTTGCTGCCACTGCCGCGTGACCCCCCGCCACCCCGGTTTGCCCCCCTGCCCCCCGGTTGGGCTGGTTCGCCCCTGGAATATCAAGACCAACAAAAGAAACTGACTGACGGATGAACAAAGAAGTCACTAAGCAGGTAAGTTAAATAATTAGTTTTTGGTTTATTAAATACAATTATATATAACAATTATACATTTATGTTATTTAAACTATAAATATCGCGAAATAATGTTTTTTCCTCAAAGTGACACACCACCCGAGTTATGCTCAGTTTTTTGGCGAAGTTTGACACACCAAGCTCAAAAGGTTGCCCATCACTGTCCTAGGGCACACATTCACATTGGGTGGATATTCTGAAATGGATGTGAAACTGTACCCCATCACCACACACACCACACGTTTCAGAGGAATATCAGTATTGATGGGCGATTGTCTGCCATTAAGGATGCTGAACAAAAAGCCAGTGGTGGGGCTAGGGGAAGCCAGCCCAGCAAATTTCAGGAACACAGGTGATGAAATAGAGGCAGCAACCTTACCGCCCACTTCTGGAGTGCCTCCAGCTGCCCATAAAATGGAAACAGCCCTTTATTTTCCCAGAAGCCCCCAGGAGTGAAGCTGTGCGACCCAAGGGCCTTGGGATAGCAGGAGAAGCTTCAGAGGCAGGCAGTAAGTCAAACCCCCAAAATAAATTGATGCCCCAAAGTCGGCTGGAATACCCCAGTTTTGCTGCCCACAAATAGGATTCTGTTGAGGAACCCCTGAGGAGTTCAGGGTTTGCTGCAGGAGCTTGAAAAGCACAGAGCAAAGCAACGCACGCAGACTGGGCTAGGCACATCCCAAGACCCATGGTCTTTCTGTAACAGTGCCTCTGCTTTACTGCCCCCTCAGTCGTGTGACCAACCCCTCCCACTGAGGGGGCCTGCTAGTGGTTTGAACAGACCCCAACATTTGCTCCTGTGGCCACAGTGGCAAGCACACTGAACTCTGCCTCAGCAAACCGCAATAACAGTCAACTGTGCCAGGGACAATTATTCTGGTGTGGCTTACCATTTTCTTGGTTTCGCAGATGATGTTGGGGTCACTGCAGCGGACAAACATCTCTGGTTCTCCACCTGGTGCGCCCACTGGGGCACCTGGCAAGGGACAAAAGAGTAGACCCCACGGCCTGATTATTCCCACAGAAGCTAGTTGTATCAATACCATCTCTGCCCTTGCTCCTCTAAGATGGAAATCAAATCCATCTTCTCCCGCCAGTTACAACAGCTTCTACTGCATGTGACAAGCTCAATACTTTTCTTTCTCTAACAAAGCCCCACCAGGCAGTTAAAAAGTGGTAATCCCCACTGCACAAGTGAGAAATCGGGGGTGAGGGTGATCAGGTGGCTTTGAACTGCAGATCTTCGAGGAGCCTTTATGGGCTCAAACAGCTTCTAGATTTTAGCTTATTGCAGCTTCAGTTCCACAGCACTGGAGAACACACCCTTCCAGTTCTGATTTATGTATAGCATGAATTAGCCCCTGGCCGGGATGTCAGAAGCCATATGCTGACAGTAGATGAGGCCACTGCTGGCCCTCCATAGATTCTCTCTCTCTGTATCTCTTTCTCTCTGACACACACACGAACACACACCCTTCAAACACACATTCTCAGCCCAGATCACATGCACGTTACTAACACACACACACACACACGCTTAGCCCTCGCTCCTCAACAAATCCATGCACATCAGCTGGGAAGAGGGGTATTTCTGAAATAGTTTTGAAATATTTCTGTAAGCCGCCTTGAGAGCCTTTTTCAGCTAAAGTGCGGGATAACAGTGCTATAAATAAATAAATAAATAAATAAATAAATAAATAAATAAATAAATAATATTTCTCATCTTCATTTGTCAGTGCTGAGTAGGGACAAGCAGCTGATTGGAAATAAGACCTTTCCCTTGCTCAGCACTGAGAACCTAAGCACTGAGCAGGGAAAAGCTTTCCCTTAGCACTGAGAAATGCCAAGCAGGGGTAAACAGCAGCTGGCTGGAGACTCCACCTGGCCTGGCCAATGCCATAACGATGTCCATTTTGGGGACGTGTTGTTGAATTGGTTGTTGTTTCACATATCTTTATGTATCCTGAGATGCCAGCCTGGGGCGGGATGCACACGGAAATCAACAAGAACTACCTGGAAGTGTGTGCCATGGAGGCAAACGGATAGATTTCTTCAGGAAGGTCAGCTCTGGGTGATAGAAGCGGAAGGTGTGGTCCATCACATGGGGCTGGGATTCTACGTTCACACTGAGGATGGCTATGGGCTTGCCACCACTTGCTATGAAGGAGACCTAGCCATCAACCAGAAGAGAGAGGTTAATGATGTGAGGAGCCATGAATGACATAACCCATGAAAATTGGGCAGGATCTACACTACTGCTTTATAACAGTATCGAAGTGCACTGACAACTGTTGGGGCCCATGTCACCTTCCATATACATTTTCAAACTGCTTTCAAAGTGTCATAGCCTGCCTTGGTGTATTCTCCTTGTGGGGATGAGAGCTTTATTTGCACTTTGTTTCTTTTAAAACTGTACTTTTAATGTGTTTTTATTCTCTTTTTTATTCTTATTTGTCCTCCACTTTGAAATTCTTGAATGGGCAGTGGTATATAAATACTGCAAATAAAGAAATAGAGTGTCAAGAAATCTGGTAAGGAACCAAAAATGCTGAGCATATGAAGGATATTATGTATGTGGTTTTTTTTTGGGGGGGGGAGCAAGTTTCTAGTCCATATGGCTAGAATAAAACAATATGAAGAGGTTTGTTTCTTTTGGTTTTTTTGTTTTGTTAAATACTTATTCCTTAAGTAGGAAGCATGGGCACTGGGATCCTAGGCAGAAGGCAAGGCTTCCCCATGGAAGCAGGATTATTTTTTTGTAAAATGGGGTGGTGGGGGTCTCACTGAGTTATAGAGTCTGTGCGGCACTAAGCACTTAGGCAAGAAAGACGCTGTTTTCAAGATGTCCCTCACTGACCGCCCCTAGTACAGTAGGCTTGGGGGGGGGGGGGGGTGGAGAGTTTTTCTTCCATGGGAAAGAACAGGTGAGCATGGCACGTCTAAAGATAAATGAATAAATAACTGCTTGAACAAGCTCATGGTTGGGTCATTATAATGTCATCACACAGAGGCAGGAAATATTATTTTTTTCACAGCCTTGGTCCTTATGAAGCTAGTCCTTTGCGGACGGAGCTGTTACAAGGTTTGCAAAACAAAAGGCAGGTGCCATGGTGGCTGCAGGTCTGGAACAAGCTAGAGGCGGGAGGTGCAAGAGCACTTCCCCCCCTCCCCAGTCATTCTACTTAAGATTTGCACCATCATCACCGCTATGTTAACCTTCCCGAATGGAGAATGCGCCGCTCCAAGGGCGAGAGAACAACCAAATCACAGGAGCTGCAAGCAAAGTCCCGCCACGTCCAATTCCTCAAACGGCGAGCCTTCCATCCCCCTGCCACGCTGCCATTACCTTGATGTGTTTTGTCTGCGCACCGCCGGACTTCCAGGGGGCTGCAGCATCCTTCCTGCCTTCGCTGAATGTCAGCGCGGTGGGACTTTGCTGGGAACAAAGAGATGGCACGGCAGTGAAATGAAAGCATTCTTCAAGTTTACATTTTCAGCGCAGCCCTGCAGTGTTTAAAACAAACAGGCTGCAGGAAAGAAGTGTGCAGTCTCTCTCTCTCCCTCGCTCTCTCTCCCTCTTGCTATCTCACACTGCAAGTCATGGTCTCCTTGTACCAGGGACAAGGTAAAATGCCCAAGAACAGTGCAGGAAATCCATGGGATTTAAGGGTCATTTGGGTACAGTGTTCCTGCTTTAGGGAGATTCTAACAATTTGGGGAGAAACGGAACGTATACCAACTCATCAACCAATTCTAATCAAGGTTAAAATGCCTGAGCAAAGGGGAACGTCTTGACCCAGCACCGAAAAGAGCACATCGCTGGAAGCAATCAAATCTTCGTCAGGAGGATGTTAATGTGATTCATTTAAAATATTTTGTGATAGCCAGATACTAATGCCTCAGTATAAAACCAACTTTGCAAAATAAGTTGAGCAAAGTTACTAGTCCATATACCTAGTTTAATATGAACATTAAGAACATAAGAGGTCCATCTACTCCAGTATTCTGTTCACACAGTGGCCAAACAGCTGCCTACAGAAATCCCGCAGCAGGACAGGAGTACAACAGCACCCTCCTGCCCATGTTCCCCGGCAGCTGGGGTACATAGGCTTACAGCCTCTAATACTGGGAGTCGCATTTAGCCATCAGGACTAGTAGCCATGGATAGCCTTCTCCTCCAGGAATTTGGCCAACCCCCTTTTAAAGCCATCCAAAAAGGTAGTGGGGAAAACAATGAAGGTTTATGAACGGAAGGTGACATTGTCTAGACCCACCCACCCCCTGCTTTGTAATAGTCTGTGGTTGAGGCAGGATAGTAGCACGATAAGAGCCACTCCCCAAAGCACATTGGAGGCAATCAAATGCACAACAGCTTATGCCACAATTAATTATTCTTCTTGAAGGGAGCACCTGACTCTGCTGTCAACACATGTAAACACAGGTAACCCCTGCTGACAGAAAACATTTCAAGATAGCAGCACCTTTGGGTTGGAGAAGAACGGCGAGTCTCCTTAAGCTGAGGAAAACCTCTAAGGGATGAATCCTGTGACAACTCAGTCCCTCCCTCCTAGAGGCCAAGCGATGAACCTCAGGCAAAACTGGTTTGGATATGATTTCTCCTCGAGTCTTGAGTGTCCTACTTTGGGATGTTGGTCACAGTGAAACGTGTGTCTCAGAGTCGTTTTTCCCAGAGGAGCCTGACACTCTCCTAACACCCCTGACGAAGCGATGGTGCCAGTTTGCCTCCTGGCCACCTGGCAGGACTCTTTTAGAGAGGAGAGGAGGAGAGAGAAAAGCAGGCGGGAGATTCAGCCGGTGTCAGACGGCAGCAGAGAAAGTGGGACAGGACGGAGCTGCTCGTAGGAAGCCATGATCAGCCAGCCACCGTTTTCTGGCAATAGAGCTGCACAAAGTGCTTTGCATAAGAATGTAAGAAGAGCCCTGCTGGATCAGGCCAAAGGTCCATCTAGGCAAGCAACCTGTTTCCGGTTAAGACTTTCAAGTTAAAGTCTTGTGTATGGAGCTACTCCTTGGATGGCTCAGGACCTGTTTCTTGGACAGGCCTTTCCAGACTCTTGGAAATTGTTCTGTCATCTGCGAAAGCATCAACTCCCTTTTTGGAGGGGTTGTGGAAATAAACTGAGTCTAGACAGAATCTGTTGCGTGTGTGTCTCAGCTAGCCTTGAAGGCAGCGACCGAGGAGCAGAAAGAGAGATATTCTCCCAGATACTAGATGCCTCTAAATTCTGCTGGTTTTACACATGTCCTGACGTTGTTTGGCTGAGCCTTTTACTGTCGGAAGAAAATGGAAAAAAATTCCAATGCTCATGATTGTGGAACGATGTTCAAGAAGGATGCAGATAAGCTGGAGGGGGTTCAAAGGAGGCCAACAAGGATGATCAGGGGTCTGGAAACAAAGCCCTATGAGGAGAATGAAAGAACTGGGCATGTTTAGCCTGGAGAAGAGAAGACTGAGGGGAGACATTATGGCACTCTTCAAATACTTGAAAGGTTGTCACATAGAGGAGGGCCAGGATCTCTTCTCAATCATCCCAGAATGCAGGATGCAGAATAATGGGTTCAAGTTACAGGAAGCCAGATTCCGGCTGGACATCAGGAAAAACCTGAATGTTAGAGCAGTATGACAATGGAACCAATGACCTAGGGAGGTCATGGGCTCTCCCACACTAGAGGCCTTCAAGATGCAGCTGGACATGCATCTTTCAGGTATGCTTTGAGGTGGATTCCTGCATTGAGCAGGGGATTGGACTCGATGGCCTTATAGGCCCCTTCCAATTCTACTATTCTGACGCTGGCTTAAGCCAGAGGGACAGGTCTTCATGAGCAATAACTGGCTTGGAGTAAGGGCCTTCTCGTGAGCAAGGAAAGGGAAGGAAGTATGGCTGGGAAGTTGCATACAAAAGAAGGATGTGGAGGACAGATCTGACCTCATCTGGCTCTCTCAGGAGTGAAACAGGAACTGAGGAGGTGAAGGAATAAGGTAAACCTCTGCCCACCCCTGCTTCCCCATCAAATCTTGTTCCGCTCCCTCCATCACACAGTAGGAATGGAGGCATATATAGTTGCAAGAGAGATTCTAGAAGGTGATCAGGAAAATCAGGTGTCTTTGAGTGTGCCTCCCATTCCAAACCAGAGAAATGACCCTGTGAAGGCGAAACTGTGTTGGTCTATATGCTGTGGGATTCCTTTGCTAGGCTATACCGGAACCTAATGTTGTACTTGTGCGGCATATCTTGAAAGCATATACATGAGGTATATGCTAAAGAGCAGCCCTTGGCCATTTTCCTACCTGCACCACAGCGGTGTGCTCCACGGAGAAGGCCTGGTATTTGAAGGGGATGTGTACCGTCTCCTTGGGACGCAAGTAGACCTGAGGTGCGCAGTTGTCTTGAAGGTGAAACATGTCCTCCTCCAGTGGGGTGACAGTTTGGGTCAGTTCCTTAAAATGCCTCCATTCTCTGGTGTCCACGATGACACTGTGGAGAAGAAGCCCCAAAAACAAAAATGCTCAGAGGTGGGGTTCCCCGCCCCCTTTGAGACAAGAATTCCTCTCTCTTACAAACTGCAACCCATCTTAAGATTCAACCTGGTGTTGTCATCTATCTCAGAGGCAGCCAATAAAGGGGGATCATGGGTTGGCTTTCCCCATGAATACCGAATGTAGGAATTGATGGGGGAATTAATCCTAGAATAGTAGAGTTGGAAGGGTTCCATGAGGCCATCTAGTCCAACCCCCTGCTCAATGCAGGAGTCCACCTTCATAGAATCATAGAATAGTAGAGTTGGAAGGGGCCTATAAGGCCATCGAGTCCAACCCCCTGCTCAATGCAGGAATCCACCTTAAAGCATCCTTGACAGATGGTTGTCCAGCTGCCTCCTGAATGCCTCTAATGTGGGAGAGCCCACCACCACCTTAGGCAATTGGTTCCACTGTCGTATTGCTCTAACAGTCAGGAAGTTTTTCCTGATGTCCAGCCGGAATCTGGCTTCCTGTAACTTGAGCCCATTATTCCGTGTCCTGTATTCTGGGATGATAGAGAAGAGATCCTGGCCCTCCTCTGTGTGACAACCTTTCAAGTATTTGAAGACTGCTGTCATGTCTCCCCTCAATCTTCTCTTCACCAGGCTAAAGATGCCCAGTTCTTTCAATCTCTCCTCATAGGGCTTTGTTTCCAGACCCCTGATCATCCTCGTTGCCCTCCTCTGAACACGCTCCAGATTGTCTGCATCCTTCTTAAAATGTGGTGCCCAGAACTGGATGCAATATTCGAGATAGGGCCTAACCAGTGCTGTACAGAGGGGAACCAGCACCTCGCGCGATTTGGAAGCTATACTTATATTACTGTAGCCCAAAATTGCATCTGCTTTTATTGCAGCTACATCACTCTGTTGGCTTATATTCAGCTTGTGGTTTACAACCATTCCAAGATCCTAACCCTTACCCTCCCCTGCCTGGAACATCCTTTGCCCCTCGATTCCTACCTGAGCTCCGGGTTGTCAGTCTTGATGGTAACCGTGTGCTGGACACTGTACGGGTTTTTCAGGGCAAACTCAAAGAACTCAGCCGTGCCAAACGAGGCGTAGAGGGTGTGATGGGTGGTAATGGCTTGGCTCAGCATGCTGGCAATGCTCTCTGCTTTGATACGCTCCCGGTAAGCTTCAATGATTTGGAGGTCCCTCAAGTGCTGGATGCGGTCCTCATGCCGTCCCTGCAGGGGGGGATGGGGGGGAGGGACAAAAGTGCCCAGTGGTTCACTCCAGAAATGCTGGGAGGGGGGATTTCCTCTTCTTCCTGCACGCTAGGCAAGAGAGTGAATCCAGGCCCATGTTTGCCTACAGAACAGCCCCTGCACAGCCTTATCCAGAGAAACAGTTGCCTTGGCTCTGAACTGGCTGCCAGCCCATTTTGGCCCCATGTTAAAGCGATGGCATTATCTTTCACAGCCCTAAACAGCTTGGGGCTGGGTTGCCTGAAGGATCATCTCCTCCCATATATGCCTGCCCAGATCTGCCAGGTGATCTTCAGAGGCCTTCCGCCAGGTTCCCTACTAAAGAGAGGGGCATTTCAGTCTTAGGATCCCAGTTGTGGAAGCCTCCCTAAAGAGGCCTGCCTAGTATACAACTCCCCTGTTACAATGGCTCCACTGGCTCCCGGTCTGTTTCCGGGCACAATTCAAAGTGCTGGTTATGCCCAATAAAAGCCCTATACGACTCGGGTTCAGGTTATCTGACAGACCATATTCTCCCATATGAGCCTGCCCGTGCTCTGAGATCTTCTAGGGAGGCCTTTCTTTCAGTCCCACCAACATCCCAGGCACGCCTGATGGGTACACAGGAGGAGGCCTTCTCGGTGGCGGCTCCAAGGCTCTGGAACTCCCTTCCCAGGGAAGCTTGATTGGCTCCCTCCTTGGAATTGTGTCAATCAGTTCTGAATGGCATTACACTCCCCCTGAAAGACTGTGTTCGCAGCTTGGGGGTGATCCTGGATCTGTCGCTCCAAATGACAGCTCAGATAGACGCAATGGCCAGGAGTGCCTACTATCAGCTTCGGCTGATACGCCAGCTGTGCCCCTTCCTAGAGTTGGAAGACCTAAAGACGGTAGTACACGTGCTGGTAATTTCGAGGCTCAACTTCTGCAATGCACTGTACATAGGGCTACCTCTGTGCCTAGTCCGGAAACTTCAACTAGTTCAAAATATGGCAGCCAGGTTGGTCACCAGTACAACTAGGGGTGACCATATCACACCAGCGAAGTACAAAGTGTTGGCCATCACCTTTAAAGCCCTACATGGTTTGGGTCCACGTTACCTGCGGGATCGCCTTCTCCTGTACAATCCACCCCGCATGCTCAGATCCTCTGGGAAGAATTTACTCCAGTCAGCCAAAACTAGGCTGAAAACCATTACCCAGAGGACCTTCTCTTCTGCCGCTCCCAGACTGTGGAATGGCCTGCCAGAAGAGATTCATCAACTTAACAGTCTCTCTGACTTTAAGAAAGCCATAAAGACCGATCTCTTCCGGCAGGCCTACCCAGTCAAATTTTAAGAGTTCCACTGGTATTTTAATAATGTATTAGTTTTATGTGCTTTTAATCAGTTTTATGTATTTTATATTTGATGCTGTTCCCCGCCTCGATCCAGAGGGAGAGGTGGATAAGAAATAAATAAATAAATAAATTATTATTATTATTATTTATATGCTTCTGGAGGCAGGCAAAATAGTCTAGACCTCTGTTGATGCATTGGACTTTTTAAAAATTGTTATTTGTGTTTTAAATGTTTTAATATTACAGCAGCTCTAATTATATTTTTAACTTTTGTATATTTCTATTTATATGTTTTAATTTTGTAAAGCTGCCTCGAGTCCCAGAATTGGGGAAAAGGCGGGATACAAATTATTATTATTATTATTATTATTATTATTAATAATAATAATAATTTTGGGAACCCTCCCAAGGCAGTTTACAGCAATAAAATTCTATATCATAGAAACGGATACAGATAAAACGGCAAAAAATAATAAAAATTCATAATAACATATCTGGCTTAGACAGTATTAAAATCTACAACACAGTTGCTGCTACAGATCAGAACAGTCCAGTTAAACACAATCAGGAGAAGGTCAGAGAAAACAACTGTCTTCAGTGCCTTCCTAAGAGCTTGCAATCATGGGGCCTGATGTACTCCCGATGGCAACCCCATTCCAGAGGCGTGGGGCCACTGCAGAAAAAGCTCTTTCTCATGTACTTGCCCATGTAACTGTCCTCAAAGGTGGGCTAGTGAGAAGAGTCTCTGTTGCTGACCTTCAAGAGCAGGCAGGCTGATATGGGCAAAATCAATCCTTCAACTAATTTGGTCTCATTCTGCACCAGCTGGAGTTCTGGTCTGTCTTCAAAGGCAGCCCCAGGAACTCCACATTACAGTAGTCCAGCCTGTCTCAAGATCAGGCAGCTTGTGTGCCAGATCTTCACGCTTCTTACCAAGATGTGGCTGGCTTTCTTCCCACAGTCGCCCTCTTGGGACTCCCGCCTCCGCACCGACAGCATCCTCTCCAGCTTCCTCCTCCGTGTGATGCTGGCCTCACGACTGGCGTGCTGGAAGGCCGCACTGGCTTCACGCAAGCGAGAGAAGAGCATGGCTGCCAGCTCGCTGTCCACATCCGCCAGTTTTTGGGCCTGGCACACATTTCCAGCTAGAAGACGCACACACAAAGAGGTCTGGTTGAAAAATAACAGATAATAACAGCAAAGAAGATCAAACATCTTGTCCCTCAGCCTCGTCGAATGGGATTTACTGAAGGGGTGGGGGGTGGAAATGTTACCTGTTTGAATGAATCTTACAAACCACTGGTATTCTCTATTTCCTTAATAAGAAAAAAAAATAGTCCTTTTTTCTGCTGGGCAATAAAGATAAAAATGCAATAAAAACCATGGCTACCTTTGCCCTCCTTTCAAATTCCATTAGATCTTAAAAGGCTTCAAGTTTGGTATTGAAGACTCCGTTAATGAATTAGCTGCACATTATTCTGCTGAATCGTTGAGTATTAAGTTATTAATTTGCTGCTTTATCTATCCAGATTAATTTCATTTTGGGGACCAATTTTAAACACACCAGTTAGCTACATTTTTTGCATTGTTCCCTCTCTCGTTTGATGTGCTCCTTTCTTCTGTTTGTGGTGGGAAATAGCTTTGCAAATAAAATAATATACTTCTTCAGCAACAACAAAAAGAGCTAGAAACAGAGGAAAGTGCTTTACCATCTGAGGCAATGCAAAAGGGGAAAAGAAGGATGTAAAATATAGCAACATAGGGAGGTGATTATTTTTTTTGGTCCATCGGTAATGTCTACGCTAGCCTTCCACAACCTAATCGCCCTCTGGATATTTTGGACTTCAACTCCCATCATGGCTGGGAATGATAGGAGTTGCAGTCCAACACATCTGGAGGGCACTGGGTTGCTGAAGGCTGGTCTGCCTGGACTGGCAGCAGCTTTACAGACTTTCTAAGCTTTTCCCAGCCCTACCTGGAGATGCTGGACATGAACCCGAGATCTTCTGCATGCAAAGCACGTGAGAGGCTAATTAACTTAGAGCACAACTGGAATCAGGACATTCTCCTGCATGAGTATTACTGGAATGGAGGGCTGCGCACAACCCTTCCTGGCTCGCCTTGGATGCCAATTTGGGAGCTTTGCATTGGCCCCAATTCTACTCGAGGCGCTTGGAACCTGGCCAAACTGCTTCAGATTCAGTTCCGAAGCGAGGTTCAGACCCCCTTGAAGAGGCTCAGCCGTTGTGGGTTCCCAGGCGTGAGGCTAACCGGGAGTCCATTAGACTCTCATCCCCTTCCCGCTAGCCAGAATTGCTGTCCCCAACATCCACGGAACTTATCCTGGCCAGGCATCTTCGATGATAGCTGCCATTTTGCACAAAGATGGGAGGTCTGTAGTTTTTGTAGATCTCCGGTCACAAATGCGGCCACTGTAGTTTGCGACTGTAGATCACAAAAAACTACAGAGCCCCATCTTTGTTCAAAACTGCGTGCGGCTAAGGTAAGTCCTGTGGGTGGTGGGGGCAGCAGTTCTGGGGAAGACAGGAGAGGGGGGACGGAGGGAGGGGGCAAGCAGGGAGTCCAGTGGACTCCCGGTAGGACTTGCAGCAGGTGAGGGCAGTGGCTCATCACGGCCCCGAATAGGGCTGAGGTGCCCAAAGCTTTCGGACCCTTTCTGATCTGCTTCTGGATGCCTCAGTCCATTCTGGTACTGCTCGGGATTTGGGCCCAGATTTGGGGCTCGGCCCAAAGTTGGTGCACAGCCTTACTGGAAAGGAATGGGAGATGCACAAGAGTAGATGGGCTTGTACACAGCTGTGGAAGTGAGAGCTGAGCAGATGTGAAAGGGGATATGGCCTTGATGGGAGGCAACCCCCTGAATTCTCCGCAGTCCACGAGGCACGTTCGAATGGGCCCTTCTCAGAAAGGCAGTTTCGCTTACATGTTCATGGGGTTCTTCAAGTGGTCACCTGTGCTGCATCACAGTTTGCCAAATAGGCAACTGGTTAAGAAACAAGTGTATCCATTCAATTGTCTCCCATGGTCAAAAAGGGCAGGAAATGGGATACTATGGCCCAAAAGTACATTTCATTCACTGCATTGGGCCTTTCAGGTTCAGACTATCGTGTCTACATGGCTAGATACCAATATTTTCAGTGGGGTGAAAAGGTATTTACCTTCTTCAAGACATTCCCAGAGGATCTCAAGGAGGCAGCTAAACGTTACCCGCTGGAAGCATTCTTGCTCTCAAAAGCCTGATCCATGGAGCTCACCACAGAGCAGACTGCAGTCGCAGCTGCCTCCGCTGCTACCGGAAAGCTTTCGCCAGGACAAATTTAGCTCGTAGAAAATATCGACCCAAAGCTGTGCACGCATGGTGGTTTGAGAAATGAAGGGGGTGGTACAGCGGAGGAATAAAACGTCTGAGCAACATTCAATTTCCTGCCCTCTTTGTCCATGGGGATGAGTGTGCCGACGGTTGTTTCTTATCTGGTTCATGACCAGCTGATGTTGGGACTGTGCCAATGGCCACAAAGGAGCCCCCCCCCCCAGCTGCTTCCCCATCACTTCCCAAGGCAGCGGTGAGCATCACAAGAGTCACAAAAATGCGCACCGTAGAGCACTGCCCCTTCAACTGGAGGTGAATCCTCCCCATGGGGGGCAGGTTAAAATGACACCCCACCTCAGAGGAGCATTTCAGCTCTCACTCGGCTTCAGGCGAATAGACTCAAAAATAGCTGCGTCTTGGTCTTGAGTTTGTTTCCTACTCCACCCTCATCCGGTTTGCACCACTTCCACGGTTTATTCATTTGTTTATTTTTATTTAATTTATAACCTGCATCTCCAGCAAAAAATGGTGCTCAAGGCAGCTAACAATAAAACACAATGAAGGTGATGATCTTGAAAATGATTCTGTGCCAGAAAGAAAACACTGTGCAATTTAAACGTGATCTTAACTGTCAGTTATGTTGCACGATTCCACTCGAAGTGTCTTTTCTTTGCATCCCGGTTAAAAACCTTGCATTTCCCGAGGCAGTCTCTGTGGAGCATTGAAAAATGGATGCTCATTTATGTACGAGGTACCAGCAGGGTGAAAGATCCATGTTGCCAACTATCCCCATCCCAAACCAATCTGTTTTAGAGGCTACTGTGGGGAATGAAGCTGGTTTTTTACCCTCATCCTGGGCACCTTTTCAAGATAAACTCAATAAGGGTTTGCAGGGAAAAGAGAAATGGAAAACTCATCCACCAAGCCCTTGCCAAGGCTATTCCCCCACTTGCTTCTATCTGTTCAACACATCATTCATCGGCTGGGGAAGGAGGCAGAAGCACTCCGGATGTTTTTCCAGCATTGCTGCTCTGCTCCCACCTGCCTTCGGCACT
This sequence comes from Anniella stebbinsi, assembly GCA_029215795.1. NCBI lineage: Eukaryota > Metazoa > Chordata > Lepidosauria > Squamata > Anniellidae > Anniella > Anniella stebbinsi. The sequence goes on along the minus strand of JARDYH010000001.1, from coordinate 407,142,058 downwards.
TCATTCAACAAAGCAAATTCACAAGACGTAACCGGACATACCGTTATAAGCACTGAGGGAGAGCAGGCTGCCCCCGCGGAAGCCTCTGGTTCCGTCTTGCGAGGCGATGACCCGCGAGCGAGAGGGGGGCAGGGAGCGCGACTTCCTCAGCCTCTGCTCACCCAAGTGGCCTAAAAAAGGAGACAAGCCGCCAGGGAGTCCAGGTGTGCAGGCCCCTCCAAAAGAGTGGTACCCCCTGCACCAGAAGCTGTCAGGCGTCATGGAAACCCCTCCCTCACACCTCTCACCCTAATAAATATTTTAATTGGGCTAAAAGCAACCTGCCTTCCCTTATATAATGGTGATGATGATGATCTACAACTCCCAGCATGCAATCCTCAACATGCACAGGACTGCGCCCAAAGTCGATAACATCTCATAGAGACCATATAACATAGGGTGACCAGATGGCTCGGGGTTTTCCGGTCCTAACCGGGAAACCTGGGGCGAACCGGCCCAACCGGGGGGCGGGGAGGCAAATCGGGGGGGCGGGGGGTCACGCAGCGGTGGCAGCAAGCAAGGAGCGGCGGTAGACCCGGCGGCGGTGGCGGCGGAGGAGCCCGGGAAGCGGCCACCCCAGCAGGTAAGTGCCCTCCCTCGCGCCTCACGCTCCTTACCCGCAGGGGCGTCCGCTTCCCTCTGGTGCTCGAATCTACTGAGAAACAGGCTTCACGGCTAGCCCCGACGAGGCCAGAGGCCGCGCGGAAGAGGCAGGGGAGGGCCGATTACGTCACTTCTGGATCCGGCCCTCCCCTGCCTCTTCCGCGCGGCCGCTGGCCTTACGAGCCCAGCGGCGGGGGACCCAGCGGCAGCGGAGGAAGACCCGGCGGCAGCGGGGGACCTGGGGGGGGCGGAGGAAGACCCGGCGGGGGCGGCAGCGGAAGAGAACCCGGTAGGTCCGGGCTGATGTTTTTTGGGGGTGGGTGGCTTGGTGGGGGGGTTGTTTTGGGGGGGACCGGGATTTTGGGTTCCAAAATCTGGTCACCCTAATATAACACTGGTCTTAAAGGAATTGCACTGGCTGCCAATACGTTTCCGTTTGGACTTCAAGGTGTTGGTAATGACGTTTAAAGCCCTAAACGGCCTGGGACCTCGATACTTGAGGGAGCGTCTCTCCCTATATCTGCCTGCCTGAGACCTGAGATCTGTCGGAGGAGCCCACTAACATGAGATATATGCTATGGTGGGACATGGGAGAGGGCTTTCTCTGTTGTGGCACCCCGGGTGTGGAATACTGTCACCCTGGAGGCCCAACTGGCATCGCCACTGGCTTCATTTCGGTGCCAGTTTAAGGCATGGCTTTTTAATAAAGCCTTTGATGACTAAATTCACCAGCCTGCACACTGTCTGGTTTTAATTGCATTTTACTGTTATAAAATTTTGTATTTGTTTTAATATATTAATGGTTTGATTTGTTTTAGAATTGTATATTTATTCTATTTTAAATGTACGATTTTATCTGTATGCCGCCCTGAGATCCTTGTGATATTGGGCGAGATATAAAGGTTTAAATAAATAAATAAACAATAATTATTTCATTTCTGTACTGCCCAATAGCCAAAACTCTCTTGCTGGTTCACAACAACTCATAAAAATTACAAACCACAGATACAAGGTAACGAAACATAGTATGGATTTTTTTAACATACAAAATTTAAAACAAATTAAACAGCAAAAAACAATTTCAGAAAGGGAGTAGACCTGTTAAAGGTAGCTGACATAAATGCCTCATTGTATGCCATGAAATGCCTAGGAGTGGAGGACAGGTTTCAGCTGGCGCCAAAACGATGACTTTGTCGGTTGCAGGCAGCCGTCAGTAGAGAGATCGTTCCGTGAGTGAGGGGCCACCACAGAGTAGGACCTCCCCCATGTTGCCAGCTTTTGAGACTTCCTTGGAAGTGGCACTTGGAAGAAGGGCTATACACACCCAGTCAACCCCTAAGATCTTCAGGGGAGGGGTCTTTTTGACTTTTTAATACAGACAGATAGGGAAGTGGGCAGATTATGATATACACACTCCCGTCTATGTTGACAGTGCTTTGTATGTTTCCAAAGTTCCGGATCGGAGATGCGTTGGGCAAATGTGTGAGCTTTAACATTACTAACCCCATGTTTGAGATGCAGTGGCAGAAGACACCTCTCTTCAGTTTAGCCTTTTTAAAATATCTAATTTAAACCTTTTTACTACTTTCGCTTTTATTGTTTCAAGGTTTGCTTTAAACTGTTGTACACTGTCTTGATGGCAAATAAGGCGGTATATAAGTCTTAAAAATAAAATAAATATACAAAATATGCTTTTGGATTGCTGGATCGCCCCACCTCCACCCCCCTTTTTGATTTCTCTCCTTCTGACCCTCTGATTTCTGCTCTTTTCTTCAGATCTCAGAGCCCCGGGCTACTTCCTTTATTTTTGACAAGAAGTGCCAGAACAAGCAAGCCACAGATAACAAAGTCTACCTTCCCCGGAGCAATGTTGATAATGAAGGTGACCGAGCCAGCTGGGAATCATTTTTCCAGCAAGGGGCATAGCAGGAAAACTCTGCACGGGCACCACCGAAAAAAAGTGGATGCTTGGAGAGTCACTTTTCCTCACCTGGCAGCAATCTCCTTATCTTGTTTTGTACCTTTCTGACACCGGAGCAGAGCTCAGCAGGGTCTCTTTTGACTTCCGGAAATAAGCACCTTGATGCATAATAGGAGGCTTATCCAGTTCCTTTACAAGGCCTACAGTTCCTTTGATCTCTGCCACAACCTGCGAGCCAAAACTCTTTTTAAAAAAACACAACTTTCTCCCATCTAAACCCGCAGTGCTTTCAAGGGCAGGCAGAGGAGAGTTATCAAAGAAGACACCTTAAGGCTTTTTTTTTTTTTTTTTGCATAAGAGACCCTTTGATTTGCAGTGTGCAAGGAAGCGAGGTCCCTTTGGAAGAGAGGCAAGCGAACGCCTTAGCACCTTGGATGCTCCGGAGGATGCTTAAGACTTCTAGCTAAGAGGTGCTTCTTCAAATAGATCCTTCTTGATCTGTTCCCCAGATGCAAAGAGTTTCCCCCTATCTTGGCATCCATCTGCACAGGACCATGGCAAACATGCTGTGACATTCCTACCATCCTCGTTAGTTGCTGAGTGATGAAGGATTGACTTTAAGGAAGGGGCTAGAACCTGCTTGCTTTGCACCCAGAAGATCCAATACCTGGCATCTCTTCTTAAAGTAGGGATGGGGAACCATTGGGAGAACCACATTCCATCTGGGGTAATCTGTCGGGGGACCGCATGCTGGTGAAGGGCAGGGCTGAAGTCAGCAGTGGGTGGGGCCAAAGACAGAAGTGGACAAAGGGCTAGCACAGTCTTCTCCGACCTGGCCTCATCCAGATGCGTGGATCGCAACTTGCACTGTTCCCAGCCAGCCTGGTTGGAGAAGTCTGGGCGAGACTCTATCTGGCCAAGAGTAATCAGGTCTCTGCTCAACCCCTAAGATAATTAGATCCCCGCACAGAGGAGTATCCATTGCTCAGCCACCATCCAGATCCCGCCCCTCTCAGACCTCTTTATAAGATCAGCTTTGCTTTGTTTTTGGAGCCACCGGAAACGTCAGCTGCAAAATCAATGAGGGGAAGGATGCGAACATCAGAACTTGCTAAGTCCTTCTCCATCGCTCTTTTACCACGAGACTGCTTCCCTGCCCGGCCTGGCGTTTGAATCATCTCAGGATTGATCATTGCGGTTCCAGTCCTCCCCCCACCCCAGCCCTCGCAAAAGAGCTTATCACCCTCTTGCAGGCAAAGTATGAAATGTCAATTTATGATATGGTAGAATGGAAGCTAATCTTTCTTCTGAAGATAAGATTTTTATTTTTTCTTTAAATGGAGTCACTCTGCCTTTTACGGGCGGATGAATTAAAGCACCTGCTATGCGGCTGGGAGCGCTAAGGTTCTTACGAGTCTGGATTCTTTTTCCTGCTAGGTGAGGCTCTGTGCGGCTTCCGTGCCCGTCCTGTTGCTGCTTTGTTGGCATCTAATTGAGTGTTGCCTTTTTCATATTGTCTCCTTCAAAGCCGCCTTGGCTAGCCCATTTGTAAACAAGACTAAGCAGAATTAATGGCCTGTGTATTTTCCATCGTGCTGTAACAACCCAATGTTATTACCATTGCCAGGACACAGGGGGGATAATAGGCTTTTACAATGAGAGCTGGGGATGTTCCCCCCACCTCCTCCAAGGAGCTGGAAATCCTTTCTAAACTGCCGTGAAGCTGAGACCTTTCCCAGAGATACAGAGTACTAGATTACACAATTGGATGGGGCATGTACACCCCAACTGGATGTGTCCCAAGAAGTTCTTTCCTGGAATGCTCTGACTGATAAGAACATAAGAATTGACGCTGGATGAGACCAAGGATCCATCCAGTCCAGCACTCTGTTCACACAGTGGCCAACCAGCAGTTGACCAGGGACCCAAAAGCAGGACACAAGTGACACAGCACCCTCCTGTGAATGAGCCCCAGCAACTGGTGAACACAGGCCTGCTGCCTCTGCTATTGGAGGTAACACATAGCCCTTGGACAACCTCCTCCTCCAGGAATTCATCTAACCCCACCTAAATTGGTGGAACATCACCACATCTTGTGGTAGTGAATTCCATAATTTAACTATGTGCTTTGTGAAGAAGGTCCTTCCTTTGATCTGTCCTGAATCTCCCACCAATCAAGTTTCATGCAATGACCCTGTTGGGTTCTAGTATTTTGATAGAGGGAGAAAAATATCTCTCTATCCACATTCTCCACATCATGCATACTTTTGTGCACCTCTATCATGTTTTCCAAATATACGTGATCGTTATTTTCTCAAATATACTTCTTTTTGTACGCATTTCTTTGACTGGAATCGGCCATTGCAAAATTCGGAAAACTGCGAATTTCAAAGGACAACTGCGTTTTGGTTCACATCTTGGTTCAAAAGTGCGAAATGAGGTAAGTTTGCATCAAAAGGTGAAGTGGATGGATTTCTCCTCCATGCCTAGCCCTAGCCAAGGGCTGTTTATCCCCAACTACCCACGAAAGGCAAACTCAATGAGAGTCCCAGGGCAATGAGGAAGAGAGTTTACTCTCTCCACTTTTGAACCTCCACCCAGACTTGGTTCTCTGTGTCCATTCTGGGGGTAAGTCAGCCTTCCCAATCTAATGGCAAAGGAGAGTACTTTCCTGACAATACATCCTGTTTTTCAAGTGCACTGCAGGGTGTACTGCACTGCCTTTGTTCCCAACTGGGAGGGGATATTTGGGGATGTCTTCCCCAGACTCAATCACAATACAACCAAGCTGGGCTGGGTCAACGAGCTCCATCAAAATTTCACCCACAGCTTGAGTTCCTGCAGCTTTGTTTCCAGGAGGCTGAAGAGCTGCAAGATCCTCCAGAAATGAAATAGAACCAGAGGGATGCTTACCGATGTTGGCCAGGCTCAGGTGAAGCCGGCCTCTCACAACCGCATGGACGCCGATGGGCTTCACACACCCACGATGGAAAACCTCACTGCTCATAACTGTTGCGTCCTGCTTGTATTCCATGGTGATGACCTCCAGTTCGTGGTGGACTTGAACGGCTGTCTGGCCCTGGCGGAGCAAGTGCTGTAGGAGAAATGAAGTCTGCATCTGAGCAAAACAGAGAATTCAGGGTGGTGGAGAAGGACAATGCAGCATAGACCAACCTGTTTCAGATATTGGGAGATACCCTCAACAGAACTGGGACTACACATGGTGGCTAAAAGCAATGGCTCTATGACTCCACCTCCTCTCTCCCCCAAGAATGTAAAGTGATGACATCCTGTTACAAGTTCCGCTGCCACTACTTCATTTCATGTTCAGTCCATCACTCAATCATGGTGCTCTTCCCTTTACATTACAAACCTTTAGCATTTCCTCTCTGTCTTTTCTGGAAAACTCTGGTCTGTGCCCTGGTCATCGCTAGCCTTGAATAAGCACGGGGACCTTAATCAAGCTTACTTTCGCTCAGCTTCTCATTGTACCAATGCTAAATCCATCTTGTCCCAATTCTGCATCAGCTCTCAATGTTGTTATTTTTTAAAAAACTTGACATAAAATGTGTACATATTTTTGTGCACAAATCCACATTTTTTCCAAATGTAGGCCACATTGTGAGCATGGTTTGCAAATGTACACTTTCTCTATCTCCCCCCCCCCCATGATTTTCCCAAGGAATAAAGTATTTTTATACCCACTTTTTAAAGGTACAAATTTTTGTACCCATTTTTGTTTGTGAACTGCATTACAGGCTTCAGAAATGTATGGATTTGACAGTAAACTTTGTGTTTCAGTTCAAGCATTTCTCACCCATCCCTAGCCTGGATTACTGAATCTTCTCCTCTCTGGTCTTCCACGATCTCACCTTGAACTTGATTACCCCCAGCGCTCTGCTGGGGCCGTATCTCAGTGGCCCCTACAATCACCCAGAAGGTTCCAGTTGGGCCTTTCAACTCAGTCTTAGATCATAACAGATTTATTCTCTGTCACTCCAGAGGAGAAGGCTATAAACAACGGGCAGGAATAGCAGGGCAGGAGATTTCGGCTAGGCTTGAAGAGAAACCTCCTGACAGCAAGAGCTGTTTGACAGAGGAACAGCCAGCCTGGGAAAGTGGTGGGCTCTTCTTCGTGGGAGGTATTTAAGTGGGGGGGGGGGGGGGAACGCCATCTGTCAGGGAAGCTGAGATTGCTTCCTGCACTGCAGATCCTACATGGAGCAGGGGTTGGACTAAATGACCTTCAAAGGACCTTCCCACTCTCTGATTCTATGAATACACACAGCTTTCCCCCTCCCCAGTTTAAGGAGCAGATGCTGTGCTTACTTTCTTAAATCTCACATTAGCACAAACACAGACCCGTGTGTGTGTGTGTGTGTGTGTGTGTGAGAGAGAGAGAGAGAGAGAGAGTATATACACCTGCCCCCAACCTTCCACAAATGCATCTCCACTTTAAAAAGGCAGGAAAGTTGGCCATATGTCACAAATGTAAACTTGCTTCTTTTTTGCGCTGGAAGTTAATTATCAAATTGTTACTGTTGATCCTCATGGTCAAGGTTTTCCCTGAAATAGGATAATCTAGGAGCAGGCATCAGACTCATTTCAAGAGCCCTTGGCAAACAGTCAATTGAGATCTCTGGGAAGGGCAGGGTAGGCAGAGAGGGAGAGAGAGAGAGAGAGAGAGAGAGAGAGAGAGAGAGAAAGTCTCTGGCCACCCACCAGCAGCATGCAACCTTTGACAGATTATCCCTGAGGGAATACAACCCTCAATAGAAAGAACGGTCCCAACATATAATCCATAGAAAGTGAACTCAGTAGGATTTAAGGGTGTTCTGGGGCCCCAATCCAGCCCTCCAGAGTTCACCACATGGCCACATCCTCTTTCCCCCAACCATTAATTGTCTAGCAGCTTCCCAGCTATTGTACATTTTCCCCCCATTCTAAAAGGTTGAAATGCCTCTCCTGAGGCTCCGTTACTGGCAGCAAGAGCTTTAAGCTAAACCATGCTGGCATTTTGGCTCCACCCCTTCTATCTTAGACCCCACCTCTTTTGCCTTTGTCCTTGCCCACCACTGGGAAGCGGGGCCCCAAAACCTGTAATGCAGCCCCTAAAAGGATCAGGCTGAAAGAGGTTCTGCATCCCTGATCCAAACAGAGGTTCGAGTCATCTCTGAATGTTCCACTTTCAACAAGCTTAATGTAATTGTCCTTCAAGCTCCTCTCTCCCAAGGACCAGGACCAAGATGACATCCATCCAGTGAATGGGTCCTCACCTTCAGCTTCACAGCGGCAGATCCAACGAGGAGCAAGGAGTCCCCATCCCAGGTGTCTATTTGCAGAGTATGATCAGCCAGGTACCGGAAAAACCACCGCTGCTCACCAGGCTTGAGAAAACCAGGGTCCACCATGTATTTCAGCTGAAAACCCGGTGAACCTATTGAAAAAGCAGTTTGCCACAGGGTCATTATTAATTCAGCACCCCAAGCAAAAGATACCCCCCAGCTGTCCCCCAGAAGCTTTCAACAATCTTGAAAATTGGTGTGTGGGGGGGAAGTGACTGGCCCAGAAAAATATGTTACTAGCCCACACAACAGCACCTGTCCTTATAGTATTCATATGGGTATGTGGCTGATCACCAACTTTCTGTCGAGAAAAGCTGAGAACCAGACCAGCGTCACCAAGGGACGGGCTGCTTCTGCATGTTCTGGCATCTTTACCATCCGCTAGCCCTTGTGAACTCACCTGGAGCTCCTTCTGCCTCCTTTCTCTGGAGGGCAGAGCCTGGGCTGTGTCACCAGCTGGCAGGGAGCAAAACAGTCTAAACACACATGCACACACTTACTAAAGTATTCCCAATCACCGCAAATGACCACTTTTAATAGTAGGTTTATCACCATCACTGCTTCCTGCATTGAATTTTCTTCTGACCTCAATGTTCACAATTCCCCTGCCTCCGGCACAACTAGATGTACTGTGTAAAACCCCCGAAACTCTCCATAATATTCCATGTGTACGATGAAGCAGGCTATAGTCCATTGAAAGCTTATGCCAGAATGAACGTGTTGGTCTTTAATCTTTGTCATTTTTGGTGCGATAGGTTAACACAGCTCCACTCTAGAAATTAATATAATTTGATTGTACCTCTGCTTGGATTTTAGGAGTAAGCTGCTTTGGGAGCCAATTGTGGGCATAAAATGGAGAATAAATATATATAAAAAGGAAAGAAATTATTGTCTAAAGGACACCAAGAACTAAACACTAGTCTACCAGTCAAATGATCATTTTCAAAGCTAGAAGACCTCCAAGTTGGGGGTGGGGGGAGGGGGGAGTAAAAAAAGGGAGGCCAACGTACAATGGGGGGGGGGGGGTTTGCCAGACTTACATTCAGTTTCAGTTGGGGACACAGAGGCAAAGGGCAAAACTAGACACACAATACGGGTGATCAGTGACTGGATCTCCTGCTGTATTGTTACTTTCCTAAAAGCAGCTGGTGGAGAATGGGGGGTGGGGCTTCTGCATTCTGATGAAGTACAGTTCAGCCACAGGTTTTACTGCCTCATTCGGAGAGAGCTTTTAATTGGCTGAAGCATTGATTCAATCATTTGGTTGGCTGGTTGTATTTAGCACAGTATCTCGCTTGAATGATGAGATACTAGAATGAACGTTGGTGTCTGTACACAGGACAGAATTCTATTATTTAAGTTTGAACACCAGGTCAGCCCCGTCCCAGCCCACTTATTTCCAAAGAGATAAGGACACACACACGCAATGGTACGACCACACTTAGGATGCCTTGTACCATTCTGGTCGCCACACCTAAAGAACAGATATTGTAGAACTGGGAAAAGTGCAGAAAAGGGCAATAAAATGATCAAGGGGATGGAACAACTCCCCTATGTTAAAATAGCTGGGATTGTTTAGCATGGGGGAAAAGCAGAGTATGGAGAGAGATGATAGAGTTGTACAAAAATTATGCCTGGTGTGGAGAATGTGGAGAAGGAGACGTTTTTCTCCCTCTCTCATAGTATTAGAACCCAATGGGGTCACATCCCATGAAGCTGAATGGTGGGAGATTCAGGACAGATCAAAGGAAAGACTTCTTCACACAGTGCAGTTAAACTATGGAATTCACTCCCACAAGATGTGGTGACGGCCACCAATTTGGATGACTTTAAAAAAGGATTGGGCAAATTCCTGGAGACAGCTACTGGTGGCTACCAGGCCTAATGGCTATGTGCTACCTCTAGTATCAGAGGCAGTAAGACCTATGTACACCAGTTGCTGAGGAACATGGGTGGGAGGGTGCTGTTGCACTCATGTCCTGCTTGCAGGTTCCTGGTCGGCAGCTGGTTGGCCACTGTGTGAACAGAGTGCTGGACTGGATGGACCCTTGGTCTGATGTTCTTATGTTCATTCACTGAAAGAAACACTAACAGAAAATCTGCTTTAAATACTGGAAGGTTGGAATGACCCATGGGGTGTACATTAATGAACTAATTCTCCAGCTTGAGAATAGGACCATTTTAAAAGAGGAAAGGAATAATGCAAAGAACATTTAACGCAGTATCTGAAGTGAGGCCTTTCAAACATTGAGTGTTACTAGTTATATATACCTTATAAAGGAATGAAGAGTCGATAGCACGTTGGATTCTGATTTCTGTTATCTCAGCTTGGGTGTCAGCCGAGAGACGTGAAACTGAGCTATTAAAAAGTGGTGTTAACCTCACCCTCAGATGCCCCCGTCAGCGTCCACCTCCATCACACTCACAGGAGGACAGAATGTGTTGACTGGCAGCTGAAGACGATGCCTGCGGTTGTATCCCCCGGGTGGGATCACACTTTCCTTTGAGCCTACTCTGAGAGATGTATTTTGAATTGGGGGACATGGTTTTTAAAATGAGAATCTGCTGTGTTCACATCTGCCTGGGAGTCACAGTCACTAATATGGTACCCTCTCTACCACGCGCCAAAGAGAGATGTGAAAGCTGGTTGTGATGTCGAAGCGATGGAAGGAAGGACTCTGAGGAATTCACTCTTGCACCACCCTTCCCAAACCAGGTGCCCTCCAGAGGTGTTGGATTACAACCCCCATCATTCCCAGCCAGCCATGCTAGCTGGGAATGATGGGGGTTGAAGTCCAATACCTCCAGAGGGCACCCGGTTGGGGAAAAGTGCTTTACACACTGCAGGCCTGAACTCTGGCAAATAAAGGTCTAGCCTTGGAAAAGGGAATTGTCCTGATTTGGGATGCTACAGGCGGAGCTGCTTAGATCCTAGAGCAAGGTGGAAAACCGATAGCCCTCCCAATGTTTCTGGACTACAACTCCGATCTCCCCTGGTCACCACTGGCCATGCTAACGGACTACTGGAGTCCAACACCACCTGGAGGACCACAGGTGACTCACCCTGTCCCAAAGAGAGAGGCAGGGTAGGGCAAAGAGACAGAACTGGGGGAGGCAGCAGACCAAGGGGAACAAAGCACAGGGTGAAGGAGTGAACACAGATTGGCACTGGGAAGTGATGGGACAGGGGGAATACTCCATCATCCCCATGGAATCTCCCCACCTGGTACCTTCAGGCCTTACCAAGGTTCAAGGTCCCATCTTGGTTGATCTGCACCAAGATGTGGGGAGAGGCCACCGAGGGAGATGTCCCAGATGCTTCTGCCTTGACCAGCTGGAGTCGCGGCGTTGTGACCGGAGGGAACTGGTAAAACTGGAAGGTGAAATAGATGGATTTTGGCCACGTCTCTGCAGTCGTCCCATCCTGTGCACTCCTTTTTGAACAATAAGCCAGGGGAATGGAAAACAATGAAACCATTTGCCTTAACATCTTGAGGTAGTAGCAGCCCCACGCCATAAACCAGCAGCTCCCAGTCTGTGCCCTGGAAAAACCTAGTACCCCAACTCACCCAAGAATGGCTACAGAGTGCCTGGAAAAATACATTCACTGAAAAGTTAAAGCTTTCTGTGAGGCGGACCCTAACCATGTCTCTGCATGACTCACTTCTCTGACCTGAGCGCTTTACAAACAGCCTTAGTTGGGAGTGGATCATTCTGGCAACTCTTTGCATTGGGGGGTGGTCATTGGAGCCCCTTCTTACTGCAGACTTGTGAGCTTTGTGTGAAGATTTGTGTTGTCGGAGGACGGCAACCAGGGAGAGGGCCTTCTCTGTGGTGGCCCCCCAATTATGAAATGATATCCCCGATGAGGTCTGCCTGGTGCCAACACTGTTATCTTTTCAGTGCCAGGTCAAAACTTTTCTTTTCTTCCAGGCATTTAACAGCTTAAGTTAAGTTTTTAACTGAGTCTTTGGACTGGCTGAAAGTTTAAAATGGTTTTAAATGTTAGCTATTTTTAGGTTTTATGGTTTTAAATTTTGTATATTGACTTTTAATGTTCAATCTTTTAATTTTTGTAAACCGCCCAGAGAGCTTCAGCTATGGGGCGGTATGTAAATGTAAATCATCATCATCACCATCATTATCTACCTGTCTGCACTGGTTGTCAGGTCTCAGAGTTAAGTAAAAAAGTGGGGATTCCAATTAAATCTGTTTTTCTTGCTTTTTCCTTTCCTACCCTCCCTGAGCCTTAAACCTCTAAGAATCACGGTTTTTCATCCCCCACCCAACCAAAAAAGCACATTTCTAGTCTTCATGGCTGTGTATATATGCCTGGAAACATAAAGGCAGTGGCAGGGATAGTATTTTAGATGGCATCGCAAGAACCTAGTCCTGTCAGAGGAAGCTTCCATTGATAAGTGGGGTTGAACCTAGCCTATTCCTAGATTAAAATCTGTCCAATGAAAATGAGCAAGTAGGAGTCACAAAATGGCCACTCGGGACCTTAGCTATCTCTACAAGCTGTCCGTGGCGGTTGCTGAAAATGGTGTCAAAGAAGGAGCCACCAAACTCCTCCCCCACGCCCAGCCTCTGTCAGGAAAGGGGTGGATCAACTCATGCTCGTTTAGCAAAACAGCAATAAGAAACGTCTCCTTTTCACTTAAGGATAAATCGAAGATGGCCCCAATCCCTGCGTGTTTCCTGGAGAAAGCTGCTTATTTATTTATTTATTTGTTTATTTATTTATTTATTTTTGCCCCACTCCTCAGCCCCAAAGGAAGGGGAACTTATATGACGGGGGAGAATTTTGCAGCAAACAGACACACAAATCATATTTTCGATGTTTCCTCCAAGACGTGGGGTCCTTGTGGACTCTCTCAGGGGCTTCATTGTTCTCCCCACCTGGGTTCCCTGTCGGCTAGGTCAAGAACTACACAGCTCTCTGGAGCCTTAAATAACAAGCAAACAAACAGCTGTTTGTCACTTCCTACATTGGTTTTTGTGTTGTTGTTTTTGTGTGTGAGAAGCGCCGTTTGTGCAGAGCTTGAAAGGAAAACAGGGGCATTTTTAAAGCATCCTTCTGAAGCTGCAAACTTGGAAGCACTTTTCTGATCACAATGGTAGCCAAACAACCGCCATTTCTAGAGCCTTACCTGGTAAACGCAAGGAACTGCAGGACAATTTCATTGCCCTGCAAGAGGTCAGCTTCTTCCCACTGTGGGTTGTAGGTCACGGGATCTGCAGGGTCCACCAGCCGGGGAGGGTCCTTATTGCAGTCCAGGAGCTCGGGAAATCCAGAGGCCTGGAGGCAGGCTAGAGAGGCCCGTGTAAGGGCAGTACTAGGGCTGAAGAAGAGGCAGATGTCTAAGTCTGGGGATAGGGGAAGGCGCAAAACCAGATGCCATCAGAGATTCTACTTAGAGTAAATATACAGTGTGCAGCTGATCCTCACCATTATATGCCCCTTAATCTAAGTGCATACAATCCCAATTTGGATTGGGACCACTGCATGCAGGTAGGGGAGGCTAAACCTTCCCCCCCCCTCCCCCAGCCACCACCAGCCACCAATTCCCCTGCAGCAGCATCACAGGAACTAAATAAAGAAGAAAATACCCCCACTAACACCAATGGAGGTGTTTTGTTTTTAAATCCCCGTGGTGGTGGTGGTGATGGTAGGGGGGTGAATGTTTTTAGTGGGTGAGTGGGAAGGTTTAACCCTCCCCTTCCCACGTGTTGTGTTCCCAGTCTAAGTGGGGAGGGGCTCTGCGCCTGCACTAAGGGAGGGTGTAGTTTAGCCTTGAGCCTCAATGCTTCCTAGCACTTTTTCTGGGAGAATTAGCTGAACTTAAGAACAGGGGGTACAAACATCTGGGTGCCTAGTAGCCCCCAAATTGGGACTGATAATCTTATTTTGTGGGGAATAAGTTCATTTTGTGGAATTTATGGTCTGACTACTTTAGAACGTCTGGCTGACATCACCTTATTTCCTCTTCTTAACATCCTTTCCAGCTCCCTCCCTACCCAAACAACCAGTGAAAAGCAAAGGTCCTCCTCCTCCTGCTTTGCCTTAAACCTGCCATCATCGTTATCAGCTCCTCAAAACCGGCACTGATGGGAGTCGGTCCTGCCCTTGTCGAAGGGCCCTACCCAGCCATCCCGTCTGTTGCGGCAACATCAGCCAGCAGGCATGCTGGTTGGCAAAGGGGCCCCACCCACCCCTGGCCTCACCTTCCCGAGGGTGCCCCCAGGGCCAGGATGGGCACGTGCACTGGGGTGAAAGGCAACTCCTGGAGCTGGTCTGCAGGGGAGGCTTCCTGAGTCAGGCGGTCATAGCTGAGGTCCATCTCCAAGTGGGTGATGCCTCCATGGAGGTGCTCGTGCTTGAAAATGGGAGGAAATGAGAGGAATGGAAAAGACGTGCCTCTGAAACAGGCAAAGGGGTTGTCATGGTGGCAGCAAGGCAACTCTGCAGAGATGGCCAGAAACATCTGAGCAACCGGGACAAAGGGTTGATATGCCCCCGCCCTTCCATCTCTCTAAACTAAATGGACATCAGGAAAAACTTCCTGTTAGAGCAGTACGACAATGGAACCAATGACCAAGCGAAGTCGTGGGCTCTCCCACACTAGAAGCATTTAAGAGGCAGCTGGACAACCATCTGTCATGGATGCTTTAAGGTGGATTCCTGCATTGAGCAGGGGGATGGACTCGATGGCCTCCTAGGCCCCTTCCATTGCTACTATTCTATGATTCGAGGAGGAGGAGGAAATATGCAAGCTCTCCAGACGACAACGTGGTTCCAGCCTTTACCTCTTGCGCCTGCCTCAGAGCCTCAGAGGGCCGGGACAGCACACCACCGCCAGACGGATGCAGCGGGGGCTTGGAGGCAGGGTTCACCGGAGACACTGAGAGCTGGGATATCGACAGCTGAAAAGGAAGGGTTAAAATTAAAGCAGAAACATCCCCTGTACTTGTCCTCCTGCTGAAATGTGGGGCGGGAGGAGCCCTACTCCTCTCCCTGCTCATTCCGTCCTCCGGATGAAGCGGCCACAAGAGATGCTTGGAGAATGAGCTCCTAAAGTAGCGACCATGGGCCTGCGTACCACTCGGAATACGGCGTGAGAAAGCAAAGCCACAAGCCTTGATATGCCTGCTCTGTATGTTGGCCTCTGTATATAGCTTGGTTCTTGCAAGTGAGCTGCATGATGGGATTGGAATGATGTATGCACCTGAATGTGCTGTAATGCTTAATTGGAATTTTTAACCCTTAAGACCTTGTGGTATAGTATGAGAAAGAGAACTGACCATTCAGGTCAATCTGACATTGTTATGGGCCACCTGTTGATAAGGTATAATGAAGACGTTTCCTTTGAACTGTCTTTGCTTTGCTTTAGAACTTTGCTAACTGCTAATTAGTTAAGATGCTAATATGTACAAATATACCTGCTTTTCACACGGTCAGTTGAGAAGTTCTTTGTCTATAAGACCCTCTCCATGCAGCTGCCTTATGCTCAGTAAAACAGAGATGCCTTATAACCAAAGCGTATTTGTATCCTTGACAAGTGTTAGGTTAAATCCTTGGCTGCACCACTTCAGCCGGAAGGAGAGGGTGTGTTTGTGTGCCGTTTATCTTTGAAGACATCCTCACCTCAAAAGCTCCCCTGCATGGAGTAAGCTCACCTGCCTGGGAGAAAGCTTTGGTGTAGCCCACCCTTGATGCACCTGTGTTAGTACAGGCAGGGAACAAAATCTGTCTGGAACTAAAGCACACGACCCAATCCTAGGCATGTTCACTCAGAAGGAAGGTCCTACTGATTTCAGTGAGGCAAACTCCCAACTACATTGAAAGGGACTTACTTATGAATAAGCACATGCATTACAGACATTGCTGCTAGAATCAGACGTTTGTTTTCCTTTAATTTTTCTATGCTGTTTTTTTTTAAATCAAGTAATAATAGACACAATACAGCTACAAAAATAATTCACCAACAACTGGCCATAAAATTCAACCTCATCAAACAACCTACACGAAACTATACATACTCACCCGAAACAATCTTAGAAAATGCAGACCGTAAAATATACTGGGACAGAACAATTCATATGGACAAGACAATACCTTGCAACTGACCAGACATAAGAGTTATAGACAAAAAAACAACAACACATGTACCTCATTGACATAGCAATACCAAATGACAAAAATGTTGTAGAAAAGAGGAAAAGAGAGAACAATATACACCACTGGCCATGAAAGTCACAGAACTATGGCAACAGGAAAAGGTCACAATTATTCCGTTAGTCACATCAGTCACCGGCATCACATCAAAAAACTATACAGAAAACCTTCAGACACTGGGCCTACTAAAATACATCCACACCAACATCCAGAAAGCAGTCATAATTAAAGCCTGTTCATTTGTCATGAAATTCCTGAATCAGTAAAAGACAGCATGACCTGGCAAAGCCCATCATGACCAACTAGAAAAACCACCACAAGTGAGAAAAAAGATGATGATGATGATAATAATACAACTATCATCATCCTGGGAGAAATAGACAGCATTGTGAGGTGTGGGTATTTGATGAAGGCCAGGAATGGAGTGTTTTTGGCGAAAGCAGAGCTTCATGGGCAGAAATAATAATGGTATAGTGGTGAGAATATTGGAAGGGGACTCAGGATACCTCGGTTCTAGTTTCCACTCAGCCATGAAGCTCATTGGGTGACACTGGATCCTTCAAATGGTTTGCACAACACAACAGCCCAGTGAAGGTTATTTGACCCACAGTGAGGCTGTGGCCCATGTTGGGTCATGCAGCCGCCATTTTGCATATCCACCCCACACATGGGGCTGTTGTGTCATGCAAGAATGTGGGTTACGCAAGTTAACCCTCGCATAACTCTTGAACAGACCGTAAGTTAAATAAGCCATGACACATTGTACCGTGTCATGCAAACCAGGCCAGTGAGTCTCAGCCTAACTGACCTCACAGGGTTGTTGTGACAATAAACAGAGAGGAGGAGGAGGCGGAGGAGGCCATGTAAGTCGCCTTGGCTTCCTTGCCAGAGGGAAAAAAGGTGTGATATAAATGAAATAATAAATATAAAGTCAGGGGAAGAGGAGCTTGCTTTTCCATGGCGGTTTTGGAGGGGATAGAGTAGAAAAGGATTTTAAGAGAAGACATTTTAAGAGGAGACACCTGCTCTCTTGGGCTTCACAAACACAAATGGTACTATGTTAAAAAAAATCAGTCACACATCCTATTGAGGGTGAGATACTATTCCTCATCCCACTTTCACTGCAGGTTTATTCCCCAATAAATGGGCTGGAGGGGAGCAAAGTCTTTCAAGTGGCAGGTGGTTATGGATTTTCAAAGTGGTCTAGGGGCTTTTTTCTCCCCCCCCCCCCATTTTTTTTAAAGCTTAAGACAAGAAGTCAGGTCTCTGACCCAAAGCAGCTTACAGTCTGGCTTAGTTCAGACGACATATTAAGCAACGGAGGGGTAAATAACGTACTGACCGTGCATTAGGCAGGAGGAGCTCCACAGACGACACACTGCAGCTGGCGTTGCTCGGAACCGGCAAACGCCCCGGCTGCAAGGAACTTGCGGCAGGTATTTTGGTTGCAGCTTCTCCTCCATGTGTCCCCCAGCCGTATCCCAGCATGCACCGTGAGTTCTGCCGGCTGCATAGAGCAGCTGGGGTTTTTTGGCTGCTCTAGACAGAAGAACTCTATTCCGAAACGGAATAGTCAACGGAGAGAGGGGGGGCTGAATTCGGACGACACTTTAAACAACGGGGCTTCGGGCTAAACAACGTGCAAGCCCATTGCTTCACTCTGTTGTTTAAAGTGCCTGATTAACGTACTGTCAGTTGTGTGTGCGTTGTGTGCTGCCCTCCAGATGACACAATAAGCAACACAACTGACGATTGTTCCCCCCCTCCTCCATTGCCTAATGTGTCATCCGAACTGAGCCTCTAAGTAAAGCCAGTGGAACAGATGTGTTATTATTCATCAGCCATAACCTTCTTCAACTATATCGTCAGCATCAACTCATCCATCATCTGTTATGCTTATACCCACCCTTGCTTCAAGGAGATCAGATTGGTATCCAAGGCTCTCTCATGGCTAAGTTCACAGCAACCCAATGAGTTAGGACAGGTTGAGAGACGGTTGCTGACCCAAGATCGCCCAACAAGTGCCTTGGCTGAGCGGGGATTTGAACCTGGGACTCCCCAGTGCAATACTCTCATCCACTTGGTGTTCTCCAGATGCATTGTGGAGGCTGTCTGGGAATGATGGGACTTGCGGTCCAATACATTTGGAAGGCACCAGGATGGGCAAGCCTGATCTAACCACTAAAACAACTGACTATTATTTAAAAATAAACAAACAATGAAGCTTCGAAACACACCAGCGAGCAGCCTGAGTGACGGAGGAAGTATTTCTGCGTGCAAGCAACATGAAAGGCAGGAGAACAGAAGGGGCTGGCACAAAGCCGGCCTTTTATTGAACAGTCTATTAAACTGGGATTTGTGCAATATCAGAGCTTTTCATCCAAAGATATCAAAAAAACAGGGCACAGAAGGGTCACATGCCCTTCTCTTCTGAATCTGCTCTCTCTTCCGATCCCAACAGCTTTTCCCAGCAAGCTGATCCGCTAAGCTCCTTCATTTCTTCCCTGCCCCCTTTCTCTGCCGGAGCTGAGCGCCTCAATTTACTGGCCTCCATGAAAGACAACGGCACTTAAAAACAAAATGAAGACATTAAGCTGGCGAATCCCAAAATGTGTGCCATAAAAAACAAATTACACAATAATAATAATAATAATAATAATAATAATAATAATGTCTCCCATGAGGCCAAAGTGCTTCCCCAGAGAGGGGTCTTCTCTTTGCACCTCTGCATGAGTCCCTGCTCTGGCCTTCCATCCTTCTCATCAGCCAACTGGATCACTGCAAATGTAGAATTCATCATCCTCCCAGCATGCTGCTGTTTTAGTTAGACAATAACTAAAGGACCAAAGTGAGAAATCTATTGAGACTCCAGAAAATTAATTTATTTCAGATGAAGCTTTTTATTGCACCTCCAAATGAGTCACTGTGCTGCACTCGCTGCTTTGCAGTCAGCCCTCGCGTGGCGGGGAGTAATCAGTATGCTACTTCGCTGCGCCAGGTATGAATAAATCATTCCCAATGCAGAGATATGGCAGGTTTACCTGCCTGCAGAGGAAGTATGCCCAGAACACTGACTCACACAGGCACACAGTGGGTGGACTCCTCCGAGAATAGATCATTCTTACAGTTTTAAAGTATAACCTTTTGAGGCATAAGAGTTATGTGTGTGTCTGTCCCCACTTCAATTCTGATTCAGGAAACCACATTGCTTTGTGGAAATGCTACATTAAATTACCACGTCCTCCCCAGTTCCCGCATGGTTTCCTGCACTAAGCGAACTGGCAGGAACTCAGATGCACAAACACTTACCCCTGGGCCTCGGGTATAATCTTGAGTGGAAACTAGCATCTGAGGAGAAGGCGGAGAACCTAGGAGAACAGGGAGAGAAGGAAGGGCAAGCCCAATTAGCTGGAGACACAGTTGACTGTGGGATTTTCAGTGATCAGGCTCAGGCACTGTTAAGACTGAGGAGATATTCACAACCACCTCCCTGGAAGACCCACAGGTAAGCCTTTCCAAACTGAACTCTTGTTACCTGAACACCTTATGCACCAGTGTTTTTTTTTATTATTATTATTATTATTATTATTATTATTATTATTATTATTATTATTTTAAGATGGGGAAGCAATTAATATGGACTGGATCAAATGATATATGATGTGCTATCCATGTGCATGGTGCTTTACAGAGTAACATAAGCCAGGGTGCCAGGTCTCTGTCCTGAGGAGCTCACATCCATTTTCGACAACGGTGAACAGGTTCAGTTAGGACAGGGATCTCCAACTATTTTAGGTTGGCAGGGCACATTTGGGATTGTGAGAGAATATCCTGGGCATGCTCACAAAATGGCTGCCATGGGGTGGGGCTTGCTCCTCCACTAAATGGTTACTATGGTGGGTGTGACCATTCACAAAGTAGTCGTTTCCCAAACTGGTGGGGCTATAAGAAAAGTAACTTCCCCAGAACCCTAAGTACAAGGCAGAGGTGGGGGCTGAACTCCAGAATCCCCCAAACCGTCCTCTGGATCCCAAATAGGAACGACGCTGGAGGGCAGCCTTTCACTTTGCAGCAGCCCAGCCTCCCAATTACATAACAATAATTAAAAACATCTTAAGAAATGAAATTAATCAGTTAGGCTTCGTTTGGATTGGAAATGGGGACTAAGGAGTTAAGGCGAAAGGGTGGACAAGAGGGACGGGTGGATCTGTCGCTTTCGTCCCTCCCCGCCTTTTTTTTTTTTAATATCAAGTTTTTTTCTGTCCCAGAGGTGAAGAAATCTGTAAATGCTGGCATATATATATATATATATATATATATATATCAGAATTAAACTGAGCAAACTGCTCCCTTTTCTGTTCCAGCCAAATGCAACGGGTGCAGCTTTTGCTAGCATGAAGAGGACCATGAGGCTGTAAGACAAATAACTCCCCCAGTGGGAAAGTGTTGGTGCAATGGAGTCCCCACATTGGGTGCCCAACTTCTATGCCCAACACGGGATGGCAACCATTTGCCCACTGGATGGGCTTTCCTTGATATCTGCAGAATGGGTCCAGTCCTGCCACTTGATCATTTATTTCATTTAAAATTATTTCTTGGCTGCCTTTCAGGGCAGAAGCCCTCTCAAGGGCAGCTCACGGCAATAAAATACATAAAAAGAGTTAAAATGTTAAAAGCCGTAAAAAAACAAACACAATAAAATTGCAATACAAACAACAAGAAAACTACCAGCAGCAACAGCAGTCATATCAAGAGAAGGCCATGGTAAATAATATGTTTCCAAGGCCTTCTTGAAAGCCTGAAAGGATGGAGCATGGCTGGCCTCTGACGGGAGTTTGTTCCAAAAGCGTGGGGCCGCCGCAGAGAAGTCCCTCTCCCATATGATCACCCGCCTAATTTCTCTCACTTGTGGGCAGGCGAGAAAGACCTTTTCTTTCTGATCTAAAAGTGTGGGGAGGCTGATATGGGGGAAGGTGGTCCTTCAAGTAACTTGTTCCCAAACCGTTTAGGGCTTTAAAGGTCAAAACAGCCCTTTGAGTTGTGTCCTAGACTGCAGGTCCTTTCCTTCGTCCCCCAGAACTTAAGAGGAGCCACCGGAAACTGAGCGGGGTTAGTTTCTAATTCTGGGTGCCCATCCCCACCCCTTCTGGTCATGAAGAGCCATATGGTAGTCTAAAGAGCCACAGCTATGCCATAAATCAACAGCCTTGTCTACCCACTGACCCTAGAAATTCAAGGCTTGCTGCAAGCCCATCACTGGGAGTGGGGGGTGCATTTTGATTGCTCTTTGTTTTCTAGAGATGTGGAACATTATGTGCCAGAGGCAGTGCACTGTAGACCAGGGAGACCCAGGTTCAGACCTCTGCTCTGCCAAAAACCTCACTGGATAAATCTGGGCCCCTCAATCTTCCTCAGCCTCGAGATGAAAAAAGTGTAATGGAGCAGGGGGAAGAAAACCATGTCTCCATGTGGGGTGCTTCATTTCTCTCCATATGAGGGAACGGCAGCCATTCACCCCACTGCCTTGACATCCTTGGGAGAAAGGTGAGATAATATAGAATTATGGACAGAAAGTTCAAGGGGCTGCTATATGTCTTCTGAAGTGATTTTCCAGTATCCCCCCCACCCCTCTCCTCAGAGAGATTAGGCTTTGGTGCTTCCTAGCTGTAGAATGCAACTTCCACATCTCCAGAACGCTCCGTGTTCTCCCTCACAGCCGTACAGCCCTAGTTAAATGAGTTGTTTAATAAGACGTGAACATTTCCGAATACTTAAGGTTTCTTGTGACTTTTCGATTATTCCTTGTCACCATTTTGGCCTGTTCGAGCGTTCATGCCCTGCGTCTGCTGTCAGAGCTGTGCTGCCGTCATACCTGGCTGGCGTCGCTTTCTCAACCTCCTCCCCCTTTTACTGGAACCTCACAGGGCGTCAAAGGCTTAACTAGCATTGATTTGGCTTCCCAGTTCTCAAGGGCATGGCTCAGGGAGCGCCTTTCCCTTCCTGACCGCCGGTGTAGTTGCACAGGGTGGGCCCTTGTCTTCTCCGTTGATTGGAGGAGCGGAACACCGGGCTCCAGGTACACATGCTATTCTTAGCCAATCCAGAGGCTTCATACTGCCTGCCAATTGCAGGAGCTGATGTTATGCACCCCCTTCCCTTCTACACCCACAGGTGAGCTCTCCAACCTAAGCGCACACAGTCTATGGTAGCTCTCCAGAGTAGATCTGAGTTGCAGACTCTACCTTTTCACTGCCCTGGTCTCCCACTGTCTTGCTCCTCTTCCTCTTTGTCGCCATTCCTACCACTCACTCGCTTAGCAGGCAGAGAGCCAGGAGGCAGCGGCATCTCCTTCTCACCACCACTATTTGCTGGGCCAAAGTGAGAGGCAGGCGAACACACAGGTTGCAATAGTGAAGCAGAGGAGCAGCTCCAGGCGGCCCTTGTTGGTGTGTCCCTGCTGCGGGGGGGGGGGGGGGGGGCTCTTAGCAGGTGCCCCACCATGCCTGCCCTTGATGCCAGCCATGGTGGGGGAGCCCAACGTTCTCAGTTCGAGTCCCAGCCGTGCCCTTCCTAGGAGGAGTTTAGGGCCAAAACCCAGCGTTAAGGGCCTTTAGTAAAACCACACCATGCCTGGGTGGCCCCTGAATAAGCAATATGGCAAAAGCTTGGGTCACTGACAACCCCACAGGGACGGGCCCTTCACCCTACCACTGAAAATACTTTTTAATTCCAATTGCAGACCCAGGAGTATTTTCCTCCTCCACTGGGAAGAGTTCATAGCGTGTGCCTTTCTCACGGTTCTACATCAAACTATTCAATGAGAGCCAAGTTACAGCCCTTGCTGATGGCCACCCCCAAGCCTGGTCCAGAGGGGCAAAGTGCAACAGAGCAGGGGGCAGATCTATTTTTAAGACCGGGGCTGTTGGCAGATCACCATGGGATGCAAGGACACCTTGCCGAGACATGCGTGGCCAGCTCAGCACCAGAAAGTGATGGATGAATGTAGCCCCTCTCCTGCCTCTCAGCAAAGAGATGAGCAAGAGAAGCAGCCGCAGCAGCCAGTTCCAACCCCCACCAAAATGGCTCATTGACAACTGAAAGTGTCTGTCGAGTTCAGTTCCACTGATCCCATCAGGCCAGGTCTGAAGCACAGACATTCTCTAACTTGGGGTTGCATAGCCCAGTTTCCACGGCAGCTGGGTTATGTTCGTGTTCTCTGGAGATTTCCTGCAGTCAATGTGGAGGATGTGAATGGGAGTTCCTGCATTGGACAGGGACTCAGAGGTTGAAGAACCCGTGGGGCCAACAGAGGAGGCGCCAGACCACTGGGGAACCAGAGACCCCCAAGCCCAGGACCCCGTGCCTGGATCGACTTCTGTAGCCCTGAGCTAAGCTCCACCACTGGGCCAACATACCCATCTCCACAAGCTTCCACGAAGCTGATGTGCTGGCACTTGGCATGAAGTCTTGGAGAGATGGAGGCGTGATAAGCTCCAGGCCTGTCCCTGCGAGCTTCCATTTTGTGGGAAAGGGTGGAGTCTGGGAGGGAGCCTCTGGGCTGAAGCTTAAAAGACTTCCATCTGGGCCAAGACCTTGTTGGAGGGCTCCTGCTCAGGCCAGAACAAGACCGTCCCAAAACATCTGCTAGCACGACACGGCCTGTCATGGCTCCCTTCCTGATCCCCCTGAGAATTTTGGGAGATGTGCCCATGCTTCACACCTGGCTGCTGCCTCCAGGGCAAAGCAACTCCGACTGGGAGCTAGATTTCCTAAGAGTCAGGTCTGGACATGCCCTGTTCCTGAATAGTTGTATCCACTGGAGCATGAAGATTCTTTGGCAGTGATGGATACGATGTGATCAACTTGACTGAGCAGGGACAAAGCATGTGAGTGTTTGCCTCTTAAGCGTTCATCTCTGATCTCCATCCCTACAAGATCCATCGCTCTTGGCCAAAGACAATTCAAAGGCATGACTGCAGCGTCAGGCAGGAGTGTGTCCTGAAATAGCCTGCTGGTAATTCTGAACCCACCCGCCTCCCCAAAGTGCAATTGAACCGGCTTCTGTAGAGCCCTTGCTGAATAGTCCCTATAAGCTAGGGGTGTGCACGGACCCCCCGGATCGGATCGGGACCCGGATCGGGACCTCCAATTTTGTCCCGGACCGGTTCGGACAAAATCGGAGGCCCCCCGGACCGGATCGAGTCCGATCCCGACCCAAAAATCGTAAATTTTTGGATCGGCCGCCATTTTTTTCCCCATAGACTTGCATTGCAATGCAAGTCTATGAGGAAAAAATGGCGGCGGGTGGGTAAGGGGGGGCCTAACTCCCTCCCCCCCCCGGGGCCGTCCGCTGTGGACGGCCCCGGCAGGTAAACCCCCTCCCCCGCGCTCCCTACCCCCCCTGGGGCCGCCCGCTTCCATCCGCTGGCGCCCGCGGGCGCCAGCGGATAGAAGCGGACGGCTCCGGGGGGGGGGTAAGCCCCCTTCCCCGCCACTTACCTTCACGGCCCGTCCGGCGCCGGCGGCTACTACCAGCGGGCTCCGCGGCCTACTCTCGAGTAGCGCGCCGGGTGATGACATCACCCGGCGCGCCACCCTGGAGCAGGCCGCGGAGCCTGCTGGTAGTAGTAGGCGCCGGCGCCGGACGGGAGCCGCCGGGCCGGGCAGGTAAGGGCCCCCCTCCCCCCTCCGCGCGCCCCCTCCTCCCCTCCACGCACCCCCTCCTTACCTTTCCGGCCCGGCGGCTCCCGTCCGGCGCCGGCGCCTACTACTTCCAGCAGGCTCCGCGGCCTACTCTAGAGTAGCGCGCCGGGTGATGACATCACCCGGCGCGCCATCCTAGAGCAGGCCGCGGAGCCTGCTGGGAGTAGTAGGCGCCGGCGCCGGACGGGAGCCGCCGGGCCGGAAAGGTAAGGGCCCCCCTCCCCCCTCCGCGCGCCCCCTCCTCCCCTCCACGCACCCCCTCCTTACCTTTCCGGCCCGGCGGCTCCCGTCCGGCGCCGGCGCCTACTACTCCCAGCAGGCTCCGCGGCCTGCTCTAGAGTAGCGCGCCGGGTGATGACATCACCCGGCGCGCCATCCTAGAGCAGGCCGCGGAGCCTGCTGGGAGTAGTAGGCGCCGGCGCCGGACGGGAGCCGCCGGGCCGGGCAGGTAAGGGCCCCCCTCCCCCCTCCGCGCGCCCCCTCCTCCCCTCCACGCACCCCCTCCTTACCTTTCCGGCCCGGCGGCTCCCGTCCGGCGCCGGCGCCTACTACTTCCAGCAGGCTCCGCGGCCTGCTCTAGAGTAGCGCGCCGGGTGATGACATCACCCGGCGCGCCATCCTAGAGCAGGCCGCGGAGCCTGCTGGGAGTAGTAGGCGCCGGCGCCGGACGGGAGCCGCCGGGCCGGGCAGGTAAGGGCCCCCCTCCCCCCTCCCCCCTCCGCGCGCCCCCTCCTCCCCTCCACGCACCCCCTCCTTACCTTTCCGGCCCGGCGGCTCCCGTCCGGCGCCGGCGCCTACTACTTCCAGCAGGCTCCGCGGCCTGCTCTAGAGTAGCGCGCCGGGTGATGACATCACCCGGCGCGCCATCCTAGAGCAGGCCGCGGAGCCTGCTGGGAGTAGTAGGCGCCGGCGCCGGACGGGAGCCGCCGGGCCGGAAAGGTAAGGGCCCCCCTCCCCCCTCCGCGCGCCCCCTCCTCCCCTCCACGCACCCCCTCCTTACCTTTCCGGCCCGGCGGCTCCCGTCCGGCGCCGGCGCCTACTACTTCCAGCAGGCTCCGCGGCCTGCTCTAGAGTAGCGCGCCGGGTGATGACATCACCCGGCGCGCCATCCTAGAGCAGGCCGCGGAGCCTGCTGGGAGTAGTAGGCGCCGGCGCCGGACGGGAGCCGCCGGGCCGGAAAGGTAAGGGCCCCCCTCCCCCCTCCGCGCGCCCCCTCCTCCCCTCCACGCACCCCCTCCTTACCTTCCCGGCCCGGTGGCTCCCGTCCGGCGCCGGCGCCTACTACTACCAGCAGGCTCCGCGGCCTGCTCTAGAGTAGCGCGCCGGGTGATGACATCACCCGGCGCGCCACCCTAGAGCAGGCCGCGGAGCCTGCTAGTAGTAGTAGGCGCCGGCGCCGGCGCCGGACGGGAGCCACCGGGTCGAGAAGGTAAGTGCCCCCCTCCTCCCCCCCCCCCCGCTGTCCACTTTCATCGGCGGGCGCCCGCTGGCGCCCGCCAATGGAAGCGGCGGTGGGCGCCAGTGGGCGCCCGCCGATCCGCCGATCCGCCGAACCGGTTCGGAGCTTTTTCGGACCGGTTCGGATTGGATCGGCCGATCCAGCTGCGGGATCGGAAATCGGATAATTTATCCGATTTCCCACTGGACCGGACTCGGATCGTGGATCGGGTCCGATCCAGTGCACATCCCTACTATAAGCATGACATTGCTGCTCTGTGAATAGGTGGCTTCAGCCAACAATTAAGGAGCGACTGGGAGACCAAATGAAGGGGGGGGAGGGAATGAGGTCTTCGGCAAATTAAGGTGGAAAAGAGAGAGAACACTGAGGCAGGATCCTTAGGCTGAGGCAGGAGAGTGCATGGCCAATGCGTCCTCGCTTCTGCAACAAGCAGAAATGTTGTGCAGCTAAGGACCTAATCAGCCCACATGCTGAATGTTTACCAGTGACGGCGCTGGGACAACCACGAGAGTAAGAAGTAGGGATGTGCACGCCTGAAAATATTGTATTTTATCGTTATCGGAATTTCAGACCAAAAAAAATTATCGTCTCCGATAATATCATAGGTTAATCGTATCGTCTTCACGATAATTATCGGAAATCCGATATTTAATTTGCAGCCCCATTGTGCCCTATAGAGCTGAATTTTTTAGAAAAAATGCCTATAACTTCTGTATTTTCAAAGTTACAGGTTTGAAACTTGGTCACAATGCTTATGGGGTATGCCTAAGTATGTGTATGAAATTTGAGATCGATCCCTCCAACCCTCAATTTTATATGAATTTATTAAAGAACGTTTAAGTTCTGACATGTCAAAAGTTGCAGGATCTTTCAAAAATTCATATAAAATACAGAGGTGGAGGGATTGATCTGAAATTTGGCACATCTGTGTAGCAATATGTGATAGACATGTGTATGAAATCTGAGATCAATCCCTCCAACCCTCGCTTTTATATGATTTTTTTAAAGATCCTGCAACTTTTTGACAGGTCTGAATGAATGCACGTGGTGAGCTGTCATTCTGACCTGTCAGAACTTAAACAATCTTTAATAAATTCATTAAAAATCGAAGGTTGGAGGGATCGATCTCAAATTTCATACACATACTTAGGCATACCCCATAAGCACTGTGACCAAGTTTCCAGCCTCTAACTTTTAAAATACAGAAGTTATAGGTTAATTTATATAGCAGTCTGATAATCCGATATAGTCAGGCTGAAAATTATCGGATCGGATATTTATCGGAGGTTTTTTCTATTGTATCATTATCGTTAAACGCATGCACGATAAAGAGTATATCGTATCGTTATCGTACATTTTAACAATATGATACACATCCCTAGTAAGAAGGGGCAGAGGGGTGCTTCCCACAGGAATGGGCAGGAGGAGGGAACATCCCTGCCATTCTCAGTGCCATGTCCTGGGCAGATTGAAGCATGTCCTCTTGGCTGCGCTCCAGCAGCATCTACGCAATTTCCCAGCCAACTTGACGTAATATCTGATGCCACATGGGATTACTTCTGGAAGGGATCCCAAGAACACAAACACATGGAAAAACTGCAACATTTACATGAATTGCTTGCCTTAAGGCCTTCATCTTCATCCATAACTGAAACAAAGCCCTGATCTTTGAGAAGCTCATATAGCCCACTTCCCTGCTGGAGGACGGTTCTTTCTTTGCTGAATGATTTATTATTGACCTATCACTGTTACTTGCAACTGTCTTTTAGGCCTGATTCACAAATAATGACAACCCAGAGTATGGATTGAATCATGGGTTGTCATTGGATCATGGATTGTTGTTGAATCGTGGCTTGTCTTTAAGTTGTGAAACCTGCACTATGGTTGTTAACTGTGAACAAACCAGGAAGAGAACCCATGGTTTGTTGCTGGGCTGTGAACTCCAAGTTGTTCATGGTTAACAACCCATAGTTAAACCATAGCGCAGGACTGTATTCTGGTGGCTATAATGTCCAAACCAAGTCTTAAAATGTATTTTGGGTGGCATTGCAATCTTCATAGCAGTATATACGTTAACATCCTAAATACAATGCTTCCTAGGGAGTACATCTCTTTCTTCTCAGAAGATGACCTGGAGCTCCCCCCCCCCCCCCCCCGGCACACAAGCCCAACATAACGAAGAAGCAGCCTTGAAGCTGCAGATCAATTTATTATTTATAAATATCAGGGGGATCTGGGCCCATGGGGCAGACAGTTTTCAACCTTTTAGAATGGTGGGGGGAGCAAAAAAGCTGCGAAACCGACAAACCATCTCAGTGGCTGAGGAAAAGAGGGTGGGGTCAAGGAAAAGGGCATGTGGCCCCCTGGGGAATCCCAGAGTTGTGACACCAGGAGGGAGGATTCCCCACTTCTGATGTACGCCCGGAGTTGGTCTGAATGAGTGCTGAGCAACACACTGCTTCCCAATTGTCAGCAAATCTCTCCCGCCCTTCTAACTGGCAAAACGCTCCATGGGCCGCTCTCCATGGTCCTGAATTGCCACTACATTGTTCATTACAAGGATCGGCTCAAGGCCACAGAAAGTGGGCACCTCGGTGGTCTCCAGCCCCCCACCATATAAGAGGACCCTTCCTTCATCACACCAAAGGCCAGCAGAGGCTGGTGGCTCCGATGTCAGTGGGGCAGCGAATCCGCTCCGGGTTTCTGTCAGAACCAGTTAGAACTCTAAAGAAGTGATAGCCCCTTTAGAGTTCTGACTGGTTTTGATGGAAACCCAGAGTGGATCCACCACCCCACTGACATCGGAGCCACCAGCCTCCACTGATTTCATCTAGCATCCTCTTCCTAACATCGGCCAGCAAGAGGACTCTGGGAACGCCACGAGCCCCAGCCTGGCACAACAGCGCTCCCAGCTCTATGTCAATCATAGCCCCAACTGGGGTTGTCACACTGAGGCATGCCCAGGTAAAGCCCCCTCTCTGGGCCGAATCGCTTTGCTTCAGACCAGATGAACTACATCCGTGGCGTCTCAGCAGTGCCACGATCACATCCATTTATGTCACAATAAACTAGATGGTCTCCTAAGCACCACTCCACCTCCCCCCCACCCCCGGATAACTCGGCCACTCTTCGGATTATGTCAAGGAGAGTCCAACTGAAATTGCCACCATTAAACTTGTCCTTTTTTTCCCTGTTCTTTTTTTTTTCAATTGACCCATTCAAGCTCCAGGTTTTAAAACCTATTAAACAACACATGAAACCCACCCTCCTGTTGAAGCGAAAGCATTTGCAAACTGAATATAGGTCAACGCAGGTCCCCAAAAAGGCAGAACCCTGGGGAGACACTGCACTCTAGTGGCCCAAGAATGAATAGCACGTTTCCCCTTCTTTCTTTCTCTCGCTCTACTGCTAGCATGACAGCAAGACATAAAAGAAAATCAGAAGCATTGTTCGATTCTCTAATCCCAAGTGCTTTCCATACGCTGACAGCGCCGGTGCCATCAGGATCAGCAAAGGGACGAACAGTGTTGGTGAAATATTCAGACAGGGAAAGGAAAGGGCTAAATCGAAACTGCTGTCATATACATTTGCCTCCTCTGGACTCTCAAGAAAAGCTTGTTTCCAGGAGAATCTGGGAGATCTGGACAAACGTAAAGCTCAACTGAAATGCATTTGGGCAGGAAGCCATGAGCAACACTGGTCCAAAAGGATTCTGGGTACACGCTTCCTCCCAGAGAAAGGTTGGCCTAGCAAGGCTGTGCACACACAGGACTGGCCTTGCCTTCACTGTGCACAGTGCTCATCCCCAAACTGAGTCAGCCCTTTCTCCAAAGAGCTCAGGACAGCATTCCTGCCCCCACCCTCCATTTATCCTTGCTGCAACCCTGCGAGGGGTAGTTTAGACTGAATGTGTCCAGGGAAAGAGCACCCGGTATGCTTTGTGGCTGAGCCTGGGTCACATGTCTATGTCAAATGCCCTAGACCAGGGCTGGGCAGAAGATAGATCCCTGGAGTTTTGGGACTTCAGCTCCCAGACACCCTTGCCAGCATGGCCAATGGCCAGGAATGCTGGAAGTTGAGGTCCAAAACATCTGAAGACCTACTTCCTCCCCACCACTGCCATAAACATAAATCACACTGGCCCTAGACTCCCATCTTCATCTGGACTCATGCGATCACACAGCGATCTTCACCATGTTTCAAGCAGGCACCTCCACCAAGCCCACTGCAGCTCGCCAGTCACGTTCCTCCTGGGTTCCTCCCCCAGGACAGACCATTAGCTGATGTTTCCTGCATTTTCCTCTCCCTGACCCCTAACAAGCCACCTTATGGCTGAGAAGCAGCAGGTCTCAGGACTCCTTGTCCACAAAGCCTCCTCCAGTAGCCAGCCCACCACTAAAACAAACAAGAAGTCAGATTTAGAGAGCCTCTGCTGAGAGTGAGCAGCAATTGCAAAATGAGAGAGAGACAGAGAGAGACAGAGAGAGAGAGAGAGAGAGAGAGAGATGGCAGGAGCCACCAGTGGCTTTCAGGCCTTGCAGTGAAGACCACTGCAAGAGCAGGTTGCAGTGTCCAGCCACAGCTCCAAACTACAAGCTTGAGAGAAACAAGCTCAGGCTCTGCAGGACCATGGGAAGCTCCCAGGAATGGCCAATGCTGATTTCAGAGTCCAGACAGAGCTTCACTGAGCCCTTAACGAAGCTCCAGGCATGGCAGGTTTCAGAGCCAGTAGACCTCCTGGGCCGATGTTTCTGGCTCCTCCTGGCCAGAGGCTGAGGAATGCCAAACACAGGAGTCTGGAGTGGGATTATTTGTTTAACAGCCTTGCTGTCACTTATTGGTCTTCAAGGGAGGGTTATAAATACACTTAAAGGAACTTGTTTTCAGACTAGGCAAGCAGCCAGATGTAGAAGTTCCACTTTAGAATGAGCCAACAAGTTACCCACTCTTTGCTTCATGCCTGCACCGGAGGGCCAGAAACCCCTGGCGATGTCTCCTGGATGCACTCTTGGGGCATCAGCCAAGCCTTCTCTAGAAGCATCTGCAGCCTCCCCCCATCCCTGCCTCCTAAGATCCACCTGGGAACAAATCAGGTAACAACATCTGGATCTGAAGGATGAGTAGGGAGGCCTGGGTTGCTTCTTCCACACAATTCACTACCCAGGTAGCTGACTTGATAACGGTTACACAGGATCCTAGAGTCGGAAGGTGCCATTGAGGCCATCCAGTCCAACCCCCTGCTCAGCGCAGGAGGTTGTCCAGTCCCTTCTGGGATACCTCCAGTGTGGAATACCTACATTCCAGGCTGGGCAGTGTGGGGGGAGGGGACTAGGTTCCCGATTCTGTTCTGAGCGTCATGACTTACATTTATACAGTGCCTTTTCCTGAGTGCACACAGCTTTACCAGTGTCACTTCAGTACACCTCAAAACAACCCTGTAGGGTAGGCCAGTCATAACGTCCCTCCATTGCAGATGGAGCACAGGAGTCTAGAATCATGGTCCAGTTTGTATGGTTCATAAGGAACTCATGGAATTCACCACTACAAAGCAATTGGTGATGGGCCACTAGTTTAGGTGGGCTTTTAAAGGAGGTTAGAGAAATGCAGCTCTATCAGTGGCTGTGAGCTAGGAGAGCAGAATAGAACCTCCAGGTGCAGAAGAAGTCTACCTTTGCAGACCAGATCTTGGGAGGCAATCAGCAGGGGAGCACCATTGTGCTTATGCCCGGCCTGAAGGCTTCCCAGGGGCATCTTGCTGGCCATTATTAGAAACAGGACAGAAGAGGAGATGGACCTTTGGCGTGATCAAGGAGGTGTCCTCTTATGTTATGGCTTCTGGAGACAACATTGGTGTCCACTTTCTGCCGCCTCAAGCTGTAATGAACAGCCAAAAACATAAACATCTGGAATGAACAACTGCAGCTCTGGAAAGCCCTACAGAACAACCATAGGCTTCTAAAACTAGCCCGGTCTCCCAAAGACAACCCAGAGCTCTCTCCAAAATATTCCATTTGAAACAAAAACAAAAAACTCTCCTGACCCAGCAATAAAATAGCCCGTTCCTAGGAGGCAAAACTTTTGCTAATAGGCAATTCTGGCTGGCTCCTTCTTAAGTGCATGTGATCCTATAGATTTCAGTAACTACACCACATGAATGAGGTAATAAAGTCACGTATGGTTGTTCGCACAGACTGTTAAGTTGAGAGCAATCTGGTTAAAACAGCCACAGACAAATGGGAAAAGATTAAAAAGAGCAGAGCGAAGTGGATTTTGATGAACGGGGGGATACTCTGCTTCGCTTCACCTTTAATGCAAAACTGTATGTTACCCACTCCAGATGAAGAGAAACTGTACAAACGCATTAATTCCTATCGCTGGTTCTTGAACGCAAGCCAACATCGCGGGGTTGAGAGTTCAATGCAATTTCCTACCTTCTCATTTACCGACTCAATGGCAAAGTCTAGCATCTGAGCTACGAAAGTCAACAGAGTTTAATGGTACAGCCATTGCTGGACTATACCATCTCAGACTTCAGAGGGTGTCTTGCACATTTGGGTGTGCCTCTCACAAAAGCCCTGATTGGAGAAAGACAGAGTCCCAGCTCAGTTCATGATCCTTTTCTATCTGCAGTGAGAGGTACACACACATAGGGAGTGGGGTTGATTTTTGCATCCTGTTGTCCTGATAATCATACAAGAGCTCCGGGTCTTCTTCCAACCCATAGAAGAAACCCATCTGCTCTACTGTCCCCTTCTTTTCTCCCAAACTACACTGGTGTGGGACAGGGACAGCAGCAAAATCTCTCTCTGTATAAGCAGCTGCCACTCTTTCACACCCTCTTTTCCTCCCTCCAGTGACTAGAACGCTACAACGGCCACATCTCAGGCACACGGAGCACTGGGAAATCCAGTCCATAGTATAGACTCAGATACTCTGGGTCCCTTATGCCTGGGACGCTGCTGCAATTGTTGCTGCAGCCTTCCAGGTACCAGGAGGAGGAAAGCAGTACTCTTCAGAGAGGGATCATACTTCCGCCACTATGTATGTTGGGGGGGGGGGGGGGCTACTGGGTAAGTCTAGGAGTTCATAGTGGGGAGAGGTGGTTTGGGGGAGGTGATTGGAACCCAATTCCAAACAGAGCTGAGAGTGGGAGACATAGCAGGTAGAGTCAACCAGGTGGTGGAACTGCTAAGGCAATGGCTTGTCCGCCACGGCAAAGGAAGTGGTGCCGCCAGCACCACGAGATGTCATGGCTATTGCCAGGGAAACATGAAAGGAGGGTGGGGCAATTCAGGGGGAGAATAGCTGGCAGCAGGCAGTGTAATGTGGATGCAAAAAAATGCAAATGCTATTTTGGGCTGCATTAATAGAAGTGTAGCTTCCAAACCGCGAGAGGTACTGGTTCCCCACCATTCGGCACTGGTTAGGCCCCATCTTGAGTATTGCATACAGTTCTGGGCACCACACTTCAAGCAGGATGCAGACAATCTGGAGCGTGTTCAGAGGAGGGCAACGAGGATGATTAGGGGTCTGGAAACAAAGCCCTATGAGGAGAGACTGAAAGAACTGGGCATGTTTAGCCTGGAGAAGAGAAGATTGAGGGGAGATATGATAGCACTCTTCAAATACTTGTTAGGTTGCTACGCAGAGGAGGGCCAGGATCTCTTCTCAATCAACCCAGAGTGCAGTATAATGGGCTCAAGTTACAGGAAGCCAGATTCCGGCTGAACATCAGGAAAAAACTTCCTGACTGTTAGAGCAGTACAACAGAGGAACCAATTACCTAGGGAGGTCATGGGCTCTGCCACACTAAAGGCATTTAAGAGGACAGCCATCTGTCAGGGATACTTTAAGGTGGATTCCCGCACTGAGCAGGGGGTTGATGGTCTTAGAGGCCCCTTCCAACTCGATTGTTCTAAGATTCTATGAGGCCCAGCAAAGTTGCCCAGGAGACCAGGATGCCTCTCTGGGATGGGGAGGGATGGACGTCCTGCTGAACCTGCCGGGAGGTATTTAAAGGCCAGGAGGAGAAGGCCAAGGAGGACTCATTGTATGTTCTGTAGGAGAAGGAGGAGGAGCAGAAGAGTTGGGTGCTGTAAACCTCCTTCTCCTCTGGAGCTGCAGCCAAGGTAGGACAGGCTAGGTAGCAGCCCAGGGTGAGGGCCTGACGCAAACCTCGAAAAGGCGGAGCCAAGTGGAACAAGTCACATAAATACCTACACAAAGTTCAACATGATAAAGCCGGGCCAGGCACGGTGATGGCCACAGACACCTTTCTTGGCGCCTGCCTATGTTTCCAGCCCACCTTTTTTAAATTAACATATTTTCTTACTGGCAGCTGAGATTGCTGTGAAAGAGTTTTCTCTTGGTGCTGTTGTTTTAGTATGTCAGAGATCAATCCCCACCTCTGCTTTGAACTCAGTCGTTTGGGCACGCCTCCTATGGTGGCCATTTTGTGGCTGTGCCCAGGGCAGTTTCCTTAAATTGCCAAATGTGCTGATGGCCCAAAAAGGTTTTCCTACTCCTGTTATAAGGGAACGCTTTTTTTGAACTCAGAGCTAAGTCTCCACCTGGTAGTCTAATGTAACAGGGGAAATCAAATCCATCTTAGCAGGACTCTCCATGGCCCTTGATGGAGGGCGCCGCGCAGTCGATTTCAGTGCTTGAGTGACTGCCGCAGGAGCATGCAGCTCTCGTTAATGAGACCACGACCGTGAGCCGGAGACAATACCCTCTCAAGCTGCAGGCGCCCGTCGCAGCTGAATTGTGCCTCTTTAAAAAAAAAGTGAGACAACTCACTAAGCGAGCTTAGCTCAAGTTGTTGGCCCTTATCGCTCAAATTCTCCAACCACAGGACTTCATTTTAAGCGCTCCCCGGTTTTGGAGTGGAACTGAAGCCCCGCTGTGCATTTGAAGAGTTGGCAATCTGGAAAAACACTCACCGGGGGACAACACGGGAGGATTCGTCGTCTTTGAGCGAGGCGGCTGCTCCTTGATGCTGCCTGAGGGTTTTGCAGCACTCCTGAGGCGTTCCTCGGAGCTGGTGGAGAAGTGAAACTGGACGGTCCCTGACTCCACCTGCTTCATCTGAAATTTAAAAAGAAGAAATAACAATGCTCTTCTGTGCTCTTCTGTCTCCCCCTCTTCCAGTTGCTGCAATATATATATATATATATATATATATATATATATATATATATGCCAACGGAATTCCTACCTCCAATGCCAGGAAAAGCTGAATTCCAAGATGTGCAAAATATATGTCATTTCTCTTATTTTGCATCATTTCTTCCAGTTTTGTCATGGGGAAAGGGAAAGAGCCATGCGGGCATTGATGCTTTGTCCCTCCACCCCAGCCACTGGACATCTTATTTCGTCACCCTGGTGCCTTATGTAATTTCATCAGACATCCATGCCCCATAAGGACTAGAAACCTGGCTCTTGAAAAAAAGAAAAAAGAAAAAAAAAAGGAAAGCTGAGATTCTCAGGAAGTGGACATCTTCAACTAATGCCACATTTGACAGGGTTTCAGTACTCCCCTGAAAGAACAGGGGGCAGCACCCCGTTCCCCACAAAAAAACTAAGAGGGGGGTGTATTTAATTATATTAAGAAAGTCCCCCTTAGCACCTGCTTGGGGTTCCCCTTTCCCCTTTGCTTTTTTTATAACCCTGAAAGCCATTCTCACCTCCAGTATTTAGGTTTTTTGGCTTCTCTCCTGGGAGATGGAATCCTAAATTTTAAGATTGCCAGACATGTTTGCATATGGTGCAAACCTATATATCTGTGAATTTTCAATCAGGGCCTTCCTGTGACACATGCTCCTGTAGAGAGATTCCACGTGTCATTCCTCAAACACAGAATTCTCCATTTAAACCTGTCCAATGCAGCAGCCTCCCAGGTATTAATATCTCCGCTGCATGCCTTGAGGTGGGTCGCCCGTTATCTTGCCACCTAATGAGCCCTGTCTTGGAGCAAGGAGTTCTTACACAACTATTCTTGCAGCCTCTTCTTTACACCGTTGCTTAAAATCCAGCATAAATTCTTTCTTTCTCTCTTTCTTTCTTTTCCTAAAACGCAGGATCAGAAGCCACAACTGTGCTGGAGGCAGGATTTCTCAGTATTAGCCAGAAAAATATGGGCTTCTCCTCATCAAGCATGGCTGGAGAAAAACTGCTGAGCTTTCATTTCCACTCCCCAACCAACCCCTCTCCAAAAAAAAAACAAAAAAAAAACAAGATTTCTAGTGGGGGTGGGGGCAATGCTTGACAAAATCTCAGGAAGCTGCAGCGATGAAAAATGTGGGCATAGAGAAAACTCCGTTTGAGGGCCCACTCATCATGTGGAGACTGACCCAAACCTGGAATGCCCCACTAACTGTGAAACACATAAAGGTCTCCAAGGAACCAGAATGTTGCCCTCTGCTGCAGGAGCTGATCTCAGAGTTAGGGATTCCCCCCCCCCCCATGTTTAATCTAAACCTCTCTGAGGCCCTTTCTACACCATAGGGATGTAGAGGGAGGGAGAGCGATCCCGGAAGTACCTAATACACACCATCGGCACACAGGGACCAGCCGGGGGCCATCCCAGGCAAACAGCCTGGTATAGAAACGGCCTGTGACTCAAATCGAATCCACCTTGTCTTACCCCTGCGTGTCTCCATTTCCATTCCAGCCCTGTGATCCTATTAATCTCAAGCTTGGCTTCATGAAGCAGGAAAGCTAAATGAGAAGTTGTCACAGATTTGATTTTCTATCACCCAGACCTCGCTTGACCTGTTCGCTGGTGCCTTCTGGGTTTTCTTCGAAGTGCCTGCAAGGCATGTGGAGTCTTGTACCAGGAATTCAGGCACCAGACTTTCAGCACTGCTCTCCACTGCTACAGGAGGGTGACACAGGCCAGATCTCTGCTGGCCTTCAACTTGGCAACTGTAGACAGCCGGAGGACAGACTTGTAGGCCACAGCCTAGAAAGGGCCAGGTGGCTCCAGGGACCGATAGGGTTCCATCTAGTCCTACAAAATGGCTGCCCTGGCTCTTCAGCCTGAACGTGCTTGCAGCTGCTCATCCAGGGTGGGACCTGTTCCCTCCAGACCCCCAGCCTTGGCAGGGCCTTCCCAAAAGATGACTTTGGGGCTGTTTTCTCACCTCTTTAGAGCTCATGGTGGCCGGTGGTGTCTTATAAACCAAAACGTGGTTGGGATTATGCTGGGCTCCTCCTTGCAGTGGGAGGACCACGTCTGAAGAGCTCACATCAGGCAAGGGGTTCCAAGTGGCCCAGCGAATTGAGTGCATGTAAGCCGGTGTCGTCAAAGAGGTAACAGAAGATGTCTAAGGTGGGGGGAATGGGCATGAGAATAAATATATAAACACATTAATTAAATGCCAGTTCCTGGAATTCTTAGCATTACCGTGCAGTATGATCATGAACTGCAAGAAAAGAGAGAAAGAGAGGAAAGAAGGAAGGAAGAGAAGAAATAGCAAGGACAGCAGAATTAGGCAGAGGGAACATTGGAGTCTGCCCTGCGTCCCCCAGGAAAAGAGAGGTAAACCAGGGCCATTCCACCAGCCCCAATGAATATCTTCCTATTTTCCCCTTTTCTTTCCCCATCCCCACATTTGGAGGTACTATGGGAACTTAGCTTACCCAGGATGAGGCCTTAGTGATGCCAAGATGGCGATGCCAAGACGACGAAGATGCTTCCTTTTTGTTGGCATTTTGGTACCAGGCAAAAGCAATTTTATTTCAGGAAGGTTTTGAGAGGACCTAAGCTAAAAAACCTCCACTCACTGGCCTGACTAGTTTTCTGCTGTGTTAATAAATTGTGGCTGCTATTTATAAAGCAGCGTTTTGCTTGTTAATTTTATGATAACCATTTCCAGGTTGCAATCTTAGACTGGCTTAACCTGGAATCTAAGTCCTATCAAACTCAAAAGGATTTCCTTCTGCGTAGACATGCATAGGATTTCACAATTAATGTATATTGGGGATCCGTATGATCATTTGTCAGCTGAATGTGGGGAGCATTAAAAGGTAGGATGCAAAATTCTTACGAAATAAATAAACCATCCCAGAGTGCAGGACACGGAATAATGGGCTCAAGTTGCAGGAAGCCAGATTCCGGCTGGACATCAGGAAAAACCTCCTGACTGTTAGGGCAGTACAACAATGGAACCAATGACCTAGGGAGGTCGTGGGCTCTCCCACACTAGAGGCATTCAAGAGGCAGCCGGACAGCCATCTGTCAGGTATGCTTCAAGGTGGATTCCTGCATTGAGCAGGGGGTTGGACTCGATGGTCTCATAAGTCCCTTCCAACTTACTATTCTATGATTCTATGAAATATACATGAAAGCAACAAATAGTTTGCCTCTAGCTTTCTAGAACATGTGTTCTGCATTCAAAGAAGACAAGAGAGCACTGTTTCTCTTTCAAGACTTACCAGCTCAAATATCAACCCTGGAATCAGCCTCAACAGCCAAGGGTTTGCCTTCAGAGCCTGCGAACTCTGGTTCGGCCAAAGCTGTTCCGAGGACAATCTGACTCTCCAGTGAGGGAAGGGGTCGTTTTCTTTGGGGCAGACTGGGAGGCCCCTTAAAAACTGGACAATCTTGCCAGGCTATTAACACTCACAAGGTCCTTCTGACCCAGCTTCTCTGAGAAGTGAAAGATAGTGGGTGGAGGAAGTTGGAAGGTTCTGGCTGTCCCTCTTAAGGGCCTCTGTTGACAAGTGTCTCCAAAGAAAAGTACAACAAACTCACAGCTCCATCTCAGCATTTGAAATCGCTCTCCTGGCTCTTTGTAAATTGCTCGTTACTAAAGCCACATAGGCAATCTGCTTTGGGATTATCTGCCCTCTAGAAAGGGGAGGGCAGGGGTTAATTGGGTTCAGCACGAAATCGCCGATGGCTAGGCATGAGGGCCTCTGATGGCACTCTGGCACATTGGAGGCATGCTAATCTGCCCATCTCATGCTCACATAACTGGGCAGACTGTCTGGGACAGAAGCTTGTCTGTGGCAGCTCGGGATACAGAATAGCTCATTTGGCAGCTCTCTGAGGAAGCCGCTTCCTCCTCCACCAAGCACTTTGCGTATGCTGTGATTGTGCAGGAGCTTCGAGAAAGCACAAAGCATTGCTTTGGCCTTCTTGAGTTTTTCAGTTTCCAACAAGTTTCTGTCCCTTATGGCCACAAAGGACCGTTTGAAATGTGCAAGCGACTCCTGCTGAAATCAAAGAAGCAGGGTGATGTCAGAATAAGGGTAGGGGGCTTTGGTGCCCCTCCCTAGGACTAGCCAAATGATCCAACATGGCCAACATTGCAGAATAAGCTATGCAACATAGCAGACGAAAAGCATGCGCTGCACTACTGTTCTATGACTCTTTTCTGCACCAGTCTACGTGATCAGCAAGGACATGGAATTTCAGCAGCAGTAACCCGGAAGCATTCTTAATATGCACCCAGGCACTGGTCCGGGAAGAGAAAGTGCATTTTTGGAACTCTGTCCTGGGAGAGGAAATGGCTATTTATGGAAGTGCTGATCATGTTGCTGTGAGGTCAAACTAAAACAAGTATGTGGGGAGCCAAGAAGTCCACCCTTAGCTCCTTGGGAGAATGCAGGGTTAAAAATGCAAGCAAGAAAAAAAATATACACCGTGTCAACCCTCAAGAATCAGCTGTCAATCCAATCAGCTTTTGTATGTGTGCAAGGATGCCATATTGTTCTTCAACTCAGGCAGCAAAATGTCTCAGGCCGGCCCTGCCAATTGATCTAAGCCCATTGTCTGCTTATCCATGTGTCATTTAAATATCCATTTTGTCCCAGCTTTTCTTTGGATCACTCTAATAGCAAGTGTCATTTAATTCATTATCAATGTCTTGCTTGTGCCCTCCCCCACCCCTCAATGGGATAATTAGGCACTCATAACAAATCAATGGCTATTGATTAAGCTACACTGCCCACGCTAGCCAACTAACAGCAGGATAAATTAAGGATCCTTGAATGCAATCATAGGAGTGTGCAAGGGGTGTGCTGGGTGTGCCTAGGCACACCCTGATGTCTCAAGCAATAAGCACCAAATTGAGGGGGGCATTGAGTAGGGAGCCAGGCTGGGAGCCACACTGCAAAGAGGCCAGAAAGAGGGCCATGGTATCTTAAATCCCTGCCAATCTTGCCAAAGTCAGGGGCTTCCTCCTCACCAGTAGAAACAGCAAAGAGTCCTATGGCACCGCAAAGCCTAACAAATTTATTACGGCATAAACTTTCACGGATGCAGTTCACTTCATCGGATGCATGAGGTGTTGTCCTTACTTGGTAGATTTATATTCACATGCTTGGCAAGAAGGGGGAAATTGTAAACCATGAGGTCAGAGGGGATTGAAATGCAGAAAGTACAGACAGTGATAATTACCTTGATTGTAGCCATTCACAAAACTGTTGTTGAGGGATAACACAGACATCCTCGCATGAGCTGATTAACACATGTAATGTGTTTTTTTAAAAATTAATAATATCAGGAGTTGAATCTCCTGATGAATTGTAGTTCAGCAGTTTTATATTGGAATTTGTCTTCAGTGTTCCTTTGCTTAACAATAAGGTCAATGACAGTGTCCTGGGAGGTTGAACTGCTCCCCCAGTAAATTTTGAATATTGCTGTTGCTGATGTCAGATCTGTGTCCATTTATTCTTTTGTGTAAAAACTGGCCTGTTTGTCCTTTATAGAATGCAGAAGGGCACTGGACAATGGGCAAGTGTATGAACCCCTGGTCTTGTGGATGGCACAACTAGGTCCCTGAAATAGCATCACCAGAGTCGATATGGGGTCATGCTAGGCATCTGGGTCTGTTCATGGGTCTGTATCTCGGTTATGTGGTCTGTGGTTGCTGGTAGATAGATATTTTTGGTTCGGCAGCTGTCTGTACAGGCCTTCTAGCCAGGGCCAGTGAGGGGAGCATTGCCATTCTCCAGATTGGGATATGGATTGCTGATGATACATTTGAGTTGGTTCAGCGGGGAACAGTAGGTGACAACCAACATGCTGTTGTTTTCTTTTTTGGGTCTGCCCTATACTAGATTGTTCCTGGGTACCTGTCTGGCTCTCTTGATCTTCCCCAAAGACCATTTTTCTTTGCCTTACCAGGGGTAGGCTAAGCTCAATAATGCATCTCTTCCCAAAGGCACTTTTAAGATCTGACTGCAGCAGAGTTATTTCACTCAATCCGACAAAAGACCGAAGATCTTTCTCCCCGCCCTCCACAAAATTCCTTGCTGCTTCGCGATGTTGCCACAAATAACATGCCACAAATTAGGTTATTAAATCTCCTTTTCTTCCTCCCTTCAGTCTGTGGCATTAAATTTCCCTGCTGGCTCTGTGTACAGAGAATGTTCGCCTGTAGCAGCAGTCCTGGTGAGCACCAGAAAATGCATTTGAAAGCTATCAAGTCTCCTTTTTTTAATTAAAGAAATTATTGAGGTCATAGCACAGAAAGAAACCTGATCTAGGGCACGCAAACAGCAAGGCTTTCTTACTTCTTTGAATCCTAGGAAGCTGGTGTGTGTGTGAGAGAGGGTGGGGGTCTTTTTTAGCTGTATTAAGTTTTTAGTATATTATAGCTCAGCTGCATTAAAGGAAAGGGACATGTAGAACTACTGATTTTATATAAATATGTGAAGATTAAGAAAGATGAACCCATTCTCAAATCCCATGAACTGAGGATCTGAGAAGACGGGGAAGAAGACGGGGAGTGGAGCGGATACATGAACACATGCTGGTTTTAACCTATAAAGCCTTACACAGCTTGGGACCACAATACCTGACGGAACACCTCTCCCGACATGAACCTACCCGTTCTCTACACTCAACATCCAAGGTCCTCCTCCGAGTGTCTACTCCGAGGGAAGAACAGAGGACAGCAACAAGGGAGAGGGCCTTTTCAGTGGTGCCCCCCCCCAACTATGGAACCATCTCCCCGACGAGGCTCACCTGGAGCCAGCACTGTCATCTTTTCAGCGCCAGGTGAAGACTTTTCTCTTCTCCCAGGCATTCAACAGCGTATGTTGAGCTTTTTTAATTGACCCCAATTAAAACAAAGTAAATGAGATGTACTTTGTTTTTAGGCTTTTATGGTTTAAAATTTTGTATATTGTTTTTTAAATGTTCAGTGTTTTTAATTTTTGTAAACCGCCCAGAGAGCTTCGGCTATGGGGCAGTATATAAATGTAATAAAATAAATAAATAAATAAATGGTGAAGGCATTGCCTTGGCACGGGTGAGGGATTTGTACAAGGTTGACCCAGCTTGTATTGGGGGATGGAAGCAGGGGAGTATTGCATGGTTGGATTCAACTTTGTCTGACACAGTGAGCAGTCGAAGCCCCTGCAAAGCCTTTCAATGGGGCTCTCTCTCATCCAGCTTTTCCATATAACCAGCAGGAGCCCACCAAATGGTGGGCAACTTTGGAACCTGTAGCACGGCTTGGTTCGCCTCTATGAGCCTAGAAATTTCAGGCACCCGGATGGGGGAGAGGGCAGGGACAGCGTACTGGTCCTCTAGCCGCTGGTGTCACAATGTCCCTTAACTCTGCACCAAGACAGCCTTCATCCCTGTTACTTGAGACTCCTTTAACTGGATTGAACCTCAGACCTTCTGCATGAAAACTATGTGCCCTACTTCCTGAGCTTTGTGCTGATTAGCAGAGATGGCCATCCATGCTTGAGCTGTTGGAATGCTTTACAAAGTGCCCAGAAAGGTCAACTTATTCAGAATACAGTTATCAGGGATCAGCTGGGGGGAAATATTTAGAGCATACCATGCCTGTATTGAACCTTCTTGCTAGAAATTTGACCCTGCACCCAATTCGAAGACTAGGTTATAACCTTTAAGGACATAAACTCCCCGGGATCAGGATATCTTAAGGCAGCCTTCACAAACCTGGTGCCAATGGCCATGCTGGCAGGGCATGATGGGAGTTGCAGTCCAACACATCTGGAAGACTGTCTCCACCCAAATGTTTATTGCCCAGCTACTTAGATTAACATTAGAGGGCCATATCGGCACTCCTGCACCATCTGGAATGCCAGAGGGGGATGTGGAATGCCTTCCCACGAGAGGCCAGCCGCAGTTGGCCTTCCACTGTGTAGCAAAAATGTGGAGCTTCCATGGAGCACTCAATGGGGTGCAGGCGGGTTGTAGGAATACAATAAGCAGTTATCAACCTGGCTGATGTTATCTCTTGTTGTTTTCCACGTATTTACATTTCTTACAGTGTCGCTATCGAGTTTTGCTAATTGCTTGTCTTCTCTAAAGAGTGGAATGATATAGCTGATTTTATAAATACATAAACAAAATGGGGGGGATGCCATAGCCTCCCTACCAACGATGGGGTGGGTGAGTGGCTGCAAGAGCAGTCTAGCAATGTTGGGTAGTGAGGTTACAGCCCTTCCCCCAAATGATTTCAAGAAATGGTTGTGCTGTCACGGCACAGCTTGTGTCAGGGCAGGGAATATCACTTATTAAGTCCCTTCCAGATCCATGACACCATAGTACAAGAGGTAATCTTTCTCTAGGGTGAAAACACACAATTTTCCTCTCCTCCTTCCCTGGAGACCCACGGCCAGTTCATTTGTTATATCTCTGACAATGTATTTGTCAGAACAAGGTTGCTCATTCCTACTGCATGGATGTACAATCAAACAAGCGGCGCGGTCAGGTATGACACCTCAGACCATTTTCAAATCCTCGGGGGAAATCAAGGGTCAGGTTGATGCATTGCCTGACAACTTCCATTGTCTCCATAGCAGTCACAGGAACCGGCCACTAAACGAAGCTCAGAGTTTGCTCACAGTTGGCAAGGGAGGTGAGCGATAGATGGAGTGAGCCAGGGGGAAGCCAGACGTGCCGTGGTGGCGCTTGCAATCAGCACAAGGAGACACGATTGTGCGCAATTAACCACTGACAGACCTTTCAGACCCTTCCACTGCTTTCTTAAGGACTGAGAGACTCAAGAGAAGGGCTTGGAGCCAAAGGTAGTCCATGGTCCAAATATTTAAGCCAAAGGGCGGTCAGTCAAGAGAGCAGCCGTGTCCAGATGGCCAGCAGGATGGTGCCGGATGCTGAGTCCCAAGGGCACACTGTGCCTTGGCAACATTTAGGCTTAGGGGGAATTAACTAAAGAGACCCACTCC
This sequence comes from Anniella stebbinsi, assembly GCA_029215795.1. NCBI lineage: Eukaryota > Metazoa > Chordata > Lepidosauria > Squamata > Anniellidae > Anniella > Anniella stebbinsi. The sequence continues at coordinate 407,097,629 of JARDYH010000001.1, read as the reverse complement.
ATGTTTAATTAACGACTTCAAATGTAAATTTAAAAAGTCAACACAGTAAAAGGAAATATGAATGGGAAACCAAAATTGCTATCATCTGGGTCTTCCTGTAGCATAAGGATCTTTCCAGACAACTTGTTGCTCTGGGAAGATCCAGAGGTCTTTCCACATGGTAGCATTTCTGCTCTGTGGAGTGGCTGCATTTCCCTAGCCTTCTGGTCACTAATTTTCATCCTTGAGAAATTGCTAACCCCATCTCCAGCTCCAGGTTTTTGAGGGCCCTTGGGCAAGACACCAGCAATGAGTCTACCTTATTGAGAAGGTAGACTAATTACCATCTCACCACCACTGCTACCAGTTGCTCTTGCTCCTCATCCTCTTTCTCAAAAAACATCAGAAGAGCCCTGATGCTGGATCCAACCAAGGGTCCATCTAGTCCAGCACTCTGTTCACACAGGGGCCAAACAGCTGTCGACTAGGAACCCACAAGCAGGACGCAGATGCAACAGCACCCTCCCACCCATGTTCCCCAGAAACTGGTGTACGTAGCCTTACTGCCTCCGATACTGGAGGTAGCACATTAGCATTAGGACTAGTAACCATGGATAGCCTTGTCCTCCTCCAGGAATATATCCAACCTCCTTGTAAATTGGTGACCATCACTACACCTTGTGGTAATGAATTCTGTAGTTTAACTATGCGCTGTGTGAAGAAGCTCTTCCTTCTATCTCTCCTGACTCCTCCATAGCTATCATCTGCTTGCTAGACAGACAGAGAACCAGGGAGCACGTAGGTCGAGGCATCCGGTGCTTCTCCTTCTCACCACCACCATTTTCTGGGCCAGGGCAAGAAGCAGGTGAACAAGCAGATCATGATGGTAAGGAAGAGGACCAAGTCTTGGGGGCTCTTGTTAGTTGGCCCCTCCTGGGGTGTGGTACCTTGGCAAGTGCCCACCTATGCCTACTCTTCATGCCTGCTCTGCCCTACTACATGAAATCCTCCAGTAGACTGAACCAGGGAACATCTTCTGCACACAAAGCATACATGTTGTACCTTTGAGTGATGGTCCTTCTCTACAGGAGGCCCTGGTGTGCATGTAAACACACAACAAGTCTGTTTGTCTTGTGTACTGCAAGGCGTTAAGGAGGATTTCCACTCTCTGGTCTGCCCAGGTACAGAAGGTTGATGTAATTCTCACCCCTTGTTGTATTGATGCAAACCACCCGCTAATCAAGTGGTTATGACGTGGCAAGTTACCATTTGGCAAAGACTGCCACCTTTTGGGCCAGCTCAGCAAACAGGCATAGGCAACTGCCTAGACAGCACCCTGTCAAGGGTGCCTGCTATGTCAGAAGCAGCCTACAAGAACGGCTGCCCAGACATGAGCCAGCAAGCGAGAAGGCATCTACTTCTCATCCTGGGTCATAATGAGAGGCAGATGAACAAGTAGGCTGCAACACTGAAGAGCAAAAGTCCAGGAAGCTCCTCAGTGGGCCCCTGCTAGGGACGTGGGCCCTTGGCAGAAGCCCAGCCATGCCGATCCACAACCCCTGCCCTGCAACGTGAAAATGAAATAACACAACCTACACAACGCTCAAAGCCAAACTAGAATGAAGCAAGGCTGCTGAGGCCATCATAGAGAGAGGAAGCAGCAGCCAGGCACTCTCCATCATGCCTGGATCTGTATGAGGCTATCAGAAGAAGAGGGAGCAGCAGCTCTTCCACTGTGTCCATGACCTGCTGAACTTTGCAACTAAGAATCTTGTGCCTAAATTTGCTTCTTCTTTTCCCCTCCTCCCTCCCAATGCCTTTTCCTTTTGTGTCATGTTTTTTTAGATTGTAAGCCTTTGGGCAGGGACTGCCTTAAGAATAATTTTTGTAAGCTGCCTTGAGAGCATTTGTTTTTGGGCTAAAGGGCAGGATAAAAGTGCGATAATGAATGAATAAATAAAATCTTCCACAGACCTGTCCTTCTAAAGAACATCAGAGCCAGGATTGGCTCAACAGGGACTGGTGCTTTCCTAGGAGCTCAGGGGCTCCAGCCACAACAGCCTCTCAGCCTCTAAAGACGTGGAACCATCTCAGAGCAAGGCCGCGAGTGTTGTTCTTCAAGCCAGAGCTCTCAAGTGCCGGCTAATGAGCCAGACATGATCACCATTTCAAATTTGCAACACTGAAGCACAGGGGGATTAAGGAGGATAATTTCATTAATAAAAAGCAGAGAAGTGCCTGATTAGTGCTCCTGGTTTCATCCAGATAAATAAAAAGCATGCTGGGCAGGACTCCTGCTTTATTCAAGGCGCCTTGGTCTGGGAAAAGATGTGGAGCTGGACACTTGATGTGTAAATCCAAAATCAAAACACTTGCGAATTGAATTGTGCCAAACAGGCAATCAGCCCAGTTATGGGCGAAAGCAATATTTCCACAGGCATTTTGTGATCTGCTGGGTGAAATATTGAGATCCAATCAACCCACTACATAAAAGAGGCGATGGAGTGAGACAGCAGAATTCTGGAGCCATATGTCTGAATGCTTCCTCATGGAGAAACAAAACAAAACCTCCAGAGGTCTGTAGCAGAATTGGCACAACTGTGGGCGGGGGGGGGGGGGGGGGGAGAGATCTGATGTGATTGTTGCATGCAAGGAATTTTCCCATAGGAGAACTCTGCACTGGAGGTTGGGAAGGCAGCACCAGAGGCCCTGCATGTTCCATCACCTGGCCCCTGGGAAATTTGCTGCTGGGATGTGGGACTGTTTAGCTTAAGAAAAAAAGACAAGGGATTTTGTTTTTGGGGGGGAATGGGATTTGGGGAAGGTTTTCTCCATTTTTTTTATTTTCCCCTGGGGGTTTCCCCCCAGGCCTTCACATCTCTAGGTGTGCATGCCTCTTTTCTCCACTCCAGGTATGAATTCCATGCCTGCTATTTACAGCCCTGCCCTGTGCTCACCACCGCTGTCTGTCACAGACCTGTTCCCAGGACTTAAAAGCAAGGGTGTTGAACCTTTTTAAGCCTGAGAGCCAAATTCCATTTCAGAGAAGCTCTCAGGGGCTGCTTCCCAGGGATGGGTGGAGCTAAAGGCAAAAGGAGGCAGGGTTAAAATACCCCAAATGCCAGCATGCTTCAATTTACAGCTCTTCCTGCCAGTAACTAAGCCTTATCAGGAGAGGCATTTCTACCTTTTAGAATGGGAGAAAACTGCACAAAAGTCGGGAAACAGCCAAACAATTAGTGGTTGGAGAAAAGAAGGTGGGGCTAGGGGGAGGGGGCATGGCTTTCTCAGATCACAGGTGGCCCGGATTTGGCCCTCGAGCTGAAAGCTGATATAAAGCTGCTACAACCATTGGGCATCACTCTTTTGAAGGCCTTGCACCTCTATCCCAGAAAAGAGAGAAAGTTCCACAAGGGAATTTATAGCATAATTTTTTGAAATCACCTGCAGGAAAGTTGACCCCAACTTTGGAAACTGATTCCTTCCCCACCCACTTACCCCTGCCCCACACCCTTCCTCTCGTGAGCTTTGGTTGTCGCTGGCACTCTAGTAAGGCAACACCACTTAGTAGGGATTTATGAACTACGACGGAACCATCTGGCACAGGTCAAGCGATGCAGCAAGTTCCACATCAGCTTACCAGCCTTAAATAATTTTAAAAGGACTTAAAAATCAATTTGAACATATTGTGTAATGCACATAAGCCGTATGACATGCTGTAAATCTCTGCAGCCCACAAAAGTATCACTCCCGTACGAGGCAGGAAGGCCTTTCGATGCCAGCCGGATTCCAGGCACCGAACCGTTTCCATGATGACACCCAGAATGAGTTTTCCAACAACAAAGCTCTATCATTATATCCCCTCTTGACAGGCAGCAGCAGCCTACGCAAAGGGCTCTCCGCTTCATTTCCACCTCACGTTTCTCCTGATTACGCAACCAATACAGGTTACAAATTCCTTGAAAACAACCACCAATTAAATCCACATAGCAAGACACAACAAAACCACCATCAGCTGCATGGCAAATATATTAGAATCATCTTCTGGCAGCTCCAACAGATTTTTGGGAAAGGGACATTATGATAATCCAGGGATGGAGGACTATCCATCCCTGGACACACACACAGAGAGAACCTTCAGGAACGGCCCTTTCAAGGTGCTCCAGGTGACTTGACGTGGCAGCACCTGAAGAAGCCAGCTCCATGCACCCCTCATGCAAGGGGGAGAGGCCCTAGTGAGGGCGCAGGGCCTTGATGGGCCAGGAGGCCTCGCAAGCTGAATCAGGCCCATGGGGTGGAGGTTTCCTTCCCCTGTGATAACTTGCATAGCTTCCACACCTTGAATATCTCCTTCAGAGTTCTGACTGAAACCGGGAGCAGATTCACCACCCCACTGACTTTGGAGCAACCCCCCTCCACTGTTGAAAGCATGACCAAAGATCCAGGCAAGTGGATGTCTTCAGGGAGGGAGTCCAAGCCAGTGGGAACTCCAGAGAGAAAGCCCTGTGACTGACTTAGAGATGTCGGAGGACTCTGTTTGGGGAGTACAGCTCAGTGAGTTTTCAACAGCTCAGCCCCTCGGACTCCGTCTCACCCATCCACGAGCTGGCCCGACTCGTCATATGATAAATCAGGCCAGCTCAAGGCTTTTTATGGGGGTGGTATTTGCACAAATCATGATTTGCACAAAATTGTGGCCATAAAGAGCACCATTTGTGCAAAATTGCAGCCGTAGATAGTGTAATTAGGCTCGGGACCACAATACTTGATGAACACCTTTCCCGACATGAACCTACCCGTACACTACGCTCAACATCTAACGTCCTCCTCTGGGTGCCTACTCTGAGGGAGACTCGGAAGACAGCAACAAGGGAGAGCCTTCTCTGTGGTGGCCCCCTAATTGTGGAACGATCTCCCCGACGAGGCTTGCCTGGCACCAACATTGTTATCTTTTTGGCACCAGGTCAAAACTTTTCTCTGAGCTTCACTGATCCCAGATCTGTTTTTAGGTTTGGCTGACAGCTTAAAGTTGTTTATAATTATTTATGGTCATTTTTTTTTGTGTATGCTGCATGTTTCCGTGGGCTTAAATTTTGTATATCATTTCAAATTGTTTTACTCTTATGTAAACCGCCTAGAGAGCTTCGGCTATGGGGCGGTATAGAAATGTAACAAATAGTAATAATAACTTATGCCTGCAATTTTGCACAAAAGTGTGCTAAATATGGCCACGGTTTTGCAAAAATTGAGACTTGCAAATAAAAACAAAACAAAAACAGCAAAGTTCCAAGTTTTGGAAACTGACTCACCGCTCAGTTTGCAAATATAAGCCAAGTCAGGAGCGCCGCAGGGATCTGTCAGGCACAAATAGGCCCACAACAGCCATCCCTACTCTCCATTCCATGGGATGATGCCACTGAAGTCTCTCTGAAAGTCCTAAAGGATAGATGATGACCCATCCTTTCTGTTTTCTTATTAAAAAGCCCTAGAGTCTAAGGCCCAGACAAAAGGGTGAGGGAAATAAGTTACCATCCAGCTAAACCTGACAACAATTCAACAAATTACAAACACCAGAAAGTGAAGGGCCCATTAAGCTGCCTTTTCACAAAGCTGCACATCATCACCTTTTCGCGAGGAGCACTTTCAACAGACAACGCGTACCTATAATATATCAGCACTAATTACAAGTCAGACTGAAAGACACCGGAAGGAGTGACTCACCTGCTGTCATGATAACAGAGAACGTCAAGGTCTTCTCATTATTCCATGGTTTAATGGTCCACCAGGCTCAGGTTTTTTATGCTCTTTAAGCATTCATCACAGAACTGGCAAATATTATGCCAGTTAACCAAGACAACTGGGGTGGCTGCCCAAGAAATACTGTGACAAATCCAGAACACACTGTGTTTTCTGCCCACCCATCCCCCCCAAAAAAAACCTAAAATAATTTTAATTAAAATATAAATATTTTTATCCAATTCGATTCCATGTTGACAGCTTTTGTATTAGCATTATCTGATTTATTTTTAATTCATGTTTTATTGTTATGATACTTATTATCTTTTTCCTTACAAGGAAAAAGATGTTCTGAAAGTGGGGTATTAATAATATATTTTTTTAAAAAAATCTGCACCAAGGTAAGTTGGATTCTGCAATGATTCTACATTATGCACATCAGCTTAATTTGCTTATTTGCTTTCCAATGTTCGTTTGATTTTGTGTAATTTATTATACTTCTGGAGCCAGGAGCAGAGCAGGGCATTGAAGTCCCCAGTCCCTGCTACTGGAGAACCCTATTCAGGCCCCTCCCCTCTCTGCAACGGTCTCTGGCTTTGGAGATTTCGGCAGGAACTGACCACGTGCTTTGCAATGCATCTTGGTAGCCGTAAGAGCTGGAAAACCTGGAGACGATGCAGATGATTCATGTAAAATTGCTAAGCACTGCATGAAATAAGAACAGCAGCACAAGCGGCGAATCTCAGCAAGCTGAATTCCATGTCCAATACTGCATTCTGGGGAATTTTCTGTGTGCAGGTGAAACTGCGGCATCCAGGTAGCCCTGCAAATGTGGGCCATGCTCTGTAGATTGGTCCATGAGGCACAGAGGATGCCAGGGCTAAGGGTGAGGGCAAAAAGACTGGCTGGGGATTTTGATCAGCAGTACTCATCCAACTGCACATGTTATGAGATCTTATACCAGCCTAGTGTTCCCAAGCGTGTAATTGAAGTACAAGCCTGGTTTGCATGTAACGGTAAGCCATGGCATGGTTTCTTTAAACCTGGCTTGTCGTTGTGTCTGAACACATCCCCACAAACAAGCCATGGTTTGTCAACCAGCTACATGACACAAATAGAACCCACAGTTTGTTGTTGGCTTACTGAGTCTTGCTTGCTTAAACCATGGGTGTTGTGATGTCCGAATGCAGAACTAGGGGTGATCCCTGGCTTGTCTGCGCTCCCATCTACCCTGAAACAGAGGCGCCCAGCAAGAGCGGCTTGGAAATGAAACTGCACTGGAGGCTGGTAAAATGGGCCAGAGAGCAAAAAAACCTAGAAATAGGGAAAGATAAGCTACTGTTTCTTTGCTCGACTAGAACACAATTCATGGCTAAAGCAACAAATCACAGTTAATATAAACCATGTCTTAGTGTCACATGCGAAAACAGACATTGTGCATTCTGTGGTCGTCACCATTTCAGATAGAGGTTTATGTGTACATTCATGGATACTGGCCAGGTTCAAGATGTCAATATACACAGGATAGATGGCTGGTGCTGTGACAGACCTGGTTGTGAACAGGTGGTGGTTCTGCTGTGTATGTGTAAAGGAAAGAAGAGACTTACCCAGCTGTTCACATCAGATCTTTCTTACAAAGAAGGGTTAGTTAGAAGATGAGGAGAGACTAGGAAATCAAGCCTGGCAAGATGGAGTTGTGACCCTATGAAGATGAAAGCTTCTCCATCCTTGCATTTGTTGGAAAAATAAGCCGAAGAGGTGAGATGGGATTCCTACCTTCCCGTCTGGACCACTGGCCGCGGAGAAGACATACTCCAGCAGGAAGACCACTCCAAATGCCGGGTGACGGACCATCTCTGTCAAGTGGATGCGGCTTCGCAGCACGAGAGTCTGCCCCTCCAAGCTGCGTTTGGAATGCCACAAAAGAGCCAATGACAAGGGGATGGGGAACTCCATTACTAAACTTCAGCCAACCACACACCATAAACGTAACGTGGCTTATGGCCCTGAGCAGACATCTTTGTTTTATTTCAATGTCCATATGAGAAGGAACAAACTATTGGCTTCTTGGCTTGGGGAGACTCATAATGGCAAAGTCTGAGAACCTCTGTTTTTGGTCAAGTGATTCAGTTGATCCTGCTCCATCATCCAAGCTCTGCAGGATGATGTCATCAGGAAGCCATGATACCACAGCTCCCATGCCAGTAGGCACCAGCTCTCATTTCCACCCAGGCTCCTTTCGAGATCTGCTGCTGCTGGATTCATGGGTTGTGGCAGAGACCAAGACAACTTCTTCTCTAGCTATGCTTGGCAGTGCTAGCTGCACCCTGTCCTAGAAATCGGAGACTTTGCCGCCATGTTGCACTAGCTTTAGGATTCTGTAATCTGCTGTTTACAGCATTAGCTTTGGATAGTTTCAGGAAACTACACCAGATCCACATTAGAATGTGGTCTCTAGATTCCTCTGTGGTACTAGCCGACAGGAACTTATAACACCTCTCCTTTATGCAGCTGCACTACTTGCCAGTTTATTACTGGGGCCCAATTCAGGTACTGGTGTTGATCTTTAAGCCCCCCCCCCACAGGCTGCAATCCTATATACAAAGCTCCTTGCAGTTAGTCTCATCGAACTCAGTGGGACTTACTTCTGAGTAAACATGTACAGGATTGTGCTGTAAATGACCTCTGGGCGGGATCTCTAAAGTCGCACCACCTCCTGTATGTTCTCCTTCATGCTTTAAGGCCTGTTGGGGAGGGCCTCTTGTCTGTTCCATCAATTTGGGTTGTCTAAACAAAGGGGGAAGGGTCTCCTGGCTGCGGCACCCCTATCAATGGAACTCTTTTTCCAGGGTAGCCTGCCTGGCAGTTCATTATGAGTAATTTTTAAAAGAGCTTGTAAAAACCTCCCCTTGTTGGGACTTCTGCAAAGAAGATTACTTTGGCCATGGCAGTGTATATGTTTAATTATACTTTTGTTTTTAAACAAAACTCAGCTGACAGTATGATACTATTTTTATACCGCGATTCACTTCAAGAGCCAGCTTTTGTGCTAGTCTGTTTACTTATTTATTGATTTTTAAAGATTTATAAGCCACCTTTTAAGGTAAACCCTCCCAAGGTGACGTAAAACAAAATGTAAAACCACAAAACACAATAAAATAAATCATAAGAAGAAGAAAGACAAAGTCAGAATTAACAATTAAAACCAGGGAGTATCATAGGCCCCTCGGTCCCAGTAGACTCCTAATTCGATTACAGGTCAAGGTAAAGAGGTGAGTCTTTATGGCCCGCCTGAAGGCTTGCAATGATGGGGCTTGGTGCACATCACTTGGAACATGACTCCACAAGCAGGGAGCCACTACTGAAAAGGCCCTGTCCCTCACACCCACCAGCCTAATTACTGTTTCAGATGGGCACACTAGTAGGAGGCCAGGCAGGTAGATCTGGGTGAGGACAGTTCTTCGAGTAACCTCAGTCTAGAACTCTCAAGGCCAAGACCAGAACTTTTGAATGGGGCCCAGAAACACACTGACAAGTAGTGTAAGAGACATGTACTTGTTAGAATAAACAAGGGACAGTTGATGATCAGCACTGCCCTCTTTTTGGCATTGAAACCGAAAGACAATTCCGTATCTAGTGGAAGAGCCCAACTCAATCCCTCCCTGTAGCCAAAGGTACAAGGCGTTTCTTTCCAAGGGGCTAAGGGCACCTTTTTCCTTACCTGGGCTTGATGGTGGCCCCTTGTTTCCGTCCCCGCACCACCTCGGCCTCCGGCGCCACCACCACCACCTGCGGGGGTTGCACGAAGCCAAGGCCATTGTGCACGCCAACATGCAGCCGTCGCTCTTGCACGGTGAGGGTGTTCCCGTCCAATGCTGAGCTGCCCTAGGGAAAACCACAACTGACTAAGGCATGCTGTGAACAGCGAGGGATAACCCCCAGGATCACGGTCCGCTTAGCACGTGACCTCCATCCGGAAAGGCAGTTGAAAGCTAACATATATTATTTTTATTGATGATGATGACTGAATTCCAAAAGACTTTGGTTTCCAGTTGGCTTGAGAAATGCAGAAGGTGACAGGCAGTGGAAGCAAGCAACGAGGTACCATAGGAGAACCAACTAACAACATATTAAGATGCAAATTAAAATACAGAGCAGCAGAAAATCAGTATGCAGAGAAACAACACACAGATATGTCTATATGTGGCCTACAAGTTCCCCTCCAGCTCTGTATTGTATGAATCTAATATCACGTCTACTGTGACAGAATCTGCACCCTCACTAGGGAATGGATGTGATCTATTACCCCTTCCTCTGAGTCACTGACCCAGTGATCGGGCCTTGTGCTCAAATGTTCTCTTTTCCTCCTCGATTCGGTGAGACACTTCCTCTGGTAACACAAACCATTGTTTGCTGTTGTAGCTGAACCGCAACTCCACCTGCTTGACCCTGCTGCGGACTCTGGGATCTGCCAACTCCAAACTCCAACAGAGGCTGAGTTCCCAGGGACCGGGGGAGGATGGGCTCTGAGTTGTTGGCGTGCCCTCCGATAAGCTCCTGGGAAGATTCCTCCTGGACTCCTGTAGAGTCTTGGAGGATCTCCTCCCCTGGTTCCTGTCTTGGTTGGCAAATTATTTTCTTCTTCTTCTTCTTCTTCTCCTCCTCCTCCTCCTCCTCCTCCTCCTCCTCCAAATTCTGATTGACCTCCTGAAACCCCTTCCCCCACACTAGGGAGAACAGGTCTGATCCTGACAGCCATTACATTTCACCGGATCGTAGTGGTAAGTCTTGAACCCCAGACCTCCCCACTGAAAATCCAATTCTCTCCTTTCTCTCTCTTCAAGCCCACTGGAAGCAGCCCAATATTATGGCCACGGCAAGTTATCAAATGTGGTTGCATTTGGAACCCTCGTTTTATTAGTTTATATGTCATAAGCTAATAAAAATGAAAGCTGCCCCAGAGTAATTGCTGGATATTAAAGTGTTTCATCTTCCCCCCCTCTGAAAATCCACCACGGATCTGACAAATCAACACAGCTCATCCTTGGGGTCATTATTGCTTCCTAAATTACAGGAGCTTGAACACAAACATTAAAACTCAGAAGTCACTCTGTGTGCCCATTAGTCAAAAGCAGCCTGCCCACAATGTAGCTCATTAGTGTTCGCTCATTCCACAAAAAGAAAAAAAGAAAGAAAACAGCTACAAGAAAGCTGAGAAGATCTGTCTCTTAATCAGAAGGAAAACTAAGGCAACAAAATGACTCCCTGGGAGAGAAAGAAATACAACCTCTAAAGCAATTCATATGCAAGCAAACAAGCAAACACATTGTTATTGTCCAGATAACGGGAGTCCCATTCCTCTTTGAAATTATCCATCATTTTTCACTGTCTGCTACTGGAGGATGCAGGAAATCCAGCTATTAACTTCCTGAAAATCTGTTTTGTTTTAGGGGTTTTTGTAGACCTTATGGACTAAATAGCTTTTCCGGAAGATATCTAGAAAATTCAGCAGCCATTGCTGAAAAGCCAAGAAGCCAGAATGGTAGCTGAATAAGATCTTATGAGGTTGAGGTGGGGCTTCCGTGACATGCATAGCTCCTCCCCACAAAAAATGAGCAAATCCAGAATAAACATGCAAAATAGTAACAACCGCAAAAGATGCAAAATAAGTGAAATTATGGAAATCTGTTCAAGTTGCAAAACTGAGACGGGTCACAGAATCTAATTTTTTCCCTAGAAATTGGACTACTTGGCCTCATAATTTTATTTTTTTAGCTTGCACTACACAGGGCCAGCCTGACCTGCAACAGGTGGCACCTGGATAGATGAAAGCAGGAATCGGTGTCTGAATATCACTGCATGAGTTTTTAATGGGTTGGTAGGGTGGCCGGTTTTACAGGAGACAGCCCTCTAGTTTGGGGGTTCGGCATTTTAGGGTGTCTTCTATTAAAGAGGAATTCAGTCCAAGTCTAGTTTAAAGTCAAAGAACCCCAACAACAAAGAACCTGCAGTGGTCTTGAAGTTGACTATCAACAGTAAGCAACGGGACACTAGACTGAGCAGTCACACAGGTCACCTAGTCAGTCTTTTCCACTATGGTGAGATGTTTTGTATTCCTATTTAACTTATAGTTGTTATTTCTGATCCTAGTTCAATTTTTTAAAAAAAAAATCACACATAAAACCAACAAAACATCCAAAACAACACACTAAAAGAGGACAATATAAAAGGTTACAGTGGATTCCTGATTTTCTCCCTAGCAAAGACATGAAAATATATGTTTCTTGTTATTTCTGAATTTGTGCCTATACATATAAATGTGCCAATACAAATACTATGCAAATTGGTGTCCTCTTTTTTTTTTAGTGACACATTTCTTCTTTCTTGGTTTTCCATAAATTGCCACCCTTAAGTGTTGACCCTAGCAAGGGAGACAGAGATTACTATTTAGGCTCAGCTAAGGGCAGTAAACTTCTCTAGGATCACAACTGGGACTACACACACTTCTGATGTTAGGTGTGTCTGAGGGGACATGTTTTCTGTTTGGAGACAAAAGACTGAAATTGGTTCTGCCTAGGGTGACCAACTGTCAGGATTTCCCCGGATTTGTCCTGGTTTTTGTTCTATTCTGGATGTCGGGGGATTTTCTGTGATTTTCTATATTGTCCTGGAAAGACACACTTTCCCCTTTAAGGCCGCCATTAGCATTTTGGGAGGGAATGATGTGCTTTCTGGAGGCGCATCATTTCCCTTCCACTGCTCCAATCAGGACCTTAAATGGGAAAGTGTGTCATTCCCGGAGATTATAGAAAAGGCCCTGATTGGAGTAGTGGGGGGGGGGGGGGGCAGAAATGACACACTTTCCCCTCCTCCACTCCAATTGGGGCCTTTAAGGTGGCGGGGTGGGGGATGACGCTTTTTCCAGAGGCCCTGAAAAGTCACTTTCCTGCCCTGCCCACAGGTTGTCCTCTTTTTTGGTTTCCCAAATATGGTCACCCTAGTTCTGCCTAAGATGAAAAAATCTGTTTAAAACATGTTGGACTCAATAGAACGTAGCTCCAGGCACTCGGAATTCTCTTCCCTTATTCCCTTGCGTTTGGTACCTTTTCAGTGTATGGGAAAGTACCTGATCACTCATGAGTAAGTCCAAGAGCTCCTCCTCAAATTTCTCTAATGAAGGGTACAGGTGAATGGAGAGCTTATCCAAGTACCACGTCACTGTCTTCATGAGCCGTGGTTTCTGCAAGAAATCCCCTGCAAAAAGAATCGCATGTTATAGTATGATTGGCAAACTAGATCTCTGCCATCCATTCTAATGAAGGTGAGGAGCAATTTAAGCACCACTTGCCTCAAGTGCAGGCATAAGAAAGGTTGCTGTTGGGTCAACACTGCATCTAGGGAATGTAAGCATGAACTTCCTAGCGCGTGTGTGTGCGTGTGTGCACGTGTCATAGTTTACCTTAAAAGGACAATTTCCCCCAAACCAAAGACTACCCTTGGGTGATTTCCCCTTGTAAGTGCAATCTGAGCTGCTTTATGTATAAATGCAGGTTGCTTACCTGTAATTGTAGTTCTTCGAGTGGTCATCTGTGCAGTCACACATATGGGCTCGCGCCGACGCCGAGCCCGCTTCAGGAAACTTCCTTAGCTAGCTTAGTTTTTAGGTGGGAACCCCTCCCCCCACCACCCTACCGCGCATGCTCTGGGTTCCCACTTACCTCAGTTCTATGAGACCACTAGGCCTCGCATCCAAGGCAACTATCAAATTGGAGCACGCTCGGAGAGCCTCTTGACAATAGCAAAAAGCGATGCCAAGAGGGGACGGTGGGTGGGTTGTGTGACTGCACAGATGACCACTCGAAGAACTACAGTTACAGGTAAGCAACCTGCATTTCTTCTTCATGGTCTCTGTGCATCACACATATGGGCGAATAATAAGCAAAACTTACCGGAGGCGGGTAGGCACGCTGATAAATCACTGGCATATCGACGAGAGGACCGCTCTCCCGAAAGAGGAGTCCTGTCGCGCTCTGACATCTAGCCGGTAATGCTTGACAAAGGTGGAAGCATTAGACCAGGTAGCAGCTCTACAGAGGTCAGGGATGGAGGTCCCTCGTAGGAGGGCTGTGGAAGTGGCTTGTCCCCTGGTGGAGTGCGCCATCAGTGAAATGGGAGGCTCTTTGCTGACAATTTGGTAGGCAAGAGCAATAGTGTTCACAATCCACTTGGATATACGTTGGGAGGAAACTGACACGCCCTTATTCTTTCCCCTGTAGCATATGAAGAGCTGGCGAGACGTGTGAAAAGACTCCGACCTTGACTTATAGAATGCCAGTGCCCGCCGGACATCCAGGGCATGCAACGACGAACATAACGGATCCGAAGAGGCTTCGAAGAACGTAGGTAAAATAATGTCCTGGTTGACGTGAAAACTGGATGTAACCTTGGGAATAAACGCAGGGCCAGGGCGCAGCACAACCTTATCACGAAAAAACTGCATGTAGGGAGAGTCTATGAGCAGTGCCGCGAGCTCAGAAGCTCGTCTGGCAGACATGATAGCCACGAGAAAAACTGTTTTGAATGTTAACAGGCGAATATTAACTGTCGTCAACGGTTCAAAGGGTTTAGCAGTGAAAGCGCTTAGGACAACTGAGAGACTCCATTGCGGGATAATGGGACAAAACGAGGGGAACAAATTACATAGGCCTTTAAGAAAAGCCTTAGCGAGCGGATGGGTGAAAACTGAAAAACCATCCACTAAATCGTGGTTTACCGCAATAGCGGCTAAGTAAACTCGGATGGAGGTAGTCTTTAGGCCCGCGGTATGGAGGGAGTACAGGAACTTAATCACGTCGAACATAGTGCCTGAGTGACAATCAAAGCCATTTGCGGTGGCAAAGTCTTGAAAGCGTTTCCACTTCTTGGAATATGATACTCTGGTAGAGGGCTTTCTAGAGGCCTCAAAGATTGACCTTATGTCTTTCGGAATGGGCAGACTTTGCCAGCGGGCCAGATTCTCCATGCCGTGAGTCTCAAGGTTCGTAGTTCCGGGTGGAGTATTTTGCCGTCGTCCTTGGACAGAAGGTCAGGGATGCTGGGAAGACGCCAGGTCGAATAACGCGCCAGTCTGAGAAGCGGTGTGAACCAAGCTTGTCTTGGCCACCACGGGGCTATAAGTATTGCGTTCGCTCGGTAGCGGTGAGCTCGTGTAACTGTTTGAGCTATCAACGGAAATGGGGGGAACATATATAGGAACCCTTGGGACCAATCCCATTGGAAAGCGTCTCCTAGCGATGCATGTCCTATCCCCGCTCTTGAGCAATAAGCAGGGCAGACCTTGTTGACAGGCGTAGCAAAAAGGTCTATGTGGGGATTGCCCCAGTGGGCAAAGAGACGGCTCACGATGTGAGGTGACAACTCCCACTCGTGGGTGTCGTGGAAAGATCGGCTGAGCGCATCGGCTTTGACATTGTCTGTGCCGGCGATGTGTAGCGCTGAGAGTTGTATGTTCTTGGAAATAGTCCAAAGTAGGATGTCCATGACAAGATGAAGTAAGCGAGGGGAGCGAGTTCCCCCCTTCTTGTTCAAATACCATACGACCGTGGTATTGTCGGAGAGTATGCGAATGTGACAGCCTTGTAGGCGAGGGAGGAACGCATGGAGCACCTTCTTTACTGCTAATAGCTCTAATGTTTATATGAAGGCGTCTCTCCAAATGTGACCATTTTCCTTGGATAGTCAGTTCGTCCAGATGTGCCCCCCAGCCATCCAAGGATGCATCTGTTGTCACGAAGTGAGATGGGCCGGGACCTACAAACGGCATCCCTTGGGAGAGATTCGTTGGGTCGGACCACCAGCTCAGAGAGAGCAGCACCTGTTCGGGGATGGTGAGTATGAGCCTGTGAGGATTTTGCGTGGGGGAAAAATGTTTTATCAGGAACTGTTGGAGAGGACGCATGTGGAGCTGCGCCCAACGTACGACAAACACTGACGCCGCCATGAGGCCCAGAAGTCGCAGGATCGTAAAGGCTGATGCACGAGGTTCGAGTTGCAACCGCGCTGCAAGCTGCCGCATGGTGCTCAGTCTGTCTTGAGGAAGGAACGCCCTCCCCAACTGGGAGTCTAGGTGGACACCGATAAATTGAATTATTTGTGATGGTTGAAGAATGGATTTCTCAAAATTTATTTGCAGGCCAAGGGCAGAAAGGAGCGAGCTGACCATGTGAACGTCCTTGACGGCCTGGCTTCTGGACGGAGATACAATCAGCCAGTCCTCCAGGTAAGGATAAAGCTCTATATTGTTGGACCGGAGGTGAGCGCACACTGCCGACATGCATTTGATGAACACTCTGGGGGCCGTTTTTAAGCCAAAGGGAAGGACGGAGAATTGGTAGGCTTGGCGGCCAATGACGAACCTGAGGTACCGCCGGTGGGAAGGATGGATGGTGATGTGAAAATAAGCATCCTTTAGGTCGATAAGCGTAAACCACCTGTTTCTTTTGAGTAGTGGTAAGATTGCAGAAAGAGTCACCATATGGAATTTTTTTGGTCTTATAAATTTGTTGAGGCTGCGGAAATCCATAATAGGGCGAAGGCCCCCGTCCTTTTTCAGCACCATGAAGTAATGGGAATAGAAACCCGTTTGCAGTTGTGACCTTGGAACCTTTGTGATTGCTCCCTTTTGAAGGAGAATAGATGTTTCGTGGGATAAGGTTTCCGAAGGCGGCGTGATCTTGACGGTGCCCATAGGAGGAGGGACTTGAAACTCTATTTTGTAACCGCAATTATGTCTAGAACCCACTGGTCTGATGTGATAGAAGCCCAAACATGATGAAATGGGTTGAGCCTGTTGGCCACTCACCGAGGTGTTAGGAGAGGTAGAGCAAAGTCAAAGGCGACGTTTGGATGTCGGATTCTGCCTGTTACGAGACTGACTGAATCGAGATGGCGGCTTACGTTGTTGATATGAGGACGTAGATGGAGCAGGCTGGAAGCGCTGGGCACGATCCTGTGGCTGCCTTGGTTGGTATGGTACAGGCCGATACCATTTGCGCGAGCAGTAAGGTTGCTGCGGAGGTTGGGCAAAGCCCATCTTTTTTGCAGTCATTTTAGCTTTGTGAAGTAGGACCCATTGTCGCTGGGTTGGACCAAGATTGCTTAACTGTCTTCAGCAAGGTGGGGACCATGGGTAAGGTCAGCTGCGGAGAAGGATCCATATACATGACGTCATAGATACGGTCATCAAGTTCTTCCGTAGGTTGTTGGAGCTCGATACCGAGCGATTGAGCCAACCTCATCATCTGGTCCGAAAAATTTCCAAGCTCCATAGAAGGAGAAGGCCTGTCTACAGTACCGACACCGTCAGATGGTGATGGTATCGACGGGGCGGGCGATGGGGCTGAAGAGGTATCGAAGGCATAATCATCCATCGATTGTGTAGATGGTTCGTGATGACGCCTCGGTACCGACGGCTCAGGTTGACGTCTCGGTACCGACGGCGGTCGAGGAATGGACGCTTGCTCACGACGTCGATGGGAACGAGACGAAGAAGTGAGTGAAGACGTGCGACGTGGCGGGACTGGCGGCGCAGGTGAGCGACCATGGGATAAACGTTGCCCAGTATATGGGTCAAACCGATAGCAAGGTTCCGTGTGGCATGCAGACTGGGTGGACCGATGTAAATGGTCTGAAAATTGGTCCCAGTCACGGGATCGGGATCGAGAACGTGACCATGATCGGTAAGTGGAAGCACCCATCGAAGCTTGAGACCGCTCGGAACGAGGGCACCGAATCGGCATCGGTGGCTCCTGGCCGATAGGAAGTGTGTCGAGAAGCTCTACATCAGAAGTAAGATCCACCGGTAGCGGTGACAGTACCGAAGGAGCTGGCGGTAACGAAGAGCCGCGCACCATGGAGGAAGGCGAAGGAGAGCGGCTCAACGGTAGTGATGCAGTCGGTATCGAGGACAGGCGGCAGACGATCCCCTTAGACAGAGATGGAGGGGACTGCTCTGATGCATGCGTCAGTGTCGGGGATGGCATCGAGGTCGGTACCGAGGATGGCTTACTCGCAGTCAGTAGGTGACGAGTCGGTGTCAAAGAAGGCATCGAGATCGGTACCGAGGATTTCTTAGGTTTGTTTGCTGGTTTTCCAAGCTTGGCAGCTTTCGCACGAGGCTTGCTCTTCGGTTTCTTTATGATCGTTCCAGGTGGAGATGGAGTCGTGGATGGTAAAACCAGGTCCTGAGCTGCAACCCCCAACAAGGGTGAGCCAGTAGTTGCTGGGCTCGAGCGGTTTACGGGCAACGGCCCATGCTCCCCAGAAGTAGACGGGGTCGATTCCATTGGTGCCGAACGCGGTCGATCGACAGCCGTGAGCACCTTGCTCCAGAGTAAGCTGCGCAAGCGGTCCACTCTGTTACGCCGGGTTTGGCGAGAAAAGCTCATGCAATGAGCACACACCTCTACGATGTGGGATTCCCCGAGACAGGTTAAACACAAAGAATGACCATCGGTGAGGGCTAACTTAGCCCTACACCTAGAACAATGTTTGGAAAGAACGGTCTGCGCCATAAGATGGTGCAGGCCGAAAAGTGAAAATAACTACCTTAACAGCTAAGACAAAATGTTATTATTTTTTTATTTATTTTTTTACAACTATTTTAACAACAAGAACACTAACTAAGCTAACTATTAAACAAAACTATTAAAACAACTAGTCGTTCTTCTCAAAAACAGATACGAACATATCGGAGGAAGTCTCCCGCGAGGCGATCAGCGCAGCGGTCGAAGAAGAACTGAGGTAAGCGGGAACCCGGAGCATACGCGGTAGGGTGGTGGGGGGAGGGGTTCCCACCTAAAAACTAAGCTAGCTAAGGAAGTTTCCCGAAGCGGGCTCGGCGTCGGCGCGAGCCCATATGTGTGATGAAGAAGAAGAGACCACGAAGAAGAAATGGGGCTGTGGATAATTCCTCCATTAGTTTGGATCAAATAAAAGGGAAGGGAAAATGCAAAATGGCCGCTGCCATCTCCACCCCATATTTCCACTTGAGATATTTGATTTGATTTCATTCCACTTTCCCATTTAAAAACATTCTCAAAACAGTTAAACAAACACATTGTAATTCAACTTTTACCAAACCACATCAGCCTGAATTAAAACACAACTGTAAAGATCCAACCTCTTCACAGCAACTAAAAATCAAGCAGCCGGCTCAACTCTTTGTTTTAACACTGAACATCTCATAAATTGAAAGGTGTCTTGAAAGCCTGTTGGAAGAAGTAGGCTGTCATTGGCTACCCAAGCAACAAAATGCCCCCAATCTGGGAGAGCATCCACTAAGGCAAATTAAGGACATGAGGACTTGTGAAAAGTTAATGAAGATGAGAACAAGGGGTCATGGGCTTGATTTTGAAGATCTATGATAATAAGACGGCTGCCGCAGCCTCCATCAGACAAGCAGAAGTAGGAACTGCAGCAAGACGTTGTCACGTGGAATGCTCCTGATCAGGTTCCAGCCAGCCAGCCATGCCCTTTGGCAGGGCATGCCATTCCATTCCCCTCCGGCATCTGGTTTTACACCCCCACCCTCAAAGAGTCAGCATTCAGTAGCCACTGAGCATGCTGAGTCCCCACTAGGCTATTCTCGGGGTTTCCACCCACCACTAGGGTGCCCCTCCCCATTAACAGTTGTTGTACTTCTGCAAAGCTTGGGGTTTCCCAAAACCTGCTGATACCTCTTATGGCACACAAGGACTAGCATTCAGAGAATGGGTCCACAATTAGTATATAGAATAAGTCCTAAGTTACTTCTAGACAAAGCTTTTATTGTGGGATTGCACAGGATCATTCAAGGGATTTTACAGGAGGTCCAGATGACGAATTCCATTTCTAGCTCTCCAGTGTTTTCCCACTGCTTCCTCCATCTTTTTTCTTACCTGAAAGCAATCTGTTAAGGAACGAAAGGTAGAATAGCTGCAGGGTACACATTGAGATTAATGTTGATAAGAGGCCTGTGTCTAGAAGCACCCTTGGGAACCAGGGTCAGAGATTTCTGAAGAAATGTGAGTCTCTGGACATATTTTTTATATATACTATCGGATGTTACATTATTTAATATTGAGAGAACCTCAGTATAAAAGATTGTACAACTGGTATTCATATTTATTATACAAATATTTTCAAATGTTGGACTTTCAGGCTGTCAGAACTTATTTTTATCATTTATGGTGGGAATGTGCAAAAGAACAATCATTCTGGGAGAATGTATTGGAAGTAATTTGGCTGATTTTGACTAGACTAGAACTCATTATCTACTGACAGTGTTATTGAATGTAATAGGTGATACATTGACAGCAATTCAGAACATGCATATCCAGTAACAAAAATATCTGGGATCAGTATTGGAAAATGGATGTTGTGCCCTCTGACTCCCGCTGGCTGAGGAAAATTCTTGAAATTGTTGGAAATCACTGAACTAATAAACTAACGTAATAGAGGTTATATTCTGCAAGACTTCGGAGAGAAAGGAAATGTGTTCCTCAGGTATTGGAACACGTATTGTAAAAATTGTTACTGGAAAGACACATTTTTGTGATTTAATATCTGTTCTACATGTGCTTATTAACTACTGAAATAAATATATTGTAAACATTGTCATTGGAAGGATGTATTTTAGTATTTAGATATCTATCACACATGAGATATGCTTTTTTCCCACTTCAAATTAATCTGAAGAATACAAAACCATTACGGGCATGTGTACGTTTAGGGGAAGTTAGTTATTACATTTCTATACCGCCCAATAGCCAAAGCTCTCTGGACAGTTCACAGAAATTAAAACCACAAGTACAACATAAAAACAACATAAAATATAAAAGCAAATAGTACAGTATAAAAATACAACAGGAATAAAACCTAGCATCAATGCAGAGATTTAAAATACAGTAAGAATTTTAAAATGGCACAGCTAAGAGACTCAAATGCTAAAGTGCTAAAAGTCCTGGGAAAACAAACAGGTCTTCACCTAGCGGCAGGAAGAGCACAACGTTGGTGCCAGGCAAACCTCTCTAGGGAGGCTCATTCCACAACCGGGGTGCCACAGCAGAAAAGGCCCTCTTCATGGTAGCCTCATCCACCTCGCTTCCTTTGGCAGGGGCTCCTGGAGAAAGAACCTATCCTATCTAAAAACAATGAAGAGTCTTGCAACACCTTCAAGATGAACAAACCTATAGGCCATGTTCGGAAGACACCTTAGACCTTTTGCCTTAGTCACCATGGTTAAAGCCATGGTTTAAGGTGTCTTCTGAACACGGCCATAGCAGCATCAGCTTTTTGTGGGCCAACGTCCACTTTGTCAGTGACAAAAGCCTGGGCACAGTCTAAAAGCCACTCACTGGGGAGGGGTTGTGACTCAGCGACAGGGAATCAGCTTTGCATGCAGGAGGCCCCAGTTCAATCCCTGGCATCTCCAAGTAGGCCAGGAAAGTCTCATGTTTCAGACCCTGGAAAGCCATTGCTGCCTGTCAGTGTCAACAATACTGGGCTAGACAGACCCAGGGTCTGACTCAGTATAAGGCAACTCCCCAATGTTCCTCATGCAGCAAACTTCCTGAAGCTAAGCAGGTCTCATTTGCGCCTGCTTAGGAGACTGCCTGCCACTCCTTCCCATGCTGCTTTGAGTTCCCTCATGAAAAGAAGGTTGGATGTAAGTGTAGTAAATAAATGCATTGTTAACCTCAGTTGGGTTACAGACAGCGCAGGGTGGAGGGAAATCTTATTACCAAGTGAGAAGCCAATGGAGGGCAGACAGGCAGGCAGGGTGGTGCACAATAGTATATTTATGGAGCCCAAGAGTTTACACATCCTTTGCAGCAGAGTTGGAAACCAAAGCTTTGTGGTGCTTGCACCAAGGAGTGTCCCTGAAGAAAGACCAATATTCAAAATGCATTGGGCTCAAAAAGATTTCCGTGCACCTGGAGGATTCGTCCCTTTCCCCCACCCTGAAATTAGTGGCTTTCCTGTTTTTCTTTTCCTATTATAATAAAGAGTAAAATAAGAACCATGGTCCAGTGAAAATGGTGAATGATCAAATCAAAGTGGGGTTTGTGTGTGATCCAGTTCTAGCTGGTAATTAATAGGCTAAAGAATTATGAACTGACTACATTAATTTCTTTCTTCTTGTGGGTTAGCCCACTCCCAATATCTATTCAGCCCACATCAAGATTGTCAAATCTGCACATGAGCTCATAAGTAATAATCTTTATATATTCTGGGTGTCTTTTATATTAAATCAGAATCATAGATAAATACGTCTTACTGTTGCTGTTTTTTAGAATGCAAGAGCATCTCCACATAATGCTAAATTATGGTTTAGCACTACACATGCAAGCAGAAATGGGCCTGCATGAATTCTTGGGCTCTCTCACCCCCCACCCTCGGTCCTCCTCCTGCACGAGGAAGAATAAACCAGGATTCAGTTTTGCTTCAGCAGATTTCTGGCTTAGCATTACATGTGAACAAGGAATTGTGGTTTAAATTTAACTCTAGTCAATTGCTAAACAAGCCAACAACAAACCCTGGATTGTTTTTCTGGTATTTTTAACAAACTAGAGCAGAGTTTATGTTAAACCACAATTCTTGGCTCCGATGTAATGACAAGCCAGGAATCTGCTGAAACAAAACTGAATTGTGGTTTATTCCTGGTCACGGCCAAGGGAGGACAGGGGAGGAGGTAACATGTATACATGTTGTACTAAATTAATGTTACATGCCACTCTGGGTCTATTTGAAGAGTCTTTCGCAAGCATTTTAAGAGGATTAAAAGCCCCCTAACACATTGTAGCAACTACCCACTAGCTAAGGCACATGACATGCTCTTTTCCTTCCATGCACAAGCCATAGAACTCTCCTAATAGCCTCTGTGAGGGGGAAAAAAACAGCCTTTATATCGGATCTCCAAAGCAATGAGATGCATAAAATATTGCACTTAGAAAAAGAAAAGAAAAACTTCTCACTTTCAAAAAGAAAAGAGGAAAAAAAACCTGGCACAAACAATTAATAAACAAACATTAAAACCGCTGATGCTGTCTGAGTCCTACTACAAAAAGTGCTTTAGGCGACAAATTGTACCGTTCAATCATTCAAAGAGAACACATCAGGAAGGAACAGGAGGAACAGCTGCTCTCCCTCTGGCTCAGTTCTTTATCCTTCCCCGGCCAGTTGGGAGAAAGTTGCACTTGAACAAATCCAAGCCTGGAAGGAAAAAAACCAGCAACAAGCTTCCCTCCACTCTTCTGGTCCCCCCGTAACATGGAGAGCTGACCACAACCTGAAAGCCTTGGACTCCATAACACTGACATCCGGGTTCTTTTCAAAGGCTCCTGCCGAACATGAGCAGGACAGCCGGGGGAGAGAGGAAAGACATGCAGGCTGGTAGCCAGAATTTTTGTGGTGGTGGTAGGTTGAACTAACAAATTTTAGTTTAGATTATTATTATTATTATTATTATTATTATTATTACTGATTATTATTTATTACATTTATATACCGCCCCATAGCCAAAGCTCTCTGGGCGGTTTACAAAAATTAAAAGATAGAACATTGAAATGTCAACATACGAAATTTAAAATCACAAAACACAAAAACCACTGATATTTAAAACATTTTAGCCAAAAATTCTGTTAGAAACCTCAACTTAAGCTGTTAAAATGCCTGGGAGAAAATAAACTTTTTCACCTGGCGCCAAAAAGATAACAGTGTTGGCGCCAGGCAGGCCTCATCGGGGAGATCATTCCATAATTGGGAGGCCACTACAGGGAAGGCCCTCTCCCTCGTTGCCATCCTCCAAGCTTCCCTCGGAGTAGGCACCTGGAGGAGGACTTTAGATATTGAGCGTAGTGCACGGGTAGGTTCATGTCGGGAGAGGCGTTCCGTCAGGTATTGTGGTCCCAAGCCGTGTAAGGCTTTATAGGTAAAAACCAGATTGCTTTAAAACAGGCTGGAGACCTTCCTGGAGGTTGGTGTCCTCTTCTCACCTGCACAAGAGGAGATGAGTTTGGTTGGGCTTGCAAGCAAGGCGGTAGAGCTATCCAATGTGGGGGAAAAGAGCCTCTTGCTGAAACCAGGTTCTAGGACCTAACCAATGAATAGCAGGGAAATGTTCACAATGCAACTGTAGCACAAAGATAGGCAGGAAAGATTTTACACCAGTTAGCAAAAGAGGCTTCTTATAGGCCTTGCAGCAGCACCCTTCTTGGTGCATCGGTGGAATCTCTGTTACTGGAAGCAATCATATCTTTTTTTTAAAAAATGAAGCATATAGAAAAACAAGTCTTGCTGAAGAAGAATCAGCATGGCTTCTGCAAAGGGAAGCCCTGTCTCACCAACCTTTTGGAGTTCTTTGAGAATGTCAACAAGTAAGGCAATAGGGGATTTCCAGTCCTTCCCCGATGGATCCTGGATATATCTAGCACCGATGGGATAAGAATGTAGATCCTCTTATGGATTAGTAACTGGTTAAAGAACATGAAGCATACAGTAGGAATAAATGGGCAGTTCTCTTTATAGAGGCAGGTGAGAAGTCCTTTAAGATCTGTATTGGGAACAGTGCTTGTTCATAAATGAACTAGATAGGGAAAGCAGTGAGATTGCCAATTTTGCAGATGACAACATGGTATCTAGCTAGGTGGACACCAAAGCAAAGTACAAAGAGCTCCAAAATAGTAAATGCAGTTCAGTGTAAGAAAGAGTAAAGTGGTGGTGGTCAGGAGAAATGCAGGTTGCTTACCTGTAACCATAGTTCTTCGAGTGGTCATCTGTGCATTCACACATATGGGCTCTGCGCCTGCGTGGAGCCTGTTTCGGAAACTTCTATAGCTAAGGCAAACGTTTTTGGCGGGAACCCCTCCCCCACTGTCTACTGACTCCATGTTCCCGCCTTTCTCCTCAGTTCAGAGACCGACTTGCTGGCCCCATAACTAGGAGAGAAACCGCTCTGTATCGACAGTACATTTACATCGACACCAAAGCGGGGACGGTGGGTGGGTTGTGTGAATGCACAGATGACCACTCGAAGAACTATGGTTACAGGTAAGCAACCTGCATTTCTTCTTCGTGGTCTCTGTGCATCACACATATGGGCGATTAACAAGCTAAATTCCTGGTGGAGGGTAGGTGTAGATCAATGTTCCCTCACAAGACAAAGAAATTGCTTGCCCCAAATTCCAGTTTGTCCTGGTACAAACAATCAAGTGGTAGCATGTAATGAAGTTAAAGGACTTATACCAAATAGCTGCCTTACATATTTATTTATTTCATTTCTAACCCGCCTCTCCATCTAGATCGAGGCGGGGAACAACACCAAATATAAATATATTAGCAGGGGATCG
Organism: Anniella stebbinsi; assembly: GCA_029215795.1. Lineage (NCBI taxonomy): Eukaryota > Metazoa > Chordata > Lepidosauria > Squamata > Anniellidae > Anniella > Anniella stebbinsi. Next base: position 407,072,526 of record JARDYH010000001.1, on the reverse strand, counting down.
ACAATCCCCTGCTAAAGATACAGACTTCGATGCACTGCACATCGACTTAGCTGTTACTGGACCAACAAGCTGCAAGCCCTTCAACTTGTAGGGCAGTTTAATAGCATGTACAATCCACTCCACGAGTCATTGCTACTCTTGCGTCTTATGGAATTTGTCAGTTCTAGCCCTGTGTGGAAGCCCAGGTAGGGTGCATCAATACTGAGGCAGCTAATTCACTCGATCTGCGTAGTGTTGATATAGCCATCAGAAAACAACTTTCTAAGAAAAATAATGTGATATCTGAAGGTACCATTGGTTTAACTGGTTTCAATGTCAGAGATTGTGGCATGACAGAGAAACTCCATGCCAGAATGAAACTCCTAATTAGAGGAGACAGATTTGTAATGCCCAGAGGAACCCCCTAACAATGGGGTTGGTGCAAAAACACGTAAAGCAGTCAAATACCTGCATATCGACAACTATTTTAGCCCTATAGTGTATAGGGGGTAAGTGTAAGGACATCGTTAAGGAGGCTGAATGGGGCTTGAGGCCCTGAAGATTCATGTATTTAGAAAAGAATCCCATTGTGCAGTATATGACTTCATTGCAGGCTGCATGAAAAAATGGAATCGACCTCATGTCGAAAGTAGTTACGGTATTGGGATACCCCATGCCATGGGTCTGAGCATAGGCAGGGGCATAAACTATGGGGGGAGGGGGGTAGCGGGGGGGGGGGGCAATGTCCCCACTGGGATTTCCCAAAGGGGGCAATGCCCAACTAAGTAACATCAGTAAGCTCACAGCCTGACTGACAGATTCCTCAGTCAGTCTCCAGTTGTCTGTATTCTTATGTGTTTGGACGCAGTCTAAATTACATCCAAGCACATCCTGCTTCCTCATCAGCTGCCCAGCAGATCTCCTTGCAAGACAAAAGCCACTCTCCTGTTGTGTCAGGGTCAGGCTTCCCCAGATTTATTTTCTTCTACCCACTCAGGCGCTGTAAGACAAAAGATTGCCCATTTAGGAATTACAGTCTGGGTACATCTTGACGAGAGTTTTGCCTCCGGTCGGGGTGTATCCGGAGTGGCAGCAGGTCATCTATATGATGCAGCTGGCATCCCGAAGCCATCCAGGAGCAAATCCCTGAAGCTCCGGTTTTAAAAGTCGGGTACTTACCACGACTTTTTTTTTTTTTTTTTTTTAAATCTTTTGAGCTGCAGCGGAGCTGATGGTAACCCAATTGGTCGCCATTGGCTGATATCTTCAGAAGTAGAGTGAGCCACACCTGTCTCGGCCACCAAGGGGTGACTATGATGGAGACTGTGTGGACTACACAATATTAATATTATCATACCACAGTACTCATGGAATGAGAAGAAAAATGAGGGCTGCAAAGACATTCCCAGTTGAACAGGAAAGTGTTTGTATGAGGACTTGAGATGGGGGAGGAAGTGGGAAAGCGCATGCCCCGTAGCAAATAGTCTGTGCAAGTACACCAATGTAGGGTTGTTAGATCCAGGGGAGTCTGGATTCTGTGTTCACTATGAGGCCCAAAGAGCTCAATAAATTGAGTCGTCACCTTGCCTTCAATAGCATTTCCTTTTAGGAAGCTACCAGAAGCCAGTTGTCTAAATATGGGTAGATTTCTACCCCTTGAAGGCAAATGAATGGAAGGAGCAGTGCCATACATTTTGTAAATATTCTGGGGCAGGGCTTTATGTGTCATCAGAAATTTGTGATTCTGATGTACGTATGGAGCCATCTCAAATCCAGAACAGGTTGAAGAGATCTGTAGAGGAGTGGGCCAAATATTAAATCAGAGAGTGATATAGGTCTTCCAAAGGAGGCTCCACTCTGTACAGCTACCCCATCAACAGGCGATGCAGAAGAGAACAATGTTGAGTCCAACTGAGAGCTCTCTAAGGATTGAGGGGAATCAGGTTTAGTTCTATGATTAAACCCATCTTCTCCAAGCTGAACTTTTTGACACCCCACAGAGTGGGTCTGGAAAGGAGAAGAGCTAGGTGGACGTACTGACGCATTCACGACGGTATCATGAGGCAATGGTTGAGCCCTGTGGACAGGTCACAATGACAGTGATCTTGGTAGAGCTAGAGGGAGTTGCAAGAAAACTTCCTCCAGTGGCAATCGCGATACCGATGGAGCTGCTCAGTATCGAGAAAGGCGTATGTACCAATATAGGGGTTGGTATCGATGCCTGGTACGGGAGTTACGGACCCATTGCAAGAGGTGTCCCTTTTATAATTGATGCCAATCTCTGTACTGGTATGGCATTCTCGGGGGAGGCAACCCAGTTGAAGTTCTGTCCCTCTTTTTTTTTTTTTTTTTACAGGGACCCGAGAATGATGCCCCTAGACATTACAGGCATAAAAAACTCTCTCTGTTGAAATCATAGCACTCCAATTGTAGCAGCTCTAGGGAGCAGCCCTGTATTTGGCAGCTAGCCTGTAATGGCTGTGCTAATTAACTTGGTGGGGAGATGTCTACTTCAAGCTGCATGTTAGACATCTCTTCTTGGTACCAAGAGACTGGTACCAAAAGAGGCAGTTGAGTCTCACCCTTTGATGTCGATTCTGCCTGCTAGACATCTCATCTGGACGTCAAAGCTGCATGTTAGACATCTCATTTTGGTACCAAGAGCTCTGCACCGAGGAGCTTGGTACCATGGCGCTCGGTACCATGGCGCTCGGTACCAAGGAGCTCGGCACCATGGAGCTCGGTACCAAGGAGCTCGGCACCATGGAGCTCGGCACCATGGAGCTCGGCACCAAGGAGCTCGATACGAAGGAGCTCGGCACCAAGGAGCTCGGCACCAAGGAGCTCGGCACCAAGGAGCTCGGCACCAAGGAGCTTGGCACCAAGGAGCTCGGCACCAAGGAGCTCGGTACCAAGGAGCCCGGCACCAAGGAGCTCGGTACCATGGAGCTCGGCACCAAGGAGCTCGGTACCAAGGAGCTCGGCACCAAGGAGCTCGGCACCAAGGAGCTCGGTACCAAGGAGCTCGGTACCAAGGAGCTCGGTACCATGGCGCTCGGCACCAAGGAGATCGGCACCAAGGAGATCGGTACCATGGAGCTCGGTACCAAGGAAGTCAGCACCAAGGAGCTCGGTACCAAGGAGCTCGGTACCAAGGAGCTCGGTACCATGGTGCTCGGTACCGAAGGAGGCAGTTGAGTCTCAGCCTGTGATGTCGATTCTGCCTGCTAGACGTCTCATCTTGACATCGAAGATGCATGTTAGAAGCTCCAGTATCGAGAGCTTAGACCTCGGTACCCAAGGAGCCAGTTAAGTCATCGCTGCCAAAGGGGCCACCCTCAGTATCGGGGGGGGGGGGCTAACAGCTGCAGAGGAGTTGGAACCTGGTCTCTCTCTAGCTGTAGAAACACAGGTAGAGAGTATCCAGATGTTGGAAGATCGGAACGACCTATGGTTAGGGTGGGGGTCCGAAGACACTGAGGGGCTCTCATCCATAGAATCGCTCCAAGCGATCAGTCCCCAGAAGTCCTATGTAACCTGGCCTTCTTAGATATCCCTTTCACTGTAGAGACAGCTAGGGAGCGTCCAAACATTGGACGATCGGAATGACCCATGGTCAGAGTCAGGGTCCGAGGACGCAGAGGGGCTCTCCTCCGTAGAATCTCTCCATGCGATCAGCCCCAGAAGGCTCCTGCCTTCTTAGATATCCCTCTTGCTGTAGATACAGCCTGGGGAGCGTCCAAATGTTGGAAGATCGGAATGACCCTTGGTCAGAGTCAGGGTCCGAGGACGCAGAGGGGCTCTCCTCCGTAGAATCGCTCCATGCGATCAGCCCCAGAAGGCTCCTGCCTTCTTAGATATCCCTCTTGCTGTAGATACAGCCTGGGGAGCGTCCAAATGTTGGAAGATCGGAATGACCCTTGGTCAGAGTCAGGGTCCGAGGACGCAGAGGGGCTCTCCTCCGTAGAATCGCTCCATGCGATCAGCCCCAGAAGGCTCCTGCCTTCTTAGATATCCCTCTTGCTGTAGATACAGCCTGGGGAGCGTCCAAATGTTGGAAGATCGGAATGACCCTTGGTCAGAGTCAGGGTCTGAGGACGCAGAGGGGCTCTCCTCCGTAGAATCGCTCCATGCAAATAGCCCCAGAAGGCTCCAGCCTTCTTAGATATCTCTCTTGCTGTAGATACAGCTAGGGAGCTTCCAAATGTTGGAAGATCGGATGAGGCATGAAGCGGCCATGTCTCCAGTAGATCGAGGAGCCTGTGCCATAAGTGTAACAATTGTCTGGAAGAAACCATGGCTTCTAGAGCTTTTATCCATAGACCTGGCGCCAACACGGTTATCTTTTCAGCGCCAGGTCAAAACTTTTCTCCCAGGCATTTCAACAGCTTAAGTTGAGGTTTTAACTGACTTTGTAGCCAGGCTTAACAGTTTAAAATGTTTTAAATGTCAGCTGTCTTATGTTGGTTCTAAATTTTGTAAACCACCCAGAGAGCTTCGGCTATGGGATGGTATATAAATGTGTAAATAATAATAATAATAATAATAATGTAGCGACAGGTTTTGATGACCTGAGCCTCTCCCAAAACAAATTAAACAGAGAAAAGTCTGTCTGCTGGGGAAGCTTGCTGACGCACTTAACACATTTTGAAAAGGGGCCTTAGTGGCTGTGCGATCCCCCTCAAAGCGATCCAAGATCTCTGGAGAATAAAATATCTAAGAATATAATAACAATAAATTATATTGTTTTAAATGTACGTGTGTACGTTGTATGTTTTTGCTGCTTTAATTTTTGTATATTGTTTTTAATTGTTTTAATCGCACGTAAACCGCCTAGAGAGCTTCGGCTATGGGGCGGTATACTAATGTAATAAATAAATTAATTAATTAAGACTAAAAATGAACTAAAACAAAGTAAAATAACTAAAAACCTTAGCACTCTAAAGCTTTCTCCTCAGGAGAAAGACAGAAGTTCCCAACAAGACATCCTTTCAGCAAGGCGGTCGAAAAAGAACTGAGGAGAAAGGCGGGAACATGGAGTCAGTAGACAGTGGGGGAGGGGTTCCCGCCAAAAACGTTTGCCTTAGCTATAGAAGTTTCCGAAACAGGCTCCACGCAGGCGCAGAGCCCATATGTGTGATGCACAGAGACCACGAAGAAGAATCTACCCTTACATATATATCGCGAGAGTCTGAATGAGTGGTGATCGTGGGGTCATGGTAGACAGCACAATGAAAACATGCAACAGCAATGAAAAGAGGAAATTCAATGCTAGGAATTAACTGGAAAGGGGTTGGAAAGTAAAACTTCCATTGCTATCGTAACAACCTAATACAAATCTTTGACACGACCCCGCGTAAAACACTATGTGCTGTTCCATTACAGTTCACAATGCCCAATTCATTTATGGAATTCAAGGCCACAAGATGTAGTGATGACCACTGGCTTAGAAGAAAGCAATTAGGCAAATTAATGGAGGATCGGTCTCCCAATGGCTAAGGGACACAATGCTTTATGGAACCTCCCGGTTCAGAAGGCAAATGACTCTGCGTACCATGGTTATTGTCTTCTCGTCTCCATGTGGGCTTCACAAATGGTCACTGTGAGAACAGGATGCCAAAGTAGATGGACCTGTGGTCTGATCCTGCAGGGCAATGTGTTTTATCTTCTTAGCAGAGAACTCACGCACACTGACAGGGAAGCGCTCCACTTTTGACTGGTGCTTCTGTCTCTGTTTGCTGATATCTTTGCGCCTGCGCCCCAGGAATTGCAGGAGCCCTTGTGAGAACTGCATTTCCCATGCACTGGCATAGTATTAACTAGTGTGATGGAGAAGGGAGAGGGATTAAGAAACAACAACACCGCAGCAGCCTTCATTGCTGCTCCAGCTGCAGATTTAAGGGAAGAGGAGGATGTGTTCGGGGATGGCGGGGAATCATTTAGAGGTGCCAGAGATGGGTGGGCAATTTTTCTGGGCCCCTCAAACTGGCTAGGAAAAATTACTCAAGACCTTCCAGGATTTTTTGGAAGATCCTGGGTAATTTTCTGAGTTTATCTGAGGTCTGGCTGGCTCTGTAACAGAGCCTGAGCAGAACAGCATCACAAAGCAACGTGGGGTGGGAGGGGAACAGTTTCATTTGATCCTTCCCTAGCCTGCGCTGCGCCAGAAGCTCTGCAGAGCACTGGAGAGTCACCTTTCACCCTCCGGATCCATCCGTCTCTATTACGCTAATGGAAGGTGTGACTCCAACACTGCACGTCGCTAAGAGTGACTTTGCTCAAAGCGACAAGGTTGCTCAGCTCGTGGCTTGGAAAGTTCGCGGCCAAAGAGCAGCGAAGTGGGAGATTGATGAGCCCATTGGCAGGGGATGAGCGAATGAGCATCTTGAAGCACCAGGAGACAGCAGCAGCAAGAGAGAGATCTTCAATGGCGGCGTGTGTTCTCGGGAGGGTTCTGCAGCTGTGCCCTAAAAGGAGGAACACGGAGGACCCTCAGGTTCCCAGAGGAGACTGTGCGATTCTGAACAATCCCCATCACAGAGAGATTCTGGAAATAACGATGGCAGCTGCTTGCAAAAAGCACAATAGTATGGGGGCAGGATTTCACGGCTGCCCTGTCCTATTTTTCACTTTCAGTTTTGCTTCCTTTGGACCAGTGCATTGTAGACATCAACGGTCAAAAAGGTGGCTGGCAGGCCGCGTTCTAACCCTCCCATCCCCCCCACCCCCAGCACACGCACCTCAATGCCAGGCTAGAAGTACAAGATGCACCCTTTGTTAACAGGCAAGCACCCTGCCATCCAGATCCCTCTAGGGAGATTTCTCATTTCCTAGTAGGAAAGCTGTCTGTCAAAGCCATCAGTCTGGGGGAGCTGGACTCTCCCTGCTCAAGCCATGGGGGGGGGGGGGTGCAAGTAAGTCGTGAAGGTGGGGGTCAAACCACAGGTACCTGGGATAAGTAAAATCCAGGAGCCCAGCCTGAAGGAGAAGGGGCATAGCTGAGTGGTAGAGCACCTGCTTTGTAGGCAGAAGGTCCCAGGTTCTATCGCCTCCATCTCCAGGGGAGGATAGGAAAGGCTCCTCCTGAAACTCTGGAGGGCCGTTACAGCCACAATACTGGGGTGGATAGACCCAGAAGTTGCCTTGTACTATGTTCCTAGAGTATGGAAGCTCTGTTGCAACCTTCCTCAACCTGCCCTCTTCCAGGTGTGTTGTACTACAACACATCTGGAGGGGGGCAGATTGAGGAAGGCTGCTCTATTGAGTGATCATGGCTGCTCACTGCTGATGGAAGTCAATACTGGGCTAGATAGACCAAGAATGTGACTGGAGATAGTGCAGCTTCCTCTTTTCATTGGGATCATCCCTAGCTCAGCGCCAGTGACCTATTCTGCATGTTGACGGTTCAAATCCCAGCATCTCCAAGCTCAGACCAGGACAACCTTCTCCTGCCTGAACCCTGCAGGGCCTCCTTGGCCAGTCAGTCTAGGTAATACAGGAGTCAATGGACCGCTGATCTGACTTGGTTTAAGGCAGCTCCTTAATAACCTCGACAACATTCTGGGCTATGCGCAGTCTGCCCCACCCTCAGCCACCCACCCCTCCCTCGTCACCCAAGTTCTATAATTGGAACAGACAAAAGGGAACCCACAACAAAAAGTTGCAGGATGGAATTGCTTCTAAGGGTTCCAGCCAGACAGCCACGCCTCCTTTAAGGATACTCCATTCCATTCCATCCCATCCTCCCCCTCCCCCCAATTTTCTCCCCCACCTCTGCTGCCCAACATTCAGCATTATGGGGTCATCAAGTATTGAGGGGGAGCAGAATGCCCCTTAAGGTGTCACCCTCCTTACAAGAAAAGGTTTCATTATACTTCTGCAAAACACGATGTTCCTCCTAGAATATCAATGCCTCCCTCTTGATTCTCAGTAGCCCCATTTTGGCTACGTAGCCATCATCTCCCAGCACCTGATGAGTTCAGGTTTGGTATTGGTGCATTTGATCATTGGGCAAAACAGACATTGGGCATCATCAGTTCAAAATTATCTGTGGCTGTGTTGACACATCCTGACTCACCCACTTGTCATTGTTAGCACCTAGCATCATGACCACGACCACCACCACCCATATCGATTCCTGCTCAGAGACGACAGTCAAGCAATGCCACCCCACCTCCATCCCCCTGGTGTCTCTCTCCACCTAGGTACACACTGCAACTTTTCACTTCTGTGACACTGTGGCCTATCCAGGTTTAAGGTTTAGGTACTAGTGAACAAAGCCCTAAACAACTTGGGACCTAAACAACATGCCCGGTCACTGAGGTCATCTGAGGGCATGCTCCTGGTGGTTCCACATAGACCCATCCTCTGATTGGAGTCCACCAGGGGAAGAGCCTTCAGCGTGGTTGCCCCCTTCCTATGGAATTCCCTGCCCCTGGAGGTCAGGCACTATTCCGGAATCTATTTAGATATGGACCAGTATATAAATATTGTAAATAAATAAATAAATAAATATTCTATGCATGACCTTAGCTGCCAGCTAGAGACAATAGGAATCAGCATTTGGATCATGCTTTTAAAGTGTTCAAAGCCCCACACAATTTTTAATGATATTTATAAAGCACCTAAAGAAAGGTGCTGTCCAGTATAAAGACAAAGCATTAAAAAAGAACATAGAACAAAAATGACACCTGCCCACAGTAATGTACGACAGCGCTGAAAAACAGACAGAGAGAATGGCTTGCCAAAGGCATGAGCTCATGGCTGAAGTGAGACCCAAACCAGGACTTCCCGACTTACAGGTCAATCTCAGCTCTGTTCACAAATAGCTATTGTTGTATACCAGTTATATGGGGCTTTAAGACGGATTCCTGCATTGAGCAAGGGGTTGGACTCGATGGCCTTATAGGCCCCTTCCAACTCTACTATTCTATGATTCTGTGACTGCTCACCTTCAAAATCCTTGAGCTAAAGAGAAGTCTTGTTTCCTCCGACGTACCTGTAGCGCCTGAAACCTACATGCCCGGAAGGTATCCGGAGGGAAGAAAGAGGTAGGGGGAGTCTTCCCAAAATGCTTTTCTCTCCAAAGCGGCAACTGATTAAGATTCTCCTCTTCCTCCCCAAGTTCCACAACTGAGCATTATTGAGCCTCCCCTGTATAGTTAGGAGGTGAAGCCCTGGCGACACGGAAAGCACCCGGCAATAGAATGAAATAATACGTCTCTGGCTGGCGGAGCATTTTAAGAGCCACGGGAAGTGCTGGGAACAAGACTTTCTGACAAATTAGCTTTGCTAACACTAGAATCTGCCTTAATTCAATTTCGGGAGCCAAATATACCTTCTCCATTTCATAGAGGCTGTTATCTGAAGCTTCGGAGTATCAAATTACAGAGTACATTTGGCTGGAAGTGCCCATTTGCAGCCAATTTCGGGCCCTCGGCTGTTTTATGTCCAGTAACCAAGTAGTATTTACTGCTGAGCCGCCTTGGTTAAAGGAGAACAAACAAGAACAGAAGAGCTGGAGTTTTAACTTTGGAGGACACTGCTTTTCGTCAAAGTAACACAGCCAACTTAGGCCGCTCTGTGCCCAGAACGGAAGGAATGACCATTAAATGCTCGGAGTTACAGTCTAGCCTATATCAAGGGCAAGCAGATGACAGAAGCAATACACAGAATGAGGTTTCATCCAAATTGATGAAATTCCACCTACCTTTTCCCTAATTAACCCTGAGACCTAATGACTGGCCCAATCAGGGAGATCTTCTCATAAGTGCAAAAGGTAGCAGGTAGCAGTGAGATGTTCCCTAATCAGAGGCATCCAGCCACCAATGCACATTGCTTTGCAACTCTGCTGAATGAGCCCAATGAACAGATGTGATCCTTGGTGGCTCTTGGAGGTACAAGAGATGACACCTTCTCTATCACCTTATCCATTCAGAGGGTGGCCATTTCCAAGGGTCAGTGACCCGCATTTTCCCCCACCAGGGACTGCACCCCAAATATGCTGCCAAAATTCAATGGTAGAGTAGAAAAAACAGGCCATTTGTGTTTTAAAAGGACACTCTCCACCCTCACTACTGCATCACCAAATTCTGGCAGCTCAGCAGCAGATGTGGGGGCCGCAAAAAAGGTCACATGCCGCCCACCCGATCCAGAGCTTCATAGATTCTAATCAGCACCTTGAGCAGTGTGCAGAAAGGGAAGAGGGAGCCAGCACATGCATTGGAGCATCAGCATGGCACTCTCCAAGTGGCCTGTTCCCCATTGAGAGGTGTGCTATCGCATTCTGCACCAGCTGAGGCTCCTGGGAGGTTTCCAAGTGGAAAGAAAGAAGGGGAGAAAAAATCCAACCAAACAGCAATATCAATTGCGAGGTATCGGCCCCTGACTCACAAGCGTCAGCTGTTGACATGAAGCTCTTTACCCCTCCGCTTCAGTCCCAACTTTGACTGCCTGCCAGAGCTTCACGTGGGCCAAGGGAAGGCAAGTAATTTTCAGAAGAAGGGGCATTTGCCCACCTGTGCCCCTTTTTTCTCCCTGCCCCAGCCCACATCTTCATGGAGCTTGGGAAGTGCAAAACTCGGCCTGAGAAGCTACTTCTCTTGACACTCCTGTGGAGAAGCCCACAACTTGCAATTCCTTTGAATTTCATTTTAAGCAAAATCCCGTGCAAGCAGCTAGCCTCAGGGGTTCCTGGTGCCTTCTGCCCCGCACTCCAGCACCTCACCCACCTCAGCCTTGCAGTTTGCTGAGCCTCTGCTCTTATTTATATATTATGGCCTGCCTGTTAGAGCATAGCCTTCACAAGCTGGCATACACAAGACATAAGATGCATTAAGGAACACTAAAATGATCAGAACGGACCATAACGCACCATTCAGCTTGTAAGGTAGGTCTAAATTGTCCTGCAGCATTAACTGTTGTGATGAAGAGGGAATTTCTCCAGGTGCTGCATGCATACAAATGACACCTGCTGAAATCCCCTTCTCTATACATCCCCTAGCTACCTGGGACTACAGTATGTGTGCATGTAAGAGAGAGAGAGAGAGAGAGAGAGAGAGAGAGAGAGAGAGAGAGAGAGCCTTGCAACCACAGACAGGAAGAAGCCTCTGAAGCAGAGGTGCAGAACCTCCGGCCCGTGGGCCAAAGCTAGCCCTCCAAGTTCCTCAGAGGTCCACACCCCCTTATCCTGGTCCCCCCTTCCCTCCCCACCAACCGTCAATCATTGGATATTTTCCTGGCTTTGGTGCAGTTTCTTTTCCCCGATTCTAAAAGTTTGAAACACCCCTCTTCTAAGGCTTGGCAAGAACTTCAAGCTACAGTGCGCTGGTATTTTTGGTAGTTTGAAAGTGATTCTGTTCTAAGGTGCTTCTGACTTCTCCATGGTGAACGAACCGTTCGCAGCCATTTCTACTCATTGCCACATGGTGGAGCAAATATTCCAGACATGTACACCCTCATCAACGGAGGAGAACCACATGGGCACTTGAGGAGGCTGACACTGTTCTAGGAATGGATGGATCAGTCCGTTTCTCTTTCACCTACATTCGATGGTAGCCAGAGGCTTCTGATGGCATGTCAGACACTCACAGGCCCTAAGGCTGCACAGCCCATTTTTCTTTGCTCTTGAAAGCAACATTTGAGGCCTGAGCACACACCGTTTATGGCAACTTCGGCCTCTGACACAATGGCTTCAAGCTCGAGCCCTTTGGTGTTCGAGGGTGGCTTCTCTTCCCAGCCCCTCTGTGATTAATCTTTTAGTCAAAGTGGCCTCATAACAGCCAAGGTGGCTAGAAGTGATTTATTGTGTGTGTGTGTGCTTGTGTATCAGCGTGGTAAGGGCGGTTGTTTTCCTGTGGATAATGCTTCCATTCAGAACAGCTGGCTATGAAAGTGTGTATGTAGACAGATAGATTTAATAAAGCAATGGCAAAGCAATTATGTGGCAGTGCAGGCAGCAAAGAAGGCTCATTTTGCTGCCACCACTGCGTCCTTGAGTAGCCATCCACCTCTTTCAGGGGTTGTTAACACTCTCCCATCAAGGACCTGCTGTGACCTTTTTGCATTGCTGTTTGAGGACCAAATCCCTTGTCTCTGCAGTGAGTTTGATGCCGTTGTTAGCATAATTCCAGTTGAGGTGTCTGACACCACCATCTGCCCAATTTTGTCGGATCACTTTTAGTTGCTGTGGCCTGATGCTGCGGATAAGGTGCTTGCAGCAATGCGACTGACCATGTGCCCCTCTTGCCCCTTCTGGCTAATAAAAGCTAGCTGAGGGGGAATGATCAGGTAGGTCCAGGGAGTGGTAAATGCTTCTCTGCTTCACCTGAAGCAGCCCACCCTGGACCCGATGGTATTAGACAATTACCACCTAGCTGCAAGTACCCATTTCTTAGGGAAGAGTCATGGTGGAGCAACTGCAGGTACTTTTGCAGGACAAGGGTTATCTGCAGGGTACCATCTTGTCCCCAGTGTTGTTCAACATGTAGATGAAGCTGCTGGGAGCGGTCAGTAGGGGATTTGGAGCCAAGCGCCATCAGGATGTTGCTGACACACAGCTCTATCTCCCTGTGACATCTGAATCAAGTGAGGCTGTGCAAGTCCTGGATCAGTGCCTGGACTCTGTAATGGGCTGGATGAGGGCCAATAAAATCAAGCTGAATCCTGGCAAGATGGAAGCCCTGTGGGTGAGTGGTTCCGGAGCCCGGGAGATAGGCTCCTTGCCTGTTCTGGATGGAGTTGCACTCCCCTTGAAAGGTCAGGTTTATAGCCTGGGGGAACTCCTAGATCCATCACTATCACTGGAGGCCCAAAGGGCCACAGAGGCTCAGAGTACTTTTAACCAGCTTTGGCTGGTTCACCAACCACGACCTCTCCAGGACAGGGATAGCTTGGCCACAGTGGTTCAGGCACTAGTAACATCAAGACTGGATTACTGCAGTGCACTCTATGTGGGGCTGCCCTGGAAGCTGGAGCTAGTGCAGAACGCAGCAGCTCAGCTGTTGTTATGGGCTGCCCCTTTTCAGCACGCAACTCCTTTGCTATTCTTGACTTTGTATTCACTACCGGGCAAAGTTTAAGGCCCAGTAGTGAATAGTTTGCTCAAATTCATTCTTCACTCTTTGACATCAGGAAAAACTTCCTGTTAGAGCAGTATGACAATGGAACCAATGACCTAGGGAGGTGGTGGGCTCTCCCACATTAAAAGCATTCAAGAGGCAGCTGGACAACCATCTGTCAGGGACGCTTTAAGGTGGATTCCTGCATTGAGCCGGGGGGCCCTTCCAACTCTACCATTCTATGATTCTATACTGCAAAAGAAAAGCATGCCTGACACATACCTTCATGTGCTGTTAACACACCAGGAATCTTCTGCAAGCTGGAGATGGGCATGTTCTCAGGGAGGAGGTGATAGATTGCTTCCAGGGGCGGGTGTGGCTGCAAGGTGCACTGCAGGTGACTGCTCTCCATCACTGTCAGGTACTGGCTCTCTAAAGAAAGGGGAAGAGGAAACTTTTGAAATGCAGCAAAAGATGAAGAAGAGAAATTGTTTTCTCCAAGCACTGTCAAAAGGACGACCTAATTCAAAGCACGACAGCAACAACTCCTTTCATTCAAAAATATTACATTTAAGAAAGTTTCTAGTCCATAGGCTGTGGATAAGCTTTAAAGTGTGCGGGCAATGCAGGGGAAACCCCTGAAGCCAGGCATGGCTTGATATTTATATATTAATCCCAAGGCCTGACCGCCATAAAAATGTAAGGTTAGAAAGATGTTCAGGCCTGCACAATTTGAGGATAGAGTTGCCTCTATTTCCCCCTACCCTTTGCCCCAAACAGTCTTATTTCTCCTTTACTTTGCTTTCCCCTCATCACGCCCAGCCTTGGTTTGCTCTCTGGTTTGGCAGGAACCAGATCTGCAGCAGGAAAAGTCAATGCAGCCCTTCTAAATGACTAACGGCATCCAGTTCGCTCTTGTGTGTTGACTGGGTACGGTCCTCAGACTAGGACACACGCCACATAAAATATTCAGCTTGAGAATGTGCCACCTTGCAAAAATGCCATCAGCAAAGACTTCTGTCCCTTCCAAATAGGTTTGGCTCATGTCTGGGACTGCACAGAGTGACTGTCCAGAAACAATCATGCTGTTGCAAAAGCTTGACACAGCTGCATGGTGCATTATATGAGCGATTCGAGTGGATGAAGGAGGAACTGGGCAGAAAGTATACAGACAGTAAATTAAATCTGACGGCTTTCTGGAGCCAGTCTGCCTAAAGACCATTTGGCTGTTTTCTGAGGCAAACTTTTTATCTGAATTAAAATGGGAGATGCCACTTCACTCTTATACCTGAAAAGGCTACGTTTAGAGTATGTTAAGAGTAAGAACTGGCAGCTCTTACAGACACATATGCCCTGGGTTTGTGCATGAGTTCCTTAACTGGGCGTGTCTTGAATGATGCAATGCCAGAACAGTGACTCATGCAGAGAGGCAACAGGTGGCTACCTCTAAAGGTGGACCATTTCTCTGTGTTGGAAATGGCTGTATGTTTCAATCAACCTGATGCAGAGGTGGGACAGAATTGAACAGGCATGTCGACATATGATTCATATCTATAAGAACTTAGTAACAGTAAATAAATATGATACCCAATTTCTAAGACAGGAACGGAATAGAGAATTGGAGTCCCCTATTTTGTCTAATCAATGGACTGTTGACTTAGTGTGTGTATCAGAACCTTCTACTGATCTTAGACTCTGCCTTATTCAGCAAAAAAAAAATTGTTTCAGGTTTATTGGACCCCACAAAGCCTTTTTAATAAGGGCTTTGTCTAACTTGCATAATTGTTGGAGATGTAACACACCTAATGCTTCTTTTATTCATATGCTTTGGCAATGCCCAGTACTTGCCCCCTTCTGGGAGGAGGTTATAATAAGGATAAACTTTGTATTGGCACAGTCTTTAATATGGAACTGCGTGCATGTTCTCTTAAACAACCTACCGGTTTCTTGGAAGTTAACGCATTGTCAGTACAAACGGGTTTTCCAAGCCCTTATGGCAGCTAAAAGACTTAGACTATTAAATGGGAAAGATGAATGTTCCCTCCCATAATGCAATGGACGGAGGACTTAACAACGCTATCAACATTTGACTGGGTGGTATATAGATGCCACCTGCGAGTGGATAAATACATAGATATTTGGCCTTCTTTTCTTGAAACCTATGCATCACTCCCCCCCCCCACCCCTCTTTTTTTGTGAACGGTATATCTGATGGGGGAAAACTGACATTCCTATGCATGTAATGTGTGTTCTTCCCCTCCCCCCCCCCCCCAATGATCTCTTTTCAGTTCTGTTTTGTTAAATTAACAATAAAAAAAAGCCCCAACCCAAAAAAATGACTTACTCTCTACTGGCTCCTGGAGCAGCGGGTGCAAGAGAGCCCGTGGGGTCCCATGATAGAGACTGAGCCTGCAAAAGAGAGGGGCAGATCAGGGCATAGAGGTTCTTGCCCAGGCTCAGAAGGGCAGATGAAAACCAGGAACTCTTAAGAGCTTCACTCACAAGAGCTGATTGATAAGAGAGCCTTTTCTTTGGAACTCAATGCATCCAAATATTTTTTTTACAATTCAGTCCCACCCACCCCCCACCCACCCCCACCCCCGTCTTTAAGAAGGAACTCAAGACATATCTGTTCTCCCAGACCTTCTCGAACTTGCTACAAATCTACCTTAGTATCTTTCTTCTTCCGTTTTATTTCTCTGCCCCCTTCCCTTTTTCCTAATAACAGGATTAGGATTATTATTGGTGTGACAGACGCCTAGCACTCCCACACCTGTGTAAATCTCCATAGTCACTGTATCCAGGCTGGAGAGGTCATGCCATCAGCTCCTGAAGGGACCATCAAAAGCATGAGAGGACTATATGTGTTTGGGGAGGGGGTGAGACGTTGGTAACGTGGGTTGGTTCTGTATCTAAAAATGGTAAATCACTTTGGGTACCTTAGCAGGAAGGCAGGGTAGAAACTCATTAAATAAATAAATCACCACTGTGGGGAAGTTTAGGCAATCCACAGAATCAAGGGGCACATATTCCCACCCACCCAGACGTTCAGATCTTATGGGAAGGAACTGTTCCGGGTGCTACTGTTTTCAGGGGTAAGGATCATGGCAATGAGGAGCAGGGCTTTTTCCACGGTGGCACCCTCTTTGTGGAAATAATGCTGGGAGTCATTGACCAAGACATCTGGAGGGCACCAGGTTGTGGGAGGCTGTTAGAAACTCCTGGTCCACCATGCCCAGAAGGCTTTTCAAGGCAGGCTTCTTTCCCAGCTCTACTATCTTGAGGTTGGATATGCGGAAAATTGATCTTGGGACCTTTGTATGTAAAGCTTGTGCTTTATCAGCAAGTTATGGCCTGTTCCCTAAACAATGCTGTGGCCACAAAACCCTGGAGGAACTCTTTGCTGTTTTCTCTGTCTACAGGCTGGCAGACCTAGGTTTAACAACCTGAGAATTTCGATGGTGCAAACAGCCCCAAAGACACAGCGACCTGCCCCGGTTCTCCCAAACGAAGATGCACCTACCCTTTGTCCTTCAAGACCAGATTTATTGGCTCGGATTTGCTGCTAAATAAATGTAGTATCCCAAAGCCGCACGACAGATCCTGGGGGGTCCCATCTCGCCTCTTGGCAGTAGCCACAATCTCTACAACCATGACAATGCTGGGATGATCCAAAGAGGTGTGAAGATAAACAGCCTGCAGAGGCAAGAGGGAAGAATGGGTGAGGCTGGTCATCGCAGCAGCCGATGGCTTACTGAAGCAGATTTCAAACTTCATTCCAGTGAGTCTTGGCCTTTTGCAGAAGTTTTTCCCGGAGAGAATCAGTGATGGCAGATACATATACCTGAAAGAGAGCTTTCCTGCTACTATTGATCAGTCTTCTATGGTGGTGCAGAGCCAGGGGGACATGTTGGGTGTGCCCAGGGCTAGTGACATAGATACGCATGGTCTGGCATCTGCTGAGAATTCACAGTCCAGCAGGGTCTCACTGACAAGACCACCATCCCCTGGTCTTGCTCCTCTTCTTCACTTTTGCAATCTACTCATTCACCTGCCTTTCGCTCTGGCCCAGACAACAGAGGTGGAGAGGATGAGGAGCAGAGGACGCCCTGACTGGCTTGCTCCCTGGCGCTCTCTGCTTGTCAAGCAAGGAAGTGGTAGCAATGATGAGAAAGACGGTGAGGAACAAGAGTAGCTGCTGACAATGGCCGTGAGACGGTAGACTCACTGAGGGAAGGGACCCATTTCCTGCTCATTACTGAACTGCTCTTAGAGTTACCTCCTCCTATTATATAATGCTGCAGTTTAGAACAAGAGTGTCACCTAGGATAGGAAGGGCTGATGGGAGGCAGGCATGACCTAGGCAGAAGCATAAAACAGGCATCAAAGACCACCTGATAAACTGATAGTAACATTATATAACTTTTTTTTCTGGCTGGGATAATCAACTGTGTTTTCAAGGTAACATATGATCACTCTGCTGCAGTTTTTTTCCATTAGTGCTCTGCCTGCAGCCTAACATAGGAAAGCACATTCAGTCATCGAATACTGCTGGTGGAGGATACATCAGAGACACCTGATTACCCTGACATTTTATAAATCATTCTGCAGAGGATTTAGTCCAGGAGTTATTCCACCTTTGGCCACCCTTGTCCTCATGCTCCACGAGGGGCAAGAGTCGCCCCAGGACCAACTACACAAAGGATTTTTTGGCCTCGTCTGACCTGAGACTGGGATGTGATGGTGTCCTTTATCACCTAGTTCACTCATCAGCGTATCATTTATTAGACTGACCTCTGGGTGATCTTGCCTCTCAGGTACACATATCGGGGCTTCAGTCACCTGGAGATTATCCTGACACTGGAATTGGTTCAATGGGAAACATGCCCAAGTAGATGCTACATTACATAAATAGCAGTGACATCAGTAGGATCTAGCCTTTTCCTTCCTTAAATACAGTTGTTTTTCTTCCACATAAGAAGAGCCTTGATGCTGGATCAGACCAAGGGTCCATCTAGACCATCCAGCACTCCATTCAACAGATGCCCCACCCTCCCTCCCATGCTCCCCATCAACTGGGGTAAATAGGTATACTGCCTCTGATACTGGAGGTAGCATATAGCCATCAAGACTAGTAGTCATTGATAGCCTTCTCCTCCAGGAATTTATCCAAACTGGTGGCCATTACTGTACCTTGTAGAAGTGAATTGTATAGTTTATGCACTGTGTGAAGAGGTCCTTCCTTTAATCTATCCTGAATCTCCCACCAATCAGCTTCATGGGGTGACCTCTTTGGGTTCTAGTCATTTGAGAGAGGAAGAAAAATGTCTCCCTATCCACATCCTCCACACCATGCATAATTCTGTACACCTCTATCATCTCTCCCCGTACTGGCAGCAAGACCTGGTACATGTGATGAGCACTTGCTTCATTCTCTGCCTGCTCACCCACCTGAGAGATCTCTGGCTTTATGACAGCCCAGCATTGCAATATGGCCTGAGGCTACCTAGCACCATGTCTGTTGTGTCTAATCCCCTTCCTCTTGCACAGGGCGAAGGGCTGGTAGACATTAATCCAGAATCAGATTCTGAATCTGAAGAGACATTCCAATCCACACCAGAAGGGGAAGGGTTGATTCCCATGGTCCCTCTCCCAGCTGCGAATGAACCATTCCCAGTGCTTATCTCTGGTGATATATATAAACCTCAGGCGGAGAAAGAGCCATCGTCTTCCGAAGGGGAAGGTGTGAACAGCCTCAGAGATGCCAAATTCCATAAGAGGGAAAAATGTGTGCAGGCCAGGGAAGTCAGAAGGCGTTTGGAGAGATTAGTGGCTCAGAAAAGGCTTGGTTTGGATCAGTCTATGTAAAGACCTTCCAAAAGTAGTGACTTTCTCTTTCTCTTGAATGGATCAACTGTTTTGCTTGGTTAGCTAAATTATGCCTTTGGGCAAGACACTTTGTACTTTTAAACTCCCTTCAGCTGAGGGGAGGGGTCAATTGCCTAAATAAAGGTTGATTGTTTTCCTAAGAGACCTCTGTATTGACTTCACTGAACGCAAGGGGATAGGGAATCATGACAATGTCAATGAGTGCAACATCAGTAGCGATGCAGAAGTAATTTGTTCAGTTCGCATTTTAATGCAAACTTACAGAATTTCGCACCAGCAAAGTTATACCCAAACTGAAACTCAGTTATCCTTCAAAATCTGCACTTCGCCAAATTTTGCAGTGCAGTTCTTCAGCCCAGAAATGTGTACAAACATGCGTATATTAGAGGATAACTGTGCACAAAGATGTATATATTCATGAAAATAATATTCAAAAATGCATTCTATTACACAAAATTGCTCACAAAGATGCATGCATTAAACAAAAAAACCTACAAAATTCCGTGTGAACTTCAAAAAGAATAGATCAAACTGATGTGGAAATGGGATGAACAAAAATTAAGACTGCAAAAATGAGAAATTGAAATCGACAGATGTGTCCACCCTTAAATCATCAGTGTGTGTGACTGGCCAGCAGTATGAAGCTTCTCTACGGCTAACTGTGGAATCAATATGTAATGGCTGTATATGATTATTCCTCCTCCTCCCCTTCGTTTGATCC
The DNA here is from genome assembly GCA_029215795.1 of Anniella stebbinsi. Classification (NCBI taxonomy): domain Eukaryota; kingdom Metazoa; phylum Chordata; class Lepidosauria; order Squamata; family Anniellidae; genus Anniella; species Anniella stebbinsi. The sequence goes on along the minus strand of JARDYH010000001.1, from coordinate 407,052,879 downwards.
TCACAACAACCCTGTGAGGTAGGTTAGGCTGAGTGTTAGTGACTGGCCCAAAGTCACCTTGTGAGCTTCATGGCAGAATGGAGACTAGAACCTAGGTCTCCTGAGTCCCAGTCCAACACTCTAACCACTACGGCACACTGGCTTTCAACGTTATTAAGAGACTTCTCTCCTGCCTTTGCCTAGACCTTCTTCCTGCCGTACTTTCAGCTCCATTTTCCAGCAGACGCCCCCAGCTGAGGCCTGAGGGGCTCTGGGCTGGAGGACCCATCTTCCCAGCCTGAGTATGATGCCCACAGGCCTGGTCTACATTGACCCAGACATTCAAAGTAGTAAATGGGAAAAGGAGTTAAAGGGAATGGCAACAAACACAGAAAGACAAAGAAAATCATGCCAAAGCCTTGAGAGTGGGGGGAGCGGAAGGCTAGAAAAGCACATTTGTCCAGCTGCCTCTCCTCCTCAGACCGAGCATGAAGCGGAAAATTTGGGTGCAATCTCTGGCAGCGGTGTGATTGAAGAGTAGGCTTAATCCTTCTATTAAACAGTCATTATCCAAGTGTCACGAGCAAAACATTTGCTGTAATCACAGACTGTCAGGGAAGGATAACAGAGGGAGGCATTAAAACATCAGCCTGCAGAAATAAATCGTTATTCTATTATCTTTTATTGCAAAATGATGGAAAAAATGGTCAGTAACTCTTGACAAGAAGGCTGGCCAGGCAGAGTTATGGTTGAATTCCTGAAGAACTGGGTACCTCTCCCAAAGTGGGATCCGTTGTACGGCTGAGTTTACTGCTGTCTCCATAAATGCTAATATTGGTTTTGCTAACATATTATTTTCTTCTTGAATCTCTGCTCTAAAGGGAAAGTCATGTTTGCTGTTCCAAGCCACTTGGGAAATATCAGGGCCACGGTTTAGGAGGGAAAATCATAACCGCTCCCTCTCAAATTGGAGTGCCTGTTCCTTCAAACTGAGGGCCAAACCATGTTAAATATGTGATAGCAAATTGCAGCCTCAGGGTGGGCCATTTTCATCAGGACTACGGCGGAAGGAAAAGTATATATTAGTGGCTCCATGGTGACTATGTTTTTGGCTTGAGAAACAATCATATTAAATGCAAGAACAAGCAGGAGAAGGGCGCATGTACCAGGCTGCGTGTATGACATAATTATGCGGGACTGCCGACAGTAGTCATCGTGGGCGTAAGATTTAGTTGCCAAGAATCTCAACTTTTCACTTAAAAAGCAAGCCTCTAATCCTTATGACCATGAAGATATGCTTGAAAACACGTGAGTGGTGTCTTCTGGAACTCAAGATACCAAAGAGGCGGTTAAACAAGACTTCCTGTTGTGGGGTGGGGACAAGGCTTCAGTCCCCCCACAAGCAGCAGGAACAAGTATGGAAAGAAGCAGAAGCAATCAGATCAATTTGCAGAATTTGGGGAGAGACCACAATTCCATGGGTAGAACACCTACTGCGCATGCCAAAGGACCTGTGTTCAATCCCAAGCCTCTCTTGTTAAATGGATCAGGAATCAAGTGATGGCAAAGGCCATTTCCCCTTTGAGGTCCTGGAAATTTGCTTCCACTCAGAGCATATAATACTGATCTAGAGGGAGTCATAGTCCTGTAGAGTCCTCCTGGCATGACCCTCCCTGTACACTATGATCAACATCTGGGGCTCCCCTCTTTGTTCTTCCACCAAGGGAGGTTCAAAGGTGTCTCAATCTTGGAGGCCTGATCCACTCAGGGTGCAGTCAAGACACATTCTGGGGTTACCAAGATGAAACAAGATAACTTGTGCAGAAGGCATACAGTTTATTGACTACACAGTTGTAATATGGATCCAGATGTAAACAATCAATGCAAAAGAAAGCCCACATTTTCCTCCATCGGACAGCACAACCTCCTCAATGGGTATTGCATTGGTTCCCAAAAAGCATGGGGCTGCTGTTCTGGGCAAGAGGCCACCTTTCCTCCTCCCAGAGCGAGAACCAAGAGCAGACCAGCCTGCTGGATTTGATAGGTGACTCTTTTCAGTTCCATAGCCTGTCATGAGAAACACAGGCTGGAAAACAAATCACTCCCCTTCTCAAGAGAAGAGGGGGAAGCTCAGCTCCAGTTTCTCACGAGAGAGGAGCAGCAACATCCTTATCTCAGCGAATGATATCATGAAGCTGTGAAATCTCTCAATCTCTCTCTCTCTGCCTTCCTCCTTAATCTATGCTGTGTGCAAGAAGAGACCTATCTCTAGCATGGCCACTGCAAAATGCCCGATATACAGGACTATACAAGTCTCTACGCACTACAAACAGTAAGATCAACCTCTGACTCCTCGCCATTCTTCTGGTACCAAACTCACCACAAGAGGATGGCAACAAGGAAGAGGACTTTCTCAGTGATGGCCCCCTGGCTGGGGAATGCTTTCCCAACTGAGGTGCATCTGACACCCACATTGTCATATTTTTGGCGCCAGGTTAAGACTTTCCTCTACTCCCAGGCATTTGATGGCATAAGCTCTTTAGATATATTTAATAGGGTCCTGATAGTTTTAGTTGTGTGTTTTTAACTTGCTTTCAAACTGTTTTACATTTCTGAATGTTAAAGGTTTTATATTGGCCTTTATCAAGCTGTGAACCACCCAGAGGACTCTGGCTTTTGGGTGATATAGGAATGTAATAAATGAACGAATGGTCTGAGCCGATATAGAGCAGGTTCCATTGTTAATGTTAAGCTATACATTTTTGGCACAGAATTTGGCACATTTGTTTCTAAATTGCCTCAGATCTACTGCTATCCATGTGCAGAATATGGCGGGCTATAATCCCAAAGAAATAAAATCATTTACTTATCCGCCAATTATGTGCACGCATAGCTTCTTAAACAGTGACAGGGTTATTTGTGTGTAGCATATTCCACATGTCTTACTGTCAATAGAGGAAAGACACCAGCATTCCAGTAATGCATTCAAGACTCTGCGTTTGCTGTTCAGAGGGAAAGTGTCAGTCAATCAACACTTGTGCAGGCCTGGATCGTCATTCTGCTGCCTGAAAGATTTAAAAGAAGCCTCTGTCCCCGAGAAGGAAAATAGGGGAAATGCCGTTATTTGCAGTGACTCCATTGCAAACCTCTCTGAACAAGTCGTCCCCAATTATCATTGGGGGTAAATAATAACTGAATCATCGCAGTGACACAAAGCTACTCATTAGCTGGAACGGAACGGCTCGGGGAAAATGGCAAAGGGAGCTCAGCAAATTATCCATGCAGGAACCCTGTGTGTGACAGATGAGACAATGTTCTCCAGCCCTCTTTGGAGCTTCTTATCTGGCTTTGACAGTTATTCTCCGTGACAAAATAAACAACTTTCTAAACAGGGCGCATTCCAATCCCTGTGGCTGGAACACCCTCAATGCAAAAACTTGATTTTCTGTTGCCACCAGAAAGGACTGGACAATTTGACTGGCTCCTTGAAGACTTCACTGCCATCCTTTGAGAAAGGAGGATGAGAAGGGGGTGCAAGGCACTCCAAACAGCAGTGGGAGGAGGGTGCTGACTCCCTGTGGAGCCGAGGACCAGGCAAGGATGGAAGTGATTTGCATCCAGAAAAAGCTCTCTGCATTGCTCAGACCAGCAAGTTTGTCTGTTCCAGAAGCTTAGAGTACATACACTGACCTATTAGTAACCACAGCAGCATTACTAAGGGCGCCCATGGCTGGATTTGCCCCTACATCAGTCTTCCCCAATCCCATGCCTTCTGGGTGTGTTCCACTGTAACTCCCATCACCCCTGATCACCAGTCATACTGGCTGGGTTCGATGGGAGCTATAGTCCAAACATCTGGAGGACACCTGGATGTGGATGGATGGTCTGTATGATATGCCCATGACTGCCAGTTAGTTATTTGGGATTAAATCAGAAGAACGCAGAAGTAACAAGAAAGGGGGAGACCTGATTAATAAACTGAATATCAATCTCTCTCAGCCCTTATTCACCCAAAATGAAACCTGTATCAATCCGCCTGTATTTGCTTATATTCAGCCATTGTTAATCTTTGCTTCTTCCCTTCCTTCGTCGTCTCTCTGATGACCAAATTGGAATGTCCTCGGGGCAGGAGCCTTCCATTTTGATTGACTAAGAAGGTGTCCGTGCTTAATCAGGCAGCAGAATTATTGTTTAAAAATGTTATTTAAAATACAAGTTTTCATTAAAAACTGCAAACAGCATACTCCATCTCAGGAGAGGCATTCCCTCCTGTGTGAGAGAGGAAGAGGAATGCCTCTAATGCGATGCCTATTGCAACACGCGCCTGCACCACCTAAAAAGAAAGCAGGTTCTCTTTTCCCCCCTTTGGATCCATTCTTCTTTTTCTCATATGTCAATTTAATTAACTTCAATTTTTCCAACTTCCAATGTTTCTATATAGAATGCTCAAAGCGGCACATTTTATCCATCGATTGACTGAAGCTCGTACAAAGAATCAATTGAGAATATTTTAATCAGGCAACAACCCTAAAAGTAAGCAATCACTGAAGTATCACAATGAAACATGCTACGGGTGACAGACACAGCCATTTGTTGAAATTTGGACTCCTGATCAAGCAGCCACACCCATTTTGAAAAGGGGAGAAAATATGGGGAAATGCATTACAATGCTTGGGAATTTTGCTTCATTAATACAAAAATCAACATTATTTACATTTAAAAATGAAAGACAAAAGTTCAGGGGAACATCAGAGAAGGAGGAGGATCCAGGGCTGCTCAGAGCTCAGGTGAAAGGTGAAGAGTTTATGACTCCATGGAGTAGAATTCCTGCAAGGGCCCCTCACTTGCCTGCCCACCCTCCATCGCCACTGGTTTAGTTGGGATTCATGCTGGCTGGCTGGCTGGCCTTGTATCATTCCTGGGGCAATAGCACCCTCTGCTGCCGCACCTCAAACATGACACACCATGAGAAATTGAGACATCCATTCATTGACCCGCCTGCTTACATTGGCCTGCTGATTAGACAGATACAAGGGGAGCCTAATTGTGATCTCAATGGCCTGCACGCCAAAGAGAATTCACAGTTCTGTACAAACCTTTCAGGGGAAATTCTTATCCTGGGGTCATATGTGCTTTTTTAAAAAAACCTCTCTTTCTGCCACCCCCCCCTTCTCTCTCCCTGACATCCCTTTCTTTCTCTCCCTCCTACCAGAAATTAGGCCACTCTAAGGTTGCAGGTGGCCCACACCTGTTTTAGAACAACAAAGGTGGGAGGCAGGGGAGGAAGGCAGGACACTGAGAGATCTATGCAAGGCCATGGATGCACTAGAGAAGAAAGCTGTGGTCGGGGACTCCAGCATGGTCTGATGCTGGGATTTGGCCCAGTGAACTACAGCACAGGGTGACCATACGGAAAGGAGGACAGGGCTCCTGTATCTTTAACAGTTGCACAGAAAAGGGAATTTCAGCAGGTGTCATTTGTATATAAGCAGAACCTGGTGAAATTCCCTCTTCATCACAACGGCTAAAGCTGCAGGAGCCCTGCCCTCTTTTGTATCTGGTCACTGTAGTATAGCTCCTGTAGCTTTAAGGGTTGGGATGAATAGGAATTTCACAAGGTGCTGCATGCATACAAATGACAACTGCTGAAATTTCCTTTTCTATGGCAACTGTTAAAGATACAGGAGCTCTGTCACCCTAGTACTTCTGCAGACTCCTACCTCCAAGCTCAATACAGGCTCAAAGGGGAATACAGGATCACACAACATTCACCCCCGTGACTGGCATGCAGTGTGGAGCCTCAAGACTGACCAGGCCTAGTTCCAATATTGAAGCGTGGCCTTCTGAGCTTGCCTGGTCAAAAGAGCCTGCAACGCTCCAGGTTCCGGCTACCGATCTCATAAGAGCAGGGGATTGCCCATACCCTTGTGCTGTGGTTTGGAGGCGCAGTATGAAGTCAGGGACAAGCCCTCACCCTTTGGAGAAAGGGGCCAGGCAACCACAAACTGTTGACTGGCTAGCAAAACCGGCAAAAACTACTCTTTCTTGACTCTTTGCTTCCAGACCTGATCAGCATGCCAATCCCTTTTCTCCCTTTCCTTTCGTGTTATTTGGTTGCTAAGCATGCAAATAGGTCTGAGATGAGGGCGGGGATTACAGTAATGGCGGCTAATGTCACGAAGGCACAGACAGCTCCCTAAAGCAGTAAGCAGGAATATCTTCTTACGCAGCACCACTGTCACCCATTCTGATATCAGGACGAGAAAATACACTAAGCAAGGTATGCAAACTTAGTAAGCTAGATAAAGGCAGAAGTTCTTAAGCCCACCTTATTGGTCTGCTATGAGGCTTCAGCTGAAGGCAAAATAAGGCCTTTATTAAGCATTAGCAGAAGCACTTTGTCCCTAATGGGAAAAGCTGAACACCAGCAAGAAAACCAGACACTGGCATGTCATAAGACGGCCTAGAAAAGCCTAGAATGATCACAGCGGACATAGGAAATGGAAGGGAATTCTGGCCAGACGAGTCACCATCAATGACCACGAAGGCATGATAAACTTCAGGAATTATCAACAGGATCATGGTGAGCAGCATTAGGTTAAAAACATTAGCTGGCATATGTGGGATAGAGCTTGAAACATGGAGGAACGGTCTTGACAGAGCTTAGCAAATAATAAATCCTAATGTTAACATTTTTGGCACATGGGATCGGGGTTAGCAAACGCCCTAAAACATAAATAGAACCATGCCCAACTTTCCGGGTCCTGTCTTTGATCCTGGCACCTGGAGGCTGCATCCTGGCTGCTTTGAGCCCTGGATCAGTGCAGCGCTTCTGTTGACAGATATTGCAACGTACTGCTTGAAAAAGGATTGTAGGGCTCACTTCTTTTTCTTTCTGTATGAATGGATGGATTCTCTTTCCTACCTTCAGTAAAGAGTTATCTACTTGAGACTCAGCTTGTTGTCAAAAGAGTAGATCTTAAGTCCCGAGTCCATTTCTAGGCTCATGGTAGGACTTGTCCCAATGGGATACTGAAGCATAAAAATTGAAAACAACCCGACTCGTTTTGGAACCATTTTTTTTTCTTCCCCTACACCAGCAAAGCAGTTCAGTAGGAGAAAATGGACAGAGAGCAGACAGGTGCAGAAATAAGGGGCTTTATTATAAAAGATTCCAAAGGACCACCATACACTTTTGATGATCCCAGGCAACTCAGAATTTTTCCAGCCCCAAAACCCACATGATTCCACACAGTTGTGGGGAAGGGGTGTGGAGGGCAGCGAACCTGTTATCCCAGTTTCAGAGACCAAGAACCTGAGAGGTAATTATTCTGCTTATTAGGTTATTAATAAAAGTGTAAAGGGGAGGTGAACTTTTTCCACCGAGATATCGATACCACCCACCTGATTACAGTTACAGTTAGGAGGAGATGCTTCCCTGTCAAACGTCTGCATGATTGACGATGAGAGACCCATCTCTAACCTCACATCCCGGGCACGTACCGTCTCTCTTGTTCATTATGATGATTAATAATTGATACTGACTCAGACTGGATTATTTGCAGCATGTGACACAGATACCTAAGGTAAAATCCTGGGTACACTGGTCGTAATCTAAATCCCCGCGGGACACCGCAGTGAAAACAGAGCCCCTCTACACGCACTTTCACCATGGCATGGATGAAACCAGCAGGATGGGCTGGATGTGTTTTTGCGACCAAGGTGCCAGCTTTTTTTGCAGAGGGCACTGAGAACAGGACAGATGTGAGTCTACTGTAGCTACCTGAAGTTCAGCCTAGGTACTGCGAGAAGTGGGAAGTGACTGTGACCACATGATAAACACCTTACAGTGAGTCAGGCAGTGGGCGAAGGTTTTGTCTCTGGCATCTCCTGTGAAGAGGATCTTGGGTATTCAGGCTGAGAACCTATAGAGCTGTTATTACCCAGAGTAGACCAGCCTTCCCTGAGCTGGTGCCAGTACTATAGCACTGCAAAGGCACTTGGGATACAAAACAGTGAGCAAAGTAGGAAGGAAGGTGTAGTGATGACCAACAGTTTGGATGGCTTTAAAAGGGGGTTGGATAAATTTCTGGAGAAGGCTATCAATGGCTCCTAGCCCTGATGGCTGTGTGCTACCTCCAGTATCCGAAGCAGTAGGCCCATACACACCAGATGCTGGGGAATGTAGGCGGGAGGGTTCTGTTGCACCGTGTCCTGCTTTGTTGGTCCCTGGCCGACAGCTGTTTGGCCACTGTGCGAACAAAGCACTGGACTAGATGGACCCTCAGTCTGATCCAGCATAGATCTCATGTTCTTATGAAGGAAACAACCACTGTTTGCTTGAATGTCTGCCAGACAAACCCTGGGTAGGGCAACAGACCATGGATTAACCATGGGTTAAATAAACCATGAATTAGTGTTATGTATGAACCAGGTCAATGACACATTATCTATTTATAAATAAATAGAGTATGGCCCCTCACTTTGCTATCAGGACTCACTCTCTTCAACCCTACCCTGTTCACTGGAAATGAACTACTGATGAGACTAATTTCGCTGCCCTGGCTTCACTGAGCCCAGCCTTCTATGAGTGCTGTCAAAGGGGAAAGGAGCATGGGACCCTCTTAACCCCAGAAAGCACTGCAGGTCAGTGGGCAGTCCCTGGCCTCTATACAGGCTCCCAGGTCAAGCATGCCCATGTTTCTGGGCAACCTGAAGACTGTTCTTCTTGGTTGTTTTGGATCAGAGATGGGCAACTTGCAGCCCTCCAGATGTTTTGGTCTACAGTTCCCCTCAACACTAACTTGTAAAGCCAACGGGGAGGCATGAAGTGGAGTTGTAGCCCAAAACATCTGCAGGGCCAAAAGTTGCCCATGCCTGTTTAGGCTTTCACCATGCCCCCCTACACATACTTGCCTCATGCCACCCTGACCTCCCTTCAGATAGTAATGAAGTATGCTATGGGTATTTCAAACAATAATACTGCAAGTCCTTTAAAATACTGTGGTTATAATCTTGTCTACTTTAGTATCAATTTAACCATTTCCCCCTGGTAGAAGTCATGAATGGCTTGCATACTTTGAACCACCCTGTATGGCTTGTGGGACCTGTATTTGATTGTACTGTGTGTGACCCCCATCCCACCAATATGAGCCATCACTCGGTGTGCCTCCCCTCCTTACCTCACTGAAGACCACCGTGGGGGGCTGTCCCGGTACAGTTTTAAGGGGCCTCGCAGCACTTCTCCAGGTCTTCCCAAAGAAATGGTGATAGGCAATGTCGAAGAGTGACAGGCGGAGCTGGAATTCCACATCCCACAAATCATCCAGTGCTCTCTGCCAAGGGGAGATGAAACCAGTCAGCTAAGTTAATGTGGACTGAATCCATCAGCGTGAAGTGGATCCCAAGGGAAAGGGAAATTATTTGCATCTATTTTAACAAATCCATTTATTTATTTATTGCATTTCTATACCACCCAACAGCCGAAGCTCTCTGGATGGTTTACAAAAATTATAACCATGAAAACCATTTAAAATATAAAACAAACAACAGTGTAAAAAATATAACATAAAATACAGTATAAAAACACTACCAGGCTAAAACCGAGCAGCAATGCAGAAATATATAGTTTTAAAATACAGATTTAAAACAGCAAAGTTAAAAAATAAGCTGATAAGCTGTTAAAATGCTGAGCAAATAAAAAGGTCTTCACCTGGCGTCTAAAAGAGTATAATGTATGTGCCAGGCGAACCTCTCTAGGGAGCTCATTCCACAGCCGGGGTGCCACAGCAGAAAAGGCCCCCCTCCTGGTAGCCACCTGCCTCACTTCCTTTGGCAGGGGCTCACGAAGAAGGACCCCTGAGGATGATATGGGAGGAGGCGTTGCTTCAGATAACCTGGCCCCAAGCCGTTTAGGGCTTTGAAAGTTTTGCTGCATTTGTTTCAATATGCTGAAGAGGCAAAGGATCTGGATTCCTTGCCACCACCATTTTGCTTGGGAATTTATGCCCTAAACAGGGGCAGGCCACATGTGGCTTTCACTGCCCCCCTCTGAAATCCCCAATGGTGGCAAAAGCCCTGGCAGTTTTCTGTGCACGTTAAATACTTACATATATTTAACATCGGCTAAACTTAGGACATTAGCTTGTGTTTTGTTTTGCTTTTAAGAGCAGGTTTTTAGCCTTTATGGCTTCAAAGAGATCCCAGGAGATCTGTGACCAATGCCTCATGAAATCAAAGACGCAGAGCTACAGCTGAACATGATTTCCCATGGATGGGTAGTGGGCTTCAATCCCTGCCCTTCCCCGTTAAATATAAAACCAGAACTAATTATACAAAATAAGAGAAGTCACACAAGTTTACTCAATTTGCATAATTTATATTCATTGCAATATTCAGCTTTTCCTGGCACAGAATATTTTAAAAAATGCAGAGGGCAAGTTGACTTAGGCATGGACTACATGGCAGTATAAGAACGAGTTCATGATTTAAGCATTTAAAACTATTTTTTTACAGTCATCAGTGTTGGGGGAGGTAATAAATAAGGAACAGCTGCCCATTACCAACAAGCAATTAAAATTAAGCTCGTCAGGTTTTTAAACAAGGCAACAGAAGTCTTAGCTGCTAGAAATGGCACCTTGCATAGCAGCAGTGGGAATGCTCACGTCTGCTGCATGCTTATGTCTTTAAAACGCCACATGCAAATTTGTGTAGATAGGACAACACTCTTGGGCAACGGTTAGGTCACAAGCCCCCCGCGGCACCTCTTTGGGTGAACGCAGCACTTGGGGCTGCTTAAATTATTCACACTCTGCTTTTCTGACACAAATTTAAAGAGACAGATGCTTTATTTATTTATTTGTTTATTTATTAATATAATAGCAGGAGTAGGTTGGATCCAAAGTTAGTCATGTTTAGGGTAGAGTAAAGAGTGCAGAACTTCGGGCTAATTTGGCCCTCCTTCCCCTGATTCTACCCCCGTTCCCCCAATCACTCATCTTTTGGTAGTTTCCTGAAGTTTGTGCAGTTTTTTCCCCCATTCTTTTTTCCCCATGCAATGCAATTGTTTCACATCGATGTTATCTAAATTCTTTCAAAAACATAAGTGAACCGAGGATGGTAATTATGGACTAAACACCTCTTCCGACATGAACCTACCGATACACTCCGCTCAACATCTAAGGTCCTCCTCCAGGTGCCTACTCCGAGGGAGGCACGGAGGATGGCAACAAGGGAGAGGGCCTTCTCAGTGGTGGCCCCCCAATTATGGAATGATCTCCCTGACGAGGCCCACCTGGCACCAACATTGCTATCAGCGCCAAGTCAAGACTTTTCTCTTTTCCCAGGCATTTAGAAGCATATGTTAAGCTTTTAATAGATCCCAGATCTGTTTTTAGGTTTGGCTGATGGCTCAAAGTTGGTTTTAGATGTATGTTTGTCTTTGTGAATGCTGTCTATTTTATGGTTTTAAATTTTGTATATTGATTTTAATGTTTTAATCTTTTGTAAATTGCCCAGACAGATTTGGCTATGGGGCAGTAAAGAGATGAAAATAATAATAACAACAACAACAATCAGTTGAAACGCGTCTTCTAAAACTTAGTTAGTGGCAGCAAGGGCTTGAGGTGACAAGATGCTAGTATTTGGGAGGATTTGCAGGCCCTCCCCTTCCATCCCCTTTTTTTTTGCCATCAGCCACATCTACTACTGAAATGTGGCCTCTGAGCGCTTCTCCGAAATGGGATCTGGCCCTCGGACAGAAAGAAGCTCTGCACCCCTGTGACAGCCCCACTGAAATCCATGAGCTTTATGTTAATCAACAGCTATGCTGCGATGGTGCCAGGAGCCTTGGGCAGTGGTTTGGGGTTAAGATTGAGGAGTGGATGGGCTGCACAACATGGCAGGCATTGAAGAGCACATAGTGGCACTCCAGCATCAGGACTGAGGAGGAAGCACTACAGAGTCTGGGAACAAGGCGATGACTCAGAGCCAGGCTTATTTTAAGAGCTCAGAGTGGGTAACTAAATGCTAATGATTCTAACATGTGCCTGGTCACTAGAAACCAGTTTGAATAATAATAGGTTAGAGGAGCAGGCTTTGATGCCCTTCTGGGAGCACTGCAAGGACAGCCTCAGTATTTCTCTGCACATGGTAGCAGATGCAAGAGTGTGCGCTCAACTGACATTATGGCAGCCAGGTTGGTCACCGGTACACCTAGGAGTGACCATATTACACCAGCTTTAAAATCGCTCCACTGGCTGCCGATTAGTTTCCAGGCGAAGGAAAAAGTGTTGGTCATTACATTTAAAGGCCTACACGGTTTGGGTCCAGGTTACCTGCGGGATCGCCTTCTTCCATACAATCCACCCTGCACGCTCAGGTCCTCTGGGAAGAACTTACTACAGTCGGCCAAAACTAGGCTGACGACTGTTACCTAGAGGACCTTTTCTTCTGTCGATCCCAGACTCTGGAATGGCCTGCTGGAGGAGATCTGTCAATTTAACACTCTGGCTGCATTCAGACAACACAATAATCAACTGGAGTGGGGGGGTGGGGGGTGGAACAATCGTCAGTTGTATTGACTATCATGTCGTCCGAATGCTGCCATAGTCAACTCAGCGCTGATCCTAATCCACACCACGGTTGATTATTTATTATCATGTTGTGTGGGGAGTACCCCCTAGATGAACAACTGTAAAGTTGATTATTACCCCACCATTGACTATCGTGTTGTCTGAATGCAGCCTCTCTCTGAGTTTAAGGCAGCTATAAAAACTAGCCTCTTCCAGCAGGCCTACCCAGATGAACTTTAAACCAATAATTTTAAAATGTGTTAATTGTTTCATATGCTCTTTTAATTAACTTTATTATTTGATCTATATTGTTATTGTACTAATGTTGTTCCCCATCTAAATCCAAAGGGAGAGGTGGGTAAGAAATAAATGAATTATTATTATTATTATTATTATTATTATTATTGATAGTAAAACAGATTCTCTGGGCTCGGGCTGCAGAGGGTTCACAGGCCATTGGCAGCACCTTGAACCAGGGCCCTAAGAATGTGTATTAAACACACATGGCTTCTTTCCCTAGCAAGAGAAACGGTGAGTAAATTTTAATCACAACTTGATTACAACTTGGTACAACAACTCTTGGGGCCTGGACCAGCCCATATGCCACCAGTGGGCATCCCTGATCCAAGGACTTTTAACAGTTCCACACTTACAATAACATCAGCAAGACCAGAATTAGAGCAGAGCAATCTAACCAGCGTGTTATTAAAGATTTAGTTGTTCTGCATTATTTAGAGGCCCAGCTAACCCACTGAACACTTCGCCCTGAAGTGGTAACATCCTCATGCCTATATTTGCAAATCGGAAATGGGGCAAGGAATCCACCATGCTATCACCCTTTTGATGGATGGACCAGAAGGAAGGTGTGGTCGAAATGTACATGGTTCATCTTGCCCCCACAAACCCTACAAGGCAAATGGAAGAAACATGCTTTAGCAAGTGTATCTTCCAATGCCATCTTGCCTAAATAGGGACATATGAGTATTCCCACAACCATATTTTGGAGAAATAAGACAGACAGAGTAGGGGAACGAAAGGATGTGTGTGTGTGTGTGTGTGTGTGTGCGTGTGTGAGAGAGAGAGAGAGAGAGACTGAAAGGGAAATACTTATTCTACCTTTCCACAGTACACTTTATAGTGTGGCTAACATAAATAACACGCACGTCAGATAGATAAAAGCACATTATAAAAATCACTTCCAATGAAGGTTCGTCAGGCCCCTTCTTTGCAAGTTTTCAGGAAGGCTCTGATAGCCCACTTGGTTTTGCTGGCCATTAATCCAATGGCAGGCCGTTTTTATGGGAATTACTTGTTTTCGTAGAATGTTCTTGTATTTATTGCTTATTTGCATGTTTTTTATTTTGTTTTGTTTTTAAGCTTTTACACCACCTTGAGAGGGGCCTAAAAGTATTTTTTAAGAAATAAAAATGAATGCACAATAACAAATACTGCATCCAAACCAACAGCAACACCAGCTAAAACTTCAAACTGTAGCAGGAGACCTTCAGCCTGCGTAGCGTATTCCCTTCAAGGCCTGAAGAAACCTCAGGGTAGCTACTTAGGCTTGCTCCTGCTGCAGGCCATGCAGTTCCTCGTTGGAGTCCCTGATGCAAAGCCAACCTCTATACCCAAATTCCTTGCAAAGACACCTTCCTGCCACTGAAAGAACCACATGACGCTAGGAGCTTACTCCCACCAAAGCCGCTGTTGCTAACAGAGACTTATCAATGACTCTGGGCTCCTCACAGTTTCACTTGTAAGAACAGATTCTGCATGTGCGTTTCATAGAAATATAACTGTATTGTAGGTTTTTTCCCATTCCACGCACCCCAAACACACACACACTAGTATCCTTTTTTTATCTCCTTCTTTGATTGGGCTGCAAAGGAGAAATATTTGGCTTTTTCAATCGCTGTTGTTTTTAAGTTTGTTTTAAACATTCCACTATGTTTGCATTTGTTCATTGCTTTTGTCTTTTGAGTTCTTGCAAACCCACCTCGGTCAGTTACAGAAAGGCAACCTATCAACGCAATCAAGAAATAAATATCGGAAGCATTCCTTTACCTGCTTCAGTGCGTTGCCCTCCACGCACTTCAAGACGCACTGAAACGCCGTCGATTGCCGGGGCTGCAGGTGCCGTCGCCTCTGGTTGTGCGGCGGAACTGGCAGGTTTTGTTGAAAGAGACATTGCCACTCTCCCGTCATTCTGCCAAAACACTGCTGGCGCCGTTTCACTTCGGCCACAGAGACCTTTGCCTTTTAAAAAATATGGGGAGAGGGGGAAGAAACCAGGGGACGTGACTCAAGGAACCCCGAGGCCCCTCTTCACATCACACACACGGCACAGGAGCTACTGCAGCATAGCTCCTTCCCACGCCACAAGAGCAGGTTTGCCAAGCAGGTTTGGGTGGCTAGCCCAAGAGACGTTTGACAGCTTGCACACTGAGGCAGCTGGCATCCTCCTCCTCAGAGGGCAGTATTCTTTGTTTAACTACACATCTTCCTGGAGGCCTCGAGACGTAACATCCAGCAGTGTACAGCCAGCAGCTGCTGAAGAATATTTTGAAACCAAATCAGTGGAGGACACAGAATCATAGAATAGTAGAGTTGGAAGAGGCCTATAAAGCCATAGAGTCCAATCCCCTGCTCAATGCAGGAATCTACATTAAAGCATCACTGACAGATGGTTGTCCAGCTGCCTCTTGAATGCCTCAAGTATGGGAGAGCCCACGACTTCCCTAAGTCATTGGTTTCATTGTCATACCACTCTAACAATCAGAAAGCTTTTCCTGATGTCCAGCCGGAATCTGACTTGAGCCCATTATTCCGTGTCCTGCATTCTGGGATGATCGAGAAGAGATCCTGGCCCTCCTTTGTGTGACAACTTTTCAAGCATTTGAAGAGTGCTATCATGTCTCCCCTCAGTCTTCTTTTCTCCAGGTCAAACATGCCCAGTTCTTAAAGTCTCTCCTCATACAGCTTTGTTTCCAGACCCTGATCATCCTCGTTGCCCTCCTCTGAACCCCCTCCAGCTTGTCTGCATCCTTCTTGAAGTGTGGTGCCCAGAACTGGACACAATACTCAAGATGGGGCCTAACCAGTGCCGAATAGAGGGGAACCAGTACCTCGCACGATTTGGCACTTCTATTAATGCAGCCCAAAATAGCATTTGGTTTTTTTGCAGCCACATCACACTGTTGGCTTATATTCAGCTTGGGATCTACAATTCCAAGATCCTTCTCGCTTGTAATATTGCTCAGCCAAGTATCCCCCATCTTGTAACTGTGCATTTGGTTTCTTTTTCCTAGGTGTAGAACTTGGCATTTATCCCTATCAAATTTAATTCTGTTGTTTTCAGCCCAGCACTCCAGTCTATCAAAATCACTTTGAAGTTTGTTTCTATCTTCCAGGGTATTAGCGATCCCACCCAATTTTGTGTCATCTGCAAATTTGATACTATTGCAGAGTTAAATCAACATCGTTGGACAGCCGACCTCACCTGCTGCCCTCCAGATATGTTTGACTGCAACTCCCATCATCCCAGCCACACTACGAATGATGGGAGTTGCAGCCCAGAACATCTGGAGGGGACCAGGTTGAGAAGTCTGCAGCAGACAGTGAAGAACCGCCGGCAATGTTTAGCAAGGGAAGAGGGGTGAGGGAAGGGGGTGGCATTAGAGTGTGACCTGATTTTAGTCTGTGAAATGATTGAGGTGGTAGAACGGGCCAGGCCAGTGTCATGGGTTAATTCAGACATGCAACAATTCCTTGGCAGATGAACTTTGAAAACCCCTGAATTACCTCTTTATCCAGCCTGCAGAGAGGAACTGCATTGCTTCTTTCGTGATCTAAAAGCTGAAACTGGAAAACAGAAAAGATAAAGAAAACAACGCTCAGTTCTAGGCCCTCTGAACTCTATGGAACATCTAATCTCCTATTAGGCTGTGATCCTAAGCTGCTTAAGGTCCACTGAAATAAAAGTGCCTTCAGGATATATGGGCAAGTTTCACTTGACACACTGAATCAGTGGGATGCAAAGCAATCTCCCCCTTTTCAGAGAAGGGATCACAGAATATGTTAATCTTCGGAAAAGAGGTTTAGCATATGCTGTGACTCTTCCGCAAAAAGGGGCCAATTCCTTTATGCAGCCAAAACTGTTTTTTCTCCCCCTTTGATATAACAACATGAAACATTTGTATAGTTTTTGTAGCTACTCAGTTCTGATGTTTATTTTCTACTCCTTGCTTTTCTGTATCTGGATTACATACGTACGTATAAGAAAGATGTTGCAAAACAATCCAGCGTGCACTAAATTTAATAGGGTTTGCTCTCAGGTGAGCATGAATAGGACTGCAGGCAAGCAGACCTAAGGTAGAGCTGCTGCTTTGCACTGAGTGTGGGTTAGTGTGTTGTCTGAACAGCCCCTTAGGCCTTAATGAGTCGCTCGATCTTGCAACACTAATCTAAGATACAGATCTCAGGATCTTCCAATTAAGATTCAAGCACATTTTCCCTTGGCTTCTTCTCCCTGGTCATGAGAACATCAGAAGAGTCGTGATGCTGGATCAGACTGAGGGTCCATCCAGTCCAGAACTCTGTACACACAGTGGCCAACCAGCTGTCGACCAGGGACCCACAAGCAGGACATGAGTACAACAGCACTCTCCCACCCATGTTCCCCAGCAACTGGTGCACACAGGCTTACTCAAAGAGCTCCCTTGGGAGGTGGCCTGAAGAGCAAACACTCAGGAGAGATCAAATCCAGATAGACTATGATCAATCACAACCCAAGTGGGTTAGAGACAAACGAAACATGTGTTTTTATCTTGGGGGATTGTTTTTTAATAAATGTTTATCATTTTGTATGTATCAAATTATTCAAAAGGATGTACTGTTTGTAAGCCCCCATTGGGAGCATTGATATTGAAAGGCAGCATAGAAATGGAATATATATACTGGCGGAAGTAACTGAAAAGGGCAGACTTCTCCACCTTCATCGGCCCCCAGTCTCAGTGCTCCATGCCAGGTCAGCATCCTTGTCCAAGTTTCAAATCCTGTCAGTAGCAAGATGTTCCGACCAAACAAAGTTGCGGCTAGGAGGCCACTCATTATTATTATTATTATTATATTTAATCAGCCCAATAACCAACGTTTTCTCAGCAGATTACAATCGCATGGGTCTATCCAAGGTGTTATTAGATCTGGAAAAGCCTGTCCAGAAAAAAAGGATAGAAAAGGATATTTGTCCATAGGGGAAACTCCAAACACATGCCAAATCTACACTCAATACGCACCAACCAAGATTTCACAGAAAAAGTGAGTAAGCTTTTGCAAAAATAGCAAGCTTTTGCAAAATTAGCGAGCAAGCTTTTGCAATTTGCATCTTTACAGGCAAGCGATCAAATGTAGGAAAACCTAGTGGTACACATGCATACACTTGAGAATATATTCCATCAAAGAGAGTCCTGTTCACGGTCTTTCCTGGTTTAGAGACAAATGAAAAATATATTTTTTATCCTCTCAGGCGTTTGGGAGATTAAATGTAAAGTGTGCTCTTGCATTTCTCTTCTTGCTTTTTTTTTAATAAATGTTTATCATTTTGTATGTATCACCTTATTCAAACAGATGTATTGTTTGTAAGCCCCCTTTGGGAGCATTGATATTGAAAGGCAATATAGAAATGGAATATATATAAATATTTCTGTGTGTTAGCGAGGCCTTGATGCCCAGCAGCTAAATATCTGTGAAAAGTACAGCATTTTTGAGGCAAGACAAACGTTTCTTTATTTCATTTCTATACCGCCCCATAACCGTAGCTCTCTGTGGGGGCAGTTCACAAAGTCAAATCTGAGGCGTTATTACACCTTATAAACTTATTATAAATATTGCTAACATGGCGTCAATAACACCAACCGTGGAGTCCCCTCCATGTGGCGGTCACAGCATGGCCACGTGTGAAGAAGTAATTCGTGATTATAAATGGCGGGGGGATTGGAGAAGTCCACTCTGCACATGTTCAGAGGCATTTTAGTCTGTCAGTCCCCTTCTTTTCCCCTAAAAAAACAAAGAATGCCCATCCAAATGCCAGGATGGGCGTTTGGGGGTCCGTGAGGAGAGAAGCTGGCTAACATGGCAAAAGGTGGGGAAGGGGGAGGCGGGAAGAGCTTTCTAGAAGCTGGCGGAACGATGGGAGAGGGCGAGCAGGGTGGCCCCCAAAAGCCCATGAGGGGATAATATCAACCAATCAGCGGGCTCCTCTAGTTTCCCAGTGGGGAGGAGGGGCACAGCGAAGTGGCCCCAAAGCGTATGAGGAGGGGAAAACCTGGCAGCCAATCAGCACGCTCGCCTCCTTTCCTCTCCCAATGGGGTGCACACGAAGTACACTCCCCACTTGTCCTCCCTCCCCCACTCCTTTTACCTGCCACTCTCCAGCTCTCGGCGCCCAGCCGCCATCTTGTTAGGACTCAACCATCCTATGGATGGTTGGGGGGGAGAGGTCCAGTCCAAGTCTTCCTTCTTAGGGAAACGCTTCACCACGGCCGTCACACCTTTTTTCCACTCGTTTTCCTATATTGTTATTTCCCCCGCCCGCGTCGTCTTCTCACATTCCTCCCCCTACACCGACTCTTCCTCACGCGCTCACTGTCCCTCCTCCCCCGAACTCTGGCAAATGGTACGGCCCAAACTGGCCAGGCGGCGGCAGTTGTAGCGTCGGCGTTGCCGTGACAACGGGGGGCGTGGCCTTGAGTGGCTAGAAAAATCCCCACGCGGGAACGGGGAGCTAGATGGGCAGCGCCTGGCACAGAGGTTGGGAGTCGAAACAGTGGGGAGGGGGGAATAACATGAGTTTTTTTTACCCCTTAAACTGAAATGAGAGGTAATACTAACAATAAGAATAATAACGAATCACTATTTTTGCTATTGCTGTCTTATAAATCTTTGTAAGCTACTGGAAGCCTTTTTTGGCTGAAGAGCAGGGTAGAAATGCTGCAAATTAATAATAAATAAAGCTGATGTAATCTCCTCTGTTGCCATGATTGCTATTTTTTTACACACACACATCCCACTTTCCCTTTAAGGAGCTTGACCTGACATACATTACTTTTCCTGTTCCCCCCTTTCATCTCACAACAGCCCTGTGAGGCAGGTTAGGCAGAGAGATGGTTGGAGGTCACCCCATATGTTTCATGGCTGAGTGAGGATTTGAACCCAGATCCCTTGGACCAATGCTCCAACCACTACATGATGCTGGGTCCCCAAGGTTTCTTAGACTATACACTCTCCGCCTCACCCTCTCCACATCTGTAATATGCAAATGAAAATAATGCTGACCTACCTTATAAGCCTCTGATGAAGTGGACAGTGTCCACGAAAGCTTATGCCAGAATAAATTTGATAGCCTTTAAGGTGCTGCAAGACTCTTTGTTTCTACCCTACTTGATTGATACAATTCCCTGAACATAGTGGAGGAAAGTGCTTCATTTCTGTCCATTAACTTTCCATTAGTGTCACAGGAACAGGGAGAAGGGGGAAAAGTTGGCAACCCAAGGAGGATACAGATGCAGCAAAGATGTAGATAATAATAATAATAATAATATAATAATAATAATAGTATACTTTTGCATAGTATCGAGGGTACAAAGCACTTGGCATCTATTATCTATTATTAATCCTTACAACAGCCATTTAGGTATTATTTATCCACATATCGCCATTGGGGTGTGCCTGGTGTGCCCAGGCACACTCTAATGTCTCAAGCAAGAAGCGTTGAATTGAGGGGGGGGGCATCCCCCAGAGGGGGATCCAGACACAGAAGGAACGGTCCTCCGGTTGTTCCGCTGCTGTGCCAAAGAACTATTGCCTCTGAGAAAGCACCACTGCTCCTGGCAGCAGAGCAAATAGGAATCACTCTGCTGGTAACCTCTCTGCCAGGAGCGACACTTCAAAGAGTCCAGGAAGAGGGCCCCGAAGGCCAATATCACCTCTTAAGCTCCTCCTCGAGCCAGTCTCACCACAAAGCCCCATCAATCTGGGGTTTAAGGAGCATCTGCTCAATCCCCCCCCCCCTCCTCAACTGCAACAGCCCTCCCCCACGGTCAGTCAAGCGGAATAGGGCATCAGTGTCTACAATGTTTAATAAATAAATGAATAAAAATAATGTCCTTTAAGTTCACCTTAAACAAAATTCCCTGGGTGCTCACCCTAATGAAACGTGCTGCGCACGCCTATGCATATTGCGGTGCCTGAGACTGAGAGTGAGCAACTTGCCTAAGGCCACCTACTGAGTTCATGTCAGATGTGAGATTCAAACTAGGGGCTCTAATTCATAGTTCAGTTTCTTAGCTAGTTAAGGACTTCTTCTGTTCTTTGTTCCCAGGGGTGTATAGGCCCTCTGTACATAAATAGTAAACAACCATCCGGCAGTATTCATCACACATTTTAGACTGCAAACTCCTTGAGGCAGGGACTTGGGCTCTTCTGTTTTGTAAAGTGCTATATATTGATGCCACTGTATAAACAAAAAAGAGTAATAATCACCACCACATGTTGTAGAAGCAAATTCTGTAACGCGTTTTATTTCCTTTTGTCAGCCCTGAGGCCTCAGCTAACCTGCTTTACTGGGTAACTGAATTATGTGAGTCTGGGATAGAAAAGTCCCTTTCTTTACATTTCATAATTCAAACCTTTGCTAAGTGACAAACTCTAGGAGGTGAAGTGTGTTTTTTTCACTGCAAGCATGAGAAGAAATGGAAAAGCTGCACTTGCTAATATTTTGGCTACTGTTAAGACACAGGAGCAATGCCAATTAAAAAGTTGGTGTCCTCATTTGTGAGCTGCTCACAGGGACCTGAGAACAGAATGCTGGATGATTCAGCCTCATGTCCTCATGATTCTAATCTTGTGAACAAAGTTTCAGATCTCATGGAAGAGGGACAGCAGTTACTGGGAGGAGAGATGACACAGAAATAACTTTTGCCTGAGTGGAGGCATGTTTTACATAGAAGCAAGTCCCACTGTGTTCAATAGGGCTTACTCACAGATATGTGTACCATAGGACTGCAGACGATCCTATGTGTGTTTTAAGGAATGGAAGCAAATCCAATTGTACTCCATAAGGAGAACTCTCAGGAAAGGTGCATGGAATTGCAGCCTGGACCTTCTGGTAAGCATGCATAGGACGTTCCACTGTGTTCATTTATTTATTTGTTTATTTATTGCATTTATATACCGCCCCATATCCAAAACTCTCTGGGCAGTTCACAAAAATTGAGCACTGTTCATTGGGGACGATTGCAAGGTCACTGCGCACAAGTTTACCTGTTTACTCAGAAGGTGCCCCACTGTGTCCAGTTGGACTTACTCCTAGGATCACGCTCGTTGGTAATGCTGGCTGGGATTGATTGGAGTTGAAGTCCAAATCCAAGACATCTGGAAGACACCTGGTTGGGGCATAACAGCCTATTTTGCACCAGATGCCTCTGGGAGGCCTGCAGGGTCCACTCTGACATTATTCACTGGAATTTGTCATTTGAAGGTATGCTGCTTCTGCACAGGGAGGTTCCATTAAACTCATAAACCTAATCACAATTTGCAAGAGAGCCGCAAATTTCTCTAATCTCATTTCTCTAATCAGCCACCACATCTTGCGACAGTGAATCCCACAGGTTGTGTGCATGTGCTCGATCGTTTGCATGTTTACTCGGAAGCAGGGCCCTGCTACGTTCAGCTGGGCGTCTCACTCCTGGGGGACCGTGCGGGGCTATTGCAGCATCCTATGTTTCCTCCAAAGCCAGCCCCACTGTGCTTTTGGTGAGGCTGACTCCCAGGTAAGCGCACGCTGCATAGCGAGGGTGGCCGCCTTAGCCCAAGCACAATGGCCACAGCGAAGGATGCGGGGGAGAAATCATGCAGCAGTGTGGCTAGGGAGGATGCTCTGGACAGGGAAGGGATGCAGAGCACCTGGGTACCACAACGGGTACCCAGCCCTGGAAAGATGCTGATACGGAGGTGGGGGGGAACAGGCTGAAGTCGGCGGGCTTTGGTTCCGCGGCCTGTCGGTCACTAGGCGGCGCCTCCCCGCCAGCCAATCCCCGCCGCACAAGGATCCGTTGATTTGCATTCTCCTGATTGACGGGGACAGACGGCCAATGAGGCGCTCCGGGGGCGGGTTCCGCTTCCACGAGGGCGAAGAAGATGGTGTGACCTGGCGGCGTTTCGATCCTTGCTGCTGCTGCTGCCGCTGCTGTTGTTGCAGGTGCGCGGAGGGGAGGTTTTTGGGGGTGCCGTGGGTCTTCGGCTCTCTGTGCATGGCGTAGAGTAGGTTTGCAATTGTGGGGAAAGGGGGAGGATTCGCCCTTGCAGTGGGGTCTAGCCGCCCCGCGCCCTTGGCAGGAAGTTGGGGGGGGGGGTACTTGGGATTTGGGGTACGTGGCTACAGCACAAAGGGGCTCCTTACCTGCCTCCCCCTCCCTCCCTGTTTGCGTGTGTGCTTGGGGTGGGGGTGAGGTTGCCAGTCGTTTGGCTCGGTGGCTGTTACACTTCCTGCTCCGCCAATGCTGCAGAGACATCCGTGCGTTCTTCCACCCCTGGGATCTCCCACCCTCTCTTTTCTATTTCCCCCCAAAGCGGCATTTGCAAGCCCTGCAGCGGTTGCAGGACCGAGACGCAGAATCCGCCAGAGAGGGAAATAAAAACAGGAGGGAGTCGAGAGTGCCCCTGCTGCAATTACCTAGCTCCGGTTTCTTCTCAGCTCCTGGATTTTGTAACTTGATTTTATGTGTGTGTTTACCCCTTCTTGGTCTTCTTAAAATACGCCCAGGTTGGAAGGCAAAATCTCCAGCTTTGGTGCTGGAGATCCTCACCATCAAAGGGAATGTGATGGTGAAAGGCAGCCTGTTCGTGGCTTGCAGGGAGGGAGCTCAGTGCAATTCTGCCCTGCCCTACCTGGGAGGACTGGCATTGTAACTGAGGCCTGTTACCTGGCTTGCTTTGAGGCCCATTGTGGCAGGATGTTGCAGTGGCTGCTGGAGTAAATGGAATTTAAGAAGGATCTAAATGAAAACACGGGTGATAGGTCCTTTGGGTGGTGATCAGCCCTGCACCCAAAACAACCATTTCATTTACCCCTGGCTGTGTATCTCCCATCCTGCGTCGCTTGCGAATGCCTTTGTTCCATCAGTTTGGTCTCTGATGGATGACAGAGTGGTCTGACCCAAAAAGACAATTGTTGTGGGACTGGTATTGGTGCATAGGGGGAGCGTGTAAGACCTGCCAATGCTGCACCTTGCATTTGGAAATTAGTGTGTCATGTTAAGGCAGAGGGCCATTTCAGTAGCTGGAGAGGAGGAGACTCTTGGATATATTTTGGAGTGTCACACACACACACTCGCCTTAAAACATACCAGATTTTGAAAGCGTTTGTTGTGGTATTTATTTTATATCGCATAATAATCAGAGAGGTGTCTGGGAGGACTAAATCATCTTTGTGATCTGACACATGGAAGGTGCATGAAATTCCCTCTTGCTCTTCTTATCCGGTGCCCTGTCATAAATACAGAGGACGAAAAAATCAACAAGAAAATAATCATACCTGCTTGACTGTTGAAACCCATCTAACAAACGTGTAACTGTTGAGTAACGTCTTTAAAAATGCAGAAAGATGGGTTTTACAAAGATAGAGGGGTCCTGCATTTCCCAGGCTGATACACTTGTGCAAAAAGCCATGTAAGGCCGGTTCTTTTATCACCTTAGTGTGGTCTGGTTGCTGTTACTGCATCACTTTTTTCCATTCCATCCTTGTAACTTGCATAAGAAGAAGGGATCTTAATAGAGGCATTACTGGAATAGTGCAAGAAACGTCCATGAGGAATCTGCTGTCAGCCTCAAGGCTATGGGTCTGCCCCAATTGCTTTCTGTGTGTGATAATGTTTCTCTTCTGTATATAGCAACACCGTACTTTACAGAGTGCCAGGAACATGTCAGGTCCCTGCCTCAAAGGACATAGAATCAAAATCCCAATCAAAATGCAAACAATGCAGGCGGGAACAAGAAAGGGGGAAGATGGTAACAAAGGAAGAATTGGGAGAAAATATTTGAAGTGTGTGTGACTGTGATAGCTTTATTTATTGCATTTCTATACCGTACAGTAACCTAAGCTTTTTGGGAAGTTCACAAAATTTAAAAACCTAAAAGGCAACATGATGAAACATAGCATAAAGCCTTTAAAAGTTTAAAACAGAATAAAACCAGCATATAAAAACAAACAAAAAACACCCAGAGTAAAAACCCATCAGCAGGGAAAAATCTAAAAACACAATAACACAATTTTAAAAACAAAATTGAAAATCTTAAAAAAAAACTAACCCCCCCCCCCCCCACCCCGGGAAAATAGAAAAGTCTTCACCTGGTGCCGAAATAACCACAATGTAGATGTCCAGCGAGCCTTTCTGGGGAGCTCATTCCATAAGCAGTGTGCCACAGCAAAAAAGGCCCTCTCCTTAGTAGGCACCTGCCTCATCTCATTTGGCGGAGACACCCAGAAGAGATCATCTAAAGATGATCCAAGGGTCTGGGCAGGTACGTGTGGAAGGAGACAATCCTCCAGGTAACCTGGCCTAATCCAATTGGGGCTTTAAAAGTTAATACCATCACTTTGGACCTGGACTAGCACCCAGTGCTTGAGCACTGGTATAATATGTTTATATCAACCAGTCCCCCTTAGCTATTTCGCTGCACTATTTTAAATCAGCTGAAGTTTCTGTAATGTTTCCAGAGACCACCCTACATATAACACATTGCAGTAATCCAAACAAGAAGTTACAAGAGCATGGATAGCTGTCACTAGGCTATCTCTGTCCAGATAGGATTGCAGTTGGTATATCCAACTAAGATTTTTTTTAAAAAAAATGCTCCATGCCACCGAGTCCATCTTTGCCTCTTGTCGCAATGCTGGATCCAAGAGCACCTCCAAACTACGAAACTGATTTTTTGGGACAGAGGTAGACAACGGGGCACTTTCAGACACCAGTGTGCCCCCCCCCCGACACCTTTCTTGGTGCTCTCCCATTTTTATTGTTAAAAAAATAACTTAGCGTGCAAACCTATGCATGTTTAAACAGAAAAAGCCCTGTAATTTCCAGCATGCCCCAGCCAGCATTGCTGTCTGTGGCATCCTGGGAATTGTAGGACTTTTTTTGGACTAATCTTGCATAGGATTGCTCTCTAAGTTTCTTACTGGCAGCTGGGGTCACTTCCAAGCAAAGTGAGGACTTCTAACTGTTCCTGTCTTCTTTTCTCATGAATGCTCTGGACCAATGCTTTCAGCATATCTCTAATTGCCAAATGTACCCACAGGCTCAGAAAAGTTTCTTACTTTAGGTTGAACTCCACTTAGTTGAGCAGACAAACTGCCTTCTTACAGAACCTCCGTCTTGTCTGACTTGAGTCTCATTTCATTGGCCATCATCCTGTCCATTACTGTGACCAAGGATTTCTTTTTTGATTTATTTAAAGATTTTTTATGCCACCCCTCAATCAAGTAAAAAAGGCTTCTGGAGTAGCTTACAATCAATCCGTAAAACAAGACTGTCTCAGCCCGCAGGGTCACAGTCTAAAAACACACAGCACACAAGGAAAATGAGATGGGGAGGGAAGAGGAAAAAAGATTAAGTAGATTTTCAGCAGGGCTGTAGGAATGGCCCTGCTGTTAAATTGGAGGAGGGCCTGATGTTCCCTTTGGCTGCTCCTGTCTTCCTCGTTCCTCCTTCTAGAAGCATTGGTTCAGTGATGAGAGTGTTGGACTAGGAGTCGGGAGATCCGGGTTCTAGTCCCGACTCAGGCATGGAAACCCACTGGGTGACTTTGGGCCAGTCACAGACTCTCACAGGGTTGTTGTTGTGAGGATAAAATGGAGAGGAGGAGGATTATGTACACCGCTTTGGGTTCCTTGGAGGAAAAAAGGCGGGATATAAATGTAATAAATAAAATGGCAGATGTTTGTCCAGCTGCATCTTGAAGGCCTCTAGTGTGGGAGAGCCCACGATGCATCCGGATAGACACGGATGTGATCATGATGATCACTGTTCTTTTGCTTGTTTTCAAAGGATAAAACAGTTTTACGGATGACAGATCCAACGACAGCTATTCACCATGAGGGTAGTCAGAGGTCATGTGTACCTAAGGATAAATTTGTATACCTTTTCCAATGCCGCTAGGCATTGATAAGTAAGGATGCAATCCTATGCATGCTACGACAGAAAAAAAGGCCTGCAGCTTCCAGTATGCCCCAGCCAGCCACGCTGGCTGGGGCATGCTGGAAATTGTAGGCCTTTTTTTCTGTCAAAACATGCATAGGATTAACCTATGTCCACTGTTGGAAGCAGAATGTGGCGTCCTAATCTAACAAAGCTCTTCTTATGTCCATATTGTGGAGCCTTTTCCTTCAATTGGGATGTTTTAAAAAATGTAATTAATAGTGTACGTATATCCCAATGGCACTGTTCCCCTAGAAACATCATTTATTTGTGAGACGTGGAGGGGGGAACATACGGGACAATCCCGTCTGCTTTGCTACCCCATTAAGAAGCTCTCAAGGCAGACGTTGCTTTGTGCAACCTGTTACAGCACAGGGCTGCTCATGCACATATTCAGCCCCATGTTTGAAGGTCAAATCAGCCCAATTTGAAGAGCAGCCCTGTGCAAGTCTCTCTAAATTCTTGCTTGCCTAAATTGCTGCTTGCCTAGTCACGTATGGTGATCGAGAGTGGTCTCCAGGTGATCACGTACAAAAGTGCGTCCTTTTTGATGCCAAAGAAATGCTGCTGAAAGTATTCGTGAGCAGGAGCATTTTAATTTATGAGCATTTTAATCATATAATGGGATGTCATGCAGACAATGTTGTTTCTATTTTGGGGAAGGTTTGTAGAGGCTCTCCTTTTATCTGTTCCTCCATCCCGTAACAATCTGTGGCTTTCCGGCTTGCTTTGCCCGTTAACCCTTCTGTACATGGTTGGTTTTCTTCTTCTTCTTCTTACTCAACTTCCTGCCTAGCAAATACCCAGCCGTTAATCTGCTCCACATCTCTGACTTCAGCAACAACCAGCTTCACTAAGGCCTGGCAGGAAACGGCTGGTTTTGCATTTTCTGGTCGGCGTCACTCGTGTCCGTTGGATGCTGTCGCTGTCACATCTGCGGCTCCTCTTTGGGCATCGCCTGAATAATTTAAAATCTGTGTCGTGCAAGAGAAGGCGGCGATGGTGACGGGAGTGTGTTCATTCTAATTCGTGCCCCTGAGAGAAGACAGGGGCTGCAAGGAGTGTCATGGGTGCTGAATTCATACTCTCAAGGATGCATCGGCCAGGCCAACTGCTGTTCAGTCATGCAAGGTTCTCCAACCTTCAGGTAGCCAAGCGGTGGTGTAGCAGGGCCAGGGCTCGCAGATTAGTAGGGCCACTGATATCGCCTGCCACGCAGCCCCTCGCCTTGCCCCTTAATACAGTATCAGAGGCAGGGGAACATGGGCAGGAGTGTGCTGCTGTTGCACTCGTGTCCTGCTTGTGGGTTGTGTGAACAGAATGCTGAACTGGATGGACCCTCGGTCTGATCCTCCATTGCTCTTCTTTTGTTACTATGTCATGTTCTAATAATAATAACAACAACAACACATATTTTTAAGGGAACAGGCCATGGCAGATAGATGAATCCAACAGGTAGAAAAAAGCTTTCACCACTATGAAGTTAAAAGGCTCTTTGGAAGCCGGGATGCTCCAGGCCTTTGCTTCATATCTGGAACAGCCATTGCCAGCAATTTCTTTCTTTCTGTATTTCTATGTATTGAATTTATTTCCTGCCTTTCTGCCGAAGAATGGCACTGAATAAAAACAAAACCTTTATTAAAAGATAGCATAAAAGCAAATAAATTAAAAACAATTAATATTCACCAGTCCAAGAAAAAAAGCTGCACTAGTCAATTGGAGAAGCCCTTTAGGTTATATGTCAAAGTTCTGCCGGAATAAAAAATCTCTTTGCCTGCCGCTGGAAGGAGAGCAGAGGGGGAGCCAATCTACCCTCCCTCGGCAGGGAGTTCCGAAGAGCAGCCACTGAGAAGGCCCTCCCTCGCACTTTCCCACCAGACGCACCTGATAACAAGCATATCTGCACAGACTGTGGAGGGATTGTAGTTCATTGCTGGAACGTCTGCTTTCCATGCAAAAGGTCCAAGGTTCATTCCAGGTACTGTTGGTACTGAACCTGTGGAATGCTATTCCCAGTCTTCCTGATCCTGGTTTCCTCTTCAGCTGTCTTGGACTACAGGTCTCAACATCCCCAACTGACCTAACTGACCAGATGGGAGTTGTAATCCAATACATTTGGAGGGCACAAGGTTGGGGAAAACTGGTGTAGATACTACAAGCAATTAAAATCGACCCTTGATCCATAACCATGAGGACCGGCATCTTAGTTTTTCTTTAGGGGAAGGACCACAGCTCAGTGGTAGGAGCACACACACTTTTCATGCCAGAGATTCCAGGTGTGGAAAGGCCTCCTGTCTGAAATCCTGGAGAGCTGCTACCAGCTGTTGTAGTCAGATGCCAAGCTCACTTGCACAATGGTCTGACTTGGAATACAGTCGTTTCCTACGTCCTGTGGGTGTCTAGAAATTCAGCCTGCATCTACCTGCGCGACCGTTTCCTGTTTCCTGGTCACGCAAGTGTGCGATGGAATGGGAAGATCCGTGTCCCATGCCGCTGGCGTTGTATTTTGCTTTGTTTTGGTTGTGCTTCACTGTTCTAAGCAGCAGGCTGCTTTGTGCTGTGCGCGGATGAAGAAAAGCCAGGTATCAATTATTAAAATTGAAATCAATCAATCGGATAACTGGCTTTTAGGTAGATATGTTGCAGCGCAGAGGCCGCAGCGTTTTGCAACCACTGTAATGTGATTCCTGCTATGACTGCCTCTGCAGGAATGCCTATAAAATTGTGCAAAGGTTCTTCTGCCTCTGGTTGTTCCCATCGTCTTCGAAATCTAATGTCTGGTCGCAGGATTGCTGAGGCATGACTTAATCGCACATTCCCCCAGCCCAATTCCCTCCAGAGGTGTTGGATTGCAACCCCCATCATTCCCAGCCAGTTGGCCATGCCACAGCCTACATACGATACACTGTATTATATTTCATTCTCAGTTTTGTAAGCCACTCGCAAGGATGCTGTTGGGTAAGTTTGGAATCTGGGCCTTTAAATGGTCATGTGAATGATTTCACTACAATATGCGGGGCCCTCCGGCTCATGTCAACTAAGCGGGCCCCAGGCCTCTGCCCCAAATTCCTCTCCCGATGACGCCGATGGCTACCCTGGAAGCATATATTGATATATTTATGCGTGGCCACTTAAAATATAAACATAATATATTTATTATGTGGTAAATAAAATGAAATGAATGCATTAAAAGTGGTCCTTAAGGTGGAAAGATTATATGTATTTGCTTTTGGTAGCTGTGGAATTCATTGCCACAAGATGCACTTTCAAACTTTAGGATGTGACATACATGTTCCAAAACAGCTCTTTGAGAAACCCTTGCATTTTTTTGTCTTTTCTCTGGTCTCCAGTAGAATAAATCCAGAGAGAGAGAGGAGGGAGAGAGCGCCTTTGGTCCTGTCGCTATTTAAATAAGACCTTAACCCCTACCATGGCAATGGAATCATGCCTCCACATCTCCGGCAGGAATAGCTGGGCAGACTGGAATGATATCATCATTCACAGTTGAGTCACTTCACCTGCCTGGGAACAAGACAAATTACACATTTCAGTTGAGAACAGCAGGGCTGTTTTGGAAAAATCCAGACATTTAACTTCCTGATTGTGATGGACAGGATCGACTGGAGATGCGTGTAAAACTGCCCTTGCAGTCCCATAAAATGGAGTTAAGAACGTACGAAGAGCCCATCAGACCCAGGGTCCATCTTGTCCAGCATTATGTTCACACAGTGGCCAACCAGCTGTTGACCAGGAACCCATAAGCAGGATATGCGTGCAGCAGCATCCTCTTGTCCATGTTCCCCAGTAACTGGTGTATATAGGCTTACAGGCTCTGTTACTAGAGGTAGCCCATAGCCATCAGGACTAGTAGCCATTGATAGCCTTCTCTGTGAATTTGTCTAACCCCCTTTTGAAGCCATCCAAATTGATGGCCATCACTACATCTTGTGGTAGCAAATTCCATAGTTTAATTATTTGTTAGGTGAAGGAGTCCTTCCTTTGATCTGTCCTGAATCCCCCACCATTGAGCTTCATGGGATAATGACCCCTTTGGGTTCTAATTATGGGAGGGGAAGAAAAATGTCTCCCTCTCCGCTTCTTCCAGGCCATGCTGTCGGTTGGCAGTCAAGTCCCACTGGCTATAATCACGAGTGTGGTACAACCTTCTCCAACCTGCTGCACTCCAGATGTGTTGGATTGCAACTCCCATCAGATGATGGGAGTTGCAGTCCAACATGCCTGGAGGGCACCAAGTTGGGTTAAAGCTTCTCTCATGTTTTGAGAGCGAAACTAAAATTTCTCTTTCTCCATTATTGTAATTTTATTTATTTATTTTCTTTCTGAACTTAAAAGCTCCAAATGCTTTAGATGTCCTTTGTAGAGAAGATGCCCCAGCTTTTCCTCCGCCGTCGTGTTCCACCTCCTTGTCCCTTTTCCCAATTCTATGAAATGCTCCTGAGTTTTCAGGCCCTTGGAGGAGAGCCAGCGTGGTTTCTGATTGCTTGTATTGCTTGCCTACATTCTCACTGGGCTCTGGAGACTGAGGAAAGGGGACCATAACTTAGTAGCTGGAGTGTCTGCTTTCAGGGCCAGCATCGAGTATAGGCACCTGTTGAGTGTCCACTCCTCTGCAGGGACCCATTTGCAAGAGTCCCCTGGAGTTCATAGAATCATGGAATAGTAGAGTTGGGAGGGGCCTAGGCCATCGAGTCCAATCTCCTGCTCAATGCAGGAATCCACCTTAAAGCATCCCTGGCAGATGGTTGTCCAGCTGCCTCTTGAAGGCCTCGAGAGTGGGAGAGCCCACCACCTCCCTAGGTCATGGGTTCCATTGTCGTACTGCTCTAACAGTCAAGACATTTTTCCTGATGTCCAGCAGGAATCTGGCTTCCTGTCACTTGAGCCCATGATTCCGTGTCCTGCGCTCTAGGTTGATTGAGAAGACATCCTGGCCCTCCTCCGTGTGACAACCTTTCAAGTATTTCTTGCTCCTCCTTTTTGCATTGCAACCTGCTTGTTCACCTACCTCTCACTCTGGCCCAGACAACAGTGGTTGTCCTCACCAAAGGGTAAAATATAAACAGGTTGGGTTTTTTGGGGATCCAGAGAATAGGACCTTCCCCAGACAAAAACATACACCAGAAGTATAAGCATTAAGCATCTTGCAGCTGTGAAGAAATTCCTTGCCTCAGTTGAAAATAAGAGAAAACATTATACTCAGTAGGAATCTTAAGGTTGCAATCCTAGGCCCACTTTCTTGGGACAGTCCCATTCAGGGCTGGTGACCTGACCGGACACATGCCGAGGGCTCACATCCCAACAGTGAAGCACTGACAAGAAGATCCTGAAGTTGCTCCTCCTCTTCACCCTGGCAGCCTGCTTGTTCATCTGCCTCTTGCTCTGGCCCAGACAAGGGTGGTAGCAAACAGCAGGATCAATGCCTCCTTGCTCTCTGGCTCTCTGCCTGTTGAGCAAGCAAGGAGGAGCAATGATGAGAAAGAGGAGGAGGAGCAAAAACAGGTGGTGATAATGGCAGCAGCGAGGTAGACTTCCGACAGTGTCCTGCTCGAGGGTTCCCGGTCAACAGCTGGTTGGCCACTGTGTGAACAGATTACTGGACTAGACGGACCCTTGGTCTGATCCTGCATCAGGGCTCTTCTTATGGGAGGGGGCTAATGGGAAATGTTTTGCCCTCCAAAACCTGGAGCTGGAACTGCTTGCAGAAGATTCCAGGTTCGACCTCCAGTTTGAAAAGGCAGCTCTTCTCCACCTGACACCCTAGACAGTTGCCTCCGGGGCAGAGAGACCATTTTGACCTGGGAGAATGAATAGTCTGGCCCCATTGTAAGGCAACATTTATACATCGCGTGGAAACAAGTCTTTCTCGGTGGACAATTTGAATTGACGGGGTGCAGAATATTTTTGAAAGAAATACTTTGGATCTACTGCCTGTACTTGTAGGTAGATCCCAGATGTTTTGATCTTCCGTTCCCAGCAGCCCTTGCCCAGCGGTCAGGAATGCTGGGAGTTGAAGTCCAAACCCTCAAGATAGATTGAATTTCTGACCACTCTGTTTTACTGCCATCCACCTAGATCGTGGGTGTACCACCTGCAGATGCTGCTCTCGGGACCAAATGGGCTCTGCACCCCTTGGAAGCCCTCTGCCCATTGGAGTAGACACTCTATTGGAAGCCCTTCATTGGCTTCCAATTCACCTCAGAATCCAATATAAGCTTCTCCTGTTGACGTTCAAAGCTTGTCCCAGTCTAGCTCCTTCCTATCTTTCTTCTCCCTATTTCACATTATTGCCCCGTTTGTGCTCCTTGCTCATCAAATGTTATCCTTCTTCCTCGCCCAAGGGTCTCTACTTCTCTGGCTCGGCTTTGTCCATTTTCTCTCGCTGCCCCCCGATGCCTGGAATTCTCTTCCGGAGCATTTGCGGACCACGAGTTCAATGACAGTCTTTAAAGCCCAATTGAAAACTTTTCTTTTTTTCTAAAGCTTTTAGAACTTGATTTTGATCTTACTTTTACACTGTTAGTTTTATTGTCCCCTGCGCCTCTTTGGTGCATTCCCTTCCTTTTATTGTTTTATTGTGATTTTATCTGAATGTAAGCCTATGTGGCAGGGCGTTGCTATTTTATTGTTTTACTATGTACAGCAGCATGTACATTGATGGTGCTATATAAACTAATAATAATAATAATAATAATAATAATAATAATAATACTGAGTTAGATGGGACAACATGCACACTGAGGGCAACTATTTCTATGTGTGTAGGGGGGGTGTCACCATTTTATATCAAGAGAATCCTTCCTAACTCTCTCTCTCTCTCTTAGGAAAGGTCTAAAAATTGAGGTTTTGTGAGTTTGGAGTGTGGGTTGTTTTGTTGCTACCTTTCTGCACCCCTCCAATGGAGGAATTCCACAGTTTTGCTTGATTCATGTTGTTGCATCAAAGCCTGGCCTTTGTTCAGTGGTATAACCTGTTCTGATTCAGACTGGGTTTTAGTACCAGGTAGAATCACTAGCATCTAGTTACGCATTCTGAGCTCTTAGGATAAATCTGACTATAAGTCTTAATTTTTTAAAAAATGTACTTTCGGACAGGCAACGGACGGCTTGCCATTCTGTCTTTTGGGTGGGTCTTTGAGAGGCAGACGAGGTCTATCTGGCACTTCCCAATTAATGACCACATAGCATCCAATTGCATGTGTTCCATATCTCTGCTGATATTTGGCTCAGCAAACAGACATGAAGGCAAAAAGTTGAGCTGGTGGGGAGCGCTCCTGAACTTTGATTGCTGGGAAATTATCCGAGGTTCTGGTGTTTGGCCAAGACGCCAACGCTTTGGCAAGCGTTGGTCTCTGGGCGACAGCAGCTGGCTGGGCCACTGCACGGCGCAGCGCTTGAGTCACCGCAAACTTACAAGAAAGATTTGCCCGGAGGCAAAGGGCACTCTCTCCCACTGAGCAAATTAGAGGGCCGCAAATGCCTCTCATTAAAATACGTTTCAAGAAATGAATAGCCGAAGAGGCTGACATCTGGCTGTTAGGAAACAGAGCTCCGCTTGGCATGGCTGGCATCCTCCAAGCATGGGCATCCTCTGTCAGCCACGCTGACTGGGTATGATGGACACTGTTGTCGAATACATCGGGAGGGCCGCAGGTCGGGGAAGGCTGCCCTGCCAGTACGCAGCCAACCGTTTCCCCTGCTAGTATGCATTTCCAAAGTACAGGATCCTACACCAGTGGTGCAGAATCGGGCCCTCAAGAGAGCTCCAGAAGGCCATGCCCCTTTCCCACGGTTCCACCCCTGATTTCCTGGCTTTTGTGCAATCCCCGCCCCCAGCATTCTAATTGCCTCCCCTAAGGGTGCATTATTGGCATTAAGACCTTTAAGCTATAATATGCTGGTATTTTGGGGGGGGGGTGGAGTTGTCCCACCCATTTTGCCTTTGGCCACACCCCATTTTGCCTTTGGCCCCACCCACTGTTGGAATGTGGCTCCCAAGACCTTCTCCAAAATGTCGTTTGGCCTTTGGGCTGGAAGAGGTTCATGGGAAAGCAGAAAGTGGGTGTGTGGGGCCTCTCGCCCAAGTGTGGCACTCTTCTGGTTTGTGTGCCAAAACGTGCCCTAAGAGCACTGGGAATCTTTATCCTGGAAACCTCACAGGAACATAGGAAGCTGCCATATAGCAAGCCCGACCCTTGGTCCATCTAGCCCAGTACTGTCGACACTGACTGGCAGCAACAGTAGGGTGACCAGATAAAATCCAGGTCAGGGCTCATGTAACTTTAACAGTTGTAGAGAAAAGGGAATTTCAGCCAGTGTCATTTGTACGCAATTAGTTCCTGATGGAATCCCATCTTCATCACAACAGTTAAAGTTGCAGGGGCCCTGCCTTCTTTTGTATATGGTCACTCTAGTATAGTGCCTGCACCTTTAACTGTTGTGATGAAGAGGGAATATCACCAGGAACTAATGGCATACAAATGACACTGGCTGAAAGTCCCTTTTCTCTACAACTGTTAAAGTTACATGAGCCCTGACCTGGATTTTATCTGGTCACCCTAAGCAACAGCTCTCCGGGGTTTCAAGCAGGAGTTTTTCCAGCTTTACCTGGAGATGCTGCCGGGGATCGAATCTGGTACCTTCTGCATGCCAAGCAGGGGCTCTACTACACTGAGCTATGGGCCCTCCCTCTTTCCATCCAGCCCCAGTGCAAGGTGCTGGCGATGGCCTCTGAACCCTCTGCAGCCTGAGCCCAGCATCGCTAGGAGGGCCTGATGTTTTACAGTAACCTTTAATGTCAACTGAGCACTCTTGCATCTGTTGCCACTTGCAGAGAAGGACTGAGGCTGTCCCTGCACTGCTCCAGGAGGTGCATCACAGCCGGCTCCTCATCCAGTGGTCTAACCTCTTTTTATTCAAATTGGCTTTTAGTGACCAGGCACATGGTGGAATCTCTCGCATTTAGTTACCCACTCTGAGCTCTTGGGATGAGTGTACTTTTTTAAGTGTACTTTCCGAACAGGCAAAGGGTGGCTTGCTATTCTGTCTCTTGGGTGGGTCATTCAGATGAGTTCCTTCTGACACTTCCCAATTAATAATAATAATAATTATTATTATTTCTTACCTACCTCTCCTTCTGGATCGAGGCGGGGAACAACATTAAAAACAAATGATATAAAATACATAAAACTGATTGAAAACATATAAAAACAAATACATTATTAAAACACCAATAAAACTCTTAAAATTCAACTGGGTGGGCCTGCTGGAAGAGATCAGTCTTTATAGCTTTCTTAAAATCCGGAAGACTGTTAAGTTGGTGAATCTCTTCCAGCAGGCCATTTCACAGTCTGGGAGCGGCAGAAGAGGTGGTCCTCTGGGTAACGTTTGTCAGCCTAGTTTTGGCTGACTGTAGCAAATTCTTCCCAGAGGACCTGAGTGTGCGGGGCAGATTGTATGGGAGAAGGCGATACCGCAGGTAACCTGGATCCAAACCATGTAGGGCCTTAAAGGTAATGACCAACACTTTGTTCTTCGCCCGGAAAGTAATTGGTAGTCAGTGGAGTGATTTTAAAGCTGGTGTGATATGGTCACCCCTAGGTGTACCGGCGACCAACCCGGCTGCCATATTTTGAACTAGTTTAAGTTTCCGGACTAGTTTCCGGGCTAGAGGTATCCCTATGTGCAGCACATTGCAGAAGTCAAGCCTCGAAGTTACCAGCGCGTGCACTACCGTCTTTAGGTCTTCCAACTCTAGGAAGGAGCGCAGCTGGCGTATCAGCCGAAGCTGATAGTAGGCACTCCTGGCCGTCGCATCTATCTGAGCTGTCATTTAGAGCGATGGATCCAGGAGCACCCCCAAGCTGCGGACACAGCCTTTCAGGAGGAGTCAGGGCCGTGCAGAAGGGGGGTCAGTGGGGCCAGTTGGCCCAGGGCCCAAAATTTTGAGGGGGCACTCCGACGAGGAGGTCCCCCCATCTTACGCTACTGCTTCCATAGCATAAGCGGCCCATCGAGAAGCGAGGAGCCTGCCTTGCGGAAACAGCGCAGAAGCCGTCCGTCGTGAATACCATGGTCAGACTACAAGCTCCAGAGGGCCATGTCACATGTAGGGTGGGGATATATGTGCCTTCAGGTGTTGTAGAA
Organism: Anniella stebbinsi; assembly: GCA_029215795.1. Taxonomy (NCBI): domain Eukaryota; kingdom Metazoa; phylum Chordata; class Lepidosauria; order Squamata; family Anniellidae; genus Anniella; species Anniella stebbinsi. The sequence goes on along the minus strand of JARDYH010000001.1, from coordinate 407,015,913 downwards.
CAGGTTTAATATGAAGGTGTTATGTAGAACTGACATGTTGGTGGGCATGCCCCCTTGGGGCGGCCATGTTGGCCTTCTTTTTTTAAATGGGGGGGCACATGCTTCCCACCTGGCCTGGGCATATTACCAGCTCTACACGACCCTGGGAGGAGTGTAACCCCATCCAATACTGGTTGACACACCTCCAAACCCAGATTGGGGCCTTTGACAGTAAGCACCTCCATCTTGTCTGGATTCAGCTTCAGTTTGTTTTTCCTCATCCAGCCCATTACCACCTCCAAGCATTAATTCAGAGGAGTCACACTATCCTTAGCTGACGCTGTTGTTGAAGGCATAGAGAAATATATTTGGGTGTCATCAGCATACTGATAGCACCCCGCCCCCTGCCTCCGGATGATCTCTCCCAATGGTTTCATGTAGATGTTAAACAGCATTGGGGATAGGATGGCGCCTTGAGGTACACCACACAACAGCTCCTTCTTTGAGGAGCGACTATCCCCAAGCATCACCTTCTGGAACCTGCCCGAGAGGTAGGACTGGAACCACTGAAGCACAGTGCCCCCGAGTCCCAATCCCCTCAGGCATTCCAGAAGGATACCATGGTCGATGGTATCGAAAGCCGCTGAGAGGTCCAGAAGTACCAGCAGGAACACACTCCCCCTGTCAATAATGACCACATAACATCCAACTGCATGTGTCTTGATACTTGGATCATCTCACGAACCAGACCCGGAGGCCGCCCCTCCTGCAGAAGCATCCAAGGACCCCCACCTCCTCAACCCCCCAAGAAAGCTTCCATGCCAACATCCTTCGACACCAGTGACTGCTTTTCAGAAACTTCCACTCAGCAGTACTTCTGAGCTACAGTCCTTCTCTTAGCTCAACAGAATTTTTTATTTCCAAGTTTTGTGCACCTTAAAAAAAAAAGTGACGAGAACAGAAATAGCTTTGCAGATTACATTGATTCATGAAGTTCTGACTCAGCAGAGGGTGCAGCTGCAGCAGAGACATTTCCTAAGCAAAGGACCCTGGGAATGCTGCCGGAGATGGGTGCACACTTCCCAAGTCCGTGGGTGGGAAGGTTGGCCGAGGGACACTGGATGCATCAGCATTGATGGATGAGTCCAGCCATGCGCCGGTGAATATTTGCAAGGAAGGGGAAAAAGGGAATCTTGCTTTGGATGGCAGAGAACTTTTAATCCTGGATAATCAAATCTCTCTCTCGCTGTCCTCCATGCCATTGCACTTGTGTAAGACTTGATGGCTCAAAGCGGTCCTCTTAGTCCCACATCCTCTTTCCATCACTGGCCTGCCAGAGTCCCCTGCAAGCGCACAGGCAAGGCATGGTGGAAAGAATGTCCCCGCTTGTATTTGGGATGTCTGGGAAACTTGTTTCAGTTCATCTTTGATCACAGTTTCTCCATTTGCACCTCCCAGAACCAAACACGGACCCAAATGCAATCCGCGGTCAAGGTCCGTACATTACTGAGTGTGCCATGTGACTCACAGAGCAACAACAAAAAATGTCCTCAGAATGCACACCTTTGAAAAATGCACAGGAAGGATGCTCACTTTTGAAAAATGGGTACAAGCCCATTTTAAACTGTCAAGAACGTGAGTTGTAACGAGTGTTGAGGTGGAATTCGGAAAACTTTGGCAAGGCTTGGATTTTGCTCATCTGAGCATCCCTACGTTGCATATCCCCAGTATTTGTATTCAGGGATATACTGCTCCTGGGCATAGAGGTTCTGTTTAGCTATCACCCTGACCGCTGCAGTGTATGCTTTTGATAAGGATGAGATAGTGGTGTAGGACCCTCTTTCTAGAGCAGTATAGGTTTTCAGACTTTTGACTTTCCAGGGAACCTTACCTTTGTGGTTTATTCTGACGCAGAGCCCCTGCAAATTTCAGAGGGTTCTAGGATGTTTTCTCTGCGAGGATACGGCTTCGTGTGTGTGCATGCGCTAGCCAAGCCTTTCACGGGAACTGGCATGTGAAGAACATAAGAAGAGCCCTGATGCTGGATCAGACCAAAGCTCCATCTAGTCCACCACTCTGTTCAGCCAGTGGTCAACCAGCTGTCGGCCAAGGACCAACAAAGCAGGACATGGTGCAACAGCATCCTCCTTCCCATGTTCCCCAGCAACTGGTGTATATAGGATTACTGCCTCGGAGGTAGCATATGTTGTGAGGGGGAGGGATGGTGTTTTGACAGAGGTTGAAAAAATTAGGGATGGTGTGGAGAAAGTGGAAAGAGAGAAATGAAAAGAAAAGAAACTGCAGAGAGAGACGCTTTCCCTCTCTCCTGATAATAGAAGGCACGGTCAATGAAAAAAAAACTAGCCGGCAGGAGATATGCTGGACAGGTGCGTGAAGTGCATTCCACATACACAGTGCATGGTTAACTTATGGAATTCCCTCACACGGGATGGGGTGATGTTTGCTTGCTTGCTTAGGTGATTTTAAACATTTAGACGTATTCATGGAATGGAAAAGTCCCTTCACGGCTGTTCGGACTCCACCCTGCTCTAAAAATGTCATTAGTTCCACCAGCACAGCAGCTTTCTGGAAGCACCTGGTTGAACCACGATGGGGGGAGTAAGACACAGCACCCGAGGGACCCTCTTTGGTGTGAATCAGCAGGGCTCGGGCATCCTTATCAGCCTTCGGACACCGGGACGGAATGTCCGTATTTAACAGCCGTTCTGCCTCAGTATGCCAGATGCTGCCAGCAGCATAAAACTAGAATCATAGAATCATAAAATAATAAAGTTGGAAGGGGCCTATAAAGCCATCAAGTCCAACCCCCTGCTCAATGCAGGAATCTACTTTAAAGCATCCCTGACAGATGGCTGTCCAGCTGCCTCTTGAACACCCCTAGTGTGGGAGAGCCTATGACCTCCCTAGATCATTGGTTCCATGGTCGTACTCCTCTAACAGTCAGGTCACTTTTCCTGATATCCAGCCGGAATCTGGCTTCCTATCACTTGAGCCCATTATTCCACATCCTGCACTCTGGGATGATCAAGAAGAGATCCTGGCCCTCTTCTGTGTGGCAGCCTTTAAAGTATTTGAAGAGTGCTATCAATCGTCTCTTCTCCAGGCTAAACCTGCCCAGTTCCTTCAGTCTTTCCTCATAGGGCTTTGTTTTCAGACCCCTAATCATCCTCATTGCCCTCCTCTGAACACGCTCCAGCTTGTCTGCAACCTTCTTGAAGAGTGGTACCTAGAACTGGACGCAATACTCAAGATGGGGCATAACCAGTGCCAAATAGAGGGGAACCAGTACCTCGCGCAATTTGGAAGCTCTACTTCTATTAATGCAGCCCAAAATAGCATTAGCTTTTTTTGCAGCCACATCACACTGTTGGCTCATATTCAGCTTATGATCTACAACAATTCCAAGATCCTTCTCGCTTGTAGTGTTGCTGAGCCAAGTATCCCCCATCTTGTAACTGGGCATTTGGGAAGAGGGCTTGCTTTCACAGCCTGCTTGCGGGTTTGCCAGTCGCTGCAAGTCTGTCCCCTGTTGGGAAGAGGATGTTGGGCTAGAATGGATCCAACTTGGGTCATATCCGTCAGGGCTTTTCTTTTCTTTTTCCAAAGAACCTTGTCCACCGTTACTGTTTTCGTCCTTAGGATGTCCCGGGTAAGTTTCCAGGGAACCCTGGATGTTTGAAAATGGCATTGTTGCAGAGCTGCAGTCTCCCGGTTTTACTGCACACAGTTTGGGAACATGCAAAAAATGGATGTTAGTAAGTTCTGTGTTTGCCCTGTCCATTATAGAATCATAGACTGGTAGAGTTGGAAGGGGCCTCCAAGGCCATCGAGTCCAACCCCCTGCTCAATGCAGGAATCCACCTTAAAGCATCCCTGACAGATGGCTGTCCAGCCACTTCTTGAAGGCCTCTAATGCGGGAGAGTCCACCACCTCCCTAGGACATTGGTTCCATTGTCGTACTGCTCTTACAGTCAGGAAGTTTTTCCTGATGTCCAGCCGGAATCTGTTTTCCTGTCACTTGAGCCCATTATTCCGTGTCCTGCATTCCAGGTTGATCAAGAAGAGATCCTGGCCCTCCTCTGTGTGACAACCTTTCAAGTATTGTAGGAGTGGAGCAACCTTTCCTGACCTGGTGCCCCCCTGCCAGAAGTGTTGAACTGCAACCCCTATCATCCCCAGGTGGCATCCACAGATTGCTGAAAGCTTGGAGTTGAATGTTGGGGCACACAAACCTCTCTTTGACACCTTTTGCTGGAGTCGCTGACATTTTGACAGGTTGCTCATTTTGACAAGTCCTCCATGCCAATTTTGCTGGCAGAGGCCTCCCTTACTATTTATGAGTGAGAAATTATTATTTTGTTTTGTGTTGCATTTGTTTTCTCCATGCAAAATCATGGTATACGTTTGGAAGCTCTGCTTATGTTTTATTTGTGTGTGTGTTTGCATCATATGATAGGGTCATGGTAGGCTCTGGTTTGTAGATCAATGTGTTTAAGTTTGTAAATGTTGTTTATTTTCACCATTTTATTTATTTAAACCAGTTGATCAGTTGCTTTTTGTTTTTGCATTGGGAGTAATTTCCTTTTTGGTTTGGTAGAGGCAAGGAAAACATACCCTGCAAAGTAATGCAGCAGTTGGGCTAAATTTGCTTCATCTGATGCTCAAATCACAGCTCATTCTTTCACTAAAAATTGTGGTGAGGAGGTGGTGTGATAGAAATGCAAAGGCTTGGGGGGGGGGGGGGAGCAAGAGAAATTTAGGAGGGAGGGAAAGTTTTTTTCCCTGTCTCCCCAGGGTAAGACATACACCCCATCCAAATTTTCTAGCGGAAAAATTGGAAATTTGGGATCACAGTGGGGGGGAAAAAACTCCTCTGAAATAAATGCTTTTTCCTTGCTCGAAAAGTGTAGTGTGACTTTTTTTTTATGTTAGACAATCTACAGCAACTTTCACCAACCCGGTGTCCTCCAGATCTGTTGGACTGCAATTTCTATCATTCTCAGCCAGTACAGCCTGATGGAAATTGTAGTACAAGATATCTAAGGGGACTAAATTGGTTAGGCCCGGCGGCTAAGCAGCTCCCTGTTCCTGACGTGGCGATGTGACCATTGTAGTTTAGGGGGCTTTTAAAAGAAAAAGATCAGGCCGGAAAGGCAGTTCTGTTGGAGGCGTATCGAACCCAAGCGCTTGGGGCAATTAAAGGGGAGTCATTACCTTCACGTCTTTTTTGGGACTCTCCAAAAGCATCTCGTTAGCCCCTCCCTGCCTTCGGGTTAAAGGAAGCCCCACAGGTACCAATGAAGGCTTTCAAATACCCTTAATGCAGCATGGACGGGGAGCAGGGGAATAACCATATCTGTGATCAGAGATGAGGCAGGGGGCGCTGGTGGGACAAACGGGTACTGCCTTGTTCGATCCAGCAGGTTGCCCCTTTAAGTTAAAGGGACTTCTGGCCTTATCCAACCAGGCTGTTTTTACGTTCGTATAAACAACGAGATAAATCCACGGTGAATAACGGCAAGGTATATTTTGGAACCATCTTCACTGGAGGCCGGACGTCCATTGGCTGGTGTAGCTGCATCTCACATGGAGGAGGGGCTTGACTAGATGACCTTCAAGACCCCTTCATACTCTTTGATTCTAAAAATGAGAGCTAGGGATGGAACCCCCAGCTCCAGTAGCAGCATACCTGTGAACAGTACGTATACTGCCATAGGAAGAGCCATTCCTTTTGCACCCTGCCTGTGAATTTCCAGAGGCATCTGGCTGTCCTCTGTTAGAAACAAAATGCTGGGCTTTCTGAAATCATCCTCAAGACGTCCAGAAAGGGGGGGGGGGGTTCTTATGAGAAAGGCATAGCTAGGGCTGGATCCTCCATGACCAGCTGCAGTGTAGCTTGGACCACACAGATGATGGGGAAGCACAGGGTAGAAGGTCGGTTTTTTCATGTTCTGCTTTGAGCTTCCAGAGGCCTTTGGCTGATAGGGCTGCGTTCTGATCCAACTTTGCATCAGCCCACAGAGTTGGAATCCCAGGGTATAGTTGCTTGGAAAAAGAGGTCGCTTTGCACCTGGCGCTCTTCTTTGCCTTGGGCTGCCAACCTAGGTGCAGGACCCGTAGTCATTTACCATCCACTGTCTAAGCAGGCAGGGAATTAGCACATGACAGTGAAAGCCAGTGGCTCCAGTGTTACCTGGGCAGTGAATCTGCTCCGAGTTTCAGTCCGAATCAGTCAGAACTCTAAAGGAGACAGCACCTTGGAGAGCTCCTTCGGAGTTCCGACTCGTTCGGACCGAAACCCGAAGTGGATGTACCCAGAATTGTCTACTCTGCCTGGTCTTTTTTTTTTTTTTAAGATATTTATTTATTATTTTCAACATTTTTATCTTGCTCTCCCAGCGCCGGTGTGCAAAGATGAATGGTAATGCAGTCCCTTCCTGCAGACTTACAATCTAAAAGACACGACACAAAAGGAAAAGAGTTTGGGAGGTAGAAGGGGGGCAGGCGGGAAGCACGTCTCGAAGGTCTCAGGCAGACAGACCTCTCCCCCATCACCTGCCCCCTGATCCTTTTTAATTGGAGACGCCCAGACGCAGCTCGGGACCCCAGGCTCCCCCGATCCCCCAAATAATGGCTGCACAGCTGCCCCTTAAAAGGGGGAGTGAATACATGCGTTCTCACGGATGCTCCCAGGCTCTGAGCGGGAGGCTGTAAGAGCTCCGTCCACTGAGTCATCCTGGTGTCGAAGTCCCTGCCGAAGCAGATTGGGGAAGCGAGGCTGAGTTGTCCCACTTGTTTGGAGCAGAGCAAAAAGAAGAAGAAGAAGCAGGCCGGAGCAACCCGGTGGGTGTGATTCATTAGGGGAACACGGGGCCCTGCAGAATGAATGCCGCAATGATCAGCAGGTGCGTGGGAAATTCTGCACATCCTGCTCCCGCTTGGTGAAAAGTTGGGTAGCCATGTACGGCTGTTGTTGGTGTTGCTGCTGTTATTATTATGTATCTCTTTCTCGCTTGTGGCAAGTCATGCTGTCTTTTGTTGATTCAGGAATTTCCTGACGATTGAGCATGTTTTTGTCATTCGGTATTGCTATGTCGATGAGGTATGTGTGTTTTTCTTTTTTGTCTATGAACGGTCTGGTCGGTTGCAAGTTATTGTCTTGTCTGTATGAATTGTTCTGTCCCAGTATATTATTATTATTATTATTATTATTATTATTACTATTATTATTATTATTTTCTATACCGCCCAATAGCTGAAGCTCTCTAATTTAAATATCCAAAATTTACAACAATTTAGACAGTCAAAAACAGTTTCGATAAAATACTAGACCTATTTAGATTACTGGCATAAATGCCTCTTTATATGCTGTCAAATGCCTGGAAGTATTTATTGTTATTGCTGTTATTATTATTATTATTATTATCATTTCTATACTGCCCAATAGTCGAAGCTCTCTGGGCAGTTTATAACAGTTCATAAGACAATAAAATATGGCATTAAAAATACAGCATAAACAATTAAATATCCAAAATTTAAAGCAATTTAGACAGCCAAAAACAGTTTCGATAGAATACTAGATCTGTTTAGATGACTGGCATTTAGATCACGTGCCATCAAATGCCTGGGAGTATTTATTATTTTATTTATTTATTTGTAACATTTATATACTGCTAAATATAATAGAATCTTTCAGCAGTTTCACAACATTAAAATACAATATTAAAGCACAGTATTAAAACATAGCATAAAACACAGCATTAAAACACTTCCAATAACAATAAAAGAGCAGTAAAATAGAGTGGCATAGTTAATTTCTTTATGTCCCGTTTAAGGCTTGGGTGAACAAGTGTATCTTCAGGCGGCGTTTGAATAATGCCACATTTTCTGCATCAGTCTTGCCCTGGCGCTAAAAGGGTGACAATGTTGGTGCCAAGTAGGCCTCTGTGGCGCCAATTCCACTGTTGGGGGGCCACCACTGAGAAGGTCCTCTCCTTTGTTCCCACCTTCCAAGCCTCTCTTAGAGGTGGCACTCGGAGAGGGTGGGGGGCAGATGTTGATCGTAGTGTCTGGGTATGTTCAGATCGGGAGAGGCATTCCATCAGGTATTGCGGTCCTGAGCCGTGTAAAGCTTTATGGGCTAAAACCAGCACCTGTCTTCCTTTTCTTTGTAATCTGCAAGGGCAGACACCGCCCAGCAGGTTTGAGATGATGGGCGGGGGCGTAGCTTAGTAGTAGAGCACTTTAAGGCCCCAACCCTGGCATATCTGTTTACCAGTCTTATCTAGGCTGCCTTTAAGGGTATATCCTTCTCAAATCCATTTAAAAGTATTCAGAAGAAGGCATAAAAGCAGAGTTTGCCACTTAAAAGCAATACAAGCAAAACTTACCAATAACTTAAACAGCCCAGACTTAACACCAGTGAAAATCGGTAGGTTGTCAGAGCTTTCCTGAAGAACTGCGAAGAAGGGGGGTGACTTTTAAGTTACTTTAAACGGGGCCACCACTGAGAAGGTCCTCTCCTTTGTACTCCCCAGCCTAACAGTACTTGGTGATGGCACGTGCCCACGTGCCCTCCTACGGCTGGGTCAAGCTCAGTCCTGGGGCAAACCACGGGGCAAATTCGTTCAACAAAGCAAGAAGGCAGGCCAAGACCAGAAGCGCAGTGTTACTGGTCAAGAAAAAGAGCAGCCCAAAAGCAGGGCCGGAGCCAGAGCCGAAGATGAGCACAGGTCAACAATCCAAATCAAGCCCAGGCCAAGGAACTGGGTCCTGTTAGGAGTCCAGGCTCAGTAGCATGAGAGATCATTCCAGAGGAGGAGGAGGAGGAGGATCAGGAAAACTAGGTTGCTAGGTAGGGGGAGCCCCAAAGTAAAGATGTTGTTCCAGCCACCAGCAGGTCTCAACTGAGAGTGTAGATAGTCGAGTCTCCCAGCTTGCACCCTGATACAGCTGCAAGCTGTTAGTCCTGCTTTAGGCTCTCCCTGCTTCAGAGGAGACCCTTGCTTTTGAGAAGTCTTTGCTGGTTGCTGCTAGTCTTGGGGTGCGCATGTCGCCTCTGAGGGGGGGCCTGTGTCTTCACCTTCTGGTGCAGGCGTGCTCCAGGGCTGGGTGGATTCCTGGGCCTGTGTCAGGCATGACAGCAAGTGCCGATGAAGAACTAGGACAGGATCGTAGCCTGAAGGTTTTCTGGACGCAAGCTGGGACCAGCCAAGCAGGTAGCCAAGGGATCTGGCTCTCAGAGGCCCTTTTGCGGGTGACTGTTGGAGAAAGAGCCTCTTCAGTGGTGGGTCCTCATCAAGGAGTTCCCTACCCAAGGAAATAAAGGAGGCTCCTCCTGTGTCTTCACCCAGTCACAAGTTAAAACATTTTTGTTTTTAGCAGGGTTTTTAGTGGGTCTCTGTTCTCTTTATTTATTTTATTTATTTATTGCATTTGTATACCACCCCATAGCTGAAGCTCTCTGGGTGGTTTACATAAGATTAAAACACTTAAAAACAATATACAATAATTAAAACTGCAAAAATGTACAATATACACATACATTTAAAACCACTATCATAACTTAAAAAGCTGTAAGCCTAAAAAACAAAAACAGACCCAGGCTCATCAGTTACTGCTAAATGCCTGAGAGAGAGGAAAGTCTTGACCTGGGGCTGAAAAGATAACAATGTTGGCACCAGGCAGGCCTCGTCCGGGAGATCGTTCCACAATTGGGGGGCCACCACTGAAAAAAATTGGAAGCGTGGGGAACATTCAGGAATTCTTCTCTCATTTTCATCATTCCCAAGCAGCTTATGGGAGTTGCAGTCCTACCCTCCAGGAGTGCACCAGGTCTGGGATGGCGAATACAAGGCAATTGCTTACAATACCTCAGTGGACCATTGGGGGTTGATTCTCCTCTGATGTTCAACCTGTATCTTCTTCACCGGGGTGTTTAAGGTCCTACTCCAAGGGAAGCTCGGAGGTCAGCAACAAGGGAGAGGGCCTTCTCTGTGGTGGCTGCCCAATTGTGGAACGATCTCCCCAATGAGGCCCGCCTGGCCACCAACATTGTTATCATTTTGGCGCCAGGTCAAGAATTTCCTCTTCTCTCAGGCATTTAGCGATATCTGATGAGCCTGAGTCTGTTTTTGTTTTTTTAGGTTTCCAGCTTCTTAAGTTACTATAGTGGTTTTAATTGCACGTGTATATTGTATGTTTTTGCAGTTTTAATTTTTGTATATTGTTTTGAAGTGCTTTAATCTTATGTAAACCGCCCAGAGAGCTTCGGCTATGGGGCGGAATACAAATGCAATAAAAATTAATAATAATAATTTAATTCCATCTCTTCATGGCTTCTTCCCAAGGGATGGTCTCTTACTCTTCCCTACAGTTTTCTGCCTGCTCCACTCCTTCCTCCCCACCAATATCTCCTTCCTGAAATAATTTTGGAATATGAGAAAGCTACCCCCGCTCTCTGCCTCTGCGTAACATCACACAAGGTCTACCTTACAGCAGCCAGGGGAAAACGCATCTCTGTGTTCCGCTGGTGCCTACACAATTAATCAGCCGCTGCCTCCGGTGCTACAACATCTCCACGATTCGTTGCGATTGGAGGCAGGGAACTGGGGGGTGGGGGGAGGAGAGGCTACGCAAAAAGCTGCCAATGCAACGGCTGCTTTAGCCGATTTTGCTGACTCAGCAGTCGCATGTACAAAGGATGCTGTTGCGGCAGTGAGATCAGAAGCCGTGGAGGTGGCGTCGGGGCAGGGGGGGGGGGCGCATTTTGCTTGCTCACATACTGCCAACAGGATTTCGGCTTGGCTCCCAGACAATGTTGAGGAGCTGCTGCTGCTTCATCTTCTTTTTTTTCTTTTTTACTGTCTGTCCAAAATCTGCTAGGGGATGGGGTAAACTGAGAACAGCCTTCTCTGCTCTCTTCGCCCTCTCTTCTTCCGTTGCTGCCTTTCCAGCACGCCCGCTCCGCAGTCCGGTTTTCGCCATGCCTGCCTTCTAGATCCATCGCCCGCCTTTCTGTCACTTTACCACATCCTTTCAACCGTGTTCTCTTCACTGCTGGTTTTTTATGCTTTATTTATTTATTTATTTTTACAAAAAGCAGAATCATCTCAAGGTAAGTGCGTTCGCTACATTTTAATTTCCCTTTGCGACTTCTGGGACGACCCGTTTCTCGCTTCCGGGAAGGTTTAGCTGCATGCAGTTTCAAAACAGGTGTCTCTCCAACAGATGGGGACCCAAAGGGACAATGTCCCAGGCTCTTGCTGGACTTCAGGGGCAATCCTGCACTTGTTTGGCCGGAGGTCCGTCCCGCTGGCTTCAAGGGGCTTACACGCTAGTAAGCGTGCATGAGATTGCGACCTGCCGGGTGGGCGTAGTGGGGAGAATGCCCACAGACAGAACACCTGTCTCAGTTGTGGCAAATGGCGTGAGGCTGGTTCAACGGCACACGCTTTGTGGGCTTCTCAGACTGACCGGGGAATTAGCGCAGCTGTTTCCATGGCAGCTGGAGGGAAAACCGGTCTGTCCCCTTTTGCTTGGCGCAGGAAGACAAGAGGTTAACAGACTGGGGTCCTTTGCTGCCTCCGAGACCCGCTGTCTTGTGGTCTCCTAGAGCCCTGTCGAGAGGAAAAGGTGGAAGTCGCAGGCTGGCCAGGTCAACATCAAGAGGCCCCAGTTTGGAAAGGATGAAAGCACCTTCTGCCGGTTTCCTATAGTGAATTTGGGGGACAGGCAGGAGGGCTGTGTGTGTCACACTGAAGGGGGTGGTGGGTGGTTCTGAATTAAGTGCATTTTTGACAAGAAAGGAAAACAGCAGAATGCAGCTTAGACAGCGTTGGGAAAAACCTCTGTGCAGCGTCTGCGGCTCCACTTGCGACGGACGGGGACTCCACGTCACGGTGCATCATGTTGAGAGCGGCTGTTTGCAAAGAGTGGCGCGGAACCAGTTTTGGGTTCAGGCAGGGCTGTGTGGAACTGGATGTTAGACTGCCCCAAAGGGGGGGGGGGAAGCTCCCCTCCCCACTTTTTGCACCGGGGCTGGATGATGCACGTAAATATACTAGTGCCAATACACCAAAGCCAGCTAGTTTAGTTTTATTATTTATTTATTTATTTATTTATTTATTTATTACATTTGTATACTGCCCCATAGCCGAAGCTCTCTGGGAGGTTTACATAGGATTAAAACAATTAAAAACGATATACAAAAAATTAAAACAGCAAAAACATACAACATACACACAATACACACATACATTTTAGTACCCACAATTGTTTTCAGAGTGGTTTTTGTTTTGTTTTTAGCACGTGAAGCGATGGGTTTTGGAGGCACTGAAACAGCAGGCTGGTTAAATTCGAGAGCTTAAAAAGGAAATCTTTCCCGGGGGAGGAGGGGGGACACTCTTCCTCTGATCTGGAAAATTTGGCCCTCGAATCATCAATGCATTTGAACCTACCGTGGAAGCTCCGTGGCAGAGTGACCTGCCTTGAAGGCAAAAGGTCACCCGGTTCAGTCCCCAGCATCTCAGGGTAGGTCTAGGAAAGATTCCTGGCTGAAACTCTATGGACACCAATGTGCCTATAGACACCTCTCTGGGTGCCTGCCAGGCCCCTTGCCCCCTTGGTTTTTATTTTAATTATTTCATATATATATATATATATTTCAACTGGGAGGCTGGGATTGCCTCGAGAGCCCTATTCCAAGAATGCCTCTGGGCCCCACATTGGGTGTTTTGTGATCAGCCGTGCCTCCCTCCGGCAGCCATTTTGTGAGAGTGCCCATGTCACACCCTCCACATTCCAATTGCGCCCACTGACCCAACAGGGCTGGAGACCCCCTCCTCTAGGGAGCTGCTGCCAGTCAGAGCAAGCCGAACTGAGTTGCATGGGCCAAGGGTCTGACTGACTCGGTGTGAGGCGAATTGGCTCCATAAAGCCGCAGTTGTACCAACACACACTTCTACTGGAGTTGTGAAAGGATGACTTCCTGATGTGCCCCTGGGGAGAACAGAGTTTGCCTTCCCACTTATTAAAATTCATGCTTCCGTAAGCCCCGGCTTCTGCTAGATATTTTTGGCTTGCCTTGACATCCCACCATTTCTCCGCCTGGAGAAAACGAGTTAGCAATGTGTGATCCATGCATGCAAGAGAAATTTCTGCCTGGTGACATTTCAGTCACACTGTGAACCTCTTAGCCGGAGGGACGGGATACTTCTGTGGGTTACCGGTGGATAAACTCTCCCCCCCCCCCCCCACAACAGCCCAGTGAGAAGTAAGAAGCGAAACTAGCAATGAGGATAAAATGCGGAGCTGTGGGAGGAGGAAAGTGTTCGCTCATTAATCAGTGGCATTTTGAAGGCCTGGAGAAAGTAGTTTTGTGATAGGAATGGACCATTGGGCCGAGTTGCATTTTGTTCAGGCAGCCTTGGGTTCAAGTTCTGCTTTGGCCATGAACCCAGGACCATTCTACAGCCCTTGGTAGAAATGAACCACTGCTGCAGTGTTACATTCTGTCTTCTCAGTTGCCATCTTTCTTTCTTTCTTTTTCTTCATTTATTACATTTCTGTGCCTCCCAACAGGCAAAACTCTCTGGCTGGTTAACAGTAATTAAAACCCTAAAACACGAGAGAGCATTCCATAATTGTGGGGCCATCACTAAGAAGGCCCTCTCTCTTGTCGCCATCATCTGAGCCTCCCACATTTTGCACAAGCTTCAGCTTCTGAATAGTCTTCAAGGGCAGCCTTATGTAGAGTGCATTGCAGTAATCTTACCTGATGGTTGCTAATGCATAAACTACTGAAGTCAGGTTATCCCTACCCAGATAAGGGCATCATTAGCCCACCAGCTGAAGCTGGTAGAAGGCATCCCATGCCACTGAGGTCATCTGAGCCTCAAGTGGTAATGATGATAATGATGACTCCAGGAGAATCCTGGTCTTTCAAAGGGCATGCAACCCTATCCAGAACAGGCTGAACAGTGTAGAATTTATGTTGATCTTGTAATGTCTGCCCTCAAGTCTCAGATGGGTGCGGGTTTGCAGTTGTTTCACAGTGATGAGGGGAAGTCACTCTGCAAAGCTCAGGTTCTCTCTTCCTTTGCATGCTTCAGGACTGGCAAAGTCAGAGCTTCTAATCTTCCCCCACCGACCCAAACCTTGTCAATTGAACTGGGAGCAACGCTCACAAGCATTCCCAAAGTAAACCTCAGGGGTAAGAATTACTCCGCTTACACCCCACTTGCAGGAGTCCATCCCCTCTGTATTCACAAGAGGCATGCTCTGTTCAGCAGCTCCCTGATTGGAAGGAGGCAAACAGAGGGCACTGACTCAAGCAGAGACTTAACGGGCAAGCTCCTCTGAGAGCAGGCAGTCCTGCCGCACCTCTTCAGCCGAGGAATGAAAGCACTGGCGTTTCCCTTAGCAGTCAAGTAGTGTATGGATTTTGGACATGAGTAGACCCACAGTCTTTATTGATATATTTACAAATATTTCTAGTCGCTGCCCATCATGTACAACATCTCACAGTGGTGTGAAATAACAAGAACTATGATATAAATATGAATCATAGCTAAAACAAAGCACAACATAATCAGTAGGCCATAAACTAAAAACCATAGCGACAGGCATCTTAAGTCATCAGATGCCAAAGCGAAGAATAATGTTTTCAGCATGCACCTCAACTGTGACAGTCAGCAAATGTTTTCTTTCTGCAGAGTGGGTATTCCAAAAAGTGGGTGCCACCACAGAAAAGCCCTCGTCTTGGTTGTTGCCAGGTGATAATTTGCAGGATGTTGCACAACCAGGAGTACTTCTTATGATGATCACAGTAGATGGGCATGAGAAGGTGTTCTCTCAGATATCTGATCACAGTAGATGGGCATGAGAAGGTGTTCTCTCAGATATCCTGGTCCCAAGTTGTTATTGTACGATTTCAGACCATGGATTCTGCTGGTGTCCTGCACTGTAGTCAGAGTTGCAGGGATCTGTTATGGATCAGTTTTTGAGCTGGTTTCAGGTTAGGTCAGGATTCTCTGGTAACAGATCACCACCGTGGAAAACTCTGAGTGGTGCTGGGGCTGGAAGCCGGAATGGCTTGTCTGTATGTTGCTCCAAAAAGGAGCAGAGCAAGGCTGAGCCTTAAGTAAGAATGTAGTTGCATTGAATCTGCTTGAACCCGGCTTCCATACTAACTAAGGCTTTGTCTCTGACCAGCAACTTCAAGCTACAACAGTGTTGGAGTGACTGTGGCTTTCTAGTGTCCTTATGGCCTGAGTCCTCAGAGTTGGAGGACAATAAGGCCACCTGGATGCAGAGGTGTTTCTGGAGAACTGGGTCGTGGGGAGATGGAAGCCTTGTGATGCTGTTCCATGGCCGAGACCTCTGCCATTAACTCTGAAGCCTTGTCCTCCGAGGACAACGGGGGTCAGGATTGTCTGAGGACAAGAGTTCGGAGTCCTGGTCCATGGCACTTTAACAGATTAACCCCCAAACCTTAAACCTAGCCTGGTAGTATAATAGCGTTACATACATCTGGGAAGCCTGGCCCAATCCAGGTATTTGTTTGCTGAGTATCTGTTCCCCAGGGTTTCCTAGAGAAATTGTGTTTTTTAAATGGAGTTGCCTCAGGCAAGACCGTGTCCCAAAGTTTCTTCCAGTTCAGATAGGCTTCCTTGGAGTCAGGCATGTTCTGTTTGGTTATTGACCTCACCAAGCCTGTGCCAAGATGTCTGTTTCACCTTCTTCCCACTGCTGCATCATCCCTGCTGCAGCTGTAAGAGAGTCATTGACCCCAAGAGCCCACGTAGGGAAGAGCTCCAGTGGCAGGGTGGATGGGTGAGCTTCACGTGCGTCAAGTCACCACATTTCCACTTTCCAAGGATTTCAGCTGGGAAAGGCCACCGCCGAGACCTCAGAGAAGCCGCACCATCAGTGCTAGCTAAGTGGACCAATGTTCTGAGTCGAGGTCAGGCGGCACCCAGTGCTGGCTGAAAGTCCTAGGTCCAGTCTTCCACATCTCCAGTTCAAGGGTTAGATGTCATCTAGCCAATGCTCAGACCGTATAGAGGGGACCTTCCTATGTTCAAATAAAGGAGCTAGCTCTGTAAGGCAAAAATTGAAAGCTCCTCCCCCTACACACACACCTCTTTTTCCATTACATCTTCATCCCAGATTCTCTTCAACACTCTCCACTGTTGACCTATAGGCCTCTTCCAAGGCAACTGTAGCCGGGCTGGATTTCTCTTGCAGCAACGTTTAGCCTGTTTAAATTGAAGCTGGCTGAGATGCCCTGGCAATCCAGCTGTGGAGTAACGTGAAGCTCCCCAGTTCAAAAAGGTACTTGGTGCGGTGCTGGATTTCCCTTCCTGACTCAAGGGCACCTGATCACTACCGTTTCAAATACAGGGGTCTTCAAGAATACCCTGTAGGCCTTGTCCTGCCCCTGAGATAATTCTAACTTCCCCTCTGGAGACCCTACCAAAGTGGGATCAAGGAAGGAAAGATTTCCCTCCGCCTCAAAGCAAAAGAAAAGCATTTTCAAGCGGTGAGAGGTAGATATACCACACTATAATGGTACGGCTCGGCATTTTTGTCCATGTAGTGCAGAGTTTGGGGACATTTGGCTAAGGATAAATGAGGATTTCACGTCAGTTCATATTTATTTATTTATTTACAATATTTACATACCGCTCCATATCTAAATTCGATTCCGGAGCAGTGAACATAGCAATAAAACAGTAAAAAGACAGAAGATTAAAAACAGCAAATCAAAACTGTTCAATTTAAAACGAGGTACCAGTAAGGATGTATTGAAATCCACCACTTTTTTGCCTATCTGAGACCTGATATGTCTTGTTTATTGGTTTTAAATGCCTGCGGGAGAAACTAAAACTGAGAGATTTGTCCACCTTGGCTCAGGGCTCTTAAAGTCTGGCGGTTGAATCCCTGTGAATTCAACTGTTTGTGCTTCCAAATTTGGGCGTCCACACCTTTCCCCCTTCTTCTTTAACTGCTATTTGACAGGAAGGCACAAGATAGTCCATGTGCCTACTGGATGTGGCTGTTGCAAATGGGTGAGAATTTTGTTTCGGTTCGGTTTTGATAAGAATTTATCAAAATTTGCAAATGTCCTCCTAGTCAAGGTAGAAAGAATGCAAGATTTACAAGAAATTAGTCTGCGGTGAAAAGCCAACTGGCAGATCCGTCTGTCCCTATGTGAGGCTTCTCAGGTGCCTTAACACATATGCTTATAGGGTGCGCTCTGTTTTCGAGCATGCGCACTGCTCACTGGAAGCCTTTGCGGCCAGTTGGAGCCAACTGTTCCAAAGCTTCAAGCCATCCCCAAACTAGTGTCTTATAGATATTTTGGATTGCAACTCTAAGAATTCCTGAACAGTAGCCAGGCTGGCTGGGGCTGATTTGAGATGAAGCCCATGAGTAGAATGCAGAAGCACTTACACACACTCACGCACACTCACACACACACACCAGAATGAAACACATCCAGTGGAGGCTGGTGGCTCGGATGCCAGTGGGGCAGTGAATCCAGTCCAGGTTTCAATCAGAACTCTGAAGTTCTAAAGCTTTGCACCTTGGTTAGCTCCTTCTGAGTTCTGACTGGTTCTGACTGAAACCCGCAGCGGATTCACTGCCCCACTAGCATCGGAGCCACCAGCCTCCACTCAACACATCCTATTATTTAGGAGTGGGGTATCCACACTAGGACCACCCTGGCTCTCAAACCAGAAGCTCTGAATGGCAGCACAGCATTCACACCAGGTGTATCAATAATACTCTGTGTGTGTAACATGTGCCCGGGGGAGGGGGGGTTGCTTGCTTTCCTACATGGGAATTTATCTTGTTTGCTTCTGCACAGAGATTGTCAAAATCATGTGCAGGTGCCAGATTTCTTCTATATTCTGTGCCGAATTCTGCATGTGCTTTTCGTGTTCATTCCTGAAATGCAGAAATTCCCCCCTTCAGACGTAATGTGCAGTTTACCGTTTGGGCATCATGAATGTACCACTCTGAGCTATTTCATTCCTAGAGTTAAAACTTTCAGGGTATTTGAAACTCCAGCATGCAAGTAGCAGGGCTATGAGAGTCCACCCCAAACCTGTTCACTAGCACCGTCCTAAACCGATTCGGATTGCAGGCTCAGTGCTGAGTGCAGATTCCGAACATACCAGCATTTTATAAGCCGAACAAGAAGACAATGTGCTCATCCTCTCCTTTTGGTGCTGTTCTGATAGGGCTGTATTCAGGGTGAAAAATAGCTCTGAATGTTAATGTCATTTCAGTGGGGAGAGGTCATAAGTTAGGAGGGAGGCACAGCCTTCCTGTGACATGGAGACGCTTTTTTTTAAGCATACAGTGGTGGCAGTGGAAAGGTGTGTTGGACTACAAAGCTGGCTGGGGGATTATGGGAGCTGTAGTTTGGAGGGCATCGGATTCAGAAAGGCTGCATTAAGGAATAGCCCTGGTAGACATTTAGGCAGCACACGTTGGGGCTAAAAAGGTGGTTGGAACAGAATCCATTTCTGCTCTGGATTCGGATTCCAAGTCCGATTCATACCAAATCAGTCTGGATCTGAAGCAGATTGGATCCAGGCTGAAGCGGGTTGGATCGGGCCTGAAGCTCTTCAGCCCAATCTGGACTGTCCTGCCTGGACGTACCCGATGAGCCGTGTGGACCTGCTACTCTTGTACCTGGACCCATCGCGACCTTTATGTTGCATACATGGCCGCTTTACAGCTTTCATTTCCGGAGGATTTTACAGAAATACTCGAGGCACCATTTTTAAATGGTGTCCCTTGAAGAAACGTGGAAGGCTGCTGGTGCTTGTGCCAGCTGTAGGTAAAGAACAGAGGCTCATGTGGTTTGGTAGCCATAATTGTGAGTGGAGGAAGGGCTGTCAGATGACTCAATAATTTGGACATCCAAATCACACTTCAGTTCTGGATCTAGAGTGGACCAGATCCAGGCCGAGGCGGGCTGAGGTGGATCAGGGCCAATTCAGAAGCTCTGATTCAGCCTTAGAAGCGGGTGGGGGGCCATGCACAACCCTAGTGAGCACTGCTAAAGCCGTGGAGGCTGGTGGCTCCGATGTCAGTGGGGCGGTGAATCTGCTCCAGGTTTCAGTCAGAACCAATCAGAACTCGAAAGAAGCTACCCGAGGTGTTTTCAAGCCCACACAACAGAAAGCTTCCTGTTCGTGGGGAAGATTGTCAGCACATTTGTCAGAATATTTCCATGTCCCCCCCCTCAATACGCAATGATCATACAGAGGAGGGGGTACAAGGAGGTTGTGTGCATGCCCCCACCCACCCACCAGGAGCAGGGCTTTTTTGTTTTTTGTTTTGCAAAGCAAATGGGTCTTAATTGCCCCGTCCAGATCAACCCACTCCCCAAATACTTTGCTTGACAACAGGAAACAATATTTTGTTCCTGGGGAAATCCATCTTCCTCCCAGATACAGTGACGGTTGCAGCTCAGCGGAATCAGGGAATTCCGATGTGGGGAGGGGTTAGGGTCCGAAGAAAGACCCCCCCATGGGGGCTTTGCAGCTCGTGAGCACCACGCTGCCTATCCCTGATACAGACAGAGTTTTTATTTATTTATTAAGTGTTTATATTTATGATGCCTATAAAACACAGTTTCACTCAGGGATCAGGCAAGTATTTTAAAATGGAATCATAATACTAAAAAAAAAATTAAAAACACCCAAAAACAAGCCAAGTTCTAAAAAATAAATAAATGCAGCAGTTGAAAACGAATGCGAGGAAAAAATGGAGAACAAATCAGAAACCTACATGAAACACACGCACTCACAATACAAAACCAACCCGATAGAATACAGTAAAGCATGAAATGAGGAACAAAAGTGGCCAAGAAATGATGCAACAGTTCAAAACACCCATTTGTAATTGGGATTAAAATGCAAAGGCATAAATATATGACGCAGACCAAAGAATACACACTTGAACGTGTTATAGATTTATTTGCTTTGTACCCTGCACTTTTCCCGATAATGGCACTCAAGGGGGCTAATGGTAATAAAAACCAATATTTAAAAGAAAAGCATAATTGATCATAACAGAAATACATTGAAAGCACAATACTAAAAACAGCCCCCGACCCAAAAGTCTGAATAAAAACTTGCCTGCCAGCAGGAGAATCCTATATTACTCTAAAACACATCATTTGCAATTGCTTGCCATTCATTGACATTTCAAGGTCAAATTTCTAACCCTTTTGTCCCATCATTGTTATCTTTTAAGGTGATGATAACATATTAAGCCAAATTTGGATATTTAAAATTTGTTGACTAGCATTCGTTTGTTTGGTTTGTTTTGAGACTGTGTCTTCCTACTGATGCGGCTGTCTCAGTACTTTTTAGTGCTTGTGTGTGTGTTTATTATTTAATAATAGTTGGGTGTTTTTTTATGTATTGCTTTGGATATTTTCTCAGACCTTTTCCCCCCAAAGAAAAATTCAGTTTGGTTGATCACAAGGCGTATGGACCTGCCCATAGCATTCTTATGATGTTACTTGGTTTGGACTATTTTCCCTCCGGATGTTTGTGACGTGCCCAAGCTACCACGGCCAATGGTTGGGAATGATGGGAGTTGTAGTCCAAGGCATTGGGAGGACAACAGATGGGGACTGACCTATATGGACCAATTGGAGAGTTGTATTGTTGACTCAACAGTCATAGTTTCTGGTCAAACTGCTACTCAGTAGCTTCTATTCAGTTCTTGGTTTTGGAAACAACATGTTTAATAACATAAGAACCTAAGAAGAGCCCTGCTGGATTAGACCAAGGGTCCATCTAGTCCAGCACTCTGTTCACACAGTGGCCAACCAGTTGTTGACCAGGGACCCACAAGCAGGACACCATTGTGCAACAGCATCCTCCCACCCATGTTCCCCAGCAACTGGTGTACATAGGCTTACTCCTCTGCTACTGGAGGTAACACAGAGTCATCAGGATTAGAAGCCATTGATAGCCTTCTCCTGCAGGGATCTATCTAATTCCCTTTTGAAGCCATCTGAATTGGTGGCCGTCACTACATCTCGTGGTAGCAAATTCCGTAATTTAACTATGCACTTTGTGAAGAACGTCCTTTTATCTGTCCTGAATCTCCCACCAATCAGCTTCTTGGGATGACTCCGTTGGGCTCTAGTATTATGAGAGAGGGAGAAAAATGTCTCCCTACCCACATTCTCCACACCAGGAGTAATTTTGTACACCTTTATCCGGTCTCCCCTTAGCCTCCTTTTTTCCAAGCTCAACAATCCCAGCTGTTGTGACCCAGCAATATTTTAACACGTTGTATTTGTAACGTCATCTATATTGTAGTCCACGTCACTGGTAGAGTCTTCAACCTTTTCAGACCCACCTTTAGCCTCAAGTTCTATTTGCCAGCTCACCTCTTACTTTTTTGCCACAAATTTGTGGCTGCCCCTGAAGTCATTCTATGACCCTGTCGTGGATCCAGTTCACCTGCTTGAAGGCCAGGGATATGCCAGATTTCTTTAGCTTGGTGCTCCTCCAACTCCCATCATCCCAAGCTAATGTCCATACTAATTGGGGAAGATGGGGGTTGTAGTCCACTTCTGGAGCACACCCAGCTGATGGCAATGGCACCTGCTTTCTACTTGTTTTAGATTTTTTTCTACTGGTATTATTAACTTGTTCATGGCATAATACGTTTTTAGCTGTGCAAATTATTTATTGTTTTATATGGCTTGAATTGATTTTATCTGTACACCGCCCTGAGATCCCAATGATATAGGGTGGGATACAAATATTTTAATTAATTAATTAATTAATTAAGCCAGTGGTGGCTGTGATGTCAGCGGGGTGGTGGATCCGCTCCAGGTTTCTGTCAGAACTCTAAAGGAGCTATCCCAGGTGCGATGCATTTTTCGTCACTTGCAAATCTGCTCTGGGTTCCAGTCAGAACTCTAAAGGAGCTATTCCAGGGTGAAACCCGGAGCGGATTCACCGCCCCACTGGCATCCGAAAGCACCAGCCGCCACCGCTGAACGTGTGCCTGAATCGCCTCGACTCAAACCTGTGAAGGAGCTTTGGCAGTCTACAGAGACGGCTGTGAGGATGGAAAAGAAGCCACGCACTGGCATCCTGTGTCTGTGTACACGCTGCGTCAAGAAGCATTTGCTCCCCGCTCACAGACCCAGCACCTCCCCCAGGGGACAAAATCAGGACAATGATTTACCCAGGGCAGCTGGCTCACGGGAGCAATTTGGCACGACGACCCTCGTCACATTCGCTTGCCAAAAGGTGCAGTTCCGCATCGCGGCTTGAGAAGCCCAGGTCACAGGCCTGTCCTAGTTTCCTCCGAGCCGCTGAAGGGAGGCAGGAGGAGTGTTTTTGTTTGGTTTCCCCCCCCCCTTGCGATGTCACCTTGAAGCCACCCTGTTTTGGCAGGTTCCTCCTAAAGCACACGAGGCAGAGTCCTTGCCTGTTACCAAACACCGTCGCCCGGGCGTCTTATTTTAGAGGCAGAGGCTCCTGCCTGGCTCAGAAGTAGCTCACTGGGAGAGTTTGTGCTGAGCCAAGTCCTAGCAGAGAACATCACTCTCACAGGTCAGGAAGCTGGGCTAGTACCAGGGAGCAGCACAGTGGGGCATTCACGGGTGCCCGGCGCCCAACAACTTCTTTACAGGTTAAGAATGCTTATCATGGGGGGCAGCTCTGTTAGGAGGAGGAGCCGGTAGGTGACTAGGAATCATGTTTCTAGCTCTCATAGTGGCAAAGCAGGACTAGAATGATATTTATGTTACAGTGCCAGAATTGTATCACATTTTTATCTCACCCTGCCTGCAAAGAACTCCAGGCAGTCTGCGTGCTTCTCTCTTCCTCCCATTTTATCTACACAACAACCCTGTCGGGTAGGTTAGGCTGAGAAACAGTGACTGTCCCAAAATTGTCCAGTGAGCTCCATCACTGAGTGGGGATTTGACCAGTGGATTCCCTGGTCCTGAGCACCCACTCTAAGGGTGAAATCCTATGCATGTTTCGACAGGAAAAAAAAGTCCTACAACTCCCAGCATTCCTTAGCCAGCCTGTGTGTTGACCACACTTGTGCTGTCCAGTTATGTGCAGATGATAATGTGCTTTGCGTGTTCAACAGGGAATTGGATGCACCTTGGGAAAACTGCAAAGAAACCCATTTAGCCTCTTCCTAGGATTGCATGCTTGATCGCGTCAGTGCAGATTGCAAGGCCTTTTCCAACCATCTAGGGGGGAGGCTGCAAAGCCTTCGGCTGGGGCATGGCAGTAACAACACATGACCAGCAAGCTGGATTTTCAAGTGGACACCATGTGCCCAGAGGCTGCTGAAGTTGTCCTAATTCCAACCTGCTCTAACGCACACAGGCTTTAACAAATATCCACTTTGCACCTTCATGCGTTCTCCTGACTTGCTGCTGCTCGGGACACAGCCAGATCCGTGCTTCAGTTCCACTCCTAGATCCCCTACACCAGGGGCACGCAACCCTTTTGGTGCCAGGGGCCAAACTGGGCATTTGCCAGGGGCCACACGTCTGTAAACACACGGATTTGTACAAACACCCTCATTCACATTCCCTCCCCCCCCCACACACACACGGAGACACAAATTCTACCCCCCTCCCTGAAAAAAAACACGCAGTTCTCATATTTCCAAGTCTTTCAGTCTTTCCCTTGCTAGCGCTAACGAGGGAAACTCTAGACCGCGCTGGAAGGGGCTGAGAGCCTCATGCGGCCCGCGAGTTGTGCACCCAGGCCAGCAGCACTGCAGTAAAGGAGCTCCAGGCGATTTAAGCCAGGGAGCCAAGGCACATGCTCCAAGATAAAAGATGGGGCATGGCAAGATCAGTAGGGGGGTCAACCAGGCAGCAGCCCAGCCCTTAACATGGAGACCGTTTGCTCAGGCTAAAGAGCTGGGTCTGATTCTGAGTGTTTTATTAGGTGAGGCAAAGCACCGTTGGGTTCTTGTGTCACCAAACAAACTGTAGTCAGAGAAGGTGCAGTATCTCTTTCCAGCCACCAAGACTGGCGGCGCCCAAGAGCCATAACTTGCAGAACAAAGGGACTAGCAACTCCCCCTTGTGGGCATCTATCAGGGTGACACAGTGAGTCAAGCACTGGACACAGTTACACCAATTCAAGACTTACAATCCTTAAATATTTTGCTGTGTGAGTGCTGTACCTTTCCATCCAGCCCATCCTGCAGCATGGTTTTCATACTGTACCTTACTTTTTAATACAGATGTTTTGTATCATAGTTGGCATGCTTTTTTTAGCACTGGACTGGTGTGGCAGGAGGGTTACGTGGTTTTTAAATAGAGAGAGAGAGAGATTTGTGCAGAGCAAGGCACAAGCCATTTTTGCATGTTGCGAAAAATGTATGGGACTTACACAATCAGAGAGAAAAAGGGAACATGGAAAGAGAATGCAAAATCAGCAGACTTTTGCACAACCAGGAATAAAGATGAAATAAGTGTGAAGAAAGAGCTTATAGAAAATCCGTTTGGGAAACTGTAAGGTTAAATACTCGGCAGCATGAGGCTCCAACTGGACTAAGTGCAACCTGCCTGCCTACTGATATTAATGTCTATCTACCTATTATGCAAGCTGAGCAGGTAGAACTATGGAGTGTACCACTTTAGACTGCCAGTAGACTACATAATGTCATAGTTTGGGAATTGTCTTCCACAATAAAACAAATAAATAAACCTTGCATGTAGAAATCTAGTACATCAGCGACAAACTTTTAGTGCAGCCATCGCCTGAGGTGCTGGCTTACTGCATGCAGGGAATCTTTTATGTGGCAGGCCATTCTTTAAAAAAAATGGAAGGTTCATAATCTGGTTTTGACACTTCAGTAGCCTAATGGGGAAAGAAATAGAATCGATGTTGTCTAGTTTAGGAAAACATTGCTGCCTAGTCGCCTTAAAGTGATTCTTATTTCCATGTGGGCGACCAAGCAATCCTGCCAATAAAGAGGCAGAGCAAGAGAAAGACAAGGGCCAGTAAGGAACTAGTTCCAAACGGTGTGTTCAAATGACCATTGCAAATAGGACATGAAACAGGAACCTCTTTGGTAGTGGCCCCAATTTTTGTACAGGCAGATCAACCTTCGAATGCTTTTAAGCAGGAATTAACGACACTATGATTCCGGCAGGCCTTCCATGTTTAGAATTCTTATTTCTCTTTGCTGTTTGTTATATACTGCATCTAGGCTGTATTATTTTTCTTGTAGTTTTTTGCTGTTGTTAAACTGTTTTTAACTCTGTATGCCGCCTAGAGTACCTTGCATCTAGACAGGTTACAAATTGAATTAAAATTAATAATAACAACAACAACAACAACAACAACAAGCTGGCAGTAAACAATACCTAAAGGCAAGTCCTTGGTTTTGGTTGTGCAAGCCCATTGGGTGATGTATGCATTGCTTAATTCTCTCTCTCTCTCTCTCTCTCTCTCTCCTGCTGCCTTTAGTGGGTGTTGAAAAAACCTGAACTGGAACCTGGAGGTGGGCTCCATGTATCCGGAATCCACCACGGACTCCCCGGCTAGATTCTCAAACAGGCAGACGGGCTCTCCCGGGATGATCTACAGGTGAGCTTGGGGCACGTTATCCTGCTTGCCAAACTAACCACTGGGTGGGATCAGGGCCATGCGTAACCCACAATTTTGCAGGCACTGAGATCGAGCACAGAATGTGGCGCTGTGAGCGCAGAGTTCACTGGCATCCTGAAAACATCCACTTCCGTCACAAAGCAAAATCAAGTTTCTAGCCCATATGGGTATGAAGAAATGCTTGAGGGTCTGTGATCATTTTTTTTTGTTTCATGGAGTCTCAGAAAGCTGAATAAAATGCCCAGCGATTGAAAGAGGGACTTGCATGCCCTCTGTTGCTCCTTGTCCCCTCTGCATAATTAGCAAAGCCAGAGTTAATTATGCAGAGTAGTCAGCATTGCAGAATAAATTAGGCAAAAGAAGATACATGTGTCCTGCACTGGCTATAGCAGTCTATGGAGGTTCAAGAGCAAGGCAGAGCCCAGAGACACAACAAAAAAAACTAGTGAAACATTGTTTCTAGCAACAAGCATGCTCTCACTGCTGGCTTTTATTCACAAGGCTGCTTAGCCCCACCCAGGCTCAGCTGCTGTCCATCAGAGCTCTCTGGCCGGAGCCCCACTCATGCAGAGTTGCCTTCTCCTGAGGAGACCGTTTTTGCAACTGAGCACTCCTTCTTACAGGAGGCCTACTGGCCTGTCGCTGAAGCGACGATGCTCCTGGGGGTCAGGGGGTTTCTCGGCCTCTGCTCCAGAATCAGAGTCCCCTCCCCCTGTCAGGGAAGGACCTGGAGCTGTCTCCCCTGAAGGCCCAGGATCCTCCTGGTGTGGTGCCAGTGCTTGATATGGTGTCTCCCTGGTTTCTGGGAGCTCTGCTTCCTCCTCTTAGGAGGATTCCTCTAGCAAGGGCATGACAAAATGTTGGAAATTTGCATAATTCATGTAGGGGGCATAATTCAGCACGCTGACCAGGTGTTTGAATTTTTGAGCACCTAATTATACAACGATGGGCAGAGTGAGCATGACCCTGAGCTACATTAACCATAAAGCTACACGTTCTGTACTGTGAGGGGCCTGCTGAATTCAACCCCCTGCTGTACAGTTATTATAGGGTGACCAGCTAAAATCCAGGTCAGGGCATGTAACTTTGTAGAGAAAAGGGAATTTCAGCCAGTGTCATTGGTATGCAATTAGTTCCTCGTGAAATCCCATCTTTATCACAACAGTTAAAGTTGCAGGGGCCCTGCCTTCTTTTGTATATGGTCACTCTAGTATAGTGCCTGCACCTTTAACTGTTGTGATGAAGAGGGAATATCACCAGGAACTAATTGCATACAAATGACTCTGGCTGAAATTCCCTTTTCTCTACAACTGTTAAAGTTACATGAGCCCTGACCTGGATTTTAGCTGGTCAGCCTAAATTACTATTACTCTGCAGGTAAAGTAGATCGATCACCAGTGTTCTGTTTTATTCTCATCCCCATTCAGGGAGTCAGGCAAAATTGCTGCTGGATCTAAAGGCACAATGCCTCGTGCTTTTTAAAATAATCTAACGAGCTTTAGGGTGCAATTCTATGCATGCTCAGCCAGAAAAAAGTCCTACAACTTCCAGCGTGCCCCAGCCATCCATCCCGGACTGTCTTGACTAGAGCCAGGGCCATCTGGCTTTGAAAGTTCTGGGTCCTCCTTTGAAGATGACTCCTGTGGTGTTGGGGATCCCACACCGCATAGGCGCACATGTCAATAACATCCCACCTGATCGGAAGGCCTATAGGATACTGGTTGCAGGAGAAAGGTCCGCAGGGTCACCTTATTTCCATGTGTGACCCTTTCGTGTGGGGTGGTTCCATGCGGAAGAACCTTGCGTGCACACTGACTGTGTGTGGGAAGTGTCCCCCCCCCCCCGCCTTGTGTTCACTCTCGTCCCCCCTTTACCAACCCGCCCCCCCTCCAGGTGTGTTAGATTGCAACCCCCATTATCCCCCGCCACTTCATACCTTACGGTTGAATCCAGTGCTGGTCTGACTTCAATCTCATTCATTTCAATGGGTCTACTCTTAAGTAGGACTAACATTGGACACAGCCCTTAGAATGGATGGCCTTCTCCGTTCAGGGTCTACTTTCGCACCTACCCACACTCGCTGCCATGAGTGCCCCTCCACGTAAGAAGGTGAAGTAGAAAACGGCACAGCAATTTCATGCAGTTGTCACCTTGTCCGCACAACTACAATGTCCATCATCCCAATTGCAGGGGCCAGGGAGGGGACGGAAGAGATGAAGGTGTCAAGGGATGGATTTGAGCAGACACATTGACCAAAGTCGCACTGATATTCCTTACTTTTGCTGAGGGTTTTCTCACATGATTTACTGATGTTCCTGTGTCAAAAAACCAAGAAGTGGAGGGCAAAAGCCTCTCACTTCGGCTGTTGTGTGATTCCTGCACACTCCCTTCTACCGGTCCCTAGTGCAGATGCGGGAGGAGGGTGGGACAGGGACCGAAAAATAAATGCAGCATAGTTTTAATTCTCCTTCACTCCGCCTCTGTGAACTTGGGTTCCCAACTGACATGAAAACCTTTGTTAGGTCAACTCAAAAAATCAGCAACAAAAAATGTGCAAGCTTTCGAGAACTCCAGATCTCTTCATCAGCCAAGATGCTACAAAAAGCATGTAGTGGGGGGGGGGGGGGGGGGGGAGACTGACCAGATGTTGTAGTCACGAAGTCTGCATGGTCAACGTTTTAAGATGATTCGGAGGAAGAATTCAAGTTGGGTTCTGCCAGGCACTAAGAGCCTGAGGTAGAAGAAAGTCTCCGACAATTGTAGAGCCTCCATTTTTAAAACAATGAAATCCAGCTGTAAATTTAGAGCTGCCTGCCTCCAGGGCAAACCAGATAGGTCCCTTGGTGAGTGGAAAACAGAAATAGAGGACAGCTAGACAGTCTTCCACTTGGTGGCGCTGTTATCACATCCTTCACACGGAGGAAATCAGTGAGCATAACGTTTTGGACTGGAAGCTCAGAGAGATCAAGGTACAACCGGGGGAAACGGTGGCCTCTGTGCAGGGTCCCCTTTTGGTGTTGCTCTTTTACTGTGTGACCTGTGGAACATGTCTTCTTTCTTTTCCTTTTGCTGTCGGAAGCGCTCGCTACGGGAGTCCCAAAAGACAGCTCCAGTTTTACAGGTAATGGTGTCCTTTTCCCCTCTCCCTTTCTCTCCTCAATGCGCCATGCTCCCAAATCATCAGGTGAATGTTAGTCTGTTGCGGCTGACTTTGCATTCCCCCCCCCCCCCCGATTCACTCCTTGACGGCTCTTGTGCCTTGACAAGCCGTCCGACAGGCAGAAATATGACAGGTGGATCTCTCCCCATCACGGCATCTCCAGTTCTGGAAATGAGACGCCTATTGAATTTCTGCTGCTGTGGGAGTTGTTAGCGGCATAGTTAGTTATTAACACAAACTAATGAAATTTGAGATGCCTGCTTGCGATTGAAAGGTCATACATAATTCAAAGAGTACTCAGCCGGGTGTCTGCCTTCTGGAAACTATGTGCTGCAGCATTCAAAGGAAACACACATTGGCAGGTGTAAAGAACTTCTGCTGTAGCTTTGTCCACCAAGCATAATGCATAGAGATGTGTAAAATGTGGGGGAAGTGAAGAGCTTCATACATGTTTATTCAGAAGCATGTTCCTCTAAGTTCAGTGGGACGTTACTCTCAGGTAAGTACGTCTAGGAATACAAGCTTTAGGTTTTGATTCATTTGTTGCCTAAATGAAGTTGTTGTTGTTTTGGTAGTGCATCCTATGAGTATAGAATTTGTTTTGTTTGTCTGACTTGTATCCTGCCTCTCTAGCAAAAACAGCACTCAAAACGGCTTACAATCACTGATAAAAACAACAATAAGCAAATGCATTAAAACACAATTAAAAACAGAACAATAACAGAGTAAAAACAATCCTCCAACCCAACAGGCTCAGTTACAGATAAAATGGCGTTTTTGTTTTGTTGTTTTGTTTTTTGATTTGGCTACTGTGAGCAGCAGAGCCATAACTTCATTTTTATACCCATGGCTGGCCTCCGATTCCGATCCTGTTTCCAACCAACCACCTCCCCCTGACCAACATCAGGGCAACTTCAGAATCATTGTGGACTTTTAGAGTACAGCTACTGAAGTCCCAAATTTTCAGTGCTCAAACACTCCATAACCTGCTGGCTATTGCTACCCAGTATCATGTTCCCAGTTTTCTTCTTCCTCCTCCAGCAGCAATTATTGAATGAGTCATTAGGCAGCAGCCAAGAAGAAGCTGCACCTGTGCCATATTGCCTGGCATGCTGCCCTCACTAAGCCTCTGAGCAAACTAACATTTTATCTACCATCTTGAAAACATTGTTATTTATTTATTATGTTTTTATACTGCCCAGTAGTCGAGGCTCTCAGGACAGTTCACAATTAAAACCATAAGATACAACTGATCAGATGATTGATCAGTTGTATTTAATGATTCTATACTGAAAAAAAAATGTATGAGTGAATATTATTTTAGACGGTCATGATATAGGATATGACGATTGATACCCATTTTGTGCCAGGGACAGATGCTCTCATGACCTACTGCTGGTAGCAAGCAGCTTGGATGATACAGCAGGATTTTGCATGAGCTCTGTTGACATGGAATACAGTGGCTGATATCCATAGAGTTAAGCGTGTTTTAACCTGACTTCAGGGTTGCAGGATCTAATCTATTGCTACAATGCTGAGATTCACCAACTGGAGCTGGGTGCAAAAGACATACACTTTGAACTAAAGGACTGTGAGCCCAGGGATTTGCCCCCCCCCCCCCCCCCCCATGAATGAATGGAGCTCACAGCCCTTCTGGCTTGGTTCATCTTCTGCCCACCCCTGTTTTAAACGCATTAAGAACACAAGAAGTGCCCTGCTGTATCAGACCGAGGGTCCATCTAGTCCAGCATTCTGTTCACGCAGTGGCCATCCAACTGTCGGCCAGGGACCAACAAAGCAGGCTGAGGAGTTGGATTAGACAGGACGTTAAAAGCACAATCCTAGGCATGTTTAGATGAGGAAAAGTCCTACATCTCCCAGCATAGCTGGCTGGGGATTGCTGGGAGTTGTAGGACTATTTTTTCTGTCTCAACATGCCTAGGATTGCACCCTAAATGAAATCTCGCATAAAAATAATGACGATACAAACATGTATGTGGTGCTTTTCAGAGCCACATCAACCAAAACAAAACAAAACAAACAGCATTGAGCAGGGGGTTGGACTCGATGGCCTCATGGGCCCCTTCCAACTCTACTATCCTATGATTCTAAACAAAAAGAGAAAACTGAAGCTCCCTGCAGCAAGGTGGTTACAGTTTACATTTCAACACTATTAGTAAGAGCAGTTGTGGCCAGTGTTAAGGGTCCGACATGATTAAAGGCAGCATTAGCAGTTGATATTTAGAGGACATGATCCATGGGCGTGGTTCTTTATACAGTTACATCTGCAAGAAAGGAGGGGCAAGTCCCTGCCCCGAGGACTTTCCAGTCTGAATCAGGGATGGGGAACTTTTATTGTCCCGAGGGCTGGCTCCATTTTTGGAGATGTTCTCTGGGGCCGCATCCCAGTGGTGGGCGGAGCCACAGGCAAAAGTGGACAGAGCTGAACAGAATTCCACATTCGTTGTTACTGATTTCTGTTAAGAAGCGTGTCTACTCAGAGCAGCATGGGTTCTTGCACCTGCATTGGAGGTGCGTGGGTGTGGAAGGCAGGTCAGAAACTGCCGGTTTGGACTGTCCATTGGCGGTGGTGGCTGGTAGCCCCTTGACCCTTTTCCAGCCCTTTTCACTCTCCCCCACACCCTTGTCGAAGGGCAGTGGCCAAAATTGTATGCAGCGTTCCAAGCACGGACTTGGGGTGGGGAAATAGAGATTGGGTTTGGGCGGAACTGAAACGGGTCCTGATCCTTGCAGGAGAATCCTCGCCTCATGGCCAGGTGCAGTAGGAGGGTTTGGGATAATATGGACCAGCTGAGCTCCCCGGGTTTCATTCTGCGGCAGTCCTGTTTTGAGGCCTTGAGACGTTTGGGCACCGCATCAGATCCAGCGCAAGCGCCCTGTGCTGCCAGGGTCTGCCCTGGGCGAGCCGGGCGTGCCTCCTCCGGCGCATAGGGCGCTGTGCGTCTGCAGTGATGTGTCGGCAAATTCCAGACCAATTAGCTTTTCCCCAGAGGGAGCCCGGGAGGCAGTCCAGGGCCCGTTAAGCTGGGAAAGTGCATTAAGGGAAGGATAAAAGGCAAAACGATCTCTCTGCCCACACCGCCCTGCCCGTCATGTTGACCATCTCGAACGGAGGAGCCACTTAGCCTGGGAAATCTCCACATTAGCGGAATGGCTGTCCAGGGAAATACCGCCCGCTGACCTAATGGAGGGCGGTGGCTGGCCCCTCTCTGGGTCTGGAAAGGCCTGATGCCGAAAACACGTACAATGGGGGAAGCTGGTGGCTCCGTGAATCTGCTCCGGGTTTCAGTCTGAACCAGTCTGAACTCCAAAGGAGCTCTCCAAGGTGCTCTGCACCTTGGAGAGCTCCTTTAGAGTTCGGACTGAAACCTGGAGCGGATTCACCGCCCCACTGACATCACCTTGGGAAGTTCCTTTAGAGTTCAGACCGGTTTGGACTGAAACCCAGAGCGGATTTACCGCCCCATCGGCATCAGAGCCACCAGCTCCCACTGATGTAGCCCAAGCGTTGTGCATCATGCGTGCCGGGTGGAATATATATATATTCTCATTGCAAGGATTCAATTTGCATGCAAAATCGTGACTCAGGGCGTGTTTCAAGGGCAGGCCCGGTCGGGCACTCACCTGTGGTCCACATCCCCCAAATGCCCACTGATGAGCATTTTCTAGCCGTGCTCTACCCTTGCCACCTGCTTGTTCACCCGCCTCTCGCTTTGGCCTGGACAGCGGTGGTGGAGGAGCAGGAAACTCCGTGGCCTCCTTGCCCCTTGGCTCTCTGCCTCTAAGGTGGCAAGAGGGAGACATGATGAAGAAGAGGAGGAGAAGGAGGAAGAGCAGCCAGTGACAGGGGCAGTGAGAAGGTGGGCGCACCAAGGGAAGGGGCCTGGCCCGAAGACTCCCCCCTCAAACTGGCACTGCCTGTACTTCCTCCTTCTTCTGCTCATTATTGTACTGCCAGAAGTGTCGGCTTTCTTCAAGCTCCAGGGCAGGACAGCAGAGCGATCTCTGCACCTGCCAAGCTTCCCTTGAACTGGGATAACTCTTGAACAGCTTTCACAACAAGCCGAATTGTGGGGAGCGCAGGGTGGGATGAAACACACTGGGCCTCCATCATGCCAAGCAAGGCATGGATCCGTCTTACGCCAGCATCAGAGGCTTGGTCCATTTACCTCCATATTGTCCCTACTGTCTGGCGATGGCTCTTGAGGGGTCTTCACTTGGCACTGGAAAGAGTACAACAGAGGCACCAAGTGAACTTCTCTGAGAAGCTCATTCCACAGCCGGGGTGCCACAGAAGAAAAGGCCCTCCTCCTTGTAGCTACCCGCCTCACTTTCTTCAGCAGGGGCTCCCAAAGAAGGACCCCTGAGGATGATTTTAGGGTCCAGGCAGGTACATATGGGAGGAGGCATTCCTTCCAATAACCTGGCCCCAAGTTGGAGAAAGCTGGGGTAGATAATACCAAGCTATTTAGATCAGCCCTTTATCTAGAACTCATGAGGGCTAGAATTTTATTTTTTATTTAAAGGAAGGACCAGAACTCAGGTGAAGGGCACGCACTTCACATGCAAGAGACTCCAGGTCCACAGCCTGACATCTCCTGGGAAGGCTGGGAAAGGGTGGGCCACTCAGGGTGTCCCAGCTTAGGAAATAATAATAATTTAAAAATCACTAAAAAGGAGAAAATGGGGGTCTTGCTGGAGGTCTTTGATAATGCTCCGTGTGGAGAAAGTAGATAGAGAGTTGTCCTAGATAGAGACAGAAGTTGTTCTACTCTCATAATAGTAGGATTTTGGGGTCATCTCGTGAAATTGATGGGCAGAAGGTTCAGGACAGAGAAGAGAAAGTCCACCTTCAGGCAGCATGTAATTCATGTATGGGACCTGGGCATCCCCAGGGAGGGCTGTGAATGATCCCTGTCTGAGCTGCTACCAATCGGCAGAGACCAGGAGTGGCAGAAAGTAGGTCTCCAGGTGCTTTGAGCTTCATCTCATAGCTTTCCTGACCACTGGCTGTCCAGACAGGAGCTTGTGGTTCAAAATCTGGAGATATGCCTTCTTTCTCTCTCACCGCTGGTGCCAAAGGCCTGACTTGGAAGCTTGCAGGGCAGCTTCCTAGAATAGGAAAAACCACATGTCCTGTATAGGAAGGTCTGCAGTTCCATAGTAGAGTGTGTGCTTTCTATGTAGACGACCCTGTGTTCAACCTCAGCATCTCCAGGTAGGGCTGGGACAAAGACACCTGCTTGAAACTCTGGAGAACCATTGCTTCTAGGACAATACTGATGGACCAGTGGTCTTTCTCTGTAAACAGCTGTTCCCTAAATCCCATGCAAGTCAACTGGAGGTAGTCACTACCAGTATCTCCATCTTCATGTAAATGCATGTATTCGCGCTGGGTGTGGGGAGTTCTTGTACAGTGCTAAGACCACAGGGAGGGGAGGTTGGAGCACCTTCCGACTGGATGACTAGGTTGCCCAGTGCCAGGGGGCGAGTATAGGTTTTGCCCGACTACAATATGCTCCCAACAACAGCTCCTTCCTTGACCCCATGGGAATGAGCGGCAGCCATTCACTCAGATGTGATAAGCTAAAGCGTTCGCCATCACGTTGGGGGCTGAACTGGTTTCCACCCACCGGGTGACCTTCGGTCATTAAAAGCCAAATATTCTCCTATCTCCGTAGCTTGGTCATGCCTCAAAGTAATCCTGGAAACCGGCTTTTAGATAGGCCGCAAATACTGCCCGTTGTATCAACAAGCATTAGACCAGTAGTCTTCAACTGGTCCAGACCTGAGACCCACCTTGGACTCCCAACTTGTAACATGGAACCCACATTCACCATTTTCTCCATACCCAAGACGGCCCATCTGAACTGGTCTCGCGACCCACCGGTTGAAGACCTCATCAGACGACATCTTGAAAATTAAACTTCAGCTGGTCAGTTTTGGTGTGCCTGTGATGAGCCAGAGTGGAGCGAAAGGCCCATGCTTTCTGAAGAGTCTTCTCTGTCACCTGAGAGAGAAATAATTACATCTCCTTTGCTGAGTAAGCGAAACCCTTCTGGGACCATCCAATCATCAACCAGTCTCCCTCCAACGAGGGCTGGAGATTGACCAATGGCAAAGCTTATAATTGAGATTGGCTTTTGTTGACTTCTTGACTTGTGGACACCGAGGGAAGGGACTCGTCCTGTCCTGGGCCAAGTTGTTCCTGCTCCACTCCAGCGTGAGTGGAGCGAGGACTTCTGGACCGTCGTGAGCTGTCCATCAACCTGTCTCTTGCTCTCCGTCAGCGTCGTGACAGCCCGTGAGATCCGCGAGACACCTTCGCCCATCACCTGACAGGTCTCTGCTCATAAAAAGTGAGCTATGGATGCCAATCCTCATGAATCAGTTGCTTCTCCAAATGCTTTTAGAGCAAGAGAAGATCCTGAATAATTTAGCTCTCGTTTGCTGAGAAGGAGGGAGGGAGGAGTAGGCCTTAATAGATCTAATGGGTTCGCTGCTAAACCTCTCAGGCCCTGGAGGGCTCTGCCTCAGTCCGCGATTGCTTTTGACGGTTGGCGCTGACACTCCCCTAATGAAAGCCCCGCCTGTGGGCTAGTTAAGAGCTGTCAGTGGGGAGGTGGTGGGGGGAAGCCCTAATAAGCTAGAACTTTTCTTGAATGAGCAGGCTTCCGGGAAAACGGGTGAGTTGGTGCCGCAGCTTTCGGGACGGGAGCAGGAGATAGGTCTTGTTGAGCGCGCGGCGGCGGCGGGTGCCCTCTTTCCCCAGAAAAATGCTCGAATTGCCACGGTGGAGGCTTTGTTGGAGGAGAAAGAGATGCTTCTTTGGTTAGGGCTTTCAGAATCCCACTCCAATTCGAAAGGCGTCGGGTCCCTGGACTGTTTTACCTCTTTCTAGAACTTTCCTCGCTCACGCTGCTGGTATCAAAGCATTCTCTCTCTCTCTCTCTCTCTCTCTCTCTCTGTGTGCAGTTTTTGTGGCTGTTTATGTTTGAGGAGTAAGGAAGGAAAAACTCTGAAGCGGCAAGGGAAGAAGTTTTTGTATGCTGTGTAAGGATGGGGTGTTTGAAAGTTAGCCTCCGGGTGAATGATTTTTAGCCACAGGAGGAATTGCTTTACATCGAGTGTGCGCATGAGAAGATGCAGGACAGAATGTGAGATGTGTCAAACTCTAGCTAACCCACCTTTTCTTCATAGGAGAGATTGTTCCGTTTCGTTGCTTGAGGGTAAACATGTTGATTCGGAATGAAGCCTTCCTGAGTTCGGTGGGACGTTGCTTCTTAGCAGGTGTGCGTCGGCTTGCAATATTGCTGCCATCGTTTTAGAAGAAGAAGAGAGCAACTACCAGACATTTGCTTCAAACCATTCTTGAAATGGATGCTAGCATTTCAGTGTTATGCAATTATTATTATATCTCTTTCTCGCTCATGGCGATTTTTCTAGACGGACATGACGGGCTTTGCCAAGTCATGCTGTCTTATACAGATTCAAGAATTTCCTGACAATTGAACATGTTGTAATTATGATTGTGGTTTCTGGATGTTGGTGTGGATGTATTCTGGTAGGCCCAGTTTCTGAAGGTTTTCTGTATAGTTTTTTGATGTGATGCCGGTGACTGATGTGACTAGTAGAATAATTGTGGCCTTTTCCTGTTGCCATAGTTCTTTGACTTCAATGACCAGTAGTATATGTTTTTTCTCTCTTTTCCTCTTCCTTTTCTACAACATTTTGTCATTCAGTATTGCTATGTCAATGAGGTACGTGTTTTTTTTTCTTTTTTGTCTATGACCATTATGTCTGGTCGGTTGCAAAGTATTATCTTGTCCGTATGGATTGTTTTGTTCTTTCCCAGTATATTTTATGATCTGCATTTTCCAAGCTTGTTTCGGGTGAGTATGTATAGCATGGTGTAGGTTGTTTGATGAGGTTGAATTTGAATTATTTTTGCAGCTGTATTGTGTCTGTCCATATAGATTATTATTATTATTATTATTATTATTATTATTATTGTTGTTATTATTATTATTATTATTATTATTATACATTAATTAAGAACCCCTGCTGTCCTTCATCCATTAGACCACACATCTGTAAAAAATGAGGGTGTGGAATCCTTACTCATTCTATGACCACGCACACAAGATCAGTCAATGCCTATGAGTTACCTCTTCGAGGGCTTTAATGGCCATTGTGGGGTAACCGCTAGATTGGGGAGAGCTGGATTCGAATCCCTACCTGGGGTTGAACCTTGCTGGCTTCCCTTGGACAGGTGACTATCTCAGCCTAATCTACCTAAGAGGGTTGCTGTGAGGATAATCTTCCGGCCTGAAGGAAGGGCAGCCTACACAGGCGGTGGAAAAGCAGGAAGGGGTGAGTTCTCTCTTCCCCTTCATTTATATGGGGATGGGGGTAATTCTTCTCAATTACGGTTTCCAGAAAGGTAGCTGCGTTGGCCTGTTGCAGCAAAAGCAACCAAGCATCTTGTGGCACCTTAAAGATGAACAAATTTATGATGGCATAAACAGATGCCGGTTGATCTTAAGGCTGTTAGCTTCCCTAGGTAGGGTTTGTTTAATCTA
The DNA here is from genome assembly GCA_029215795.1 of Anniella stebbinsi. Lineage (NCBI taxonomy): Eukaryota > Metazoa > Chordata > Lepidosauria > Squamata > Anniellidae > Anniella > Anniella stebbinsi. Next base: position 406,978,497 of record JARDYH010000001.1, on the reverse strand, counting down.
GAATGACTGCCACCTCCCCTGTTTCCACCACCCAATCACAGTTCAGAATCTCCTTGGTTTAAAATGAGAATAGGCCCAGGGCTCAATTTACCACCCCCCCAGGTGCTTGCCATCTGATTTGGGAAGAGCTTCTGATTCTAAGGATACATGCTTGCTTGCTCTCTGTATGTCTCTCTCTCTCTCTCCAGCCACTTTGTGCCAAATTTAAACTAGGGGGCCCTTGCGAATTTTGTTCAGTTTGTATTTTTAAGCGAACCAACGTAAATTGCATTTTATGATGTTACGATGCAGTTCCTAGTTCAAATTATAATTACAAAAAAGAATACAAAAACATGTCATTTAGGGGGGAATGCATCTAAAAATGCACGCTTTAGGGGAAAAATACTTTCAAAAATATGTATTTGGGTGGGTGGGGGAAATGTGCATTTTATTTTTTTTATGACCTAAAACGGGATGGAAGAGATTTGCAAAACTGACACTGACTGGAAATTGACTGCTCTGTTCATCCGTATCAGCTAGGAATGGATGGATCTGCCCTTTTCAGTTTCTCAATTTCTTTTTTCAATCTCCAGTTTTGTTTGTCCCAGACGTTGAGATGTATTCATTTTTTAAAGTTTCCTTGAAAATGCACCAGTATTTTGTGCACATTTCTCCTAATTCATTTTTATTAATATATACATTTTTGCAAGCAATGTTCCTGATTCAATGCGTTTTTAATGTTATTTTCCCTAATAAACATTTTTGAAGGCATTTTTGGGGATTGGAGAACCCCAATGCAAAATTTGGAGAAATACGCATTTTGAAAGGTAACTGAGTTTTGCTTTGCATATTATTATTATTATTATTATTATTATTATTATTTGCATTTATATACAGCCCCGTAGCCGAAACTCTCTGGGCGGTTTACAGAGATTAAAAAGATTGAACATTAAAAACTGATATACAAAATATACCAAGATACATCCACACCAACATCCAGAAACCACAGTCATAATTAAAACATGCTCAATTGTCAGGAAGTACCTGAATCTGTAAAAGATAGCATGACTTGGCAAATTCCATCATGTCAGTCAGTAGTTTAAACCAGAGCAACAACACAGCTCCAGAACCTCCTAAAAAGAGAGGGTTTGACTTCCACGTCTCTTTTAGGGAGCAATCCGATGATCTCTGGGAGCAGACAGAAACTACGCACAGAGACCTGCAGGAATCATAGTTCTGAGTTTCCCTCCTTCTAATCAACTGGCATGCCTAGAATACAGACTCATGCAGAAACACACTGGGCAGACTCTCTCTTAATGCTGCAATCATGGACACAGCGTTCCAGGAGTAAAACCCATTGAATGCCTTGGGATTTACATCTGAGTAAGCACACAGGGGATTGTGCCAGGTGTGTAAAAATGAAAGTGTACCTCCAGTTTTGATCCAGAAGTCCCGGCCATCGGTAACGTGGGCAACCCTGGCTTAGGAGGACAACGGGCCCGGGATGGGAGCCAGAAATGGGCCACCGTTTTCTACGTCCGCGTTTTCCAGCCTGGGGACCTCCAGGTGTGTTGGGCGAGTTTTCGTCCAACACATCTGGAGGGCAGCAGGTTGGAGAAAGCAATACTACATTATGTGCTGCGGGGAAGAGGGCGAGTGATTTGCATTGCCTCTAGCCCACCGGAGATCATATTACAAAGCAGTTTGGAACTGAGCACACTCTCCCTGCCAGGCCCAAGAGGCAGACAATGGGGGGGAAATGTGTTTCCTATCTGATATCAACATCCCTTTGCAATGCTGCAACCAGCCATTTAACATCCTTGGTCAGTAGCTGGCAATGAATACTGCTCCCCCCTCCCTCCCTCCCTCCCTCCCTCCCTCCCTCTCTCGTCCCCCCCCAAATGCAGGGATTTCAGTGCAATATACTGAAATTAGATCTTAGTTCCTCTTGCAGTCTAATGGGTATTGATTTAGCCCTCAGCTTTCCATGGCATGGTTATTCCGGAGCAAAGGTTGAGGGTTGGAAATGGATGGAACATCAGAAGAGCCCTGCTGGATCCGACCAAGGGTCCATCTCGTTCAGCATTCTGTTTCCACAATGGCCAACCAGCTGCCCATGGGCATCCCGCAATCCTATGTACACCAGTTAGTGGAGAACATGGGTGGGAGGGTGCTATTGTACTCGTGTCCTGCTTGTAGGTTCTCGGTTGACAGCTGGTTGGCCACTACATGTACTTCACATTCTTATGAAGTCTTGATGGGTGGTTGACATTGACTGGAATGGATTCCTTGACCCCAAATTCCTTATTTGGACATTAGACACACTTTCCTTAAACTTCTGTTAGACTAATAATAATAATAATAATAATAATAATAATAATAATACAACCTACACCATACTATACATGCTAACCTGAAACAATCTTGGAAAATGCAGATCGTAAAATATACTGAGACAGAACAATTCATACGGACAAGACAATACCCTGCAACCGACCAAACGTAACGGTCATAGACAGGTGGGGGGGGGGGGGGGAAGCACGTACCTCATTGACATAGCAATACCTGATGACCAAAATGTTGTAGAAAAGGAAGAGGAAAAGAGAGACAAATATTCACCACTGGCCATGGAAATCAAAGAAGTATGGCAACAGGAAAAGGTCGCAATGATTCCGTTACTCACATCAGTCACCGGCATCACATCAAAAAACTATACAGAAAACCTTCAGAAATTGGGCCTACCAAGATACATCCACACCAACATCCAGAAACCACAATCATAATTAAAACATGCTCAATTGTCAGGAAATACCTGAATCTGTAAAAGACAGCATGACTTGGCAAATTCCATCATGTCTGTCTAGAAAAACTGCCACGAGCGAAAAAGAAATATACTAATAATACTATTGGTCTTTAAGGTGCCACAAGGCTCTTTGTTGTTTAATGGTGGCCTTAGCAATATTTTCTCCAAACTTTTAGGAGGGTCACCCTTTCCGTTTTGCTTTCTCCTGCATTTAAAAATAAACAAATTGCAAGTTCTTTCTCCACTGAATATGAAGAACTTTGCAAATTTTGGTGACTTTTTATAAAACCCGAACTGAAATGAAATTCTCACCCATCTGCAGCAGCCAAATCCAAGAGGTACAAGTATTCCCAGCCTGGGGAGGAGCTTGTTGTACCTGCCTGCGATGTAGTTGCTAAAGAGGAGGAGTGTCTCCGGAAAAAAAATGTGGCCCCCCCTAAGCACTAACATGTTGGATATCGGGGATTCAATCCCGGACTCGTAAGAGCAAAGCACTCAAAGCCAGGATGGTCACTTCTGCCGCCCCGCTAAACCTGGGGCAGGAGCAGTGACATCCATTGTGGCATTCTGGAGACTTCACGGATTTTCACCTTGAACTTCTTTGTGATCGAAAACGCACCTGGATGAGTCAACTATGAATGCTCCACCTGGCTCGGTTCTTTGTCCTTGAGTTGGCATCTCGTGGCCTCCTTTCTCCCATGTCCTTTAGTTGACAACCCTCCCCTCCCTTTCTCGCGTGTGGTTAAGACCCTGGTGACTCTGGGGGCATCCGGTGCGGTGCTGGAAGAAGACAGGGGACTGAACTCCATTGTAAGGTGCGAGCTCTTGAAATCGGGCATGAGTTGCCGTCTGGCTTGGGGCGATGAATGGTTGGCGTGTTGAACCCAGAGGTGGTGCTGAGTAGATGAGCAGAAATCTTTGCATCCAAACAGCTTCCCTTGGTCAAAGGGGATGCAAGCTTTGACGCCATGGCCCATTTATCTCCCTGCTGCCTTGCCCTGACAATTCCTGCACATCCAGTTCCTGTGGAGGCGCAGGATCGGGTGTGTTGGTTTTTTTTCTGGTAAGTTGGCAACTCAAACAGCCGTGGCCGTTCTGTCTCTTCCTCTCCATTTCCGTCCCTCATCAAGTTTCATCCATCTTTGACTACCTTCAGTATCAGAGGCAGTAAGGCTAGGTACACCAGTGGCTGGGGAACATGGGCGGGAGGGAGGGTGTTGTTGCACTCCTGTCCTGCTTGTGGGTCCCTGGTCAACCTTGGCCCCTGTGTGAACAGAATGCTGGACTAGATGGACCCTCGGTCTGAACCAGCATCAGGGCTCCTCTTATGTTCTTATATAGGGTGACCAGATAAAATCCAGGTCAGGGCTCATGTAACTTTAACAGTTGTAGAGAAAAGGGAATTTCAGCCAGTGTCATTTGTATGCAATTAGTTCCTGGTGAAATTCCCTCTTCATCACAACAGTTAAAGGTGCATGCACTATACTAGAGTGACCATATACAAAAGAAGGCAGGGCCCCTGCAACTTTAACGGTTGTGATGAAGAGGGAATTTCACCAGGAACTCATTGCATACAAATGACACTGGCTGAAATTCCCTTTTCTCTACAACTGTTAAAGTTACATGAGCCCTGACCTGGATTTTATCTGGTCGCCCTATTCTTATATTCACGTTCGTACGTTCTAATATAGCTATAAACGCCCTTTTCCAACATTCAGTCACACTGTACTGTGACCAAAGGACAGATCTCAGGGCAATGCAGTGCAGGTGGGGCTAATACTGATTTTTAGAGTGGGGGTAACCAGGGAACACTCCCTCCCTCCCCCACCCCATCTACCTCTTCCTTTACTCCCCCTACTGGATAAATGAGCAGCTGCCATTTATTGTAGACTGGGGAGGAAGACAACCTGGGGGCCCATTTGAGAAGAAAGAAGACAGCCAGGGGCAATTCCGTTTCAAAGGAGTGTTGGGGGGGGGATAAAATTCCAGGGGGGTTATTAGAGGGGAGAGAGAAATGTGGAAAGCTCCTGGGGTATACCACAAGGCCATCCCCCCACCCCCGCAATTTAGGGGCCTTTCATCCTCATCTCCCCAATTTAACCTCCCAACAGGCCATTCTGCTTTTTAGCAGAGGAGGCTGGTGGCTCTGATATCAGTGGGGCAGTGAATCCGCTCCGGGTTTCAGTCTGAACCAGTCCGAACTCTAAAGGAGCTCTCCTTTGGACTGGTTCAGACTGAAACCCGGAGCGGATTCGCTGCCCCACTAACATCAGAGCTACCAGCCTCCACTACTTTTTCGGGGTCTCATCACCACTTTTTAAAATCCCCCTCCTCCTACACCAGGTTCAAGCTCTGCCCCCCATCCCACTTTTCCAGCCCCCCCCTTCTGCTCCTATCACATCCCCTTGGTTATATACGTAGCAGAGGCCTTATCACGGTTTTCTCCTCAGCAGCCCCCCTTTCACGAGCCCATCTCAACGCGAGGGGCCCCTCGCTGCACACTTCGAAGGGGTATTTCAGTTTTCCACCCCACCCACCCCATTTGCCATACACCTAGCCCCCCTCCATCATGTAATTCCCTTTCATTTGGGGTGCCCCATTCATTCCTCTGCTCTCTGGCCGTACCGTATTCTGATCTTCTCCTCAGTAGCAACTCCACCCTTTTTCTCAGGGTGCCCCTGTGAGCCTGGAGGTAATTTCAATACATTGTTCACGATGGGCAGCTACCTGTGTTACTTTTTCTGCTCTGCCCGCTAGAGAGAATTCTCTGCATTTGATTAACTATCAGGATGTAAATTTGGCCCGTATCACTCCATCTGTATTGGCACATGGCCTGGCTCTACACAGCTCCTTTTCCAGCTCACCAGACAATGAGCCCTGTGTGACTCTACAGCTTGCATAGTCTGTCACCCACAGAGGATGTCCCTGTCGCAGCAAGGCCTTAGCTCCGAGCCGTTCTGTTAAGCCGGATAGCAGAGCGGGAGGCGAGCGGTACAGGTCTGTGACGTTGGTGGTGGTGGATTTGTAGCCTCGATAGGAAGCGAGTTCCGTTGCCTGCGGTCGGTTCCTTTAACGTCTGGGAAATCCACAGATTCCCCCGTCAGGCAGCATCATGCTGTCTATGACGTACAGCGGGAGTCTCCGGAGCGTAGCCAGCAGTAGGTGTCATTCGGAGTGGGGGCTGCATCAGATCCAGCAGACGGATGCAGTGGAGCTGCAGCGGCTCCGAGATGTCCGGGTGGCGGCCCAGGCCAGGATCCGGGAAGAGTTCCTCCGGATGCACGGGCTCTCCCTGGAGGAATGCACAGCGCAAAAGACCGGGATGAAGTATCGGTAAGCGAGACCACTTTTCGCCCTGCCTTTCTTGCTCAAGGGAGCCCTGCGCCCTCCGTCGGTGCTTCTGCCGTTTTCCTGGAAATTGTGGTGAGCCCTGCATGCTGTTGGTGGGCCATTGTAGGAAGCCGGACGATGGGCTAGGTGAACTTTTGTTCTGTGCCAACTGGAGAGGTCTTTCCATGCAGGCTTAAAGATGTAACAGAGAGCTCCATCACACCAGTGATTTAGTGCACTCTTGCCATACTTGGTGTGCAGATTTGCAGCACGGTACTCACAAGACACCGTGCCTGTCCTGCTGACACCCCGCCTCTTCCCCAGTCTTTCCTAGAACACTAAAAGTCTGGATTATTTTCCCTAAGCGCATTTAATGCGCATTTAATGCCCGAAGCCTCCATGTAGTTTTAAAGGAACTGGGGGCTTGAGTGGATTGCATCAGGTCCTGGCAGGGAAAAGTGATATTTCCCCGCAGCCGGCTCCAAGCCTCAATATAAAACCCAAACCTTGCATCCCGGGCTCAAAAGCCTTTTTTTTAATCATACAATGCCTGAATCTCGGCAGAGACAAGGTTGTACTCCCTCAATGCCCCCAAAGAGCCAGACTAAAGGGTCGTTCCATTTTTGCCTGGCAGAAAAGCGGTCTGGTTGAAGTGCTCATCTGCCAGGACCTGACTGGAGGGAGAAAAAGGAGGGAAGGGGTGGAGTGGAGTGGAAGAGCAAAGGAGCAAAAGAGCAGCTGTTCAGGTAAAAGGGATCATAAGCTTGAGGCGCTTTTGCATCAGAGGTAAAAAAACACAAAGGCAAACTGGGGGGGGGGGATTTAGGTGTGATGGAAGTCAGAGATGCTATATCTGGGATGGGCAGAAAAGGGGCTCCCCGCTCCTGTTGTAAGTGGTGGTGCCTGAGAATCTGAAGGTGGAATTTTGTTCAGATTAACTGACTGAGTGATAGATAAATTACTGGAACGAAGGATGAAAATGTGAACATTGCCTCGTAGTGAACAACAGAAATAACCCACAGGTGTATTTTGCGTCTCTCATTCTCTGGACCAAGCCCAGTTCTGTTTGTGCTGCCACCGAAACGCCACTAGGTGGCAGTCTCTTCCCGACAGAAAAGTGTGTGGAGTGATTTAGTGCGTCCTGGTCCTGCGGTGTCCTTTGGATAGACTCACCCCACTGCATGGGAGTAGTTTATCCTGGAGCAGTTCACATGCAGCTGCAGGAACAGTTCAGCAACCCAGCCACATGGGTGCAGAATTTAAAACAGAATGAATGAAATACAGAAAAGAAAATAGTGCTTAGTATGAATTAGGAGCAGAATAATGCATGGTGAAAGGGTTAATTACAGACCCTGCCGCTGCACCGCCCTATGCATGCTTACTTAGTGAGACTAATATTTTTAAGTCTAAATCGGCTGAGCATTTTCGCATGCTTTTTTTTATGAGCAGTGATCTGCACCTGACAAAGCTAAAGCAAAAGCCCTTTACACCTGCAAGTTCTGTTTCCTTTTGGCACTTCGAGCCTCCTCCAACTAATTGGGATTTATCGAGACAGTATGAATTAATTAATTATCGTAAATATTTGTATATACCACCCTTCGTTGCGAAATCGCAGGCGGTATACAAAAATCGTCTAAACGACCATTTACTTTTGCTGTTCTGTGACCGTAATAAATGAAATGATGATGAAATGCCATACAAACCCACATGTCCCAAAACACCATCAAGGTGGGTGCTTGTTGCGTTACAGCACCGTGAAAATTCCCAAAGCAGGGTGCCTTGATCGAAAAGACCTTTCCCCTGGTTGCCTTCAGATGTACCTGTGCAGGCAACAGGACAACCAGGAGGCCCTGACCCATAGATCTCAATAAATGAGCAGTTCGATAGAAGAGAAGGCACACCCTCTGTAGCCTGAACCCAAGTTGTTTAGTGCCGTAGATGTAGATAACATCACCTTGAACCTGACCCTGTAACCTGTTGGCAGCCAGTGTAGTTTTCTGAGCAAGGGTGTAGCATGCTCTGAACAGGCTGCTTCACTCAGCAACTTAATCACTGAATTCTACACTAGCTGCAGTTTCCAGACTGTCTCAAGGGACTCCCCAGACAGAATGCATTGCTGTAATCTATTCCTGAGATCACAGTGGCCGGGCCTATCCAGGAACGGCCGTAGCTGGCTACCAGCCAAAGCCAGTCAATCGTCTTTCTGCTTTGGTTTGTACCTCTGGCTAGAAATGTGGAAACTCTCACAAAAAGGTGTTGCAGGGAAGCAATGAAGAAGCAGTTCCATTCCAAACGGGCTCCAGAACTCAACCATGAACTCAAGAAAGCGAGAATAGTCTCAGGATGCTGCATAGGTTTTATCGGTAAACATTTGGGCTTTACCAGTCGAGCCTGTTTCTTAGGTTCACCTTGGATACTTACCAGCTTTTGCACAACGGTAATACTGTGCTGCAGCGCTGTTACACAGAAATAGGAAAGCATGGAACCATTTCACAGATTTTGGGGTACCCGCAGCTCCTAGCCTGTGAATGGAGATGGAACCAGTTAAAACCAGGGACGGGTCTTGAGATGATCACTGTAACTACCCCCAATGTCCTGCCCTCTGCCTCAGCCAGACATCTTCCAGGCCACATAATAGCATCAGGAAATCAAAAGAGCCGAATGCAGCTGGCGAGGTTATTAAAGATCTCAAATAAGGAATGGCGCTTCATTGACAACGCGTTCTCCTTCCACGTGTCTTGATTACAGAAGTTGTCCAGCATGTCCCACCATTATTAATTGGAAAAAAGCTGTTTCTCTCCTCCCCACCCCACATGTTCATGTGCTTGCTGACAGAGGGCAGGTGAGCTTCCTGGGATGCAAAGCATCTTATCAGGCCTCAGTGTGATAGTGCATTCTGGGATTTGGGTAGAGTTTTGTGCGCCGTTTGATACTCCACCCCTTGCAAGGGGCTAGTCCTCATGAACCGGGAGAAGGGCACACACTTTGGGTGGATTTTGTAGGAGCCAATGTGAGGATCAGCAGGACTTTGAATGGTTGTGTGTATAGGAGGATGCACATAATCCCCCAACTTCTGAGGTTATTGCAGCTGGTGTCCCCCTGAAACACTGCCTGTTCGTATAGCCCCCCCTTCCTCCAATTTCTGTAGTTTTCCCGCTTTCAGTTCTGCGCTGCAGCAATGCATATTCTGCACCCGTTTGGCACAACATTGCAGAAGGAAGTAAACAACACCAAAGCTAAGCCTAAATCCTTGTCAGTTAATTTGAGACAGACTCTTTCCCCATTTATCCTTGCTTCCGTCTCTCTCTTCTCCCTTTGCTGGAATCCCTGGGTCAGTTCTTAGATTCCTTGGTGCAGGAATCTGTCCAGTTTGTTTTGACTCAAGCGTCAGACACGTCAATGGTGATATATTATCAGTAGCAGTAAAACCAGCGAAAACAACAGTAATACCAATTTGGAAGGGTATAATTCCACTTCACACAGTCTTGTTTGTTTTGGTTCTGATTCCTTCCCCCAAAGATCATTTCTTAATAAATAGATTTTTTTTAAAATGACCCTTGACTCTTCTTCCATATCCACCCACCCACACATCCTCCTTCTGTCCCCCCCCCCTCCAAGCCACACTTCCTGGGAACAGCATCCTTAACAAGGCCAGGCACCCCAAATGCCAGCCTCTCGCCGTGATGCCAAGATTTCAAAAGCTTTTGCCATTTTCACCCTTGTGCTTCAGGAAGCCTTCGTCCTTTACACGCATCCCCGTGATTTGCGCCCGCGGCTTTTGCGCCAGAAACCCAAGAGCGATCGTACCCCACTGGGCCAGCGGATCGACTCGGAGGACAAAAGCAGCTGGCGTGCCATGAATATTGCATGGCCTTCCCCCGGCCTGGCGCGGAGGGACCATGAATATTTCAAGGGTCTCTGTTTATTAGTTTTGACAGATCGAAGGATGTTTAGAATAGTGTTGGGTTACGAGCACCTAATAAGGGCTGTTCCATTATTCATATCTCTCGGGGCTTACAAAACCAGGCGGGGAACGAGACGACCACCAGGTGTATCCATAACAGCAAAGACTGTTGTGGCTGGACCCAGTTGGGGGGGTGGGGAACCGAACCCTGAGAGGAGATCAGTTGAGGCAGGAGGACGTCATGTGAGGGGGTTGGACCTCCCAAACCACAAGTTTCTTGTCCCATCCCTCCCATATACAATACTGAACAAAATTGACCGATTATTGAATTATTTGATTTATTATGTCCGTTTCCTACACTCCTTTGGTTTGACGGAAGGGCTGTAGCACAGTGACAGAGCCCCCGCTTTGCATGCAGAAGGTCCCAGGTTCGAGCCCCAGCAGCATCTCCAGGTAAGGCTGGAGAAACTCCTGCCTGAAATCCTGGAGAGCTGCTAGTCAGTGTTGACACTACTGGGCTAGATGAACCCAGGATCTGGCTCAACAGAAGGCAGCTTGCGATGTTCTGATGTAAATCAGATCTTTATTCAAAGCCATGAGGACTGGAGTGTTTGATTTTTAGGGGAAAGGCCATAGCTAACCAAAATGATCAAGGGGGCTGGAGCATCTCCCCTGTGAGGGAAGGTTACAACAGCTGGGATTGTTCAGCTTGGAAAAAAGGAGGCTGAGGGGAGACCCGATAGAGGAGTATAAAATCATCTCCCTCTCCCCAAATACTAGAACTCAGTGGGGTCATTATTCCATGAAGTTGAGTGGTGGAGGATTCAGGACAGATCAAAGGAAGGACTTGATTTACACAGCACATAGTTAAACTATGGAATTCTCTTCCACAAGATGTGTTGGTGGCCACCAATTTGGAAGGCTTTAGAAGGGGGTTAGATGAATTCCAGGAGGAGGAGAAAGCTCTCAATGGCTACTAGCCCTGATGTCTATGTGCTCCCTCCAGTATCGTAGGCAGTAAGCCTATGTATGCAACTTGCTGGGGAACATGGGTGGGAGAGTGTTATTGCACCGTGTCCTGTTTGTGGATTCCTTGTCAACAGCTGGTTTGTCACTGTGTGAACAGAGTGCCGGACTAGATGGACCCTGGGCCTGATCCAGCATCATGGCTCCTCTTACATTCTTACGTTCTCATAGCTGTTTGGCAGGAGAGCCCTGATTCATTCTTTGCCATCTCCAGGTAGGGCTGGAAAACTCCTTCCTGAAACCCTGGAGCGCCGTTGCTGCCAGACAGTGTCGACAGTACTGGGCTAGGTGGACCCAGGGTCTGACTGAGCATAAGGCAGCTTGCATGTTCCTAGTGGATGCCCTGGACCATGATGGCTCAGTGGTAGAAACCCTGCTTTGCATGTAAGAAGGTCCTGGATTCAATTCCCGCCATCTCCAAGGAAATGCCTTCAGGTGGCCGGATCGGGGAATCTCTCTCGATGTCTTGGAAAGATGCTGCCCATCACATGACATAATAATGGTTAGACTGTCTCATTCAGCTTTGCATGGACATCTGTGGGAGAGGTATTTAAGAGGCAGTATCAACGTCTGGCAACTGCTCGCTCCTTTGCTTGCTCATTTTTTCTCTCCAAGCCATCCCCAACCATTGAACATGGCCAGCTCCAGGGGTGCCTGGCGAAGAGGCCTCCGATCTCCTTGCCCGAGCAAGAGTTCTGCCAAGAGGGACTGTGCCATTTGCACAACTTAACCCTTGATGGTCTTTCGGGGATCGAAGGGAAAGGATAGGAGAGTGACCCACGGCGGGCCAGGAGCGTTGGCTTGCCAGGCCTTTATCACCTGGGACCACCTGGATTTCCCAACTGCTAGCAAGACTGCAGGGAACTAAAAATATGTTAAAACCATTTTTAAAAAACACCATGACAAATATTCAGAGAACATCTTTTTAATCCATCCTCTGTAAAGCTACCAAAAAACAAGTGTTTTATTTTATTTTAAACCTAATGCAGTTTCTGGCTGGTCTAAATATTGCAGGCATCACTCAGAGAGCTCTAAAAACAGCCTTTGAGTATCACGTTTTACACACACACATCATGGCATCTCCCCCATCCCTTCCTATTTTCAGATCACGTGGAGCTTTTAATTCCTGGCATCTCCAACATGGTGCCCATGAAAAACCAATGTGCCCGCAGATGTTTGCCTTGGCAGCTCCCTGGCCCCTCCTGAGTTTTATTTTTATTTTAAATGTTTAACAGAGATGCTGGCACACTGCAAAGCAAACTGCTACTGTCCAGCACCATCATCATCATTATTATTATTATGTTGTTGTTGTTGTTGTTGTTGTTGTTTATTTATATCCCGCCTTTTTCCCAGGGCTTGGACTCAAGGCAGTTTACAGGATTAAAACATGTACAGATTAAAACATATAAATATAAGTTTACAAAAATTAAAATAGAATTAAACCTGTGGTAAAATTAAAAACATTTAATAATTTTAAAAAAAGTAACATTTTTTTAAAAAAAAACGTACATAAACACAGGTCTTTATTTCTTTCTGGTGTGCTTGGCCACCTTTCTGTGATATTCCAGCACACCATTTCAGATGTCTTTGCACCCTTAAGGGCTAGCACAGGTTTCCCCAAACTTTCCACTGGCATATGAAATCAATAAACTGTTAAAGGGTCCAGCATCTCCGCTCACAGGAGAGCCTGCTGCCCATCATGTCTCTGCAAGATGCTGCGCTCCGGCCATGCTTCCTTCCAGTCAGCCTCCTCTGATTGTGCCTCACCAAGTGTGATGGGATCATCCTTCTATCCTATGGTGCAAAAAAATGCAAAAGAATTGCCCAGCCTTAGAAGAGATTTCACATGTCCGTCTGGAAGGGCTGCCATGAGCAAAAATAATAATGATAATAAATAATAATAATAATAAATCATCATCATCATCAGAGCGTGTTTGGAGCTATACCGTGTTGGGAGCTATACCACAGTTTCAGTCAACCATCATTGAATTAGAAAATGTGAATCTCAGCCAGCTGTCCCTTTTTGGAAGATGCTGAGTTAAGAGAGCTGTCGGTCCAGTGACTCAAAGGTGAACGGAGAGGTTGCCCGCTTCTTCAAATACCTCCCCATCTCCTCCCTCTCCCTGGCCACCTCCGTCATCCCTTCTCAGCGGAGAATTGCAGCGGCAGAATAAACTCTCTTTGGCGGCTCGTGCCCAGGGGGGTGAACGTGGCAGCCGCTCGCAGGAGCAACTTGGCGTGTGTTAATTCATCCTTGTGTGGGCGTCAGGGACAGCATGCGAACGCTGCCACTTAGAGCAGGCCGCCCTGATGCGCAGTGGTTCATTTTGCTAACCCATCACCCACCCACCCCAGCTGCACACACCGTTGCCTTTTGCTTAAACATCGTATTTCCCCCTCCACCGTACCAAAACCTCTCTAGACTTCCTAAGGCTGCTCCCGGCAGGGGTTCATCAGAGCAACTTGAGGCATCTAATAATGCTGCCTTCTCTCTCCAAGATGAGGCAAAGAACCAGGTTTGTCCTTTCTGTGACAAAAATAATAATAAGGCCAGTGCCTCTTTGTTGACCCTTGGGGAGCATAGACTTTGCGTGACGGAGGCCCTGAGTCAATATTACGGAACAGGTCTGGTACTCTTCCTGTTTGTTATTGATTTAAATTCTCTTTTGCCCCCTCCTCAGCCAAAAGGGCTTTTGGAGCAGCTTACATATAATCAGTGAAACAAGACCATCCCTGCCTGCTGGCTTGCAATCTAAAAAAGACACAACACACAAGGAAAAAGTGATGGGGAGGGAAGAGGTTAAAAAAAACTGATTTTTGTCAGGGCTGGTGGGATGGCATGCTTCCTCCTTGCATATCTGTTGTGGTGGGAGTAGGCACCTTCATGGGGATGGTCTCTCAGAGGAGCTTCTCTTGAGACCCTGGAGAATTTCCACCAGAGTAGGTAGCACTGAGTGAGGTGGACCAATGAGGCAGCTTCTTTTAAGATCAGCGATGGCAATGGATTCCAGATTCCACCAGAGCCCACGCATTGGCACTGTTTTGGTCGTCTTGTGTGAATGGAATCCAAAGGATTGGGAGAGGGCCTGCGGGGTGCCTTCCTCTGAAGTCAGTGTGCCGAATCCATCCATGCAAATGGCCCAGGATCGTACGACTTCTAGGTGCGGAAGGGGGTGCCAGGGGTGCCCTCCTGTGCTGGATGGAACCCCTGGTGTTGGAAATGGGCATGTGCTTCTGCCTCGCCTTTTCCTTGAGGTGCCATTTTGCCCCCCAGGTGCCTGGAATAAAGACCTGGGTGCTGGAGAGGGACTTAACGACGGGACGCAACTTTGTACAAATGAAATCAGATCTGTTAGGGAGGGGCTGAAGCTCAGTGGTGGAGCTGAGGCTTGCAAAGGGTCCCAGTTTCACTTGTTGGCAGTATCTCCAGGTTGCGCTGAAAAAGACCCCTGCCTGAAACCCTGGTAAGCTATTGCTGCCAGTCAGTGTAGATCAGCCTCCCTGAGCCTGGTGCCCTCCAGATGTGCTGGACTACCACTAGTCAGTGAAAAACCTGGGTGGAGCGAAGTTGGAAGGGCCTGCATCATGCTTAGGAAGAGGCATTCCCGAGCTGTGATTGGAGATGAACTGGAAAGGCCAGCACCACAGTAAGGAAGAGGCATTCCCATCTGTGATTGGAGATGAGTTGGGAGGGCAAACAGAGCACTTAGGAATAGGCGTCCCCAACCTGTGATTGGTGTCTCCAGAGGGCAGGGCTTGGAGAGGGGGCAGAGCCCACAGAGGGAGCCCAAACCTCCGCAGGCCAGATCAGTTCTGCAAGCTGGTGGTTCCCCACCCCTGCCTTAAACAGCATGGGTGTGCTGCCTTGCTCTCAGCTGCGCCGTACCTCCGTGTCTTTTCCCTCCTGCAAGATGGAGGTGAGGACGACCCCTTGCCTGCCTGCGTGAGGCTGGCGGGAAACGCAGTTCTGTGCGCAGGGAGCTTTATTGAGAGGGAGCATTCAAACATGCAACAATTGCAGTCTGACCCGGCACAGTCCAGGAGAAGCTGTATGGCTTGTATCTTCCTTGTAACATCTGCCCTCACACACCAAAGACTTCAGGTCCCTCCATTGGATTCCCTTGTAGGCTTAGAACTACTACACCTCTAACACATCAGTTTGGGTTTTCCGATGAGGCTAATGAAATATTCAAGGTGACTTTCTTTCTCTCTTTCTTTCCAACATTCTTTGATGCCTGCTTGGCAGATAACCTCAGGAGACAACGGGGTCTCCCTTTGCTTCTACGGCGATCTCCGTCTAAATTTAGTTTCTCGTCATCATTTTCCAGGCCAAAGGGAGGGGGGCGGAGGTGGAGGAGCGGGCGTGAGGGTAACCCGCGGGGTAGGGGGGGCGGGGGGGGGGGCTCTCACAGTCAAGCTGTAGCATTTCAGAGCTCCACAGCAGCCAGGCGCAGCCGAGGCATGATGACCGAAGAGGGCTGCCTCCGAACAGAAGCCACGGCTCCGGCATCCCTCTCTCTGTGCCGAACGCTTCCCAAAGTTGGGATCTGCCGGCGCAGTTCATGGGCCGCTCCACAGACTTCACTAAAAAAGGAGTTACGGTGGGATTGAAGGATCCGTGAAGGGTTTGTTGCGTCGGAGATCAGATCAGCACGTCCTTTCTGGAGACGGAGCAACTGGCAGAGGGACCTGAAAGGAGGGGAGGAAACCCCCCTCCCCTCTTACAACAACACTCCCCCCCCCCCCGCTGAACATGGATAACTCTCAAGAGATTTGCTCCTCCTGAATCCATCGAAGTCTCTCTGACATCGCTCCTGAGTCCTGAGAGAGCCGTTGTGGGGAGTGCATCTTTTGGGGAGATGACGGGGGCTGGTCGCAAATTGGACTGAAATCCAGCAGCAAGGGTCCGTCGCCGGCAGGAACACCCCCCCAACCACCACCACCCCCGGAGCAATTTTCCAAGCCGCCAATCAACCAAACTGACAGACTCGGTCCCAACGAGGAATCAGGAGGACTGCAGCTTGGAAAGCCGGTCAACCGTTGCTTTTGTAGCGATGGGTTGATGGCCATTGGGATTTCTTCTTTGCTCCCTGTTTTGTTGTGTTCCAGAAGAGGAGGACTCCTGTGCTTCCCAGAAGCTGCGTCTGGAAAATCCTGCCTCTGTGTGTGTGTGTGTGCTGGAGAAAGATTTCTGGGGGTGGGGGGCTTTCCTCCTCCCTGAAGAGATTGGGCGAGGCACCGCGCGGAAGGGGGTTTGATTCGCCGGGACAAGGGGAGGGGGGACCCCAGGGGAGAATCGCAGTATGCAAGTGTCTTTTGTATGCTCGGACCACAACGTCAAGAGCCGAAGTGCTGAGGATCGACTCAACCGGCAGAATGCCAGTAGCCCCAGCGCCCGGGGCCGGTTCCGCGCCGTGGCCATGGTGGCCCGGAGCTTGGGACAGCTCTCTATGCACCACACCCCCTCCACCAACGAATCCAGCGTGAAGCAGCCTGGCATGAAGTACAGGTATGAGGCGTTAAAGGAGTGCGCTTGTTTTATTTTTGTCGTTACATTGCTATCCCGTCCTTTTTTCCTCTTGCAAGGAGCCCAAGAAGGCCTTCGCAGTCCTCCTGCTCTCCGTTTTGTCATCATAGAATCATAGAAACGTAGAGCTGGAAGGGGCCTCTGAGGCCATCGAGTCCAACCCCCTGCTCCATGCAAGAATCCACCTTAACGCATCCCTGACAGATGGTTGTCCAATCCTGAGAGGTAGGTCAGGATGAGAGTCAGCGACTGGTCCAAAGCCAGATCTTCATGGCTAAGTGGGGGCGGGGCTAGCACTTGCATCTCCCAAGCTCCAGTCCAACACTAGCCGCTATACCACACTGTTTTACCGCTGCAAATTTCTGCATGGTCCGGACTATGGTGCAGGAAAGAAGCATGTTAACCTTTTCCTTCCTATGTCATTTTCCCTCTGACCCCCCGAGTGGAGCAGCTGTTTCAAATACCACCTTCAGGGCCAAATAGTAGCTGGGGGGGGGGAATTATCATGGGAAATGGCATGGGCAGGGCTCAACCAGACACCCGCCATATCAACCTTCCAATCCAGTCCTTCCAATGTGTTCAAGATGCAGCTGGACAAACATCTGTCAGGGATGCTTTAAGGCGGATTCCTGCACTGAGCAGGGGGGTGGACTTGATGGCCTTAAAGGACCCTTCCAACTCTACTATTCTATGATTCTATGTTTTTACTAATGGAGACCTTTGCATGCTTTATGTAATGCATAGTTTGGCCCACAGCTTTAGCTTTTTAAAAAAAGAACAAGTTTCTAGTCCAATGGGAGGGCCCATAGCTCAGTGTTAGATCTCCTGTTTTGCATGGAGAAGTTCCCAGTTTTGATGCCTAGCTGTGGGGGGGGGGGGGGAATCTTGCCTGAAACCCCAGAGAGCCATTGCTGCCAGTCAGTGTTGACAATACTGAGCTAGATGGATCAAGCAGGTTCTGACTCAGTTTCAAGTAGGATTCCTTCCTAGCACTCCCTGGAGATTCTGCCGGGGATCAAACCTGGGACCTTCTGCATGCAAAGCGGGGGTTCCATCACACTGTGCTACAGCCCTTCCCTCAAAGTGAGAGAACATAACGGAGCTGACTTATCCCGAATCGGACCACTGGTTCTCATTCCCCCACCAAGGTCCCTATCAGTTTTGAAAGTGAGCTATGAAGGGTGAAAACTCAAATCCAAACCCCAGGATGGGATTAAAGCTAGAGAGCACTCCCTCCCTCCTTCTCGCTCCCCAAGACAAGGGAAAGAAGAATAAATGATGCAAACTGGGAATATATATATATATATATATATATGAATTGGTATACAGGTTGCAGAATTTCACCTTCCTTGCTGCAGAATTTGCCTTACCAAGACAGAGAAAATTGCATTTATTTGTTTGGTTGGTTGGTCTCGCTGCCACTGGCTGCACTCCCTCAAGACATCTACTTCTAGATTGGCAACTGCAAAGCCCCCTGGTGAGACTCGGCAGAGGGGGTAGATTTGGGCCGGCCTTGGTTAGGACACCCTCCAAGGGCTCTTCCTTATACCCCATTCCGCACTGTGAGTGCTCACTCAACTGGCAATGCCAGAGATTTTCCAGGAAAAAGTAGAGAGCTTTCTTCCCGAGACACCATTGGCTGAGAGTTGATCGCTTGACATGCATAGCCCCTACTGGTCTTTAACTGTGCCGTCACTCTCTTCAGCGTGGACCAGCTGGGACAGCACTCTGCGTGTGACAGTGGTGTTGTCTGAGTCCTTTTGCCGCCTCTGATCACCGTGTGCATTTTCATTGTCACCATGCTAACCTTTTAGAATGGAAGTGTGTGTGTGCAAAAACCAGGAAACCCCCAAATGCTTGGAGTTGGGACTCCAGATGGGCTAGATTCAGCACATGGACCAGAAGTTCAGCAGCTCAGATTTAGGGCCTGAGTAGCAGATTCATCCAGTCATTTGTCTTGTTTGGTGAAGCGCAAGCAGCCAACCTACATCACTGCGTGCTAGAGAAATCAGAGGCCGGATTTCTCCCTCCCTGAACAAGAGCTCTGAGCCAAATTTCGAGGTTTTGTGTCAAACCATCTGCCAACGCCGTCCGTGACGGGAAACTTTCTGGATGGTTGACATGAAGCTCCTTTGCCTCGCTCTATCCCGGCCCCGGGCGAACGGCCTGGCCTCTCTGTGCAGAAGGTCAGGAAACATCACGAGGTGCCGGAGTGCCACAGAAGATTTTCGTCCGTGACTTGGCCAAAAGTGACAGGCATGGTTGGACTTTAGATATGGCTCAGGGCTCTGTAAAACCCACACAGGCACCCCCTTATTCTCCGCCGCTGGGTTTTCCTCTGCCAATCCAGCTTTAATCCCCGTGTTTGAAGCTTGGAGAAACTTCTAATGATTATTCGTATTTATCTAAGCAATGTGCGCCTCCTTCACCAACCTGGGGGCCTCCAGATGTGTCGGACACACCTGGAAGACACCAAGCTAGGGGAAACTTGTGAAAGGTACATCAGAATTGGTATTGCCTTATTCATTTGGACCCATGATGGGCTTGCTATGCATCAGTTGTATTGATTATGGTTCTTATTTATTTGTTACATGCTTTGATAGTCCAATGAAAATAGTTTTTAGCTGTTTTCTATTTTGTATGTTTTGGATAAAGTTGTTGTAAATCGCCTTGGGTATTATTTAAGAGAAAAGCTTCTAATAAATGGATCATCATCATCATAATCTGTGTGCCAGGGGGATGCACAGGGAACAGTAGTCTCCCTTAGGACACCTTGAGCGAAACTAAATGTGGGATGGCAGGAGATACGTGCTTCCCCAAGAACTGGGACCCCTTCCCCCGGGCGCACAGTTCTGAATCCAGTTGGACAGGCCTGTGTGTGTGTGTGTGTTTAAGACATAAGTTTAATTGGATTCTCATCTTGTGCATCGCTTCGAACCTAGTTTCCACTGGCACAACGTCCTTTGCGCTAGCGGAACGACACATTCGGATACTGCCCAATATCACAGGTGTCCAGATGTCAGTTCTAGTTCCGTCCTGATCCATCTGGAGGTAGGCTGTTCCCTGGATCCGACCATGTGTGCTTGCGGAAGCGCCAGATGGCTTTCTCGCTCCCCTTACCGTGTGTGTGTGTGTGTGTGTGGTTTTGAGGGGTGGAGGGAGATGGGAAACGCTGATTGGAGTTGAAGTGACATCTGCTCCCTGTAAGCATCGGTGCGGAGATGCCAACGGCCAGCGTCTATTTCTGACCTTTGCAGCTGCTGATTAAAAGGTATTTGCGTGTTTTTCAGAAACCTTGGGAAGTCGGGGCTGCGGGTTTCCTGCCTCGGCTTAGGTGAGTAGAACTCTCCCGGTTTTCCTTTTGCTCCAACTTGCAGGGGTTCCCAGGCACAGTTGGGTGTAGAAATGGCATATTCCTGTCCGCGCCGCTCTGTGAAAGATGCACCAGAGTGTCTCATTCAGATCAGAACTGACTGTAGGGAGCATCCACAGTTCCTTATGGCTTTTCTATCACCAGATCCGTACCGCCACCGCTACCACCACAATTTTGTTTACTCAAGCATTTCCTCCCTCAAAAGCTGGCTCATTGAGGGGAGAAAACATGCAATGCTCTGCAATGCACATTAAAGCTGTTCAGTTAACTCTATTGCATTTGTAGTAAAGGGTGTCAGACCTATGGCTCTGTGTGTGTGTGTGTGTGTGTGTGTTTGCCTTGAAAACTGGTACATCTGCTTCTCTTCTTTGATGATCTCTAAAGCTCTTGGATCTTTTTTGTTGTTTCCAGTTGTACCTCGGTTAAAATGTGGTCAAGCATCCAGACCAGACCCATTGAAATCAATGGGATTTCAGTTCGTCATGACTAAGTTGCCCCCATTGATTTCAGTGGGTCTGCTCTAAACATGGCCAAGGAGTTGAAATTGGGGAAACTAGCAGCCACCCCACCCATGAGAATCTGCTTTGCCCCCAGGGTCTGTAGCGGCCCAGAAGAGGAGAATTGTGCTTTCTTGATTAGCCTGGGGCCCAAAGCAGCCACCGCCTGTGTGGTCCATTGGCTGAGCCGGCCCTGTCCAGAGGCCTTTGGCCGGTTGCAGATCGAGAAAGAGATGCTGCGCTACGTGATCGGCTCCAGGCGGACGGGGCTGTTTCAAGGCCGTGGCCTCTGCCCTGCGCTGGGAGCATTTCCCACAGCTCTGTTTTCCTTCCCTGCTTGTTCAAGCTGACCATCGATCTCTCAGCATTAAAAGCAAGTGGGTGGAAAGCAGAGTGACCCTCTGAGGCAGCCATTCTTTGCCTGATCTTGCCAGGTGGTGGTTCAGAGTTTGCAGAGTCTTCCTTCCTTCCTTTTTTCTCTCACTTGCTTTTTTCTTTCTTTCCTTTTTTTCTTTCCTTTAGGGTCAGACTAAATGAAGCAGGGCCTTCCTGCAAGTTTTCAGATCTCCGTTTCCAAACCTTTTGCTTTTCTGGTTTATTTAGGGTGGCCCTATGGAAAGGAGGACAGGGCTCCTGTATCTTTAACAGTTGTATTGAAAAGGGAATTTCAGCATTTGTATGCATGCAGCACCTGGTGAAATTCCCTCTTCATCACAACAGTGAAGCTGCAGGAGCCCTGCCCTCTTTTGTGTCTGGTCATGCTAGGCAGGGCTCCTGTAGCTTTAACTCTTGTGAAGAAGAGGGAATTTCACCAGGTGCTGAATGCATACAAATGACACCTGCTGAAATTCCCTTTTCTATGCAACTGTTAAAGCTACAGGAGCCCTGTCCTCCTTTCCATAGGGTCAACCTAGGTTTATTGCTAAACCAGTAACGAACCTTCCTCGCATGACAAACATTTGACTTCAGTTGTCATGCCAAGAAGTAGATCAGGATTTCCCAAGCGGGGTGATGGTGGGGCTTCTGCTGTTAGCCCATGCTCATGTTCCCTGAGAAACAAAGGTGCCCCAAATCAAAGGCTTCTGAGAACCCAAAGCCCTCGTCCTTTGGGGTTGCCTGTCACCCTCTTGAGTCTCAACATTTAGCAGAACAGAGGGTGTTCCAGTGTCACGTGGTGCTGTGGCCTTCAAACTCTGCTTTCTGAAGTCATCTGGCTGTCCCCTGTTGGAAGCAGGATACTGGACTGGATGGACCCACCTTCTTGTGTGCATCCGTCCGTTCCCTTAGGTGCAGTTCTGTCCTGTCCTGGTTGTTCCTTCTCCCCACTGTGCAAATCTATCATGTGTGTGTTTTCCCCCTCATCCACTTGCCTTTCTGTATTTCTCTCTTTTGTAGGAACATGGGTGACGTTCGGAGGACAGATTACAGATGAGGTAAACATTTCTCCTTTCTTCCCCGTTTTGAGGTTCCATTTTTAGATGCCACCTTGTGTGTCAACTCTCTGTCCCGCCCAGCCGTCTCTGTTCCTGGGGAGGGGGGTCCTAAAACAGGGGGCTTGAACCTCTTTCAGTCTGAGGTCCAAATTCAGTTTTGGGGAAGTTCCTGGGGGCCAAATTCCAGGGCCAATCACAGGCAGGCCATCTTCCTTCCTGGCACCTGTGACATGCATTTCTGCTTCTAGAAAATGACATCTTCCAGAATCCATGACACCTGGGACACAAACATTCTAGGCCAGCCTTATTCAATCTGGTGTCTTCCGAATGTGTTGGACTACAATGCCCATCATTCCCTAAAAAAAGATCAGATTCACACTACCCAGACTAAGATGTAGAACAGGAGGGAAATGCATCAAAATACGTTTTTAAAAGCATATTTTGAGAGAAAAAGAATTTAGACGCCTGTGTTCTGAGGGAAGAGGTATTTGAAATGAAAATTTCTATTCAAATTTAGATGTCAATTTCCAGGTGGATTTAAATGAAACCCCACTGAAATTGACTAGATTGAACTCAATCAAAGCTAAATTGACTGATTCGCCCATCTTGAGTTACAGCACTGTGTCTTGGAGGGAGGGGGAGGTTCGAGGTGCAGTCCTGCCAGCGCTGAGCCCTGGGACACCCGCCATCACCTCTCTTTCAGATGGCGGAGCAGCTCATGACGCTGGCCTACGACAATGGCATCAACCTCTTCGACACGGCGGAAGTCTACGCTGCGGGGAAGTAAGTTGCATTCCGGCATTTTTGAACAGGGGTCTGAGTTGCTGCACGGAGCACCTCCCCTCTTCCAAGCTCTGTCATTTTAACAACGGCCTTGTACGGTAGGCCAGCCTTATTATTCCATGCACAGCAGATGTGGGGGGGTCCTGGAATATAAGAGACTGGCGTCTCTCTGAGGCCACCTCGCAAATTTGTGGCCAGCTTTTCCCCCTCCCTTTGAAGAGCTGTTCCAAGCCTAGGTGCCATTTTTTTGTGTGCCTTTTTTTGCTCGCTGAGCATCCTTGTTCGCCTGTGTTTTATTTTTTCACATTAACCAGCTGTTCTCAGGTGATGGGCCTGGGTATGTTAGTGTCCCTCCCCAAAAAGGGAGGTCATGATGAATAAATTAAAGCCTTCAGATCCTCCAAAAACCCCATTCTTAGAGGAGGGTGCCCATT
Organism: Anniella stebbinsi; assembly: GCA_029215795.1. Taxonomy (NCBI): domain Eukaryota; kingdom Metazoa; phylum Chordata; class Lepidosauria; order Squamata; family Anniellidae; genus Anniella; species Anniella stebbinsi. Next base: position 406,955,408 of record JARDYH010000001.1, on the reverse strand, counting down.
GCACCTCTGCGCGATTCACCGCTGAGACCTTATTGAATGGATTTATAACTTGCTCTTCTGATTCCTAGTCTCCATCCAATCATCCTTCACTTCAGGGGAGGGGGGGGAGTTCATCCTCATCCTTTTACTGATCAGATCCATTTCCTCCCAATATTGACCCTTTTCCTCCCTCTTGTGTGGCCATCTCACATGCCACGATTAGCAACATGTTGAAGTCCTTTTCATGACAGACAATGCAGAAGCCAAGAGAATGGAGAATTCTCTCCGGGATCTCTTGAGTGAAATCGATAGTTCAGACTAAAAAAAGAAAAGTCTGCAGATCCTTGCAGCTTGTTCTTCTACTCCAGAAATGCCCATATTGCATTCTGTGAGAAATACATTAATTGCTGTAAGGTTGCCTCCTTCCATGTAGGAGGACTTCTTGGAACAGCCATTCATGCAGAGACACAACGGGGAACTCCTCTGAAGACAGATAACTCCTGTTTGTTCACTCTTAGGTCCCCAAACTTTCATTTTTAGAGTTACCTGCCTTCAGTGGAGCTCCCCAGTATGTCTCTGCATGAGCTACTGTTCTAAGAAAGCCCCCTAATCGAAAGGAGGCAACTAATAGATTTGATTCAATTATCATAAGTCTGATGGGACCCTGGCCTAAACTCTGAGCTATGGCTTCCCATCCTTTGGACTTGAGTACCACGCAAGCAATCCAGCACAGCGGGATCCGTTTCGACTGCACTCCCAGGAGCTTCCTTTCGACATGAGTCTAATGATCACATTGTCTGTCTCTCTTTCTCTGTCTTATAGGGCTGAGGTTGTGTTAGGGAATATCATCAAGAAAAAAGGATGGAGGTAACTGGTTTCTTCTTGCCCCAATTTCCACTCCTGTCCCACCGTCTGTGTGTGGACTGGTAACTGTGTTTGCCTTAATATTTTCTAGCCTGCCATATCGCAAGAACTCAATAGAACCTTCCAGCGAAATCCACACCGTAATCAAAACGAGACTTCTGTTGTTGTCTTTTTAATTGTGTGCTAATGGATCTGCTTTTTGTCACGGTTAAATTCGGATTTTGTTTTTTAATGAGCTGTTTAACTGGCTTGAGTGCTAGTTTGGGCAGGCAGCCGAGATATAAATTGAGCAAGCAAATGTATCTACTCCAAATATCAAATACAACACATCGGTTTACATCCAGACATAGCCATGCTTAGAGTAGACCCACTGAAATGAATGGGGTTTAAGTTGGTCATGACTATCTTAAGTCCCATTGTTTTCAGTGGGTCTATTCTAAATGTGACTCTGCCTGGATCCAACTCAATATCTGTTGTTGTTGTTTTTACCTTACTCATGTCCAGATTTTATAAGAATGTAGAACTGGCCAACAGTGACGCCACAATTTCTAACTCTTCCCAAGCTTTGTATTGAATGGATCTGGATCAGGGGGGAGGGGTTTGCACTATTTTCCTTTATGCATCACACTGATTCCCCCCTCTCTTTCTCGGTCTTCTTGCAGACGCTCCAGCCTGGTGATCACAACCAAAATCTTCTGGGGAGGAAAGTACGTAATTATTTCAGTGCTTAAAACCCCATAACCAATTTCAGATCCCTAGAATTGGCATGTTCCCCATTCACACATCAGCTACCAGTGACTTCCTTTTAAGACCAGCAGGAGGGGTAGTAAGCCTCTGAGCATGGGCAGAGTGTCTTCCCCTCCTCACCCCTCTACAGGTTTCTGGGATGAGAAATCAGGTTTTTCAGGTGGCCTTCAGGCTACTGTGACCTCTTGCAACTCCATCCTTCAGTAGGTTTCCCTGGACAACGTAAAGGGAGCGTTTATACCACATCAGTCTGATCATTTTGGGTCTCTTTGTTTTCCAGAGCCGAGACAGAGAGAGGGCTTTCAAGAAAGCACATTATAGAAGGTAAGGCATGACATCAGAAACAAAACAGACCTTGCATATCCCAGTGGCCATTCCCCAAAAGAGTTCCATTCTCCAGTGTCAGATAACAGGGCAAGGATGGGGAAAAGATAGACTGGGATTTCTCTGGGTGATTTGCAAGTGATCAGCAAGGGTTTCTGACTCCCAGTTGTCTAGCTATTGCAACAATTAAAGGGCAATCCCATGAGTGTTTAGACAGAAAAAATCCTACAATCTTATGCATGTTTAGACCGAAAAACACCTGCAATCCTATGCATGTTTAGACTGAAAAGGTCTTAAAATCCTATGCATGTTTAGACTGAAAAGGTCTTAAAATCCTATGCATGTTGGTTGTAGGACTTTTTTCTGCCTAAACATGTTTATGATTATGCCCTAAAAAGATTTTCTTACACCTCAAAATGAGGTTTCTTTGGGGGAAACCAGGACTTGCACACTTGATTCTGGGTCCTGGTCACACATCCCTAGACAGAGCCTGTGTTCAGAAGCACACTTAATCCTTAACCCCGAGCATATGTCTACTCACCAGAGCCGCTATTTTGCACCTGGTGGACCTCAGGTTAAAAAATTACAAAAATGTGTAGATTCTGCAAGTCTGAACTGTACCCACCCCTTCCTTGGAGCAATTCTTGGTTTTCCGTTGTTGTTGCTGTTGTTGTGGGTCAAACATGAAAGCTATGTCTTGTGTGTCGGGGCAAGGGGGGGCTTAAACCTTCCTCCCTTCTTCCTAACCAGTGTTGGGGAGCCAAAAGGATGAGGAATCCAAGCCTCCGCGGGCCAGATGAGAAACCTCTACATGCTGGATTAGGCCTGTAAAGTGTTTCCCTTCATTTGTTTGTTGCTGTAGTCCTTACAACCATCCTGGCAGGATTGGAATGGGAGGATCCCCATTTTGCACAACTATTGAGCTCTTTACAGAGGGAAGATTTGAACACAGGACTTTATTACTTTATTGACATTATTATTACTTTGACATTGCCCGGTGCCCGACCCATCACTCACAATGCACGATCCTCATCTGTTCATCAATTCTGCCCTCTGAAAGGGCCAGACACACAGGATGAAGAGGTCTCTTTACATCAGATGTTTCATTACGTTAGCACACGTGGGTACCTTCAGACACTGCAGGGGACGGGGATTAATCGCTTTTAATCTCAATTAAACGTGCTTTATCCCATCAGAGCTGCTCCAAATATCATGGCAGAGCTTTGATGCCAGACAATTTAAGCCTTAGCAGAATTCTGAGTAATTTAAAAGATCGTAATGGGGGATGTTAATGTTTAATTCTGTTTATTTGATGAACATCGTTGATTTAAAAAATGGTTTTGTCCAGCATTGATAGCCGGTGGATTATAGATATTAATAGAGTTACAGAAAGAACGAAAATTATGAAATACCAGGATGATCCTCTTCAGATCCGCTATGTTTGTATACACGGGGCACGTCAGGGACTTCTTGTATTCAGACTGTGGCGGGCAGTCGTATAAGAACAGTGAGGACTCAGTGGTGTGTAGGGCTGATTTCAAGGTGTGTGGGGTTTTTTTGCTGGGCACCCAAAACTAGCACCCAGAAATAGGGATGGATAATCTCTGGCTGCATTCAGACGACACATTAGTCAATGGTGGGTTGAGTAGCCAACTCACAGTTGGTTATTTTGTGGGTACTCCCCACACAACATATTCCTACACAACTGTGGGTGGTTGGGGCTGGCGTTGAGTGGACTAATAGTCAACCCAGCATTTGACACAGCCCCCGCCCCCCTCCCCACCCTCCCTCCTCTAGTCTTCCCAGTTCTATCCCAGCAGCCTCTGCAAGTTGCACCAGTTGTAGCAGAGTGGCAGCCGCCGCTTTGGTCACTCTTGCCGCCTGCCTCTATGGGCTTGTGTTTTAACCCACACACCATTAACACACTCACCCCTCCACACAACACTTTAAACAACTGGCTTCGGGCTAAACAACTTGCAAGCCAGTTGTTTCTCTCCGTTGCTTATTTGGGCGGAATAGCATACCGTCAGTAGTTTGTGAGCAGCGTTTTACCCTCCACACAACACAATAAGCAACACAACTGACAATTGTTTCCCCCCACCCCCTCAGTTGCTTAATGTGTTTTCATAATGCAGCCTCTGCCTTGGTATCTACAACTTTCAAGTGTTTTGAAAGGCCTGCTCCCATATCCCATATCTCTTTCCCATATCAGCCTCCAAATATTTTGGTTAAAAGTCCAAAAGACTCGTTTTTGCATGCCTTTCTCCCAACATAGGGGTTTTTTTGCATGCATTCCGGTTGGCGTTTCTTCTGATGCGTACATTAGGGGGAATGTACAGAAAATTGCATAACGTCAAGAGAAATGCCTTTCCCAGTTCGGAAATGGTGTGCAAATACAAACCAAATGAATTTCTTCCCACCCGCCAACATTCCACATGCCAATCCCAAACATGCAACAGTCCTCTGGGTAAAATCCAACAGAAGTCCTACTGAGAGTAGACCCATTGAAACAAATTATTTCTATATTGCCCAATAGCCGATGCTTAGTTAAAAAATAAAACCACAAGGAACAGCGTAAAATATAAAATATGGAAGCTTAAAACCACAATATAAAAGTACAACCAGAATGAAACCAAGCAGCATTCCCATTCATTTCAATGTTACTCGAAGTAGGACTTCTGTTGGATTTTACCCTATGTTAGCACATTCGCACATGCCCTTCAGGGTGAAGGCGAGCTGTGGAGATACCACACCCAAAGGAGACCTGATTTCCTGAGCCTGTCAGAGGCAGAGCAGCAGAGGAAAGGTACAAGAGGAGGGGGGAGGAAGAATTAGAACCGTGGTGGGTTTATGATGGCTGCCTCTTTAAGAACAGGGCCTACAGTGTCCAGGCAAGGACTGCATTTGATGCGTTTGGTTTCTGCCTCCCCTCCCCAACCAGGCCTGAAAGTTTCATTAGAGCGGCTGCAACTGGAGTATGTGGACGTGGTGTTTGCCAATCGGCCGGATCCCAATACGCCCATGGAAGGTAAGCATAACTGTCGTATCTTGCTTATGCTCTCAGAGCAGCTATTACTGCAGGGGGATTCCCTTCACATCTGCATCTCCACACGGGAACATAAAAACATAAGAACATCAGAAGAGCCCCGATGCTGGATCAGACCAAGGGCCCATCTAATCCAGCACTCTGTTCACACAGTGGCCAACCAGCAGTCATCCAGGGATTCACAACCAGGACACAGTGCAACAGCACCCTCACACCCATGTTCCCCAGCAACTGGTGTACATAGCCTTACTGCCTCTGATACTGGAGGTAGCACAGAGCCATGAGGACTAGAAGCCATTGATGGCCTTCTCCTCCTCCAGGAATTTATCCACCCCCCCTTTTTAAAGCCATCCAAATTGGTGGCCATCACCACATCTTGTGGTAGTGAATTCCATGTGGTTTTCCGAACATCTGATAACTCAAGCATGCTTCAACCTCCTCCATTAAAATTGGAGAGATCCTTTGATCTCACATCTCAGGACTCTTCTCTATGTTCCATAATTGGAATGCGGCCCCCGAGTGCTCTTGGGCTGAAAGAGGTTCCACACCTAGACCAACACCCACCCACCTCTGTCTTTCCAAACAGAATTGATTTGTAACTGATGGGAATATTTATTGCTTAGTAGAACTACTTTGGCTTGCCTTGCAACTCCAGCCCTTTTTTCTCTTTGATAAAAATGTGCAGTCCTGTTTTCCAAACTTGCAAATACCCCTGACAAGTCTTTTATATTCTGAATTAAAATTGGAGCTACGCGCATCGCCCCAACAGTTTACTTTGAGAGACGGTGAAAAATTAAGAGGATGCCACCCCCCTGCGTTTCTGCATGAGTCTCTGTCCTTGTTTGTGAGAATCCAGCATCCTATGTGCCTTGTCTTCTCTTTTGCAAGGGAGGTGGCGGGGAAGTCATTTTGTTCTCTGTCCTGATTCCTCATGTATTACCATGCCTTGCGATACACCAGCAGCTGTAAACTCTGGTCTCTCTTAAATCTTTCTTTTATCACCAGGGAACCCATTTAGCTCTTCCAGGTCGCGAACATTCATCATAGAAGGTACACTGTACCCCCCCATCTTGATTATCTGCATCCAAGTGGCATTTTATGGGACAGAATCTGTGCACTTTTGCTTTCGATTCTCATTGGCGGTACCTTCCTTTACTTGGATGGCAAAATTCTCCATAAAATGCCTGAAGGAAGCAAAGAAAGAAAGAGGAAAAAAAACTGAAAAAAAAACAAACCTTTGCCCCTTTAGTAACATCTTGCAAGTAATATTTAAAATGCAAAATGATCATTGTGTTCCTTCCTGACATCTTCCTTCCTGGTTCATGTCATTTCATAATCCCCTCCTTCATCGCATGTCTCTCTCCCGTACTGGTGTTCATGGTGCTTCCTTCTGCATTCAGTTGGGATTTGGCATCCATGCCTAAATTATCCATAGGTTTAGTTGCCTTGTCTTCGTCTCCGCCCCTTTCGTAACTAGCTTGTAATTTTGAAAACAAAACAAACACCACGTAGGATGCATCTCATGTCTCTGGAATACAGGAAATGCAGCCCCCTTTCTGCTCCGCACGCACCCGGCTGACTGCATGAGTTCCTGCTGCGAACAGGTCATTTTGCTGCATTTCTGCATTGGGCATGATGGGCTTATTCAGTCATTCAGGGGCGTCGTTGGGACTAGGCCCATAGGGCCCCGGGTCTATTTTCAGGGGCCCCGGATCGATTCCCCAAAGATCTGTATGTCCCTTGGTGCCAGTGGAAGGGTGTCTTTTTCTCAGCTTAATTGCCATGCCAGGGGGCAATTTTCAAGGGGGGTTGCAGCTAGGGAGAGAAGGGCTAAACCCCCTCCCGACGTGCCATAATGCCCCAGCCACCACCAACCCTGATTGGCAATTAAGCTTAGAAAAAATATTTCCATCGGTGCCAGTGAGAAGTTTTTTTTCTAAGCTTAGCTGCCATGCAAAGGGAGGGGGGGAATGTGCCCAGACATATCACAGTTGGAGAGTGTTAACCCTGGTAAAAGTTGAACGGCAGAGCTCCAGATCTTCCTCCTTGGAGATGCCAGCAACTGAAGCTGGCATTTTCTTCATGCTAAGCCTCTTAGAGGAGCTGATTGGAAGACACTATTGCCCAGAGCAGTGACTCAGACAGAGGTACAGAGGCAGCCTCCCCTGGGTGAGGGTGCTTTAGACTCTGTGGAAATTGCTTGTTGAATTCATTGGTTTCCCTGCAGGCCCTGAAATACAGTCTAGGAATTGGAATTGTTTGAAGTTATTTTTAATTCTGTTCCTCAGCCCCCAAAGGCTCCCAGAGCAACTTATGTGTAATTAAGTAAAGCAAGATGGCCCCTTCCCGCAGGCTTGGAATCTAAAAAGGCACGACACACAAGGAAAAGGGGATGGGGAGGGGAAAAGGGACATCGCCATCTATGTGTCAGGAAGGAAACCTTTTCACCAGAGAGCCTTCTCCATTCATCTTGGCTCTTTGTGCAACTTGGAGCTCTGGAAGATCAGGAGTTGAAATTGCGTGGGGAACTTGCACCTGCAGAACGGCTGCCCTACTGCAGAAGTGCAGCCTCCAGTGTGTGGAGGGCGACAAAGCCAGTGTTAGAGGGGATGAGATTGGGGAACGTGGTCTCCCTCTCCCTCCCTATGCAGTTGGAATTATTTGAAGTGATACTACAAGCGAGAAGGATCTTGGCATTGTTGTAGATCACAAGCTGAATATGAGCCAGCAGTGTGATGTGGCTGCAAAAAAAAGCAAATGCTATTTTGGGCTGCATTAATAGAAGTATAGCTTCCAAATCGCGCAAGGTACTGGTTCCCCTCCATTCGGCACTGGTTAGGCCCCATCTTGAGTACTGGGCACTTCAAGACGGATGCAGACAAGCTGGAGCATGTTCAGAGGAGGGCAACAAGGATGATTAGAGCCCTGGAAGCAAAGCCCTATGAGGAGAGACTGAAAGCACTGGGCATGTTTAGCCTGGAGAAGAAAAGACTGAGGGGGAGACATGATCGCACTCTTCAAGGACTTGAAAAGTTGTCACACAGAGGAGGGCCAGGATCTCTTCTTGATCAACCCAGAGTGCAGGACACAGAATAATGGGTTCAAGTTACAGGAAGCCAGATTCCGGATGGACATCAGAAAAAACTTCCTGAACAGTACGGCAATGGAACCAATGACCTAGGGAGGTCATGGGCTCTCCCACACTAGAGGCCTTCAAGATGCAGCTGGGGCCTGTCTTGATGAGGGGTTTGCCCCAGGGTGGATTCGCAGTAGCGGCAGGTCGTTTATATGATGCAGCTGCCATCGTGGAGCCGTCCCGAGGCATTCCCCTGAAGCTCCACATTAAAACAGTTGGCTACTTACTGCGACTTTTTCCTGTGAGCCTGGCACCGACGTGCATTTGCCATCAGTTGCCTTGGTCTGGATTTGCAACAGAGGCAGTTCCTGGCCAATGGCGACACGTGATTGGTTGCCCTTGGCCAAGGGAGGGGACTGGCTGTCTCTGGCGTGCTTGGCATTGACAGATTAACAAAATAACAAAATTAAAATTAAAAAATTAAGCCAGGCACAGGGAGGGGCCTGAGGCGGCTATGCACCTCCATGGGCCAGCGAGAAGCGCAATTTCATATGAACAGTGAACTGGGAAGCGGTGCCCAGCTATGCAAAGAAAAAAAATTAAGGAATTTAAGCGAGGCGCCTGGGTCTCCCCCGTGCAATTGCAAGATTACATCCAAATGGAAAAGTTTTTTAAAACACTGTGTGGCGCGGATTCCTTACAAACTCTGCATTTGCGCTTCTTGTTGTCGAGATAGCGCTGGAGGAGGGCAAATGCTGGATGATGAATCATGAGGCACAAATACAACCTGGTATATAGACATGGCCCTGGACAACCATCTGTCAGGGATGCCTTAAGGTGGATTCCTGCATTGAGCAGGGGGTTGGACTCGATGGCCTCATAGGCCCCTTCCAACTCTACTCTTCTAGGATTCTGTGACCCCTGAAATCTCAAAAGCAGCTTCAGTTAAATGTCAGTGCACGTGATGTGATGGGGGCAAGGGGCTTTGTTAAATTCTCAGTCCTCTTTTAGGCATGAACTTTCTCTTCGGCTTTGGCTAGATGGGTATTTTGCCCTGCATGTTTCAGTGGAGTTGGGGAGCAAATTCTAAGAGAATTTCAGAAACCAATGATCCACGGGCCTCCAAAGGGGAAATTAGTTTCAGCATGAGCATTCAAAGCTCAGACACTTTCACGCATGTAGTTCCAACCTGGAGGGCTAGAAACTTGACTTTAAAACACGCATACACTCAAAGCAAAGCTTTTTCAGGGCTTCGAATTCTGTCTACTATCTCAGCTTCTGTGCTTAAAAGCCTAGCTTTTAAATTTCACTTAAAATAGCCAAGAATCCACTGCCCCAACCCTCCCCCCCCATGACTGCATAGTGCATTGCTTCCAAAATAGCCAACTTCGAGGTTGCAAATACTTCTGTGCCCACAGCATCTGGAAGCAATGTTTTACCTCCCCAGGTGTGGGTGGGCTGTGGACAAGGCAGGCTTCTATATTTGAAGGGAGAGAGAAAAGACAAAACCCTTAGGCAATGGTAGGAAACTTGGTGCCCTCTAGATGCCTTGCACTCCCAACTCCCATCAGACCCAGCAGGCATGGCCAGTGCCCGGGGATGATGGGAGAGGTGGTTCAAGACTTCAGGAGTGCACCAGAAGTTGCTTGCTCCTAATGTAAAGGAATGGATTCACTGCCTTTTGAAGAAAGCTTAGGGATTTCTTAACTACTGGGACCCGAGAGAGGTTTATAAAACCTTCAAAAACTCCCATGCTGGCTGGGGATCATGAGAGTTGTGGCCCACCAGGTTGGGGCAGTAGAGGCTGGTGGCTCTGATATCAGTGGAGTGTTGAATCCGCTCCGGGTTTCAGTCAGAACTCTAATGGAGCTCTCCAGGGTGCAAGAGCTCCTTTAGAGTTCTGACTGGTTCTGACTGAAACCCAGAGCGGATTAACACTCCACTGATATCGGAGCCACCAGCCTCCATGGGGTTGGGGGAAGCATATTAAAGCCTATCTCATCTTTTGAGCACTTTCCTCTTTTTCAAGGGGGTTCCACCATGTGCATCCAGAAAATCCAAAGTGGTAGGTCATATAAGTGCTAAAACAGTGCACCCACAAGCCCAGATCCATCTAGGGCCATATTTTGACAGCAGCCAGGCGAAACCCACCTCCCTGAGTGAGCGCAGGTTCGTGTATTCCTGGCTACGGGCCACAGACTTTGATAGACCAAGCAGCGGCTAGCAGACGTGAGAGCCCAAAGCAGAAACATCCATGCTCAAAAGCGGTAGGCCTTGCCCTCGTTTCTTGCATAGGGACCTCCCTGCGACATTGGACGGGCCGCCCCCGGGAGACAGCATGCCTAGCAAGACGTTCCTTTGGGCTGATCTCACAGGAGTCTTATTCCAAGTTTTCCCCTTCCATAGGGACTTCTCACCCTCCTGCCATTGCCTCCTGCCATTGTCTGTTTCATTCCGTTGGCTGGTTCCTTTCCTTTCCATTTATTATTATTATTATTATTATTATTATTATTATTATTGTTTTAAAATATTTTGGGGAACGGATCACATCTCCCTGGAGATGCAGTGGGGTTTTCTCTTTGGAAAGTTGCTGTCCCCAGCTCCTTCGTGCCCTCCCTTTCGAAACCTCAAGTCACACTGCTTGCAAGATGTCTTGAGTAGTCAAAACCTCTCCCCCCACCCACCCACCCCTCTTTTTTCTTGTTTTCCTTTTCGGTGTTGTGGCCTTAATTCACGTGGATGGCCCGGCTCCGTCGCGCTCGTACCTAATCCCTCCCTCCCTCCCTCCCTCTCTCTCTCTCTGTCTCTCTTCTCTCTCCGTTTCCCTCTCTCCTGTTTCCAGAGACGGTCCGAGCCATGACTCACGTGATCAACCAAGGGATGGCCATGTACTGGGGGACGTCGCGGTGGAGCTCCATGGAAATTATGGTATTGTGGGCCAGGGCTGCAAAGGAAGCGCTTGTCTCTTGTGCGCACGCATGCGCACATTGATTTGGCCAGTGCCCGGGGATTGGTCGGAGCCCCCACGGACCCTTCATCTCTCTCTCACACACCCAGGGGAGCCGGTGGCTTCTCCAGTCAGAGATTTGGAGGCGGACATCTCACCGTGATGCAAGCAGACAGCCATGCTCAGGCGCCGTGTGGCGCTTGCAGGTGTATGTTTGCTTAATTAGCTTTTGCCCAGATGTGCTTCTGAGCTACAGCAGGGAGAATTCCTAAGGAAGGAGATGGACGATCTTCATACAAAGAGATGAGCAGCCTGCTGATCAGGGCAGAGGCTGGGGGAGGGAAGGTGTGTCAGAAGGTGAACGGATCCAGCCCAGCTTTGAGGTCATTTCTTCTTCAGCAGCAATGGGCATTTTCTGACCTGCTGAGATTCCTCTCAGGAATTCCTCTGGATGCATAAGAACATCAGGAATGCCCTGAGGCTGGATCAGACCGAGGGTCCATCTAGTCCAGCATTCTGTTCACACAGTGGCCAACCAGCTGTCGACCAGGGACCCATAAGCAGGACACGGTGCAGCAGCACCCTCCCACCCATGTTCCCCAGCAACTGATGGAGGTAGCACCTAGCCATCAACTAGTAGCCATTGATAGCCTTCCACTCCAGAAGAAACTCACCTGCGAGTTGAGAAGCACCCACAGAGGAGAATGCAATGAATGGCTACTAGCCCTGATGGCCCTCTATCACCTATTGTTCAAATGCTTCCTGGTTTGGAGACCTCCCTGATTTCATTTCCCTTCTCAGGATCTCCCCGGATGTTCTGGGCTGGGGGAAACATATCATGACCCTGCTACTAAATTCTTTTTGGAGCCTGGTATTGTCAACCACGGCACTTCCGTAGAAGATCCTGACTCAGTTTTCTCATCTGCTCGACACTATGCCCTCCTTGACCTGCAGAGCAACACCCTTCCCTGCCCTTCTTGCAGAGTTCATCTCCAGAGATGATGGTTCTCTCTGTTCCACCAGGTTTCCATTACGCCCACTGTATCTGCATCCCCCTTTCAAACCAAGCACTGCAACTCTCCCATCTTGGCTCAGAGGCTTCTAGCATTAGCGCAGGAAGACCTCTGCCTGGACCAGATCCACACAGCCACGGAGGGAAAATCCCATGCTCCACCGTGGGAGAAAGGAGTCGTTGGGGAGGGCCTGGTCTGCTGTCCCCTTCCTGATGTATTTGGGACATTTTTCTCCGCAGGAGGCATACTCGGTGGCCCGCCAATTCAATCTCATCCCACCCATCTGCGAGCAAGCAGAGTACCACATGTTTCAGAGAGAGAAAGTGGAGGTGCAGCTTCCGGAGCTGTTCCATAAGATTGGTGAGTGCTGCTCTCCTCCGTCTGGGGCAGTGTCAAGGGTTGGCACGGTCAGGCAGCTACCGAGGGTCTGTACTGAAGCAGGGGCCCCCTGGACATGCTTCTCCTCTTCTCCGTTGCTACCTGCTTCTTCACCTTCCTCTTGCTGCGGCCCAGACAACGGTGGTGGTGGGACGGAGGAGTAGGAGACGCCACGGCTCACATGCTCCCTGGCTCTCTGCCTGTCAAGCAAGCAAGTGGCAACGATGAGGAGAAAGCGGATGAGGAACAAGACCAGATGATAACAGTGGCAGCAAGAAGACTCATGGAAGGAGGAGGTCCATTGAGCACATCTTGCCAAGGGCCCTCAAAAACCTGGATCAAAGATGAGAGGTGATAGGTCTTGTCATCATCCCTTGCGCATGGACTTCCCGGTGGAGCAAGGACTGTCCTGCGGAGAAGAAGGCACATTCTTCTGTCCATCTCTGTGGGAGCAGCTCCTTGTGTCATCTTCTTAGAGCTGACCCATCATCTTAGAAGAGGCGTTCCCATTTTGGAGGGGATGCCTCTTCCAATGTGCTATATGTCCACCTGTGTTAACCCCAAGACGTTGCCCTCCTCGCTCTTATGGTTAGCTAGAATATTATTGGGGTCCCTTTTTGAGAGCTGAAAGGCAGCGTACTAATGATTTTATAAATAAATGAAGACTTCTTTTGCCATGCTCCTTCCTCAACTGAGCCAAACCAAGGTGTCTTCATCACTGCGTATGAACTTCCCGGTGGAGTTAGGACTGTCCTGGGGAGAAGAAGGCACACTCTTCTTTCCATGGTCCAGTGTCATCTTAGCCCTGATGCATCATCTTAGGAGAGGCATTCCCATTTTGGAGGGGATGCCAACAAAGTGTCTCCATCGCTGCTGCTACCACCACCACCAAGAACAGAAGAATTGCCATAGCATCACAGAGTTGGGAGGGGCTTTGGAGTTCATCAAGTCTAGTGGGGTGGGGCTGAACCTCTTTTAGCCCAAAGGGGCAGCATTCCAATGGTGGGCGAGGTCAAAGGCAAAGAGGGGTGGGGACAAAATACCAGCATATTTTAGCTGAAAGTCCTTTGTACCTAAGTCACTTCGCCTTAGGAGAACATTTCAGAATGAGAAAAAATGAATGAGAAAAACAGGAGGGGGGAAATGAGAGTGAGGGAAAAAATGTGAAGGTGAGAGATGGGAAATGTGCAAATACAACATGATGTATTTTCTTTGTAAAAAACTTTGAAGCAGCTGTAGGGGGCATTGATTTGGATTGGAGCCAAAGTCGTGTCAGAGGGGGAGCGGTTGCTATTAGAACTCAGGGACCTGGCTGGGAATGATAGGCATTGTGATCCAAAACATCCGAACGACATCAGGTTGGGGAAGGCTAGGCTAATAGTTTTGCGTAACCTTTTGTGCCAGTGGCACCAAAATCCAGCTCATGATTTGGAAGGGCTCAATATATTAATTAATATTAATAATAAAAATAGAAGTGAACATGGGGGTGGGAACTGTGTCCTTTTGTTTGGATCTCTAATCCTAATCCAGCAGTGTCCAATCTGGGGAGGTTTGCTGCTCGCAGCTGATTGATTGCATGGCGTGTGGGCGTCTTCATTTGCGCATGATGTGCTCCGTGGCAGGGAGAGTGGGGAAAAGGCTGAGGATTTTTATCAAGCAAAGGACAGGATCCCTGCACCCCTTTAAAATAGGGCCCGGTGTGAAGGGTGGCAGGTCTGCCTAGGGCCCCCTGCTACCTGAGTTTACTGGGTACAACATACCAGGGGCTCTTTGTTCAAAAGAATTGAATATGCCGCCATTGTATCTGCCAGCACGAAACCCTCTCCATTCAAAAACTAACAAGACAGACCTCTTGAAAGTCGTCAAAGGCAGATCTTTGACAGGTTATGATAGGGTTCCCAAACCTTTTTGGTTCATTGGCCACATTTGGATTTTTGAGAGAGTTGTGGGTGCTCTCACAAAATGGCTGCCATCGGGGAGGGCGTTGCCCAGTCTTAAAATGGCTGCTACGGTGGCCTCAGGTGGTCATAAAATACTGACTTTCCACAAGGAAAACTGGCCACAAAGCTGGCTGAATGCCCTCTTTCCTAACCTACCTCGCAGGGATGTTGTGAGGATAAAGGAGGGCATCATATACAGTACTCACCATGAGCTCCAAATGTAGGATGAATTTAAAATAAGTAGCCATTAAGGGAAAAGAAGGAAACCTCAATCAATGATGTTAAATATATCGCTTTTGATTTAATAATTAAATTTTGAAGAGATCTGAGAGCATCTCCCCCCACCCTCCAAAAATTCTATGTTTGGGGCAGGACAGTTGCCCACTAGAAGCCTCATCTGAAAGCACCCTTAATGAAATCTGAAATGATGCCCCTAGTTTGTCTCTCCATGCACCCTGCTTGAATGAAGACCCAGGTCCACATGCCCATCGTCCCGGGATCAGACCTAGGGGTGGTCTTTGCTTCTCCCTACAAGCCAGCTTTCCCCTTTTCTTTCCCCAGGCGTGGGAGCCATGACGTGGTCCCCCTTGGCGTGCGGCATTGTTTCAGGGAAATACGACGGTGGGATCCCGCCCTACTCGCGAGCGTCACTAAAAGTGAGTGAGGGCACGGGCCCAGGGCTGTGGTGGGCAGCGTGAGATTGGGACACACATCACCGTTGCTGCGCGGTCATTGCTTTGTCCCTGCTTCACTGCACCCCATTCAGCCCGCTGTGCTTCTGCCTCCTCCCCAGGGCTACCAGTGGCTGAAAGACAAGATCTTGAGCGAGGAAGGCAGACGGCAACAAGCCAAGCTGAAGGAACTACAGGCCATCGCCGAGCGGCTCGGATGCACTTTGCCTCAGCTCGCCATAGGTAAGTAGAAATGGCTGCCATCAACCTCGCCCCATTGCAGCCCACTCCCTGACTGACTCTCAAGAAGAAGAGAATTCGTCTTGTAAGGTCAGGGCCCTTCTAGACCAGTTCATAGAATCATAAAATCATAGAATAGTAGAGCTGGAAGGGGCCTATAAGGCCATCGAGTCCAACCCCCTGCTCAATGCAGGAATCCACCTTAAAGCATCCCTGACAGATGGCTGTCCAGCTGCCTCTTGAAGGCCTCTAATGTGGGAGAGCCCACTACCTCCCTAGGTCATTGGTTCCATTGTCGTATTGCTCTAACAGTCAGGAAGTTTTTCCTGATGTCCAGCCGGAATCTGGCTTCCTGTAACTTGAGCCCATTATTCCGTGTTCTGCACTCTGGGATGATCAAGAAGAGATCCTGGCCCCCCTCTGTGTGACAACCTTTCAAGTATTTGAAGAGTGCTATCATGTTTCCCCTCAGTCTTCTCTTCTCCAGGCTAAACATGCCCAGTTCTTTCAGTCTCTCCTCATAGGGCTTTGTTTCCAGACCCCTGATCATCCTCGCTGCCCTCCTCAGAACATGCTCCAGATTGTCTGCATCCTTGTTTCCGATAGGGCACAGCCAAATTGCCCTGGGAATTCCCAAAGTGGGGTATGCAAGCAACTGGCCACCTCTGTTCTTTGCACCCACTGCTCTGCAGCGACGGGGATTCAGATGCATGTTGCTTCCAAAGGCAGAGACTCTGTTTGAGTGCCCGCCTCTAATTTCCAAAAGCCCCTTCAGCCAGCAAGAGGCCACTACAATTTGGAGTAACAATTTCCACAAGGCCATCAAGTATCATGTAAAGAAGCACATGCTTCTGTCAGTTCTGAAAAAGGGGGTGGGGAACTACACAACTGCAGCATTTTGCCACAATTCCTCATTTTAGGAACCTGCCCTATTGCCTTCTTTCTAAGTGGAAAAGTCCCAGCCTCTTCAGCCTGCATGGGTGGCGCATCCTACCCACTCAATGCAATCGGCGGGTCCCACCCCTTGGTTCCACCCGGGTCGTCTCTGCCACGCTCTGCCTAACGCCTTTGTTTTCCCTGCAGCCTGGTGTTTACGAAACGAAGGGGTCAGCTCCGTCCTGCTGGGGGCTTCCAATGCAGACCAGCTAATGGAGAATATTGGAGCAATACAGGTGAGTCACCGCACCGCCCCCACACCGATGTCCAGGTGCTGACAAACAGCTTTTGCTAGTCATGAATGGCAAGGAGGAAACACCGGGGGGGGGGGGGTGTCTTGTTTGAAGCACATCCCGGGGCCTCATTTAGGAAGGGCAGGATGAGCAGCCTCCGCACTGCCATACACACACACCCAACCAATACTTCAGATCACACAGGATTATTTCTCAAGAGCCAATTCACCAGTTCTGCACATGAAGTGGATGCACTGAATGATCATGGGGCTTTCGGGTCTTGCAGCAAATCTGGCCTTCTCCCTTTGCAGAGGAATTAGAGACCAACTGCACATTCTGTGTAAGACATAGCTATCATAGAATAGTAGAGTTTGAAGGGGCCTCTAAGGCCATTGAGTCCCACCCCCAGCTCCATGTGGGAATCCCCCTTAAAGCATCCCTGACAGATGGCTGTCCAGTTGCCTCTTGAAGGCCTCTAATGTGGGAGAGCCCACCACCTCCCTAGGTCATTGGTTCCATTGTCGTCTGCTCTAACAGTCAGGAAGTTTTTCCTGATGTCCAGCCAGAATCTGGCTTCCTGTCACTTGAGCCCATTATTCCGTGTCCTGCATTCTGGGTTGATCGAGAAGAGATCCTGGCCCTCCTCTGTGTGACAACCTTTCAAGGATTTGAAGAGTCCTATCATGTCTCCCCTCAGTCTTCTCCAGGCTAAATATGCCCAGTTCTTGCAACTACATTTTTTTTATTATTTTTACAGTTCTTGGATGGAAACGTTTAATAGGTTTAATACTTCCCCCGCAAGATTTGATTTGACTGGCAAGCAATCCCCTCCTTTTGGCACAGCTACAGGATTTAGAAAAAAAATCCCATGAAGGGGGTCCCAATAAAAACAGCCTCCCAATGGAACCCCCATTTCAATTCAGCCTGTGGTCTAGGAGTTGGGTCCAGATTTAAGCTGGATCCACTGTGCTAGAGGATTTCCCCACAATCTCCTTCCCCACAGCAGCTTCTGGGCCCCATGAAAATGTTGCACTGAGAGTCAGATATAACTCCACTGAACAGGGTGAGTTGTGGTATGTGAGGGGAGGGGGGATCTCCAAAATTCAGATGGAGGAATCTTCCATGGGTGGAGCTCTTTCTCTTGAGGAAAAGCGTATCCGGGATCCAGCCCATAGTGCTTATTCTGACAGCTAATTCTGGCATAAATCAACGCTTTGTAGATGTGTTTCATTTGTATCCTGCCTTTCCCCCAAGGAGCTGAAGTTGGTGGTGTGTGGTTCCCTTTGCGTTTTATCCTCATAACAACCCTGTCAGGTAGGCTAGGCTGAGAAACAGTGACTGGTCCTAGATAGCCCCGTGGACTTCATGGCAGGGGAAGGGGGAGGATTTGAATCCGGTTCTTGTGCTTCTCCGACGAAATTCTAACCGGTACAACACGCTGATGAAAGTGCTCTGAAACAATGGGCCGGAAATGGTTGCCACCTTCCCACTCTTTGGATCAAGATGACTCGGAGGAACTGGAGTAGCCTTCCCCAACTGGGTGCGCTCCAGGTGTGTTGGGCTGCAAACCCCATCGTTCCCGGGGTGGTTGTGAGGATAAAACGGGTGGGCAACTTGTGGCCCTCCAGATATTTTGGCCTACGACTGCCATGAGCCTTAGTTAGTATAGACAGTGGTGAAGGATGATGGGAGTTGTAGTCCCAAAAAAGATCTGGAAGGCCAAGAGCTGAGAAAAAACCTGGAAAGGGGAGGATCCTGAACTCCTTGGAAGAGGGGCAGAATACAATAAATAAGGACCAAACCCTAACTTTTAACATTTTCCTCTGATTTCCAATTTCCACCCAATAGGTTCTTCCTAAACTCTCTTCGTCAATTATCCATGAGATCGATAGCATCTTGGGCAATAAACCCTACAGCAAAAAGGACTACAGATCCTAATCGGGAAACCTGTCTGCCTGGGGCTTTCCTCTCACTCCTAGCCTCTCTCCCGTTTGCTTGCTTAAGCTATATCGAAGCCAAGTGAAGAGTACGGTTCGCATCCCAGGAAAGTGCAGCACGTCGCGAAGACGGTGGAGAGAAACCATTTCCCAAACGTCGCTGGACTGCGTAGGCTTCTTAACTTAAACGTTATATATATATATATATTTTCCAAAGGCAAGAAACGCAGGCTGGAAAAGGGCATGTGGAAAGTGAGGCGGATCTCAGCTACATACTTCCTTCAGAAAAGGAAGAACAACGCTCTTTTTTTCTTTCTACTTCATATATATATATATATATATATATATATATATATATTCTTTTTTGCAGTTGTTCTTACCTCCCGACAAACGCTTGTATGGCCAGAGGGAATGTCACCGCACTTAAACGTCATCTGGGCATTTGTTCAGTTGGTTTTCTCCTTCAGTTTGACTAGTCAGCGCTGGCAATTTTTTCATGGTTTTTAATGGGCAGAGTTAAGGTTACCATTCAATATCCTGTTTGTGCTTCAAGTGTCTGACTAGAGGAAAGAGTCTTAGCCGCCGCCCCCCTGGGCACATTAGAAATTGCTTTGGGGGGCCGTCCCCTCCAACTCTCCCCAACTCTCCATCTCCCAACTTTTTAAAAGTTGGCAGACAACACAGTGAATTGGCCGAGCGGATGGTGAGCTGCGGCTGGAAACGTCGCCCCGCACGACTCCCGCGGACCGTGCTGTAGGGGTGACCCATGGAACAGCCAGGAAAAGGGGTTAATTCTGTAATTTAGCTAAAGGGGGAGCAGGGGGGAGCGAGGAGGTCAGTCCCAGGAGTAGCTGACGGATCACTTCTCAGGCAGGAGGGAGTCCCAAGCGGAAACCCAGGAGCAGAGTTTAGCAGTGATGAAATGCCAAGTCCTGCTCATGGGTGAAAATGCTGTTGGTTGCAAAGAAAGGGGGTGCTCCCCCCGTCTTTTTCTCCCGCTCACATCTTAGACCCTGCCCCACATCTCGACAGGCCTGCGTCGCTATTAGCTAACCCTCCCCTGGTGAAGAACGCCTCCTGTTCTTCCCGTCCCCCAGGCACTTCCCCCCGAAACAGTTCTGAGCACCTTTAAAGGACAGCTTGGGACGAAGTTTGCTCCCTTGGAGCATCAATCCTGTTGCTTAGGGCAGGACAGGAGGCTTCCAGAGGGAAACCAGCACCTGCCATTTCATAGAATCATAGAATAGTAGAGTTGGAAGGGGCCTATAAGGCCATCGAGTCCAACCCCCTGCTCAATGCAGGAGTCCACCGTAAAGCACACCTGACAGAGGGCTGTCCAGCTGCCTCTTAAATGCCTCTAATGTGGGAGAGCCCACCACCTCCCTAGCTCATTGGTTCTGTTGTCATACTGCTCTAACAGTCAGGAAGTTTTTCCTGATGTCCAGCCGAAATCTGGCTTCCTGTCACTTGAGCCCATTATTCCGTGTTCTGCACTCTGGGATGATGGAGAAGAGATCCTGCCCTCCTCTATGTGATAACCTCTCAAGTATTTGAAGAGTGCTCTCATGTCTCCCCTCAATCTTCTCCAGGCTAAACATGCCTAGTTCTTTCAATCTCTCCTCATAGGGCTTTGTTTCCAGACCCCTGATCATTTGCGTTGCCCTCCTCTGAACCCCCTCCAGATTGTCTGCATCCTTCTTGAAGTGTGGTGCCCAGAACTGGATGCAATACTCAAGATGAGGCTTAACCAGTGCCGAATAGAGGGGAACCAGTACCTCACGTGATTTGGAAGCTCTGCTTCTATTAATGAAGCCCAAAATAGCATTTGCTTTTTTTGCAGCCACATCACACTGTTGGCTTATATTCAGCTTGGGATCTACAACAATTCCAAGATCCTTTTCGCTTGTCATATTGCTGGCCCATGTATCCCCCATCTTGTAACTGTGCATTTGGTTTCTTTTTTCTAGGTGTAGAACTTGGCATTTATCCCTATTAAATTTCATTCTGTTGTTTTCAGCCCAGCTCTGCAGCCTATCAAGATCACTTTGGAGTTTGTTTCTATCTTCCAGGGTATTAGCCATCCCAGCCCATTTTGTGTCATCTGCAAATTTGATAAACATTCCCTGCACCTGCTTGTCCAAGTCATTAATAAAAATGTTGAAGAGCACTGGACCCAGGACTGAGCCTTGCGGTACCCCGCTTGTTACCTCCACCAGTTTGAGAATGTATCATTGATAAGCACTCTTTGAGTCTGATTCTGTAGCCAACTGTGGATGCACCTAATAGCTGTTCCATCTAGCCTACTTTTAGCTAGTTTGCTAATCAGAATGTCATGGGATACTTTGTCAAAAGCTTTGCTGAAGTCAAGATATATTATGTCCACAGCATTCCCACAGTCCACAAGGGAGGTTACCCAATCAAAGAATGAGATCAGATAATAGACAGTGGTTCTGAAAGTTCTTCTGCCAGCTCCTTTATTACTCTAGGATGCAGTTCATCGGGCCCTGGAGATTTGAACTCATTCAAAGAAATTAGGTGTTCCTTGACCATTTGTTTATCAATCTCAAACTGCAATCCTGCCCCTTCAACTTGTACTTCACTTTTGCTGGGGGGGGGGGGGGGGTCATAGACCCGCTTACGAGAGAAGACTGAGCCAAAGTAGGAATTGAGCACCTCGGCTTTTCTTTGTCCTCGGTTATCAATTTCCCATCCTCATTGAGTAGTTGAACCACCATTTCTTTCCTCTGTCTTTTAGTATTCACGTACCTGAAGAAAGCTTTTTTGTTGCTTTTAGCATCCCTCGCTAGTCTCAGCTCCTCAGCTTTAGCTTTCCTAATGCCATTCCTATACTTCTGTACTATCTGTCTGTACTCTTCTTTTGTAGCCTGGCCTTCCTTCCACTTCCTATATGTGCTCTTTTTTTGTTTTCAGGTCATCTCTAAGCTTTTTGTGGAGCCATATTGGTTTCTTCTGTTGTCTTCTATCTTTTTCCCTAGCTGGAATTGTTTGTAATTGTGCCTTTAAAATTTCCTTTTTTAAAAACTCCCATCCATCTTGGACTCCTTTTCGCTTTAGGATCGTTTGCCATGGGACCTTATCATAGTTCTGAGTTTATTAAAATCGGCTTTCCTGAAATCCAGAGTGTGTGTTTGGCTACACTCAGCTTTTGCCTCCTTTAAAATCAAGAACTCAAGTTTGACAGGGTCACTTTCCCCCAGAGTTCCCGTAACTGCCACTTTATCCACTAAGTCATCCCTATTGGTCAGTATCAAGTCAAGGCTAGCCGTTCCTCTAGTTCCTTCCTCTACTTTCTGTTGGAGAAAGTTATCAGCCACACATGTCAGGAATTTCTTGGAGGGGCCACTTTTGGCAGAATTTGTCTCCCAACAGATATCAGGTTAATTGAAGTCCCCCATTACTACTACATCGGATTTCCTTGAAACACTGGCAATTTGCTTTTCAAAAGTTTCATCCTCATCTTCTCCTTGATTGGGTGGTTGGTAGTAGACTCCAACTATCCTGCTCCTTTTATTCCTTTCCCCATTTCTTTTAATCCAG
This sequence comes from Anniella stebbinsi, assembly GCA_029215795.1. Classification (NCBI taxonomy): domain Eukaryota; kingdom Metazoa; phylum Chordata; class Lepidosauria; order Squamata; family Anniellidae; genus Anniella; species Anniella stebbinsi. Next base: position 406,933,519 of record JARDYH010000001.1, on the reverse strand, counting down.
ATGCTCTCGATGGGGCTCACAGGCTCATCCTCTTGTATTTCTGTGCAGGGATAAGTATTTTTAATAGCTAGTGCAACTCCGCCTCCCTTCCTAATTCTTCTGTTCTTTTTGAACAAGTTATATCCTTGAGTTGCTATATTCCAGTCATGGGAGTCATCCCACCAAGTTTCAGTTATACCTATCAAGTTGTATTTGCCTTCGTGTATTAAGAGTTCAAGTTCGTTCTTGTTTGTTTCCCATACTCTGGGCATTCGTATATGGACATCACGTCGGCACCACCTTCATAGCCAGTCATTCACCCGGAGTATTTTTCATTCCCTTTCTCTTCCTCTTCCAAGAACTGGGAGGATGGATGAGAAAGCAAACTCAAAAGGTTCTTGAGTTTCCTTCCCAGAGCTTCAAAGTCTGGCATGATTTCTTCGTAGCTTCGCTTGACAGTATCATTTGTTTCCTTCCCATTCCCCCCTCCCCCCTGCCCACCTCGTATGTGTCCCCCCCCCCCCGCCATTTAAGCATCAGCTCAAGTGTGCTTTGGAGTGGCTCCTATCGCCACCCATCAAAAGGCGTCATGTCGCTCCGCTGTCTTTTCTCCCTTAACGGATGTTTACTGGAAAGAAAAAAGACCGAAGGAGCAGTGGGAAAATGTAGGAGGTTTGTGAGTGGGAGACAACGGCTCCTTCTCCATGTCACCCCAGCAACATTGGGGGAAAAGGAAAGGACATGAATCCCTCCGCCCCTCCAGGTGCTCGACTGACCAGGAAGGGACTCTAACATGTACGGCATAGGAAACCGCCATAGAGAAGGAAGCATCTCCTGCTCCATTGCTGCTGACGCATGAACCGTGCCTTCATTGGATACGAGATTGAGCTCTCCTTCTTGGGGCGGGAAAATAAATACATCTACACACATACCCGTCCCAAAATTGGCCCTGATCCAAAGTGTTGCATCTGGTCCCATGTTTTTCTCCCTCCCTCTCTTTACGTGGGTTTGTACTTAATAAGTAACGGCTCACAGAATGGACAATAAAAAACAAACATTTGCTTTCGGACAGCTTAGAAATTAGGCTGTGCTTACCACAAAGTAAGTCTCATTGAGCACAATAGAGCTGCCTTCCAAGATAATGTGCACAGGATTTTGTTGCACGGGTGTGTGATTTGAGCCCTTTGGAAATTGCCTCTCAATCAAGAGACCCCGGCAATTGTAGTTTCTGTGGGCCAGTTTCCCACCTTGCACAGAACCAGACTTGAGGCTGTGAAGGTGTGCTCATCAAACGCGTCTTTTCCACTCTCGCGCTTTACGTTTTTGAAGCTAAGATATATATATATATATTTAAGATACCTAAAAATTAATGCAAAGTGGCAAGAGAAGACCCAAAGATTTCTCAACGCCTTCACAAAACTACGAAGCACAGCTGGAAATAGGCATCTTGTTGCTTTTTCAGAGATTTGGAAGTAGGGGCTCACTGGTTGTGGTTTGTACACGCCTGCCATGTTTGCCTCCAGTCAAACAGCTTTGTTAGGCTTTTGTAATGTCAACAACCTGCCAGACCTATTTGGCCAGAGCCAACCATGGCACAAAAGAAAAGGGGTGTGTATACCCCCCGTCAGAAGTGATGCTTCTCTCAAGCCACTTTCGCATCTTTCAAGAACAGCTGCCCATCTCCACCTTCTGCGGAATAACCCATGAAAATTGAACAGCTTTCGAACCAGTTTACATTTGTAGCGTAGCAAACAGCAGAGTGAGAAGGAAGAGAAGAACAGGAACTCCAAAGAGTAAATGAAGTTAAAATGAATACTTGTAATTGAACGGCTCGGGGGAGGAAAAGCAAAGATAAATTACCAATTTGTATGATGGAAATGCACAAATAAGGTTTCTGACGAAGCAGTTGCTACCACTATCCAGTCAGTCAGAGGAAAGGTGCAGTTATGAACAGACATTGAACCTGTTTTCCAGATGGAGGGATGAAATTGCATTCACGCCCTGCCTCGCTTTTTTGGTTCTCAGCACATGACTTAAGGTGCAACGCTATGCACATTTAGACAGAAAAAAAGTCCTACAACTCCCAGCATGCCCCAGCAAGCATAGCTGGCTGGGGAATGCTAGGAGTTGTAGGCCTTTTTTCTGACTAAACATGCATAAGATTGCGCCTTTAATCATTTGGTTTTCTGTCGCTCTGGAACAGCGCACATGACAGGAATAGCGCTTACTTTGTTATTACTGCAGCTGTTTACATACTCCACTCTAGAAGCACAATGCATTGGGGTCACATTCATTCAGGTTTCATTTCCGCCCACCTTCCATCAGTTCTTGTAGTGCAGGGCACACCGTAAGTAACCGAAGCGCCTGTTGAACTGTCCCAGAGATCAGTGAGAAATGTGAGCGGATCCATCAGCCCGGCCACAGGGCTGTTTTTCTGCCCTGTTTTTCTGTTCTCACCACACACGCACACACTCATGGCCCTCTACCCTTCGCCTCCCATGTGGGGATTCATTGCTGACTTTTTCTTGCAATGGCGAAGCGGTGGGCGATTCACCAAGGACGTGGCCCATTTCTTTCTCTCTTTTTTTTGCTTTTGGAGGACAATCACGGCGCAGCAGCCAGCTGCCCGCACAAGAAGAGCTGGAAGCGAGCAATCCGATGCCGGAGCTCAGGGGCTCCTGGTTTGGGAGCGGCTCGGTTCTAAGTTTAAAAAGCGGGTTCGTTCTTCTTTTTCTTCTCCTTGGCTTGTCGGTGGGTAGTGTAAATACGGCAGGTTTCAGACTGAGCCATAGAGGGCTTGCATTATTTTTTTACAAGCATTTGTCCTCGTGGAAAGAGAACTATTTTTGTACGTGTAGCCTCCCCCAATTGTTTCAAACGCACACCTGGCTTCCCGGCCAAAGGACGAACCTCTGTTCCGGGAGCGTTGAACCTCAGGGCCGCAGGGGCCCAAATCCGGCCCTCCAGTATTTCATAGAAGGCCATGCCCTTCCCCCCAACACACAAACTACTGCTCTTTCCTGGCTTTCGTGCAATTACACACACACAAACCCCGTTCTGAAGGCCTTTTCTAAGGTTGTGTTACTGGCAGGAAGAGCTTTAAACTAAAACAATATGCTGGGACCTTTTGCCACACCCCTTTTGCTTTTGGCTCCACCCACCACTGGAATGTGGCCCTCCGCAACCCCTTGGAAATTTAATCCGGCCCTCCTCTATACCCAAGAGTGATTTCCACCGGTCTTCACAGGAAGCCTTAACGTAGGTGCCGTTACCAAGTGGACATGATCCATGGCAAATATTTCAAAAGGATGTGGCAAATGGTCCTTTGTCCCGCCTCCTTCTCATAGACAGCAGAGAGGTTTATTCTCCCCCCAACCTTCCTCCCTGTCACTTCGCTTTGAAATCCATGAGTTGAGGGAACATGGGCCCTGCTCTTGGCTTGCAGCAGAATCAGGTTGAAAGAAGAAAGTCTAGAGAAAGGAAAGAAGACTGTACCACTGCAGGTGGGAGGAACGCATTTTTAAATTATCTCCCATTAAGAAGAGGGGGAAAACCCTTCCTGCGAGGAGGAAAAATAGTCCATCAGGAAGAGAGTTGGGCCCCGCTCAACTCCATAACACGTTTTTGACTCGCTGGGAGTTCTTAAAAATGTGCTTCTGACATCAGGGGTACTCATGCTACCTCCTCATTCAGTTGCAAAGATGTTGGCAGGTTAATGGCTTGTTGCAAAATCCCTTCTCACATCAGTACCCTGAGATGTGGAAGTTTGAAACACAACAGGCTTTCATAGCAAGGAGCTGCAAGAAACACATGCAAAGAGGAAGCCATTTTCTCTCTCTGTCTCTTGGCCTCCCTTAGCAAACCATCAACCTTCCTCACTGCTATTCCTTTTATTTCTTTATATATCGCTGCCATCTGCCTTCGGCCTCAAATGACTACCCCAGCCCCATCTGTAGAGCCATTTGCAGACGTTCTGCAATCCGTGGATGAAAAATAGGAGATAGATCCAGTCTTAAATCAGTCAGACCTGGCTCCCTTCGAAATACATCACTCATGACTTGACCTGAGGCTTATTAATATCAGTGGGAACTAAGAATGTGCTCCCATGCATGTCTACTCAAAAGTAAGTCCTGCGGAGTTCAGTGGGGCTTACTCATAGGAAATTACGTATAAAAAACATCAACCTGAGTTCAGCTGACTAAGTCTGGATCCAGCCCTGAGAGACACCTCCCAAAAGAGAAATTCAAAACTATCCTTATCTCTTTGCATTCTCCGTGGCTTGTTTCATTCTCTCCGCAAATGAGATGGTGTGGGGGGGATTCAGTAGTGTCTAACCCCCCCCAACCCACCCGCTCAAGGCTTCCCCCCCCCCCAATCTTTCCCCGTCCCTCCCTGTCGTCTGTGTTAGCCGTTTTCATCAATGACATTCAGGGAGCCATGGAAATGCCATTGCAACCGGAGGATGCTGTGAATTTGCCCCTGTTAACCTTCCGGTGTCTTTTCGTTGGATTCCATGTATGTAAATTTAAAAAAAATGCTTTTCTATATATATGTCAACAAAACAAAAGAACCTGACAACAACCACAGATCTCTAGAAATGACATATCTGACTGAGTACCAAGCTTAACTGCGTAACCTTCTAAGCAGCGGCTGCTGAGTTCATCCATCATGCTTCTTAAGGAAGATTTGGACTGATCAAACAGCTCCTATATTTACGGAATGAACAAATAAATAAAGAAAAAAATATCAAGCCTTCCTTTATCTATTGCAAGAGGTCTGTGACTCTGTCGTCCTTATCTGCAAAGAGCTGGTGAGACCGGAGTTAGGCTGAGGACCACGGGGTTAAGAGGCGTTGAACCAGGGGATCATCACATGGGACCAAACTTTTCTTCAAAAGCTACCAGGGGCCTCACTGGGCCAATGGGGCCTCACCCTGAAATCTATTTTCCAGGCCCCCAAGCGGTTCCACAGAGCTCTGAGTGCCTGGTGGTTCCAGCGGAAGGGCTTCCCCCCCCCCTCAATTGAATTGCCATGGAGGGGGCAGTTTTTAACAGGAATTGCATCAAGGGGTGGCGGAAAGAGTTAACTCCCCCCATTTCCCCCTGCATTGCAATTAATCTAAAGGGGGGGGCGTTTTGCAATTGGTTTGTGATGATCTAGGTCAGGTTGCAAATTAATGGAAGAATTTATAGTGTTTGAGATGATTCCGACGATAAATTAATTGCCTGGCTTTACTTCCTATGAAATTTAAAATCAGTTCTCAGTAATTATTTCTAAATTGGGGTCTATAGATATAAATTTGCATATGTAAATTTTATGTAGATTTGTGCCCTATAGGCCTGGCCCGGAGTCTTTAAAATGCTTAGCAGTACCCAGGGTTGCTGCGATGAATTGCGATTTCCAGGCACTGTAAAAGTGGGGAATGAAGGATCTGCCTTCAGGCTGATAATCGTAAGACTCAACGCAACAACGTAGTGCACCTTGAGACATAAGTAATTTAAGGCTCCCCTGAGGCAACCTCTCCTGGGAAATGTGCAATTCCAGCACATTTCTACCTCAACTCTGATGGATCATTTAATCTCTCTTGATGCAGTAGAATTACTTGTCGTCTTAGGAGGCTACCTGTTGCATCTCTGCATGAGTCAGCTACTCTCCTGTTAATTAGAAGGTATGTCCAGAACAGTAACTCTACAGAAACATAATGGGTGGACTCTGCTAAGTGTGATTTCCTCCTCTCAATGCCAAGAACTCATAAAAGGTAAACTGAAATGAAGCGATTCTCAAATTTTAATTGATAAGGTGAGTGACTGAGTTACAAGAAGTTTGGGAAACATCTCAGGAAATACAGCGATGCAATCTTCCACGTACTGCGGCAATGAAGAACTAACACCGGACTGGAGATGTGTTCATCCACCGTGACACATTAACGGCAGCCATGCGCCATCTCATAGACGCCAGTTCAACCAGAGTGCTGAAAAAGTTCCAAGCATTCATGTATTTTGCAAGGATATTAAGGTTGAGGAAACCTGATGAAGAGGCAAAATGCTTCCTTTTTTACTGAGCAATGGACACACAAATAGCCTTTTGCAAAAGACCTCCATTTTAAAGGATGCACCACATGTAGGGAAGGAGAAATGAACATTATCAGGAGCTCAGCGGAAAGCGGTCACGGCGAACGGAATAAAACATGCCTGGAGAGTTGCCTTAAGGAGCCGTCTGAATATAGACAAAGAAGCGAAAGAACAAATATCAAGTGACTTGAAACACGGAAGAATATCAAATCTAACCTGGAAAGTCAAAGGGTGTGTACCATATAACAATTGCACAGCAAAATGAATCACCCCACGTGGACTGGAAAGAGGCAAGGCCAGAACGGTGGGCCGTGCAGAGAAGCAACAGGGAGCCTCCTCTGTAGTTGGGGACTTGGTTTCACGGGAGCCTTTCCTTATTCAATTCATGTCTTTTGCGCCCAAAATTAACCCTTTCCACATGGCTTCCTCTATCCCATGTGGAAAGGGGTGACCGTAGGCCTAATGCCGCAGGAGTTTTGGACCCAGCCAGTGCAGGATAACCAATCACCTAAGGCCTTGGAGTCAAATGCCCCCTTCCACCAACCACTGGCTGCGGGAATATGGGAGTTGTAGTGCTAGAGATCTGAAGGGCATAAGGTTGAGGAAGGTTCCATTAACCCCTTCCTGTCCGCAGGCCTCCAACTTCAGCCACTGGCACTGGGTGATTCCTGTAGATGCTTCTTGAGCCAAGTGTGATCTAAATTGCAAGACTGGAGGGAAAGGGCCTGACTCCTGACCTTTTGCTTCTCTCCAAAACCTCCAGACATAGATTTGTCTCTTCTAGTCAGCCATCCCTTTCCAAGTTTGCAGAGAAACGCCTGTTTGCTGTCACTTAGGATACCCAGGCCACTGAGAGCTTGCAGCTGGCAAAACAACCACTTTGAAAATTAATAATAATAATAATACATTGACAATGCATCACAAACCCCGAGCACAAGGATTCCACATGTCCTCTCACCGCTAGAGATGGAGGAGAAATCCACAGTAGAATCAAATCAGTTTAGGTTTCTTTGAACCTGACCTGTGGACTGTTTTTTTTTTACTATTGGGGAGAGATTTGCACTAATGCGCGTCTGTACATTAAAACAAGTTGCATGAGCGCCAATGCGCAGTAGCGCAAGTGGAAGTAAATTATTGTACATCCCTAAAAGAAATACAATTCCATCCTTGAGCAGAATGGAAGACACCTAGCCATCTATGGAACAGAGCCCCAAAGGTAGATCAGAAGGGGGTTCTCAGTTAATTCCCAGGCCTGATGCTTACGTTATGGCCATCCACACATTGGTAGACTACAAACCCCATCATCTGTTGCCAGTGGCCATGCTTGTCGAGGCCAATGGGAATCCAGCAATATCTGGAGGGTAATTAGGAAGTATGTGTGGAATGTGAGGGAAAAGAAATATACAGGGCCACAATCCTGCGCAACGTGAGTGGCACCAGCAAAAGAGGCATTCCAAACTCTGCCCCCTCATTCTGCCTTGGAATGTGTCTGCTGGGTGCGAAAGTTTTCCTGGGCCTGTTTTCCCTATTTTTCCCTTTTGTGTGGAGGTCATGCAAAGCGTCAGATACAATTATAACATTGGTGCTGGATTGCTTGGGGGCAGCGTGGAAAGGCTCACGTGACTGAATGCTTTCTGCACATCAAAAGCTAGGCTGTGGGCTGTGGCAAGGGAAGCTATTCTATATGCGATATTGTTCCAACCTGCAGCACCAGCTCCCCCGTGCAAATCCAAAGTGGTACAGTCCAGACACAATTTTGGCACCGCTAAACAGACCAGATGCAGCAGATCCCATTCATCACAAAGGCATGTGCTTTGGTCTCATTCCCGATTCACCAGGGTAATTCATACGATGGCTGCAGTGATCTCAGAACACAATTTGGACGCTTGGCATTCTTATTCCAGACTCCCTACGGGGGAGCTTCTTTGTCTGCTGCAGCCTGGCTTGTGCAGAAACCCTCTGCCTACCCCTTTCTCCAAGGATCCAGTTTCTGTTCCATCCCTTCGCCAAGCCCTAACGACATCTGCGGGCTCAGATGCAACAGCAGGTGACAGTTTGTCCATGCTCTGGTTTGCACATCCAACTTCAAAGTGTGTTTTCTGACTCCAGGTTGGCTGCTGTTCATAAACCATGGATGATCTTGGGCTTTTTTGTAGTCATCAGAACAAAACCTGGCTCGCCGTCACACTGAAATAATTTCTGCCTACGTGCTTCTTGCTACCTTCCAGGCACCAGAAGACTAACTGAACCCGAAAAAGAAGCAGCCAACCATTATCTCACATTCCTTTTCAAAATGATTTATTAAATCACAAAAATAAAATCGAAAACAGGAAAAACAAAAACCTTTCCAACATTCACAGAATACAAAGGGGGTAGGGGAAAAACACAGTCTGGGTGGGTTATAAACTCGCCAGAAAGGCCTCCTAGAAAAAAAGAGCATTGCTTTGCTTGTCCCGCTTGCTGGTATCACACAAATAAAATCCGAAGAGCGATATGGCAAAGTAGCTTAAAACACTTTTCTTATTCACACCCCTTTCCCCAGCAGCCCCATGACTCATGTTCAGAAATCAAATGCGTCTTGCCTAGGGTGATGCTCCCAGCATGAAATTCCCATTTTTTCCGCACATTATTATTTTTATAATATGGAGTATGGAAGGGTGGAGAGAAGTCCTCAGATACAGTCGCCAAGTATGGATTTCACGAACACCTAAGGGCGCAGCCAGGAGGGCACAGCCATGGCAGGGAGGAAGTGGCAAGTCCGGAGGCGGAGCCAGTACAGCAAGTTGAAACTCTGGGGCAGAACCTAGTTCTCTGGCTTTTTAAACTGGGGTCTTCGTTACCTGAATATACGATTGTTCGGCTCAAACCAGTAAAATACTGGCCAGTTGCAATCCCCTCAAATGACACTGGTGCAAGTCCCTAAAAGGGATCTTTATTAAATTATTATTGATGATGATGATGATGATGATGATGATGATGATGATGATGGAATGGCTCCCTAAAACCACTGTTCTAACCACTGGCTGGTGGGCAGAGTTAAGGGTATAACAGGAAATTCTGCAATGAGGAGGAGAGGAAGGTGACTCCTTCCTTTCTGGCCAACCCTACACTCAGGAGGGGGGCAGGTTGTACCCCTACATTTGCAGAAACTGAAAGTGGTGTTGAAACAGCGCCTTCAAATCTCTGGGGTCCCAAAGGTCTAGAATTCTAAGATGACACGTCCTGTCTGCTGCTCATGAGAGGACCTTATGGGCCACAACACCCTTGGCTTGCGTCCCCTCTCATATGGTGCTGCGCTACAAGGGGGCAAAAGGAACAATACCCAAACTGGGCATGGATTAGACTCCAGGTTAGACACAGGATTAGACACAGCTAGTTACAGCTGCCTCACTTTGGGGGAAAGACCAGGAGTTGGATCCAGATTTAAGTGTGAGTAAGTGTGCTGGCAGAAGTGGAATTTCCCAGGGGGCGGCTCCTTCCCACAGTACCCCCTCCAGTCCCCTGGACATGCTACACAGAGGGTCACGAAAGCCCGATGAATGGAGTGTGTGGAGAAAGACGATTCCCAAAAATCAGGTGGAGGGAGCTTCTACTTACAGGACGCCCCTTCCTCTGGCACGAGTTGGGGGGGTATAACTAAATCAGGTGTCTGCCCTTGGGAATTCACTTTAGAAATTGTCTCTTTAGGTACCTCTCCCCACAGCCTCCCCCCCCCCCCCCCAGGTTTTGCTTGGAGATTTGTGGCACTGAAAAGCTGGCAGGGCAGAGCGCTACCCAGTTCGCAGCATTGCAGGAGCCCTCTGCGCTTGATTACTGTATACTCAGGCCTGGTTCACACATTTGCACTCATCCGATGATAACCGGCTACATCCAATGATGCCGTGCAGGTAGCGATAGGGGAGAAATTCTTCGGTTCGCATTCTAATGCGAACTTAATGAATTTCTCACTTTCGAACCAATACGTGAAGCAAAGCTCAGCTCTCCTTCAAAATTTGGACTTCTCCGAATTCTGCAATCAAAAAATGCATACAGACATGAGAACACTCCAGGAAAGAACAGGCGAAACCACATTCATTCATGAAAATGATGTTCAAAATTGGATTCCTATTGGAAAAATTGCTTGCATACAAAAAGGCATGTTCTAGCACACAAAAATGGGTTACAAAATTTCATGTGAACTTTTTAAAACATGTATATATACCAATCTTTGGGACGAACTTAAAATTGGAAAAAACAAGAAACTGAGAGAAATCAAAATTTACAGATTCACCAATCCGTAGAAGCTATTGCAAATGTAGACGTCACAGACTGCGCTTTCAGGTCACATCGAAAGACTTTTTTGCTTTGTTTTTGGGGCAGTTAGTTCTTGCAGTGCGCGGCCAGTCACTGAGCATAGAGGAATCAAAGCGTGTGAACCAGGCTTTGATGGCATGTATGCACCCCTCATTATCAAAGCCTCTGCAAAGTCCCCCAACTCCTTACACCATGAGCACACCTCAGACCATCCCCAGCCCTTGAAGCTCCATTGACTTCAATGGGAGGGAGAATGATGTAAATGATTAATTCTCACAGAAATCAATGGGAGTTTAAGATGGATGTCCTTGGCTAGAAAGGAGCCCCCAGTGACTCTCTGCTCCCGAGTTCTGCTGCCATAGTTTCCCAAACTCAGCTTTTTTTTAGCCAACATGAGCTGCATCCCCGGTGTTGAGCATGTGTCTGGATTGGGGCTCAAACCTCAGAGCCCGTCCCCAATCCCTCCCTCCCCCTTCTTCCACACACACACACACACACCAGCATTAAACCTCCCCAACCTGGCCTGTTCACCACCTGTCACCATAGTGAGCAGGTACCTTCTCCAAGTGCAGACTGGGCAGAAATTCATGAGATGCTCCACTTGACCTCTGATAGGCAGACATCCTGGGGTGGGGGTAGGGACCCACTCCCAGACCCCCACCCCCACCCCATCCAGTTGAATACGTGTGCAGATGAAGGGAGGACGACAGCCAGGCGAAAACTGAAGGATCCTTGCACGATCTGGCCAACAAACTCTTCAGGTCTTCAGTAACAAAGTGCCAAAGAAAAACCAAAGTACAAGGAAGTGAAACTCCACTGTCCAAAGAAGTTTGTGAAATGGCCTCGCAGGGTGTTTTGTCCTCTTTTCAAAGAACACTTTTAGAGATGAACAGGGCAAGCCCCGGGACGCAGGGACGAGCCTTTAATCTTCAATGCAGATGATGTCATGGTGCTGTCCTTTGCAGTCGAAGAGTGAGCCCTCTTTCAAGGACTCGGGTACCTTTTTATTGGCGTGGGTTGGGGGCGGCCCGTTGGGTGTTGCTGGAAGAACAAAAAATAAAGGGGTCACATTCCTGGCCTGAAGGGCTTCTGTCAAGCGCCGGAGCCTAGGTGGGTCACGATCACTCAATACTTGGGAATGGATCCAGTGTCTGTCTTCTGCAAGGGGAAGGGGCTCTTACGCAAGAAGAAGGACTCTGAAGGGACCACGGGGTGGGAAAGAAACTGTTGGTCCAAAGCAGATCTGGATCCGACCCCAGGCCTGACAGATGCCATATCAAAAAGTAGGGACGATTATACTGAATGTGCAATTCCAGAGACCTCACTCCATCAGGAGAAAGGCGGCCACTGGCTGGAGCCACTAGGCAGACGTCTAGGGTCAGCCCCACATGGGGTGGTGTGTAGGAGTCAAGTTTCCAGCATGACGGAAACACAGCATGGCTGCACTGCTGAGACCTATACTGGAAAGAATGGGGTTGCGCGGCCTCCTCACCAGAGAGGTGAAAACACCCACCTCACAATGCAGAGAGAACAAGGGACATGGAGGAACATAACAGAGATGGCACCGACTAAACATGGGGCTGTGGACACAGGGTTGGCAGATGGCCTAAAATAGCCTTCTGCAACCTGGTGTCCTCTGAACACGTTGGACTGCAATTCCCATCATTTCAGGACAGGATGGGAATTGCAGACCAATACATCTGGAGGCCAGAAGGTTGGGGGAAGATTGATCCAGGAGCATCCAGGGCTTTGGCCATGTTGAAGCTAAGCAGTCGTGGACCTGAATTCTACCTGGAAGGCAAACTGCTTAAATGGGAAACGCCTGGGTGTTGGATGCTCTCACAAACCATCCCTTGCAAGGCTGAGCTCTTCCGAAAAGGGTGGGATCCAAAGGCAAACACATAACCAATGCCCACACCATTCCCAATGGCCCAGTTCAGACGACATGCCAAGCCATGGTGGATAAGCATTTTGAGCTAAACACCATGGCTTTGCGTGTCGTGTGAACCATTCCTAACCATGGTGGCTACATAACCATGCTCACTAACCATTTGCTACAAAAGGCTTAGCAGCCTAACCATGGCTTAGCGTGTTGTCTGAACAGGCCCAATGAAAGGCTTAGGTATGTGGCAAACAGGGTTTCCGCTATGCGCTGCACACACTCCGGAGCACCAGTTGGGAGTGTCCCTAGGCAAATTCTGCCCATGATCCAGAGCACCATCAGTTTACCCCTGAAGGGTACCACCCTTTCTGACCAGCTCGCTTGGTCTACATACAGAGTGACCCCTGTGATAAACCATTGTGCTACGGATACAGTTTTCCCTGAATAGAAAATATTTGACCACTCAGCCATGAAACAGCATCACTAGCATTATTATGATACACAAAACAGCAATCACAGTACACACCCTTTTGCAATTTAAGCTCCAAATATATAAAGAGAGACCCTTTAGCTTCACCAAGACGGCATCTTCCAGAGCTGTTGAACTGCAAGTCCCATCAATGGGACTCCCTATGGCAACTCCCAATGGCCATGTTGGCTGGAGATTATGGGAGTTGCAGCCCATCACATCCAAAGGCCAATTTAAGTTTTGCTCTTCCCTCCCCCCCCCCCCCCCCAGCTAGTGGAATCTCCATGCACACACAAGCCCAGGAACCTCAGAAGGCGAAATTGCGCCCCTGGATTGTGTCCTACTGAAAACAACAAAATTTAATAGTGCTTTTTGTCTGGATTGTGTTAACCTTTTTTGCTGACCACCAAGTTCTACATAAACACACACACACACACACATCTCTAGACCAGGGGTCAGCAACTTGTGGCCCTCCGGACGTTTTAGCCCACAATCTCCAGCACCCCTGACCATTGGCTATGCTACCTGGGGCTGATGGGAGTTGTAGGCCAAAACATCAGAAGGGGCACGTATTGAGCCAGACTGGGGGTTTTTTTCCACCGCAGGGTTATTTCTAGACTCTGAGCTGACAGGATGGAAAAAAAGGAGGGGATGGTATGGGGCCGAGGAGAACACGAGCCCCATATGTGTGCACACGCACAGAGCTGTTCATCCCTGCATTAGCATTACAAGGAAAACATGGAGTTGGGAATCCAGAAAGGAATTGAGAATAAGACTGCCAAGATCGCCCTGCCCTGGTCCAAATCTATGGTGCGACCATGCTTGGAATACTGTCTACAGTTTTGGTCACCCTATTTTTTAAAAAGGTATTTTGGAGATGGAAAAGGTGCAGAAAAGGGCAACTCATACGATCCAGGGGCTGGAGCATCTCCTGTATGAGGAGCTGGGTTTGTTTAGCTTGGAAAAATGTAGCCTAGGAGTGTAAAATACACATTTCCGTTCTTTAGCACAGGTTCTTTTTATTCTACATATGTTTCTATGACTAAATTCCAGAAAGACATAAAACTGGCCCACATGTGTGCAGAACCCATGCAACTCAGGGGGAAACTGGTCCGCTGTGAAATCCGTGGGTTGGAATTATAGAAATCTGAACTCATCTGACTCGGTTGTGGATTTCTCGGACTTCCCAAGTGCCCTGGATCACGTCCCGCTTGCATGTGTTCACAACAAACGTGTGTCAGTAACAGAACACACTTTAACGGCGGTGGCTTTCCCCTACAAAAAGAACCCCGAGAACTACTGTTTTTAGAGGTGGGTGAACTCACCCTCGCCCGCCATGGCAGACGCTTGCCCTGTCGCCACCACGGTCCCTCCCTGCTCCTGCTCCACTCACCCCTTGAGTAAATGGGGCCTTTCTGGCTGCCACTGACGCAGCAAGGGGAGGTGTGCAATTTTTGGAAGCTCCAGAAACGGCCCACTTTCCCCCGCTGCATCAATTTCCGGAAGCAGAGGGCCGAAGAAGAGCGCAATTTCAGCATGAGGGCGGGCAGCTGCCAAGTGCCCTCACGGCCTCACAGACGCTCAAGCGGGGTCCATGCTTGCGTCATGAGAACCGAAATGGGTCCAGGGGAGCAGACGCTCGTGACATCCCTACTGAGGATTCTCTGTTGGTGATCTGGACTTAAAGGACTCCATTTCCCAGAGTGGCCAGAGGAGAGGAAACTGCCAGTTATACTCTTCGGAGGTGTTGATTCGCTCTCTTGGGCAAGAAGCAGCTAAACCACCACCTCAGCTCTTCAGAGTTAAGGATGAGACACAAATGTAAGGCGCAAAGAAGACAATCTAGTATTTTTGTCCCACCACCACCAACAACAAAAGAGCAGCCCCTATGGAGATCGTCAAAAGTAGGACTCGTCAACCGGGTTCCTGCCGGATGTTTTGGACTGAATTTCCCACAATACCCTTCCATCGGCCATCCTGGCTGGAACCAATGGGAGTTGTAGTCCAAAATATCTGAAAGGCACCAAGTTGCCTACCCCTACTCAAAAGAAAGCCTGCTGTCCTACCCCCTAACCCCCCACCCACCCACCCACCCACCCCTCAATGATCTATTTCCCAGCACAGTAGAACATAAAGTTTTGGACTGATACTTGAGTGAGCTGGGTTCAAATCCTCACTCAGCTGTGAGGCTCACTGGGTAATCATGGGCCTACCACATCTGTTGTGAGGGTAACTGGAAGGGGGAGTGATATAATCACACACACACACACAGGTCCTTAGAGCAGTGGAGGCCAGTGGCTCCGATGTCAGTGAGGTGGTGAATCCGCTCCGGGTTTCAGTCAGAACTCTGAAGGAGCTATCCGAGGTGTGAACCCCAGAATGAACAGACAGCCCCATCAGACTCGGGGGCACCAGCCTCCACTGCTGCTGCTACCAAGCCACACCTTAAAGATGATGGGCCAGATGCAGACGTAGTCATGTTTGGAGGAGACCGGCCTTCCCCAGCCCTCCAGATGTGTTGAACGACAATTCTGGGAGTTGCCGTCGAAGGCATCTGGAGGGGGCCAACTTGAAGAAGGCTCGAGTAGACCCACTGAAATCACTGGCACCTGAGTTAGTCATGACTAGCATGTCCCATTCACTTCAATGCATCTACTCTAAGCATGACTGAGTTTGGATCCAACCAGATGCCTGCTATGAAACACGGGTGGACCACCAGCGCTCCACCAGGACAGAACAGAGAGATGCTTTTTGCTTCACAAGCATCGTCTCTACTTATATGAAAATGTAACCAGCTCACTGAATGGACCCATCAACATGCAAGGCAATCCAATCTGCTGTTTTGAAGCAGGACAGTCTCCCGGCGAGCTTAGAATTCCTCCCTAAAACTCAGAGCACTTAGAACTGAACCCTAAGACTCAGGGGATTAATCAAGATTTCTTCCATTGATGACAACCCAAAGACCAAAGGTGGACAGTCACACACACACCCGCCCCGCCCTGCCCGAAGAGAAAACGACAGTACGTGCTTTATCAGAGAGTAATAAGCTGGGCCTTACCTCTCGTAGCAACTGAGAACTGCAGAGGAAACCCTCGAAAACCGGCTAAATATCTATTAATAAGAGAGAAAACAGCCAGCTTGCCCAGTGCCTTTTGGTTTTCGGCTCATGGCCCCCACTTTAAAATGTGTCCTCTTAAGAGAAGAGAGAGAGAGAGAGAGAAACAGGGCACCTCCAGAAGCTTCGACTCACCCGTCACGTACGGCCCCAGAGGCATCTGGCTGTAGTTCACGAGACCACCTGGTCCAGCACCGCGGAAGTTCGGCCCAAAGTTGTTGCTGTAGATCTGGGAGGAGCCAAAGGAGGCCTGGAAAAAGCAGGGGGGGGGGGGCCAGAATACTATTTAGAATAATATTTAGCAATGAAACACCAACAATATTACAATACTCTTTTTTAAAGGGCCAGGAATGTACTAGGTTCTGCGCAGAGTAATAATTAGATCCACCCCCACCCTCGTAAAAAGCAGGTCCCTGCCCCAAGGAAGTTACAATCTAAATCTTGAGTGGGAGAGAGAAAGAGCAAAGAGAAAAAGGCTTGAGCTGGAACCATACTTGAAGAATGTCAATCCCAACCGAAACCGGAATCAAGCCCAAACAGTTACTGGCTTGACTTCATCATTGGGCCATGTGCAGAGTGCATGCATTTCCTTCACTAATTATTAACTACAACCAGCCACAAAAATAAATCTGGGGTTAGGGAGGCTTCCCAGAGGAAATGGAGTGCATTCTGTGTGGGCAGATGGATACACTCATGCTTCTTGATGGCACCCCTAACCTGCTGGATAGTTGGGTCGCTTCCCCGGTTCGTCAGGCGGCTCAGGATGCTTCTCTCAGACATCTGCAGGCGAGCAGCAACCGGTGGGATACGGGACAGCATCGAGGGCAATCGAGTCACGTCAGCCTTCATGTCACTCAGAAGCTCTTCCAGCTGGTTGAGAACTAGAATGCAAACATGCACGTCACGGCTCCAAGGGACGCAAAACCTGCCCCCAAAGCATGCAGCCCACAACCCGCTGTGAGGATTTCTCATTCATAAGCTGTTTGGGCGAGTGGGAACATTTGGAATTTGGAGAGGGCCTCATGGGCGCTCTCACAAAATGGCTGCACCTTGCCCATTCATAAAATGGCTGCTGTGGCAGGCACGGATGGTCACTTCACACTGGGGCGGCAAAAAGAAAAAGTAACTCGCTGAAGAACCGAAGTAGAAGCCAGAGGGTCTGCATGAAACCCCTGACTACGGATACAGCTTATTCTACAACCCATCTGGTTTCAAAGATTTCACCAAATATTAACCCATGGACATTTCCATATCTGCTTCCGGAACATCCTTTTAATCTCACCATCACCCTGCCAGATTCATATAATTTTGGGGGTGCAGTTTCCAGACACTGTCATCGACTTGTAACACTCCCGTGTTTCCCCACCGCCACTTCTGCCTTTTATCTTACCAGGGGTGGGGGTGGGGAATCAGTTAAGGAAGAAAAGACAACGCAATGCCTTTTGATCCATAGTGCTAGCAGCTCTCTGCCTGGAGGTTCCCAGTATCTTCACAACCAAAAGGACTAGAAACATGGCCTTTTGAAACTGAAAGCTTAATTCTGTGGTCAATAACAGATTCTAGGATGGGCAACCGAAAAGCGTCTCTTGGCTTTTCAAGTGTTCCAATGACAGCATTTCTGTTCAGATTCTCAAAACACAGTTAATACTGGCCATTTTCCACGCTTCCACACAACAGAGGAGCATATATACCCTTCAGAAAACCTGTTAGGTGTGCAACAGCTTGGAACAGGGGCAGATATTTTGTACGGATCTTTCTGAATTTCCCATCTGTATTTCTCCCCAGGTTATGGGATTCTGGATCCCCAAATCCAGACCTTCATAACTGATCATGTTTGTATCCACGGTTTGTCTGGTGATGTATATCCAAAATGTACTTGCGGTATTTGGGGAAGCAGGTGTGCCTTTCAAAGGTTAATTTGTGTGTTTATTATTGTCCCAACCTAAAAGGATGGTGGGAAATGTGGTTTAGGAAAGTAAGGATATTTTGTTTGTTTGTTTGTTTAAAAATTTCCTATCTCTTTGGCGCCCCCACGGACTGAGAAAATTGTTTGGTTTTTTTTGGGGGGGGGGGGAATACAAACAGAAGAAAATGCATTTGAGAAAGCAGGGTGATTCTTTTATATGCCAGCACTGAACCAGAGGGTGCATTCCAGAAGAAAAATGGAGCAAAATGCAATACTACAGAGTAATTATAGGGCAGAAATGGAGGAAACTGTTCTTCTCTAATAATTTCTAATATCTACATGGTGCTTTAAACACACAAACATTCAGCAGTCGGGTAACTCAAGCTTCTGCCCCATGCACTGTACAAAACATTGGTGATTTCTTCTAAAATGCTATGTTTGCAGGGCTCTGGTTAGATTTTCTTAGCATGCGCATCAGTTTCCCAAATTCTGTCTCACTCTCTCAAAATCCCATCACACCACACTCCTCTATGAGAACCTGGTGGGTTTGACATAGAACCAAGAGAGACACACATGGCACATTAAAAAACTGTGAAATACAAAAAGTTGTCATGGAACAGGACACAAATACTCATCCTCAGGCTTCAGAGCCAATGGTTCAGGGAGAGGAGTTAGCCACAGAAAGGCATCATGAGGCTTCCATGTCCCCTGGGACCCATTCTCCAGAAAGACCCCTCTCCTGCATGCAGAGGAGGTCACATCACCATCCTCGGACTCGAACTCAGGCATGCGTAAGCTACCATGCCACAGCCCCTCCTATGTCGTCACAGCCTGAGATTGCTAAAACAGGCCAGGCCCCTTTAAGAGACAATGCTTCAATCAGTATGAGGCGGGGGCAACCTGCCTAAAGGCAACCAAACTCTTATTTAAGGCTCAGGTTTGCTCTGCTCCTTTTTGGAGCAACGGACAGCCAGCTTGGTTTGCCTTCCAGCCCAAGCACCACTCGGAGCTTTCCGTGGTGCTGATCTATTCCTGCCTGACGTCTTTGAAACCTGACCTATTCAGATCTGTTAAAGACTGGACCATATTGGAACCCAGCAACTGTGGCTACAACACAGGACATCAACAGGAATCAGAAATGGTGCCTGAGACACAGAAATGTACCACACACCACTCAGGGGCTCTCACCCTGCAAACCCTTCCCTCCTACCTACATAAATCCTGTCTTCCTCTTAAAAAAAAAAAGTGGCTCACTTGGCTGGGGGCCTCGTGATACAGGGATGCATGGCGCTCCAGATGTTATTGGACTGCAACTCCCATCACACCTGAACATTGACCATGCTGGTAAGGCGCATGCTAGTTGAGGCCCAGCAATGCGTGGAGGCCCACATATTTCCCATAAAGGGAAAAAATCTTTGCTGGGTGGTGGGGCGTTCCACAGTGACTAATAACATGAGAACTCATGTCCTCTCTTTGCAGACACTGATCCAGGAGAATTGGGGAAGATGAAGAGGACCGCCGGTCCTCCCTTGAGAAGGACCCACCTTTATGAAGGACAGCATTGGCAGGCTTGTTCCCAGCCAGAGATTCTTTGGAGAGATGCTGGTGACTTTCTGCAAGGCACTCCACTTCAGCCAGGCGGGCGTTCAAGGCCATAGCTGGGTGATTGGGGTCCTGGGTCATGTTGAGGTACGCGGCCCTGCGCAGCTGTTCCTCAATCACCAAGGCCTGCTCCAACAACTGTGGCCAAATATGAAGAGGACAGGTGTCACACCTCACCTGGAAACAGGCCATGTTGGCTCTCCGGATGAAGAGCATGACATTGCAGAGCCTAAAGACCCTGCAGGACCCCCTGGCACCTCCAACACCTGTGGAGAAGCTAACACTGGACCCCTTCAGTAATGGTGAACCCTGAGGAAACCCCAAATGGGGCCCCTGGGAGCTGTACCTCGCCTATGGAGTCAGAGGCAATGCATCCACCCAGCCCTGGATTGTGCCAGCACCAGAAGGTGAAGACACGGGCCGCCCCTCAGAGGTGACACACGCACCCCAAGACCAGCAACAACCAGCAAATTCTGCTCAAAAGCAAGGGTTTCCTCTGAAGCAGGGGTGCCTGAAGCGGGACTAACAGCTCACAGCTGTACCAGGGTGCAAGCTGGGAGACTCGACTATCTACGCCCTCAGTTGAGACCTGGTGGTGGATGGAACAACATCTCTACTTTGGGACTTCCCCCCTACCTGGCAACCTAGTTTTCCTGATCTCCTTTGGCCTGTTTTCTCATGCTACTGAGCCTGGACTCCTGACAGGACCGTTCCATGGATTGGGCTTGATTTGGACTGTTGGCCTGTGCTCGCCTCCGGCTCTGGCTCTGGCCCTGCTTTTGGGCTGCTCTTTTTCTTGAGCAGTAACACTGTGCTTCTCGCCTCTGCCTGCCTTCTGGCTTCGTTGAACGAATTTGCCCCATGGTTTACCCCAGGATTGAGCTTGACCCAGCAATGCCAGGGCAATGGAGTAGCACAGGGGAATAAAAATGGACTTCCCAGGACTTCACGCTCTTACTTCAGATGGCACTTTGCTGTCTCTCCCTAAAGATGCCAACTTAACTCTGGGATTACCTGGACCTTTTAACTGGATTCATCTCAGGCCATTTGGCACTCAGGTCCAGTAAAAAAATTACCCTGGATTAAACTTCTGAACGTTCAGATTAAATAAACTTTCTACAACATGATTTGCAATAATCAACGTCTCATTAGAATCCCAAGAGACTCAGAGTCATTCAGCAAAAATGGATGATTTACTGGAAAAGCAAGTCTGAGCAGCGGCTTCCAGGAATCAGCCTGTCTAGTTCGACCCATTTTAAGATGCTCGATCTTTGCGTAAACCCAGAAGAACTGTGCACGCAACTCATTCAGTAACTGACAAGCTGGAACGTATAGAAAAGAAAGGGACAGCAATGCCTGCTTCAGGTTAGCAGAGAGGAAGGCGCCGGTTAAGTTGCAGGGACCAAAGTGGATGAGCCTAAAACCATTAGGACATTGAATCAGCTCAGCCTCCCCCAACCTGGTGCCCTCCAGATATCTCGGACTTCAGCTCTGAGGATACTCTCCACCACCACTATGGGATGCACTGGGAGGGGACTTCCATTTTAAGTCAGTTTTGGGTTGCAAGCAGCTGGTGCTAAAAGGCCAAAGTTGGGTCTTTTAGTGCGCTGTAGCAGCTACAGAATAATAAAATGGACAAATTTAACTTGAGAGGAGGAGGGGGTCTGTTGAAAGTTATTCACTAGCTGAATGGAGCATCCATTTTCATATCTCCCAGTTCCATTTTCTGGGGAAATAATCCAGGAGGCAGCCGTGGCATTCATAGCCTGCCTGTGGACGCCCAGCAACTGTTGCGAACAAAAAGATGGACTTTTTTGGTTTGATCTAGCAGGGCTTTTCTATGTTCTTACATGAATCCAAATCCACATTCTACAGGGGCAACTACACGGGAGAGGGAGGGAACATACCCACAGAGTTTCTTGAGCTTGTATAATACTAAGTGCTTTAAACCAGCTATTAAATTGTACATAGATCCATCCTGGCTGACATACTGCCTCTCTACATGGAAGCTTGTTTTAGATACTTTGGGCACAACCCTATACATATTTAGATGAAAAAAATCCTACAATACTATGCATGTTTAGATAGAAAAAGGTCCTAAATCCTATGCATGTTTAGAAAGAAAAAGCCCTATAATCCTATGCATGTTTAGACAGAAAAAGGTTCTGCAATCCTATGCATGTTAAGACAAAAAAAGTCCTACAATGCTATGCATGTTTATAGGGAGAGAAGTCCTACAACTTCCAGCATGCTTCAGCCATGCTGGGAATTATAGGACATTTTTTTCTATCTAAACATGCACAGGATTGCGCCCTAAGGGTAAAGGCTGATAACAGGGTTACCCTGCAGGAATTTTCATGATCCTCTCCTTTTTTAAAAAAAACTAAGTGACAGACAACTACAAACACATACACATGCAGACACCGACTTTCCCAGAACCCAACCTTGAATCTCCGAGCAAGAAATTTATTCTTCATCTCTAGGTAGTTGCCCTTGTGCATCTCCGATTTGAAGGGCTCATTGAGGATGACGTAACGGGGGTCATTCTGGATGTCCTGCCAGCGAGCGTAGCCGTGACTGAGGGGCAGGGAGAAGCGTCAAGGGAAACGCACTGGGTTCACAGAGCCGTAGCTCATCGAACGAATAATTTTAAATAATAAAAAGGAGGGTCATAAAGCAGGTCATTATTGTAGATTCAATGAGATGGAGACTCTCCCTTTTTTATGGCTTTTATTTGTATAAATTTGCAGGCTAAAAGAAAGAAGAAAAAAGCTTCATCGATCCCAATAGAGAGGTTTTAGCCCATGGAGGGGGAAATTTTACATGGGGATTGGATGAGTGGGAAGATTTAAACCTCCCCTACCCATTCCCAGCATGCACACTCCAGGACTCATTAGCCTAATCCTAAACAAACCAGAGCAGTTCAGCCAATGCCAGCCAGTGGAGAGTCAACCCCCCTCCCCGCCTGCAAAAATGTCATTTGAGCAGATGCCAGATTCTTTACCAACACACTGACTTGGACTTCAGCACACCGCTACCTGTGTCCTATTCCATCACCACGAGAGCTAGAAACCTATTTGCCATTTTGGATGCTGAAACAAGAACTGCCTTGAGGATCGCGTGGGCACACTCTTCCCACTGATGCCTCCTCTCCGCCTTCTCCCCCGTGAAAAAGGATACGTGACGATTCCCGCCAGGAGCCAGTAATCGTGCCGCCGATGCCAGATATCGTAAATCTTCCCCGAGGAGACGGCCGCCTTCTCCTCATTCTGCCAAAGAGTGTGAAGCTCTAGATAGCCAAGCAAAAAAACACTCCGCTCAGCCACTGACTTCCCATGTGCTCACTCGGCACTCAGTGACCGGAAGGGACAACTTCATAATGCTTCGCATTGACACAGCGCTTTGGAGTATCTGTTTTTCTCAGTGATCATCGCAAAAACTTTATAACAGGGATGCAGAACCGGAGGGCCGAATTCCATTTCCGAGAACCTCTCGGGGGCCACGTTCCAGGGGTGGGCAGGGTCAAAGGCAAAAGAGGCTATGATGGTTTGAGGCCTACAGAGGCAAGGCAATAAACTCAGACTTAGAGGCCTGGAGTTTTCTGTTGGGAAAAGGTAGCCCTGAAAGGAGTAGTTTCATTTCTCCAGTTAAGGTTCATTCCCTGGTTAAGTTCCATTTCTCCAATTAAATTTCATTTCCTCAAAGTGGGAATTTTCTGTTTTGTGGGAAGTGGAGTATAAAAGAGCGTGAGAGCCAGAGAAAGACCAGTGCTTATGGATGGAGCAGAAAGGAGCAGATTAGGGTAAAAGAACTTGTGTTTTTGCAACTCTTGTTTTATTTTAATGCCTTTGTATCGTTCAGCTCTATTGACTAAATGCCTTTAGTTGTAACTTGCTTGTTTTACTCTACTAGTAAACTGTTGTGTTAAGCCACAAGTGTCTGGGGTGTCACTCACCCCATGTCTACAGCCTAAACCTCACCTTACTGGGAAGAAGGTAAAAAGAAGAAAGGTGGGACTCTAAAGAAGGCAGAAATCCTTAAGGAATTGCTCATGGAGTCCAGGACATAGAAAGAACTTTGACAAAGGCAGAGACCAAAACCAAAAACACCCAGGTATTTTAGCTTAAAGCTCTTCCTGTCCGTAACTCAGCCTTAGGAGAAGCATTTTAACTTTTTGGGAAAGGGCAGGGGGAACACCCAATGGCCAGGAAACAGCCAAGGAATTGATGGGTCGGGGAAACGGTGTGTGGCTTTCTTGGGAGTCGTGGAGGGCTGAACTGTGCTCCCTAGAGGGATGGGTTTGTTCTGCACCTCTGCTTTATAAGATAGGTCAACATTATTATTCCCCACTGGGAGCTGGTGGGGTTGCCCAGGGCATCTCATTGTTTGGCTGACCTTGGTAGCCAAGCTTAAAATGGTGGTCACCTGGAAACCTGCTTTCCCCCCCCCCCTTTTGCCCATGACCCAGTGCTGTGCCTCTGTGTGAGGTTAGGAAAAATTCCCAGCTCCTTGCCTCGGCTGAGAGATGATCCGTGCTTCTTCTCCAAATTTGGAGCAGGGGATGGAAGGAGAAGATCACTACAGCACTGATGCTACAGCCAAGGTGTTGCGGACATCTTCCTCTCTGTCTTGGAACTGGAGAGTGTGGAGGGATTTTTCCAGTAGTTGTATTGTGCTTTTGTGTGAAGTACATCTGTGGGGATAATCATGACACCCTCCCCACTCCAAGCTGGAGAAGAAGGCCAGGCTTTTTTCATCATACTCGCCAGGGGGCCATACTAGGCTGACCATATGAAAAGAAAGACAGGGCTCATGTAACTTTAACAGTTGTAGAGCAAAGGGAATTTCAGCCAGTGTCATTTGTATGCAATTAGTTTCTGGTGAAATTCTCTCTTCATCACAACAGTTAAAGTTGCAGGGGCCCTGCCTTCTTTTGTATATGGTCACTCTAGTATAGTGCCTGCAACTTTAACTGTTGTGATGAAGAGGGAATTTCACCAGGAACTAATTGCATACAAATGACACTGGCTGAAATTCCCTTTTCTCTACAACTGTTAAAGTTACATGAGCCCTGTCCTCCTTTTCATTGGGTCAGCCTAATGAAAACTCACCTTGGTGAGCATGGCGAGCAGAACTTTAGAGGCCCTAAGCAAGCCTGAGGCTATCAGGGGCAAGATTTGAACCTAGGTCCACAGCTCTGCCTCTTTCTCTACACTAGCTTTCTCAGGGATGGCCAAGCTGTGTGAACATGACAATTGAAGGTTCAACGCCAGAACCAGAGGTCTTGTATCCCCTCCCATAACCTCAGCCACAAGGGCAGTTTGGAAATTTGCCACGGAGACGTCAAGAGAGGTTCGTACAGCATCAGTGCCTTCAAACAGGAAACCAAGAAAAATGAAGGCTGGAGAGTGGGCATTTGTACAACTGAGACATTTACTGATCCCTTGAATTGTCTGGCTAGGCCCGTAACTCCCAACCAGTGTTGGGAACTACTGCAAAGGAACTGCTAAATGCCTTATGGCAAATAAATTCATCCAATCACTAAAGGCTCCTGTGAGCCCAAAGTACCCACCCACAAAAGAGGCTGCCCACTGTGTCTCTGCAGGAGATCCAGCCCTGGCCTCGATTCCTTCCTAACAGCCCTCCACTGTGTGGCGAGTAATTCTGCCCCATTTTTGCTTTAGGTGGCGTTGGATAATTCATTCAGTCCCAATGTAGCTAAATTCCCGCCCTCAAGGGGATTCGATACTATATCACTGAGTGAGTCACTGTTCTGGCATGGCCTCCTTCAAATTAGTAGGTAATTCTGCTGTATCTCTGCATCAGGTGCAAATAATTCGTTCCATCACTCCTAATGTAAAGGCACAGCAGTCTTACCTGTGCTGAGACGACATCTCTGCATGAGTCACTGTTCTGGGCTTGCTGCTTCTTTCCAATCAGCCCCCTCTGGGGGCAGGTAATTTGGCCATGTCTCCGCATCAGATGTGAGAGGACCACTCAATCACTCCCCTTGCGGGAAGCAGCCTAATGACATGCCCTCAGAAGTGACGGCTTGCTGAACCTCTGCACGAGTCACTGCTCCTTCCAACCAGAGATACAGAGGTGAAGGTGTCTAAGCATAGGTCAGAAGAAAGCATGCCTCCAATTTTAAGTGAGAATGCCTGAGCTAGAAGAATCCCAGGGGGGTTTAGCTTCCAAGAGGGAGGAGGCGCCTCCTCATTTATACCTGTGAAACCCCCATCCGCAATGTTGAACATAAATCGGATCCCGGTCTTGTCATCTTTCTTGGCGTCCTCCTCATCCTCTTTTTCGCCGTTCTGCTGAGCTTCTGCTGGCTCCTTCTCTTCCGCCTTTGTGTCGTCCACTGAGCAAGACACAGGGAACATCAGATGGGGTGGGGTTTGGGAAAAGGTGTGTGGCCCTCTGGAGGTCCTCAGAAGCCTGGATTTGGCCCCCGTACTGAGGTTCCCCACCCCTGACATATTCTGTATCTTCTGCGATTGCAAGGGCATGAGCGACAAACAGGGAACTAAATACACCGCCCTGAGAAAACGGGGTTTTAGTTTTTAGAAAAACAAGCAAGCTCCTAGCCCTCAAGACTCTGGTGATATATTTTAGCAGGGGTTTTAAAAAGCTGGAGTTGAGGGGGGTATATGTGACTGAGCAGGAATTGCAGTGGCAGACAAAAGGGTGGGGGTTAGAAACATTGGAAGCCAAGTTACTCCGAGTCAGACTCTGCATCCATCTAGCCCAGTATTGTCAACACTGACTGGCAGCAGCTCTTCCATGGTTTCAGACAGGATACTTTCCTCACCCAACCTGGAGAAGCCAGGGATTGAAACCGGGACATTCTGCCTGGAAAACAGGATCTCCACCACTGAGATACGGAGTTTTTCTCTTGCATCCCCTTTTGACTCTTGATGTGGTGAGCAAGGCAAAATTAAGCTAAGATATACCGATTTACTTCAGCCAGCCTTCCTCAACCTGAAGCCCCCACATGCTGGCTGGGGAGGATGGGAACTGTAGTCCAACCGGTGGGACACCAGGTTGGGGAAGTATAGCTTTAACTGTGCATCATGCACACATGTAATCCATCCCATCTCAGTGCAGTCGATTTGGCCACCCCTGGAAATTGGGGCTGTGAAGTGTGCCGTCCTGGGGAGAAGAAGACGCTTACCTGGCTTGGATTCTTTGCCACTTCCTTTACAGGAGCTAGCATTTAATTCCAGCTTTTCCGTGGGCTTTTCGTTCTCCTGGGAGGCCTCGTCTGCAGGAGCTGGTCGGGCAGAAGGGAGTTGGCAGGAAGAAGGGGGAAGAAAACAGCATCACACAAGGAGCCGGCAAGATGCAGGTCGTGATCTCCTTCGAGCAGTTTTGCTTTGTCCCAAAAAAGCTTTGACCCAGCCCTGTGTGACCTTGTGCAAGGGGGCCTACATGGAGCGATGGGTGAATAAGCAACATTCGAGGTCGCTAGGATTCTCCAAATGTCACCTTGCTGCTTGTCTCATGCCTGAGTTCTGTTCAGGTTTGCGATCGCTGCTCCCTCTGGGCAAATGGAAGAACCGTGCAAATAGAGCAGCGGCCAGATGTGAAAGTTCTGTAAATTTGCCCAACTTCCTATTATAACCTAGAGCAGGGCTTTCAGGCCACGGGAGGAAATTTGCACAAAATCAAACCGGGAAGTTTGCACGACTGGAACATGAGCGCATGTCCGCCAATTCGCGGACATTTTCGGCAGACCCGTGCTCGCCCTCATGGCGTTATGTTCACCTGGTGGATGGGCTGGAATGAAATCCTCCTACATCCCTGCCTACATGTGTGCTTCAGTTTGCATAGGAGCAAATTGAGAGGGCAGAGAATCAAGGAGGCTGCCCCTCCGGCTCTTCGAAAGCAAGAGATGAAGGCCGGTTGAAATGTAGCTGCCCTACAATCCCCGTCGCAATGCTTACTCAGAAATAACCTGCATCCGATGGACTTATAAGCAATGTGGACTGTGTTATCTGATTACCATTCAAATAGCTTTTTGTGTCGCAAAGGTAGCACATGTCTCTCGATTTGAGTGGTTGTGCATTACTGGCTACTTTCGTGCGGCTCTGATTTGATGCTTCCGAACCCTACGGACCAAACTACACAGGATACGGACAATCCAGAACTGGATCTCTCAAAGGTTTGTTTTTTCTAGAGCTTTGATCCGCTGGGAATGTGGTGTAATTGGATCAAGACAGTTTGCTGACGGAAGAAGTGTTTAACCCTTTTCACCTGCAACGTTTTACCCACTGGAATCGCCCTCACCACAAGGTGCCCTTTGCCCTGCTGGAGGAAGAAAGATACAGGTAAATACAGGCAACTGTCTTTGTTCCTCAGCAGAGCTAAGAACAGGTGGCTGCTTCAGAGGGGAAAAGTTGAATTCAGGGAAACTCAGCCACTCCTCTCCCAGCACTGACCCAACCCTCTGCTCCACCAAACTTAAAACCAACAGTAACCCTACCACAGAAATTCCACATTCCGTTTACTTTGCCCCAAAACTGTGTTTTGCTTTTATACATTAAAGTAGGACCTGTAACGCAATGTTTCAGTACAGAGGACACCTGTTTAGAGTTCCAGCCCATCTGCCAGGCCGTTTTCCAGAATCTTCCATTCCACTGAGCACGCTCAGCACTTCTTATTTATTTACTCTGAACATTTATGTACCACTTTATTCGCTGAAACGCCATCAAGGCAGTATGAGTCAGTAGGCTGTTATTTTTGTGGGGGGGAGGTGCCCCCTTGGGTTGTTTCCTGAGTTTTTTTTTATACCTCTGCAAAAATTTGTGTGCCTCAAGCAAGCTGATACCTCTTATTTCTCAGTGTCCCTGTTCTGGTTAGAATCCCGTCAGCACTCACTGGCTGAGTTCAGTATTAGAGGGAGTGGGTGGGGGTGGGGGGCAAAGCCCCACCTTTTCTCCAGAGAGTTCCCACGTAGCAAACGTGGTTCTACCTCTGGCTGTTTTGTTCACACAACCAACCCAAGAGACGATGGCTCTAGCCACCCAGTGAGTTCCATGTCCGAGTGGGGATTTGAACCCGGGTGAAAAATTACACCAAGCAATCCACAGTCTGGCCCGTTTTGTAAGACCCACTGCTCTCCCGCCATCATTTCAGCCCCTCCACGCCCCGCTCCCTGGCCGTGAGCCACCCAGAGCCGCCCAGCCCCACACCTTGAATGGGATGCTCCGTGTGCGTTTCTGGCTTCTCGCCCTCCTCAAGGCTCTCTTCTCCTGGCTTTTCCTGGCTCTCAAGTGACTCCTCCTTCTCCCTGTACTCTGTCTTCTCTCCACTCGCCAGCACCTTAAGGCAAATCACAGTTTCAGTCACTCCAGGCCCACTGGGGTCAGTCCATCGATGACCATAAATCTCCCTTCCTCAAATTGCTCATGGTGGAGGAGGTGTCGTCAGAAGCGCCCCTCCAAAGGCTTCTCTCCAAAGAGCCCACCCTCCATGTTTCTGTGCAACTCCTTGTTCTGCCTTGGCTCCTGACAGGAAGGAGGCAAACCCAGAGCAGTGACTCCTGCAGAGGAGCGACAGGTAGCCTCCTGAGAGGAGTGTGGGGAAATGGTTGCCCTGAAGAAAGCCCCTAGGATGCAGCTCAACACTCCCTCTCGGGAAATACCAGTGGTACAAAATATGCCCTCCAATGTGAGTCCAAAATGTGCCTGTCGCTTCTCTGCAGGAGTCACTGTTCCGGGTTTGCCTTCTTCCTGCTGGGAGTGGAATGGGTCAGTAATAATTGTGTTGTTTTTCTGTGCTGGTTGTGATTCAGGTAACTCCTGATGTGGAGGTGAAGCAGAGGGATCCACTGTCAGAGGAGTCTGCTTGTGGTGTCTCTGCATGCATCCCTGCTTTCAGCTTGCCTCTTTCAAATTAGGGTTGGGTTTCTCCCCCCCCTCCACCTGATTTAAACTATGGGGACAAACTGAAGAATGACCAATGAGTGAACAGCTGCATCTCCACAGCGGGTTCAAGATAATGGTGTCCAAATTTCAGTTTGCGGACCGCAAATCCCTCATGCTGAAGTGGGTGAAGTTTTGACAGATCCGCTCCCTCTATCCCAAGATTTCAAAAGAATGTACAGCACAAGTAATTTAGGGAAAGCATCCCAAAGACCATAGGATATATTGCGTTTCTGAGAAGCTCATCTCCCAAACTGGCCAATAATTCCTTCTCTATGATTTCAATAGGAGGGAATTGGTTTCAAGTCAGAAAAATCCTGGCCAGGGAGAGAGAAAAAGGCACAAAATCACCAGAGGCTCTGACATCATAGCTCTCTGAGATAAAAGTCAGGGCTGCCACGTTCATTTAAGCAAGACTTCATCTGGACTCTGGTTCTCAGAAGACAGCAACTGGACTCTTGCGATGGGAACAAGACACACGTCTGAGTTCAGGAAGAGAACCTTAGCTGGGCGCTCCCTTACCTGGCTCTCCCGGGGCTTCTTCCCCCGCTGTTCTGCTTGCTCCTTCTCCTCGAGCATCCCCGGAAGCTGTGTGTCCGCTTTGTCTGAAACAGAATTTAAGGTGCGCAACTAAAAACGCAGGCAGTTCCGTCAAAACTTTTACAGGAATTCGTCTTCTAGACTTGCACAGGAAGTATTACAGTTGGCAGTCAATTCAGTTGCTGTGGCTATTATTGTTGGGAATATTGCAACCTCATTTGGACGGGGGCAGTGTGGCAGTTAATCCATGGGAATCTGCGCATAGCTAGCCTTAAGATCTCTATATCCTACAGTGTAATTTCCTGTTCCTTCCTTTCCTCCACCTGCCCATCTCTCTGACCTACTACATTGCTGGGAACAGTTGTTTCCTCTCTCTCCCTCTCGCCTGCTGGTGTTATAGAAATCAAAGAAATGGATTGAACAAACTATGGCTCAATTCGGACGACACAATAAACAACTGGTGTGGGGGAAACAATCGTCAGTTGTTTTCACTATTGTGTCATCCGAATGCTGCCATAGTCAACTCTGCGCTGATCCTAATCCACACCGCAGTTGATTATTTATTACCATGTTGTGTGGGGAGTGCCCCCTAGTTGAACAACTGTAAAGTTGATTATTACCCCACCATTGACTATCGTGTCGTCCGAATTGAGCCTATGTGTGAAACTTCTATGCTGTACCTGCATTTTTATGAAAGAATACGGTGAGTAAACCATTTTACCTTTTCTTCACTAAAGAAGGGTGTGGCGTCCTTTTTTCAGCCTTATGTGCATGTGGGACTGGTAAACGCTCGTTCAGTTCTGCCTTTTGTTTTTTGCTTTCCTCTGCTAACTGCCTTCTTAATAGGAGGCTTCATTACCAAACAATTCCCACCCATTTCCACCACTGGTGCTGTGGAAGGTGGTGGACTGTTATCAGGGGCGCTCGAGCAGCAGAGTTCCTGGGGTTGGACCAAATGAGCTCTGAGGTCCTTTTCAGCTCTGTGAATCTATGTGTGGCACAGAGATCCACAGTTGTCCCTCTCTGCAACAGCCAATCAATGTGGAGGGGTTTTACCTGGTTGTGACATGGACCCCACCTGCCCATGAGCTGGGCTGGCCGGCACAGGAGTGTTGGGGTCCGAAGACAGAACTTCGCTGCATTTCTTGCTCCCTTCCAGAATTAGGTCAGGGGTGCTGTATTTCCCATTGACAGGTTCGAATTCTTGAACCTGAAATCAGCATAGATAAAGAAACTGGGTAGAGGAGGCACTAGGTTACACTCTATAACAGATGCATATAGTCTGAAAGGCCATCTTCTCCCATATGAGCCTGCCAAGTTCCTAACATCTTCTGGAGAGGCCTTTCTTTCCAGAGGTGCATTTGGTGGGGATGCAAAACAGGGACTTCTCGGTGGCCACTCCCAGACTATAGAACTCCCTGCTGAGGGAAACTAGGATTGCTCCCACTGCTGTCCTTCCCTCAGCAGGCAAAGACTGCTTTATTCAGGCAAAGACTGATGCGGAAATGGGATGGAACGAACTGCTGAACAAATCCATGAGAAACTGACACACCCTCGAAATGGGCTGATCCACCCATCCTTATGTTTAGTCCATTTAATTCAGTTAAATTAATCAGTTAATAATATTTTGATTGACAAAAAAGGTGCCTGTAATTCAACTGATTGACAGGTTTTAAGTTTATTTATTTATTTATTTATTCATTTGTATACTGCCCAATTGGGATATGTCTTTGGAGAGCTTTACAATTATTATTTCTTTAAAAACCAAAACAGAACAATACTAACCAAAACAATAAATATGGCAATAAGAATATCAAAATATTAAAACATTAAAATTCTTTTATAAAATGTTAGAGAGACAGTGGTAAATGTACTAATCAGAGCAACAGATTAAAAATTAAACACAAGTTGGAAGAAGAAATTCTTAACCTGGCGTCTAAATGAATACAGTGCTAATGCCAGGCGGATCTTCCTGGGAAGGGCATTTCACAGATAGGGGTCACTACTGAGAAGGCCCTTTCCCTGGTCACACCATTGTGGGTGATGGCACCCAGGGAAGAACATCCAAACATGATCTTAGCAATCAGGCACAAAAGGGCAACTAAAATGATCAAGGGGCTGGGGTTGTTCAGCTTGGAAAAAGAGGGTAAGGGGAGAAGACATGATAGAAAATTATGCATGATGTGGAGAATGTGGGTAGGGAGACATTTCTCTCCCAATGGCATAACCAATGGGGTCATGCCATGAAGCTGATCGGTGGGAGATTCAGGACAGATCAAGGGAATATAGTTAAACTCTGGAATTCACTGCCACAAGACGTAGTGATGACCACCAATTTGGATGGCTTTAAAAGGGGACTGGATAAATTCCTGGAGCAGAAGGCTATCAATGGCTACTACTCCTGATGGCTCTGTGCTGCCTCCAGTATCAGAGGCAATAAGCCTGTATACACTCGTTGTTGGGGAACATGGGTGGGCAGGTGCTGCTGCACTGTGTCCAGCTTGTGGGTCCCGGGTTGACAGCTGGTTGTCCACTGGGGGAACAGAACGCTGAACCAGATGAACCCTTGGTCTGATCCAGCATCAGGGCTGTTCTTACGTTCTTGTAATCATTTCAAAACATGCATGCTCATAAAACTGCAGGCAGCAAGATTTAAACTTGATTGCTCAGCAGAAACTGATACAACTAACGTACATATTTTTCTCCTGTTGGTGACAGCCCAGCTTGAAATATGCAGATCCAACTGACCATCCCATGGGCTCCGCAGGCTCTGGCCTCATCCACCCAACATGAGATCAAAGCCCCTAGGGAAGACCAACCTTGCCACAGGCTCAATTCAGACAACACATTGTGTGACTATGGGCTACTGTGGAGTTGAGTAAAAACCATTGTGATGTTTGATTGACAGTTCCTTCATCCTTTCTCCTCCACCGGTCCTCCTGATGGTATCCCATCAGCCATTGCTGAAAAACAATCCCAGCAGCTCTCCTAGAGCGGCACTCGCGACTTTCACCAATCTAGCCAGGGAACTCTGTATCCAGTGGGAAAAGTCAATTCAATGCAACGGAAAACTCCACAGAGCCCTACACACAACACGCAACACAACGCTTGTGCAGGAACTTTCCTCTGCACAGCATGGATGTTCTGTGTGCAGTATTTCCCCCCAAAAAAACCACCGCTGCATGGAGTTTTCCCACCAGACAACACATTTCTCGACGGTGGTGTAAAAACTCTACTGTGGAGTTCTAAAACCACCATTGAGAAACGTCAGGGATGCTTTAAGGAGGATCCCTGCATTGAGCAGGGGCTTGGACTTGATGGCCTTATGGTCCCTTTCAACTCTGTGATTCTATGATTCTGTGTTGTCTGAACTGAGCCACAGAGAAGGAACACCTGCAGGGAGCTGGTTTTGCCCTCTCCTGCCAGAAAGAACACCTGTAAGGACTTCCAAACTAAGAATGGGTGCCTGACGTTTGCTTCTTTTTTCCTCATCCTTCCCAATCTCCTTTCCTTTTATGTCATGTCTGTTCGACTGTTCGACTGAGATCAGGGACTTCCTCATGATTAATCTTTAGCAGCCACTCCAGGAGCTTTTGATGGCTGATGGCTGAGTTTAAATTCTCGCAAATAGATAAGCTCACCCACCTTCTTCCTCACCAGTGACATCACACCGATGCGTGTCAGCACATGCTGGCGGGACAGTCCCTCGCGGGGGACACCATCAGCAAAGGTCTCTGCGCCAT
Source organism: Anniella stebbinsi (assembly GCA_029215795.1). NCBI lineage: Eukaryota > Metazoa > Chordata > Lepidosauria > Squamata > Anniellidae > Anniella > Anniella stebbinsi. Next base: position 406,899,990 of record JARDYH010000001.1, on the reverse strand, counting down.
CCGCCCCAGGCTCACACAAATGCCTCATGAACAGGGACACATAAGCTCTGGGGAGGGGAGAAAGGAAAGGGGGAGGGAGAACCCAGGGACAAAGACTTTGATTTTCTTTGACAGGCCAGAGAACGCAAAAAGCGCCATGGTGGCGATTAGAACCTCCATGGTTGGAGGCCATCTACCTCTGAATGCCAGTTGTTAGGGTGTAATCGTGAGACAGGGGAGTTGCCTTTCAACCCTGCGGAACAATTCATGGCAGGTCATTCAAGCACAGTGGAAGCTGGTGGCTCCAAATGTCAGGAGGCGGTGAATCCGCTCCAGGTTTCAGTCAGAACTCTAAAGGTGCTTTGCACCTTTATTTATTATTATTATTATTATTATTATTATTATTGAATTTATATACTGCCCCATAGCCAAAGCTCTCTGGGCGGTTTACAAACATTACAAACACTGAACATTAAAAAAACGATATACAAAATTTAAAAACCATAAAAAGCATAAAAACAGATTATAAATGCAATATCCATTTAAAACAACTATTCTGGGTCAAACAACAACATCAACAAAAACCCTCAACATACACTGTTAAATGCCTGGGAGAAGAGGAAAGTCTTGACCTGGCCCCGAAAAGATAACAGCGCCAGGCGAGCCTCGTCGGGGAGATCATTCCATAATTGGGGGGCCAACACTGAGAAGGCCCTCTCCCTTGTTGCCGCCCTCCGTGCTTCCCTCGGAGTAGGCAACCGGAGGAGGACCTTAGATATGGATCATAGTGTATGGGTAGGTTCGTGTCAGGATAGGCATTCCGTCAGGTATTGTGGTCCCAAGCCGATGGGTCCGCTATGGACAAGCATCCCCCAGCTGCGCAGAGCTCATGGATTTCCAGATTTTATTTTTTTTACTTTCCCAAAATTTATGCAAATTCATTCACAGGAAAATACGCACGTTTCTAGTGAGACATGTGCCAGGCTCGAAAATACATGCAGGGAAAAGTCAAATAGAATGGGGGAACCATATGCTAAATATTATGCACTGACATAAATTATCTAAATTACTGCAAACTTTCAAATGGAATGATCTGTGTATTTTACTGCATAACAGAGACCGGAGTGAATGACACAGCACAATCCACAACACACATGGATTTCACAAAGTCGAGACATCTCTAGAGGAGGTGGGGAGTGCGCATCTTCACATGAATGAGAATAAAACCTCACAACTGCAATTCTTTCAATATTCCAGACCAGAGCTAAGCCACCTTTTGGAACGATGAACACAGTTGGCAATTTGAGAAAAAAAAATCCTGGGCACCATCACAAAATGGCTGTCATGGGAGACATGGTCAGTCACAATGATCATCTGCCCCAAAGATTGAACACAAGGCAAACATGAGTGCACAAAATAACCCCCTTTGAAGTCAGTGTTCAGCACCAACGGAGATTTATTTCACAGGAGGCGAAGCATGTTTTCCCCCTCTACCACCCTGCATTTCTTTTTCTCACGTGTCATGAATCGCCACCCGCACATACGCTCCCTCTCCAAATGTGTAATTTTAAAAAGTGGAAGGGAGAGAATGAGTAAATAGTGGGAGCCAAGAAAAGTGTCCGGAAGTGCGCCGACCCCACGGGCCTCACATCGATTGCATTGCCCTAGACGGTGCCGACCTCAGCATGCGGACATTGAGCGGCTGGAGGAAGGGCTCACTGGTACGTTAGGATTAATCCTCAGGTTAGGGCGAGGGTTGAGGAGACACGGCTCCCCAGGCAGGAACGGGGCCGCAGAAGAGCCTAGCAGGGCCAGACAGTCTGCGTGGGCCACCAGGATGGCTTTCACACTGACTTTGAGTGAGTGGTGTCACATCTCAGTCAGCTTAATCCTCAGGTTTCATTTCCTTTTCTGCCCTGCTGGTTCCTGTATTTGTACAGCTTCTTACTTTGGAATCTCGTCCCCAATGTCCCTCCTCACATCGTTGTCTGGCCTATCTACTGCAGATCGTAAACCCTCTGTGCAGGGAATATATCCCTTCCATGTTATTTGGACTGTAAATATGCTAGACAGATACGGTTCACATTTGCCACCCCCAAGTATGGCCTTATAGGCCCCTTCCAACTCTACTATTCTATGATTCTATGAAATGGTTAGACATCTCAATCTGGATGCAGTTCTGCTTTTCCTGGGCAAGTCCCTCTCAGCCTCAGGCCCCCACCTGTGAAATGGGGATCGTAGTGGCCTACCTCACAGGGTTATTCAGAGGCCAAACACAATCACAACTGTACATTAAGCAGTATTATATAAATTCATAGTAGGAGAATGTGATCAGATCAGCCACTGAAATCACATATGAGTTTTCTTGAGACAATAGCCTTGTTCAGATGACATGCTAAGCCACGGTGGTAGAGCATTTTGAGCTAAACATTATGGCTTAGCGTGTCATGTGAACCATGTCATGTGAACCATTCTTAATCATGGTGGCTACATAATCATGGTTTAAGCACACTCCCTAGCCATTTGCTGCAAAAGGGTTAGCAGCCTAACCATGGCTTGGCGTGTTGTCTGAACAAGCCCAGTAACATTTGCTTGAAACAAAGCAGGGATCTGGAATACTGGTAAGGCTGCAATCCTACATATTAAACCAAATTTATAGGGAATTGGGGCCATTCTGCAAAAGATCCTGCTTCAGTTTGCTGTAGCGCCTGATAATTCTGCAATGGGCTGGAAAGGGAGAGACAAATTTGTTGTGGCAAAACTGTGGTACCTGAACTCCTTCTCGCTTTTGCCACGGAGATCTCGCACGAGCCAGTGGGAATTGAAGGCATCCTGAGGGGGCATCCCCCAGCGCATGATGGCATTCAAGAAAGCTTTGCGCTGCCGGGCATTGAAACCTAACACCTGCAAAGAGAGGCGCCAAGGGGTGGATGGGAGGCCAAAGGCACATTGTGTGATCTCCACTCCTCCCCAGTGCGCTGTCGCCGTTCGCATCTTTTTCTTGGACAAAACCGCCGGAATCCCACCCCAGGATGGAACCGGCTGTGTCCTCTGACCCAATAAGCACGGCAGTGTCTGAGGCTTACCTCAATGTTCCCTCCCACTCTGGCCAAGAGCGGGGGGAGGGGCTTGTCCCTGTCACTCTTCAGCTGCCTCCGGGACTGCCTCCGGCCACCTAGAGATCAACAAGACAAATCCTGGGTCAGCAGGCTCAGTTCCCTTAAAGGGAAAATGCCCAGGCAGCCATTGCGGACTGCAAAATGTCCCCTTGGGGTGTACTCTAAGTCAAAGCCAAGCAGTCTACACAGGGCATTGGGAGGGGGTTTGAAGCATTATAATTCTATATTGAACTAGCCATGAGGACTAGAGACTTGCTTTTAAAAATAAATCCGAAAGCAGAGATTTTAAAGGAATCGAATTCATCACTCCCTGCCACACTGTTTCTCTGTTCCTCTGGCATCACAGCATTCACACAAGCCAGGTCAGAAGGAAAGGGTCAAGAGCTCCATTCAGATACCTGCTGTCTACTGATCAACCCCCAAGCAGACTTCTTAGATTTGCCCACCAGAAACACCCCCAAACACCACACTCCGTTGGTGTTGGGACCCAATCCTGAAATTAATATGGGTCTCAGAAGTGACACCACCATTTTCTTTATTCTAGCTCTCTCTCTCTCTCTCTCTCTCTCTCTCCCTCTCTGCCCCTCTTTTCTTTCACTCTCCCTTTCTGACACCCCCTTTCTCTCCCTCCCCTCCCAATTTTCTCTTTTTCTGCTTCTCTCTCTTTCTGCAATTCCCTTTTCTCTCCTTCCCTTCTTTCTTTTTTGCCGTATCTGGTATAAGCAAAGGTGTGGGGGGGGGGGATCTACAAGGAGGATCCAGATTATAGCTTGGATTGAAAAGTGGATCTCAGATCTGTAATGGGGGGAGGAATTAGGGATAACTGTGCTAAGCACACGGGATCCTCTGTTCTCTCTGCTTCCTGCTGGCCACAGATCACCTTCACTTGGCCTTTCACTCCACTTTGCTCCGACGTCTGGCAGACACCAGAGCTGGTCTTTGGCAGGTGTACATTCATGACCTTCCAAGACCTGCCAGAATCAAAGAGCCTCAAAAGAGCCAAGGGCGGTTGGCAGAACGGAGTCCTCTGTGGGTGGAGGAGTAAAAAGGACGCTGTAGCAAATGCCCAACTCACTCTGACCTTCTGGCCTCTCCTCAAAGTCTTCGTCCTCATCTTCAGAACCAATGGAGTATTCGGACTGGTTGTCCGAGAGCTCGTCCTGCCACTCTGCCAATGAAGGAGAGAAGTTAGGTTTCAAAAGGGAGAAGCAAGAGATCCAACTGAATGCGGGGATGGCCTGGGCAAACAAAGATGGTGTCAGGTTCCCCAGCCTTGACCTATCCTCTGGCTCTGAAGAGGACTTGGAGGCAGAGGAGACTCCCTCCTTTAATCCAACCCCTGCTGCGCCAGGGCCTTCCAAGCCAGAGGATGGGCTTCTACCTGACTCCTCAGATACAGAGGACACTCCCCCATTGTACCCTTCACCAGCCAGAGGTTACAAATCAGGCATTCTCTTTAAGAAACACCTAGTCTTGCTCCTCACCCGATTCCTCCTCCTTGCTCCCCCATTGCATCTCCTGCTCCTCCTGCTCCTCCTCACCACCACCGTTGACTGGGCCAGAACGAAAGGCAGGTGAACGAGGCAGGTTGCCATGGAGAAGAGGAGGAGCAAGTTCAAAGTGGCCTTTCCAGCGGGCCCCACCGCTGGGGAGCTGGCCCTTGACCATATGCCTACCCTTGAAGCCAAATCCTGGCTCAGAGGATGCGGAGGTAGAACCCTCGGGGTGTTGAAGGGACTCCGCCACCTTAGCTTGCAAGGGGAAGGCTCCCGTGTTTCAGTGTTTCGAAACAAGGCCTCACCTTGGTCCTCCTGCGAAGCGTCGTTGTAATTGACCTGCTTCCGGACGCGCTTGCCCTTCCCAAGGTTACGGGCCAGGTCCTCCTGCTGCTGCTCGTAATGATGCCTCAGCAGCTTCTCCCAGTAGTCAGGGTCCACATTCTCCTCCTGCTTGATGATTTCGCGCTCAACCTCCTCCTGCAACGGCAGCAGCGGATGAGGGCTTGTTGTGCGCCCACAACGCCCGCCCACACAGGGCTTGGGAAAGCGAGGAACACGGCCCCATACCCACCTCTCCTTTTGCCTGATGGTACATTTATATCCCATCTTTCTTTCCTCCAAGGAGCCCATTTGATCCTCAGAACAACCACCCCTGTGAGGTAGGCTGGGCTGAGAATCAGTTACTGGCCCAAAGCACCGCGCTGTCAGCTTCAAGGCTGAGCAGGAATTAGAAGCCGGGTCTCCCCAGTCCCGGCCAAACATTCTAACCACTGCCCTCTGCAGCAAGGCAGGGCTGTGTTCTGTGAATCTCACCAGAAGAACAAAACTAAATATACTCTCTGCAGCGGCCCCACACCTTTGGAACAAACTCCCATTGGAGGTCCGTCAGGCACCGTCCTTGCAGGCTTTTAAGAAGGCCTTGGAAACATGGCCTTCTTATGATATGAGTACTGCTGTTGCTGATTTTACTGTTGGCTTTCACTGTTTCTAATGGCTATTTTATTGCCTTGCTGGGAGCTGTGGGACTTTTTTCTTCCTAAACGTGCATAGTGTTGTGCCTGTTCCTGAATTTCCCCCTTTTAATTCTCTCAGTGAGCAAAAGGCAGAGTTGCATCCCCATCACTCCGACACAGCTCAGCTTGGGGAAAATGTACACGAAATGTGCATGGCTAGGCTAACGTGCCTACAAAATGCACACATTTGAGAAAAGTGCACGGAAAACAGCGATCCTTCAACGGAAAAGACTTTGCAGGGGGAATGCATACGTTTTAAAATAGCTGCAAAAGATACATACATTTGGGGAAATGCACGAGAAATATGGATATCTGCATGGATTTTTTTTTAATGGCAAACTTGTTAGGAAACAGGTAGGAAGAAGCTTGATCTAAAAAAAATGACCATCTCAAGAAGACTAAGACTGAGAGATTTCTCCATGCTTCGTGCAGATGAAATATTTGTGAACTTCTCTGCAATGTTGTCTAGAATTTTTGAAGGCCGTTGGACAAGACACCTGTGAGACTGTCAAACAGCGGCATGCTTTCCTGTGCTGCCGACGCTTCAACTGCCCCTCTCCATCCCACTGAAAATCCTGGAAGTGCTCTGGAGGGAACATGCGAAGCTTATTAGCACATCCCCAGTTAGAACTGTGGCAATGGTGCAAAAGGTTCTTCAAAGGGCAGATTGTCCCTTGAAAAGTGCAGCCGGGATGTTGGGTGTTGGGTGGACTGCTAAGGGAGGCCGGACTCAGCGCCTGACATTCACCCTGGCAAATTCCATGCCCGGCACTTGGATCTGGGTGTCTTAATTACTCACAGTGCCCCTGACACAATGCTACTATGGGGTATTGTGGGTAATTAAAAGCTGGAGAAGCTGCCACCAGGGAGAGCCACCCATCAGAACATACCTTGCTGAGGGGCAGTTGGGGGGGGGGGGGAAACACATGCACTCAAACCTAAAGCCAGCCCTGATGACAAGGAGACACTCTCAGTTCAAGTAGAGCCACTGGGGAGACTCTTGTGCCTGCGCAATGGCTTGACCAACCCCCTGAGGACATTATGGACATGCGAGAACACTTCCCAGAATCCTCTGCTACACAGAGTTTCCATGGTGAATGGGAAAGGGGTTTCTTGGTACACACATGGGGAAGGTTCCCTGAAACTAGGACATTAAAAAAAACCAAAGCACCAGGCCAATAAATAAATATTAGGGGTGTGCACGGACACCCCTGGATAGGATCGGGACCCGGATCGGGACCTCCAATTTTGTCATGGATCGGACAAAATTGGAGGCCCCCCGGACCGGATCGAGTCCGATCCCGATCCAAAAATTGGAAATTTTTGGATCGGCCGCCATTTTTCCCCCCATAGACTTGCATTGCAATGCAAGTCTATGAGGAAAAAATGGCGGCAGGTGGGTGAGGGGGGGCCTAACTCCCTCCCCCCCGGGGCCGTCCGCTGTGGACGGCCCCGGCAGGTAAGCCCCCTCCCCCGTGCTCCCTCCCCCCCGGGGCCATCCGCTTCCATCCGCTTCCATCCGCCCGCCGATCCGCCGATCCATCCGAACCGGATCTGAACCTTTTCGGATCGGTTTGGATTGGATCGTCCGATCCAGCGGTGAGACTGGAAATCGGATAATTTATCCAATTTCCCCCTGGATCGGATTCGGATCGTGGATCGGATCCGATCCAGTGCACATCCCTAATAAATATATTCTGATGATGGTCAGAAGTTATGATGATCGACAGGTTAATTTGGACATTTCATTTTGATCCTGCTGGTTTTTGAAACCGTTTTCTACCACGGTAGGTCTGAGTAATGCCACATGCCGCCGCAAGGCCCCGAGGGGCATTTTTTTAAAAATAAAAACAACCAATAAGAATCATCATGAAATCAACTCAGTTCAGACAACCGAAGGAAATCCACGATGCTGGGCACATTACCACACCGTCTTCTTCTCTGACAACATACTGGGCCACTTTAAAAGAGCTGAGATACTCGTTCATGTTCTGCAGCTCCGTGTCGTCGGTGGCGTCCTGGTTGCGGTCCAGGAGTTTGGAGATGGCCGCGTCGTCGTAATGGATCACGCTGCTGTCCTCCACATCTTTGTTGTCACCTGCGAGTGGGTGGGGAAGTTGGGTGAGGGGAAACAGGGACCGGCTGCAATTGCGAAATAGGTCTGGTGCCATGGAATTGGAGGGGAGGTTAAAGCCGGATCGGGCCACGTGATACTTCTGCCGAGCTGCTCCATGAGAGACTGCTTTCCCCTCTGCCTCACCCTGATGAAAGGCACTGCAGCCACTGGGTTTTGCAAGGAGAAAGAGGGCCCAATGGACACCAGACCGAGGTGGGACGGAGGGTGGAAGGACACGTGCACCTCACGTACCTGGAGGAGGGCCGCCATGTTTTTTCTTCATGCCGGGAGTCGCCGTCCCGCCTTTGGAGGCCAGGGCCTCGGTGAAAGGCGTCACAGCCTCTGGCATGCCAATTCGCTGGGCCTGTGAGACCATAGCTGGGAAGAAGGAGAGCCGTGAGTGAACAGGGGAGCAAAGGGCGTGGCGCAGGATTGGGCCAAGCCAACGAAAGGCAGCCGTCCATCATCTCTGGCCATGGCAACGTGGACCAGCTGAATCCAGCTAAAACCAAGAGCTCGAATGCTCACTTTGTGTCTACCACCGGGGGCAGCAGAAGTCGTTCAGGCTGAATTCTGTTTCAGAAAAGCTCTCGGGGGGCACGTTCCAGTGGGGGGAGGGGCCAAGGACAAAAAGGGTGGGGCTAACCCACCCACCCCCAAAAAACCACACCAGCCTACTGTAGCTTAATGCTTTCACTGCCAGTGACTACACTTTAGGACAAAGCCTTTTGAAGACTGCCCAGAGAGATTCGGCAATTGGGGGGTACAGAAACGTAATAAATAAGTAAATAAAATAAGTAAGGAAAAAGGGGTGACTCTGCCCAAAAGCCAGGTAGCCACCAAAAGATAAGTGGTTGGGGGAGGGAAAGGGGGGCAGGGAAAGAGGGGAGCATTTGGGTAATCCCAGAGGCCTGAGGTTCCTCACCACTGATTTAGAACCTGAATCCGTCGGAGTCAGAAAAGCCATCATTCTATCCCAGAAAAGGTCCAGGGTTCAATGCCCAACACCTCCAGTTAGCTCAGGGAAAGACTCGGAAGGCCCAGAGAGCCTCTGCTAGTCAGTGCGATCAATACTGAGCTTGGCAGACCAATCGTCAGAATCCAGAACTCCCTCTGGTTCCTGAGAAACCTCAACCAGCCTGCCAGGCCAACCCAGTGTTTAACCTTCACTCGAGTTCTATCTCCCTGAGAAAACTCTGTTCCCAGCTCAGCCTCCTGATTGCCCTTTCGGTGTTGGTTTTATTACATTTATATCCTGCCTTTTCTCCTCTTCCAAGGAACTGAAGGTGGCTTACGTGGCCCCTTCCCCCCTCCATTTTATCCTCGCAACAACAACCCCGTGAGGTAGGTTTGGCTGAGAGTCAATGACTGGCCCAAAGTCACCCAGGGAGCTCCATGGCTGAGTGGGGACTAGGACCCGGATCTCCTGGCTCCCAGCCCAGTGCTCTAACCACTACACCACTCTGGCTCTCATATGAGATCTCTATTAGCCCTTCCAGATCAGCTCAACCCCGTATCTGTGGCTCCAACGAGCCCAGGCCTTCTCCGCCGTAACCCATCATTTCCTTTTCCATCAGGGACCCTGTATCTTGAACAAAGGACCTCTCAGCTGGGAACAGGGACTCCAGGTGTGTTGGACCTCATCTCCCATAATCCCCAGCCATCATAGTCTGGAGAGTTGCAGTCCGACACTTCTTGAGGCCTGAACATTCTCTGGACACAACAGGGAAGAAAGATGTGCACACTGGCCTCTCGTAGGCCAGTCCCAGGACAAATACGGCCTGTACCTGTTTCGTAGAGTAGGATTTCCTGCCTGCTGTGCTCTGGATCAAGCTGCTTCGCCACTGACTTTCGGCCTGGATTAACGTACTCCTGCCCCAATCCCCACACTGGCCCTATCCCCTTCCTGACCTATTTCTCATGCTGCCTTGGAGCAGCTTCCCCAGATTGCTCATTTACGATGTCTAAAGCTTTCTAGGTGATGCGCAAAGATTTAAAAACCAACATTTCCTGCTTGCCCACTTGCCGCCTAATAGACATGGTTGCTAGAAAAAAAACCATTGGGAGGGAAGAGGAAAACAAGCGCATTCAAGCCCCGGTGAGTCACACATGGCACAGATTTCGATTCTGCCTCACCCTCCACGTCGTCCTTGAATAGCTCCTCCGTCCCAAACTTCAGGATGTCGTCCAGCTCTTGCTTCGACATGGAGCCGGACTTAGAGCCAAGGCCAGGGCGCACTACCAGGTGCGTCAGCATCATCTTCCTCTTCGCCACCTGGGTGATGCGCTCCTCAACAGAGGCCCGCGTCACAAAGCGGTAGATCATCACCTTCTTATTCTGCCCGATCCGGTGGGCCCTGCTGAAAGCCTGAAAAGGGTGAGCAACGAGATGATTCAGAATGGCAGAAGAGAACGCCTCTTCCCGTATCCAGAGGGAGGTTGCGGACAATGCTGAAACTGCTACTGTGGGTATCGGGAACCACAAACCCTCGGGGGCTTCCCAGGGGGCCAAGCCCTTTCCCCTGGCTCCACCTCCTTTCCCCTGAAATGTTGACGATTCCTCCGAACAGTTCTCCAAAATCTTGGCTCTGGTCACCTTTCAGATGGGGAAAGCACTTTCCAAAACTCTCCCTTTACCACACTGAATGCCTGCCACAGAATAGCCAGAGGATTCTAAGCTGGGTTCTAGAAAACATGCTCAATTCAGGCATGGCACCCCGGAGTAGAACATTTCGACCACTCCCTTCCAGCCACGTACGGCACATTTAACCCTGTCTGATCTTTCAGACAGTCACGGGAGGCTTTGGGTGACAGAGAGATCCCAGGGCCTTCTCAACAGTGGCCCCTAGAACATGGCAAAACTCTCAACCCCAATTTCACTCCGGTTCTGTTGCTTAAACTTCTAAGTTCATCTTGGAGGCCGCAGGTCAGAGAATTCTGCCTGAACCAAGTTTGGCTTTGTTGTCCCTGCCGAATGTCTTAAATCCATCCCTCAACCATAAAGAACTTGTAGCTATGTTGCTTATGGCGGCGCGTTTGGAAATTGCTGTGTATTGGAAAGACCCACACTAAGCAGTGTGGGACATCATAGCTCTTTCTGAAAAGCTAACGTATCATCGCAAGGTCTTGTAGAGTCAACTGAGACATGATCCCTTTGATACAATATGGTCCCCGTTTATCAATTATGTAAATGAAACTGCTGGTAGATCCAGGCCCCCTGTTTACTTAATTTCACTCCTGGCCACCCTAATTATTGAATCTTGATTGAAACTGGTAATGTATTCATACAATACAGACAATGCAAGGCTCTGTCCAAAATATTCTTTCAAGTATATATTTTTGTCCTGAAGAAACAACCATCAATGTAACTTTTATCTTATTTTGAAATAAAGATTTTTTAAAAAAGTATGCACATATGAAATATGGATACTAATGGGTCCGTGCCCCCCATACCCCCCACTGTTGTTTAAACACACAGAGGGTTGTGTCTTTAACTAAACAGGCATAGGATTGTGTCCTTAATTTGGGCATGTGCAGACAGGCTGATAAAAATGGGTGAATGACTTTTGTCGGTCCGTTTACAGGCAGAAGAAACTTCTCATTGATTATCACACACAATTATAAAATTCTAAATTACAATAAGGTAAACTGGTGTTTAAACCACCAATAAAATGAGAAACATTAAAAAAAAAAGGCCCGCAGAAACAATACTATACAGCAGCAGGGGAAAGAGGATGCGCAGCTGGCTTTTGTGAGATGCTTATTTTTTTAAAAAGACGGAAAGAAAAGGAGACACTTTCCATGAAAAATATTTCATGGTGGAAAGGGCAAGATGAAAAGCTGTACAAGAAGAAAAAGGGAACGCAGACTCAAGAATGATCGTGCATTCCCAGGAAACGGCAGCAGCTCTTTTTCAAGTGGAGGGGGCATTGAGGGACCCTAGCAATATCGGTGGAGGGACTGGTGATTAATGCGGGTGGAATACCTGTGGTATTGGGAGATGGTGGATCATCAGTGGAGATGCATTTTACTCTAGGGCAGGGGGCCAAATTCTGTTCCAGAGAGGTTCTCAGGGGGCGCATTCCATGGGGCCGAAAACAAATGGGGCGGAGTTGAAGGCAAGAAAATGCAGGGCCAGAACACCAAAAACTGCCAGCCTATTTGGGCCTTAGGAGAGGAATTTCAAATTTTTAGAATGGGAGGAGGAATTGCACAAAAGCCTTTGATCCACCCACAGATTGGAGGTTGGGGGCAAAGGGGGGGGGCCAAGAGAAGGGGGGAACCTGGGGATGGTTCTGAGGTCCTGTGGCAAGAAAGCAAACGACAAATGCGATAGAATTAACCTGGATGTCATTGTGGGGGTTCCAATCAGAATCGTAAATTATGACCGTGTCGGCCGTTGCCAGGTTTATGCCCAAACCGCCGGCTCGGGTGGAGAGCAGGAAACAGAACTGCTGAGCTCCGGGAGCTGAGGATGAGAAAAATGACAGGGAGAAGGGGTCGAGGGGAGAGGCAGAAAGGGGGCCAGAGTTAGTCACAACAATGCGGAGGTGGCAGCGACCAAAAAGTGCTCCCAACGACAAAGAAGGAGCTAACATCAGTTAGGAGCAAAGAAGAGCCGGGCAGAGGCCGGGTGCAGGCATGGGAGGAACAGGCACCGTGAGCAACGTGCTTGGAGGCTGACAGGTAGTCACTACACAGATCCAGCTATCAACAATACAGGTGGGCTCATTTTATTGCAGGTTAAGTCAGTACAGGGGTCATTATTCCCCCCCCCCCATTCTTAATTCCTCATGGACGGAATTTTAGGCAGGGGAGGTCCAAAACACATCGTTTTCATGTTCTAAACCTCCTGTGTTTTCCCACCGCTTCTCCCGTCTTTTTTTCTGCATAAAGTTCATTGAGCAGGAACGGATGGGATGCTTGCATGACGTATTTCAATTGACAGCACTGGAAACCCAGAATCTGGAAGCATCCTCACTTGCAGGGGCCCTGCCTTCTTTTGTATATGGTCACTCTGCATGCACCTTCAACTGTGCTAATGAAGAGGGATTTCACCAGGAACTAATTGCATACAAATGACACTGGCTGAAAGTCCCTTTTCTCTACAACTGTTAAAGTTACATGAGCCCTGACCTGGATTTTATCTGGTCAGCCTATCCTAAAGATGAGTCAGTTGCTCACCCAGCGAGGACCTCAAATCGTGCAAACTTCAAGTGATCGCCCTCCCCCACACCAGGCCCTTGAAAACAGAATCTATGAGCTGGAGCACAACTCAGACCTTTAATGGAAAAGCTAAAGCAAAGTACCGTTGAACCTGTCAATGGCTTCTTGCCTCAATCCTCCGGTGATGCCGCCATCAATGCGCTCGTATTTATAACCCTCATATTCCAAGAAATCCTCCAGCAAGTCAAGCATTTTTGTCATCTAGCAAACACAAAAACAAAAAATGAAGGCAGGCTGTGAACTCGTGCATAAACAATTAAAGCCCCCTTTCGAGCTAAAGTATCCTCCCACAGAAGAGGATGTGTACTGCTACTCTGTATGAGTCACTGCTCTCTTCTGATCTGCCTCCACATCCCTCTGCATCCAATGCAATTTGATGAGTCATTCACTCCAGCTGCACAGACATAGGAAAATGTTCTGCATCCAGAGGAGGCTACCTGTTGCAACTCTGCATGTGTCACTGCCCTGTCCTCCCAATCAGGGGGCATGCCATGAACACTGACTCGTGCAGAAACACAGGGACAGGCTCTCCTGAACATGGACAGCTTTTATACCGGGCTACCATCCCATTGAACTCAATAGTGCATACTTCTGAGTTGGCATGCATAGGATTGTCAGCAGCCCTGCTGAGAGACCACCCCATGAAGGCTCCTTCCGACTCAGCTGTTATGTACAGCAGCCATTCCAGCAGGCTGCAACAGAGGGAGATGACAGAGGCAGGGTGGGAGGCATCCCACCAGCCATGCTGGAAAACTATTCCATTTTTTCCCTTCTCCCTCCCCATCCCTTTTTCCTTGTGTATCATGCCTTTTTATACTGCAAGTAGGCAAGGGCTGTCATGTTTAACTGTTTACTTGTAAGCTGCTCAGGAAGTCTTTTTGGCGGAGGAGCAGTATAAAAAGACTTTGAATACATCAATATTTGGGGTGTAAGAGTGAAGTGTACCCCCAGTCTTAATCCAGAAGAGAAAAAAGGCTGTGCCTCAGCTGTTTGGGATACACTTTTCACAGCAGTGTGCGACAGCATTTTAACATGTTTTAGAGTAATCCGTACGACAGCCCTGTAAGGTAGACCAGTGTTATTATCTCCATAGCACAGCTGAGGGGGAGAGAGTGAGAACAGCAGCTTGCTTTAGATGATGTAATGAGTTCACTGCAAAACAAGATTTGATCTCAGGACTTCCTGATTTACAGGTTCACAGCCGCATTGCTGCGCTGGTGACTGGCTCTTGCAGCTCCATGCTCCTCCCCCTCAAACCTTAAGCTTCTCCTTAACCCTGGGTCAACATTAAGTCTTTGGCCCATGCTGAATTTCCCCGTCTTGCTCGTCCACCTCATCCTCTTGGGAGTTTGCATTCCACCCCATTTTTGTACCACTCGGACCAGATGTCCTCACACCTGGGAGAAGATGAGGACCCGGTGGCCGCCATCACACAGCTTCTTCAGCATCTTCTGTAGCAGCATCAGCTTTCCGGAGGATTTCACGAGCGAGCTGCCATCATAGGAGCCGTTGGGCAGGACTGGGGCTTCCTAAAGACAAGGCAAAGGGAGGTGAGCGAAGGCCAAAGGAAGAAAGCCTTTCTCCGCTGAAAAAGCACAACGCACGGAGCTGCGCATATAGGTGAGGAGGAGATGACTTGCCTCTCCAGAGAGATAAGCCCAGGAGAACAGCATTCCCCATGCCTCCTGTACCCTACACGTGCATTGGACTAGAGCTCCAATTCTCTCCAGCCAACATGACTGATAGCCATGTCAACTGGTGATGATGGGATTTATCGCTAGGGATGTCGGAATCCACAGCGCAACCAAATGAGTTTGGATTTTAATGAATCCGACTGATGGATTTCACAGCACATAAATTTGCATATTTTTCGCAACAAAATTTGTGGGACATTCGCCAAGGTTTAGATTCCGCAGACTTTGCAGATCCTTTTTCCAACCTTTGCAAATTTCACACCCCATAGGTTAAAGTGTGAAAATGCACATTTGGGAGGTAATTTGCATGTTTTGGGGGAAGTTGCACATTTTCGGACATGCAAATTTATGCAAATTCACATTTGTGCAAATTCATATTTGCAAATTCAGAAACTAAAAAAAAATCTGATTCTGTCAATGGGCAGCTGACAGAGCAAAAGGCGCCTGACAATCTGCGAAATGCGGACAGAATAGATTTTATACAATCCGTACATCTGAAGAGGCTCATACTAGGGACAGCTGCATTAGAAAGACACCAGCCACAATGGGGAAATAGCTTTGTTAGGACCCAGCCAAAATGTCACAAAATAGTGAACAGAAGAGGAGGAGGAGGAGGATTAATACTTCCCTCTTTTTATTTTTATATTTGAGATTTATATTCCACTTTCCCCCTCCAACACGAAGATGCTCGAAGCGGCTCAGGAAAAACAGAACAATGCAAAATCAGCAATATGCAACAACAACAACAAAAATCATAAAATGCAAAAAGCAGCAGAATAGTATCAAAAGACCCTGAGCATCTGCAAGAACCAAAGATGGCCAGAAACTATGTTTTGTAATAACAATGGAACACTGTCCAGGGATGGGAAGGCAACCTGGTGCCATCCTGATGTTTTAGTCTATGACTCCCATAAACCAGTGCCTGTAATCCAAAAGCATTCCCTCTTCCTCATTCTAAAAGACTGAAAGAACCTTAGGCTAAAATGTACTGGCATTTTGCCCCTCCTCTTTTGCCTTTGGCTCTGCTTATTACCGGAATGTAGCCCCAGAGAGCTTCTCTGAAACTGAATTCAGCCCGTGGGTTGAAAGAGGTTCAGTGCCCCTGTGCTAAACAGCCCAGGACAAAGGGTACCTCAGACAGCTCCTTAAGCTCTCTGACTGAAACCTGGAGCGGATTCACTGCCCCACTGACTTCGGAGCCACCAACCCCACTGCACTTTCTATTTATTTTATTTTTTTTAAAAAATGTAACATTTCTTGCTGGCAGCTGTGATCACTAACACACAACGCAAGAGCCTCTCCAGGAGTCTGTCTTCTTTTCCTGTGGATGCCCCTGGGCTGCACATGGGGATCAGAGACTTTCCTGGGAAACAAAGATGGCAGGCGGCTGCAGGCTGATTCTTCCATCTGCAGGGAACCCATTTTGTGCTGGTGCCCAAGACAGTTTCTCAAATTGACAAACATGCCCAAAGACCCCAAAAAAGCTTATCGCTGAGCTAGGATCAGTACAATCTGCCCCTTCTAAGATACCACACACACGCACCTTTCAGAAACTTACCAGGCTGCAACCAACAGCTACGATGGGCATCCTTTTTCCTTTTTTTTTTTTAACATTTCTTTAAAAACTTTAACCCTCCCCCCTTTAAATTCAGGCACCAAGGCCCAAAGTAAAGCACCAAAACAAAATGCCTGCGATTGAAACAGACCTACCACGGCCGCCACGGGGAAAAGGTACGGATGGTTACAGCATTTCTTCAGGTCCATCATGATATTGAGCAAGGACACCTGGTTGCCACCCCCTTTGGAATTCAGAGCTTCAAAGTTCCGCGTCAGGATTAACTTGTAGTACTTCCTGCAGGGACACAAAGGGGAAAACACCCTTGATGTGGGCACTTCTGGAAAAGGCATTGACTTTCCACAGAGACTGTAATGCTTCTGGGAGTTGCAGGAAAACCAAATTGATGATCCCAATTCCCCTCTCCCATCCACAGGTGGCAGCTGTGAGCCTAAACACACCAGGTTCTCCAGGCTTTTTATCACACAACTTTATCGGGGCTTCTGCTTTGCGAAATTAAGATAAGCCCGTTAAATGTACTTCCCCTGTTTGTTTATTTGTTTTCCCCCTGGGGAGTTCCTTTATCTGCAAATTCTATATGTTTCATTATACCGCAACTCCATTGTTACATGTTGAGATTCGAATCGATTCAAACTGCCATTTTTTAAATAGCTTGTTATCCCAGTTGCAAATAAAGCCACAGAAATGGTCACAAAGCACGGGAGAGGCCCTGGAGGGTGACAGCATCATGTTAAGGACCCACAAACTTCCGTGAGTAACCAATCTTGATCATGGGATAAAAGCCCCATGTGGAGAAGCCCACTGTTATAGCTATGCTGTTCTGTGATGCAAAGGCAAAAGATTAGCAACTCGCAAGCATTTCTATACTTGAATAGCTAGACGGGCTTATTTAGGGGACCTTGGTACTGAGCTGATGTGAGGAGCTAAAATTGCTCCTGGCAAGGAAGGCTGGAACTGTTTTGTACTTTGAATTAGGGCTGTGAAGGGAGAAATAAACTTGGAGACTCGTTTGGGATTAACTGGTAAGGAGAACCCGTGCAGTAATGCAGAGGGAGGAGCACAGTGGCTTTATAGAGGAGCCCCAGTGCTAATTGCAGTCCACATGCCTGCTCGCTTGCCACCTGTAGCTGGTAAATAAATAAAGGCATCTCAAACTTCTAGACCTCTCTCCTCAAGCAAGAAAAGTGATGCTGTAAAAGGCTGCCTCTGGAATTGAGGGAGGGTCCGCCTGAAGAGTTGCCAGCAGCATTGAGCTCATGGAAAACCAGTGGCAAGATTTCCACATCCTCCCAGGGCCCCTCTTCTTCAGGGGCCTCCCTTGCTTTGCAACAGAAGTGTTGATAGGCACTGAAAGGGTGCCCAGACCCATAGAGCACATACCTGCATGCAATCTCCATATGCTAATTGATATCTATAGATGCAAACGTAGAAATAATGAAAAGAATGTTATTTATATTTCACAGGCGGCAATGCCAACCGATTTCTCATCCAACTCATCTCAAATGAAATAAATTAATGTCCAAACTTACCCAGATCATACCAAAGTTTCATTGCCATGTATGAGGCGATTTGTCCTTTTGGGGGGATGGGAGTATTCCAGCATGTGAGGAGAATCATAGAATAGTAGAGGAGCCTCAAAGGCCATCAAGCCCAACCCCCTGCTCAATGCAGGAGTCCACCTTAAAGCAGACCTGACAGATGGCTGCCCAGCCGCCTCTTGAAGACCCCTAGTGTGGGAGAGCCCACCACCTCCCTAGGTCATTGGTTCCACTGTCGTACTGCTAACAGTCAGGAAGTTTTTCCTGATGTCCAGCCGAAATCTGGCTTCCTGTCACTTGAGACCATTATTCCGTGTCCTGCACTCTGGGATGTTCGAGAAGAGATCCTGGCCCTCCTCTGTGTGACAACCTCTCAAGTATTTGAAGAGTGATATCATGTCTCCCCTCAATCTTCCCTTCTCCAGGCTAAATATGCCCAGTTCTTTCAGTCTCTCCTCATAGGGCTTTGTTTCCAGACCCCTGATCATCCTCACTGTCATCTTCTGAACATGCTCCAGCTTGTCTGCATCCTTCTTGAAGTGTGGTGCCCAGAACTGGACGCAATACTCAAGATGGGGCCTAACCAGTGCCGAATGGTGGGGAACCAGTACCTCATGCAATTTGGAAGCTATACTTCTGTTAATGCAGCCCAAAATAGCATTTGCTTTTTTTGCAGCCACATCACACTGTTGGCTCATATTCAGCTTGTGATCTACAACAATTCCAAGATCCTTTTCTCTTGTCGTATTGCTGAGCCAAGTATCCCCCATCTTGTAACGTGCATTTGGTTTCTTTTTCCTAGGTGAAGAACTTGGCATTTATCCCTATTAAAGTTCATGCTGTTGTTTTCAGCCCAGCACTCCAGCCTATCAAGATCACTTTGAAGTTTGTTTCTGTCTTCCAGGCTATTAGCGATCCCACTCTATTTTGTGTCATCTGCAAATTTGATAAGCGTTTCCTGCACCTCCTCGTCCAAATCATTAATAAAAATGTTGGAGAGCACTGGGCCCAGGACTGAGCCCTGCGGTACCCCGCTTGTTACCTGCCTCCAGTTTGAGAAGGTACCATTGATAAGCACTCTTTGAGTCTGATTCTGTAGCCAACTGTGGATCCACGTAATAGAGAGGAATGTTAACCCTCCCCTCCCGAGCTGCAACTCCCCCTTGAAAATTGCATGACCCATGCATGGCAATTAAACTGGGGGGGGGGGATCTACCTTCTCTTGACACCAATGGACACTCAGGGCTCTGTAAAATAAATTTGGGGCCACCGTCCCGTGCGTCCAGACCTGAGTCCTCTCCTTTACAGTACAGATAGTGGGGATCAGGACCACCACTAGCAGAAGGCTGGAGACAAACTTCCTAAGACATCTTTTCTGTCACCTGAAAGCTACAACTGCCCTCTCCATCGTAACCCTGATCCGGTTCAGGTGTCCTCATGCTTCATGCTCTGCACCCTCCTACTGCTGACCCCCCTTTCTGCTTTCCTCCTATGGCCTCGCTGGGCAGGTAGACACTTCCCATGGAATGAGTGGTCAGCCCACGCACATTTGAGGTGAGAGCCAGGCGTGTGGGCGGGATAATCTCAGAGCCGCATGGACCAGGGCAGATGGACACACCCTTGCCCCAAATTCCCAAACGGTGGGACAATACTGGTTTGATCCCTGTTTCACCTGGCCTGATGGCACTGCTTCCCCCCCCCCCCACATCCCGCCAGGGGAGAACTGACTTTTGCATCTGGCTGAGCTCCACCCGTACGATCAACTCCGTCTTGGCGGGCATGTTCTTGAAGACGTCGGCCTTCAGCCGGCGGAGCATGTGAGGTCCCAACAAGTCGTGCAGTTTCTTAATCTGGTCTTCCTTGGAGATGTCGGCAAACTCCTCCAGGAAGCCTTCCAGGTTGCTGACAGGACAACAAAAGACAGGTTCGATATGCACAGGGAAGGCGGAGAGATTTGATGGGCATGTTACGCTAGTGTTTTGTGATCTGCACTGCCTCCGGTCCATTTCCGGGCCCAATTCAAAGTCCTGGTATTAACTTTAAAAGGGACCAGGCTACCTGAAGGATCGCCTCTCCCCATGTATACCTGCCTGGACCCTGAGATGGTCTTCAGAAGCTGTCCTCTAGAAGCACCCGCCCAATGAACTGAGTTGGGTGGTTACTAAGGAGACGGGGCTTTTCAGTGGTGGCACACTAGTTGTGGAATGAGCTCCCCAGAGAGGCTCACCTGGCACCGACATAGTAGTCCTTTTAGTGCCAGGTGAGTGGCACAGCCCCTGCTTTGCATGCAGAAGGTCCCAGTTTCGATTGTTGGCATCTCCAGGGAGGGCTGGAAATACTGAGCTCAGTATGAAGCAACTTCTGATGTTGCAAAAGCTTTTTATTGTGCCAGGCATTTTAGTCTTTCAGTTTGGGATGTTTTTAAACCTGTTAGGGCGCAATCCCAAGGGTGTTTAAACAGGGTCTTGTTGGTGTGGGCTACAACCGGATGCGTTTCATTAACATCTTACCCTTCTTTTACACCAAGGGCTTAACAGACACCTGTTGCATGCCCCCCTCCATACCCTTGCTGCTGTATTCTTCACTTCAGTGGAGCAGCCAGCATCATGTACATGGATGTGCACACGCGTGCGCCCATGTGCAATCCCCAGGGCTCCCGCCGAGACTGGATGTGCACCCCTGTTCTAAACAAGAGGGCTTGCAGATCAGTGGTACAGCCCACACAGAAGGCCTCAAATTCCGATCCCAGCATCCCCGATCCACAAAAGCTAGGAAAGACCCTTGCCTGAGCCTTTCATGAGTTGTTGCTGAACAGAGGTAGGCTATACTGGAATGGACAGACCAACAGACCAACTCAGGAGAAAGCAGCGCCAGATGTTGGTATCTGTATGGACAGGCGGCCGCTCGATTGTTAAATGGACTTTGCTTTGGAGCCTGGGACAGGCAAGGGTGTGAGAAGGACCCAACTACTCACTTGAACCTCTCCGGCGTGAGGAAGTTGAGCAGGTGGAAGAGTTCCTCAAGGTTGTTCTGGAGGGGCGTCCCAGTCAGGAGCAACTTATAGTCGATTTTGTAGCTGTTGAGCACCCGAAAGAACTTTGGGGAGGAGGAAAGAAGGGAACAATGTTGAAATGAAACAGCTCCCCCCTAATGCACCTGGGCAGGCCAGTCACGGCAGAATTTTTAGTTCCAGTTGCTACAAGATGCCACCAACTGTTGATCCTGCAAGCCGCCATACGCAGAAGCAAAATCAGTATCCCTCCATCCTCTCCCCGTAGGAATGGAAACTCACTATGAGTCACATCAGTTCTAGGTGAGACCCATGCCCATGCTTGTGATGGTGGGGGAGAAAAGAAGGACCCCACATCCTTGAGGCAGCAACTCTATATTCTTTGTCACCTGTTCTCGGGGTCATAAACTGTCCCATATCGACAGCCGAGCTCACAAATGGGACTTGAACTGGCAACTTTCAGTACTAGGTCAGGCAACATCAAAGCTTAAAGTGCAATATGCTTTTGCCTTCACAAAACAGCTTGGGGCCAAAGGACCGAATGCATCTAGACAAACCTGCTGGGGCCTTAAGATCAGTCATGGAGGCTGCCGGTAGGATCTGTTAGGTTGGCAGGCACATGAAATAGGGCCTTTTCGTGGTGGCCCCATCTTTATGGAATGCCACGCCACGGGATGTGTGCATCGCTCCTCCCCTGACTGTTTTTAAACAGGCAATGCACACCTGGTTGTTCCAGACTGCCATTATTATAATGTTATTACTGTGGTTCTCCATGTTTTATGTCGCTGCTATTGTTATTTTAATTAATTCTGTTTTGTACTTTATTGTTTTATAATGTTGGCTATGGGAACCGCCTTGGGGAGGCTTCACCTTGAGAGGCGCTGCAGAAATATTGTGAATAAAAAAATAAAATAAGGGATAAACGGCTGGCTCCATTTTGTCATTGACTCGGCCCCTTCCATTTCTCTCACCTGCCCACAATTTAACTGGAACCCCATGTTGACTCTGTAGCAGGGGCAAATAATTCTGTGGCTGTGAATTTAGGGATGTGTGAGCTTCGGCTATTGGGGGGCATAGAAATGCAATAAATAAATAAATATTTGTTTCAGTTCACAAATCACTCGAAAATGCCCTGTTCACAATCCCGAACATCAACACAAATCGGAGAACGTGTTTCCTAAAACTGTTCGCAAATCCCCGGAGTTGGGCATTCACATTTCCAAACTGTGTACTTGAAAAACACACCACTTTCTCAGAATCCACACCTGTTGTACAATGCACCCCATTCTCAGATTGCGCAAATATTGAAAAATGCACAACTTTTCCCATTCGAGGAAACCTAAAAAAAAAAGCCAGGTCGCAAACGAGGATGGGAGCCCTCGAAACCAAGCTTTGAAGTTCAGAGCATCCCCCATCTCTAGCTGGGATTGGATCGTTCAATCACTCTTGACACATGAGTCACTGCTCTGCTGCTTTTGCGTTCTTTAAAAACAGACAGCACTCCCAGAACTCTGTGTGTGTGTTTGCGTTTGTGCGTGCTCCTCTGAAGGCCAACAACTGTCTCTCTTCCACATTGCAAAGCCAATTTTTTTCTTACACAAGAGCAAAACGGTGCCTCCTATTTTAATACAGAAAAGGACATCCCCTGGCGATCAGGAACTCAAGAGACACGGCATGCATTCATTCCCCGTTGCAAATTCCTCTTGCCCAGCCTGAAAACATATACCTACTTTGGACTGGTTGTTTTTCAGCCGGTGGGCTTCATCCACCACCAGACACGCCCACTCGATAGAGCCCAAGATAGCCTGGTCAATCGTGATGAGCTCATAGGATGTGAGCAGGACGTGGAATTTGATCTGAGCTTCTTTCTAGAGGAAACAGAGAGATGATCTCAGCAGCAGGAGAGCCACCATCTCCCATCAGGGTGGGAACCTAGTTCAGTAGGAGAGAACCTTCTTTGCCTCCAGAGGGTCCTGAGTTCAATCCTGGGCATTGCACATTCAAAAAGATCAGAGGGTAGGTGCCTGGCCCGTTTTCCTCATCCAAATTCCACCCACCACCACCACCACCACCACCACAACCCCAGTCAGCTGCTATATGTCTTACAGGACAAAACATAGAGCTGCCCAACTGGCATATGGCAGGAATATTCTAGAACACACACAAGCAGTCCTGTTAGGATCAAGTTTCGTTCTCCCTAGTGTGGGGACTGGGTTTTGGATCAAACTTGGAGGGCAAAACAGGAAGCGGAGAAGGAATTTTTCCAAGACTCTCCAGGAGTCAAGGAGGAATCTTCCCAGGAGCTTGTCGAACAGGAGGCCCAGGCTCAGAGATCATCTTTCCCCCTCCCTGGGAACTCAGGCTTTGTTGGAGGGGGAGGGAGCATCAGAACTGACAGACCCCAGAGACCACCTCAGGGTCAAGCAGGCAGAGTTGAGAGGAGGTGGGAGGCGGTCTGTTCGGCTAGCCACTCGCCAAAGGTTACAACTTGAAGACCCTCCGTGACTCACTTCAAGGCAACGTCACATGTTCATGGACCCACCCGGGTCCTTCTGCCCTGGCCAGCCAAGACTTACCTTCATCCGAAAAACTTTCTTCCCGCTCCGGATGGCATTGTCCTCAAAGGAGAACTCATTGTCGCGGATCACCGACCGGCTCTCCTTGTCCCCCGTGTATGTGACCACGTAGAAGTCGGGCGCCCACATCTCGAACTCCCGTTCCCAGTTGATGATGGTGGAAAGGGGAGCGCTGACCAGGTACGGACCTTTGGAGTGGCCCTGTTGGGATAAAGAGGCAATGGGGAAATGTCACGTTTCCTGCAAGGAATGTTCTTGCAAGGGATGCTGGGCACATCGGGGCTGGTACGAAGGAACGTCAGAGGCGTACCTCTTTGTAAAGGGAGTAAAGGTACACAATGGTCTGGACTGTCTTGCCCAGACCCATCTCATCGGCAAGGATCGTGTCCGTTCCCTGCGCCCAGGAAAACCGCAGCCAGTTGAGCCCCTCCAGCTGGTACGGGTGCAGCGTTCCTCCGGTTGTGTCGATATACCAGGGTTGCTTGTCAAATTTTACTGTGGGCTGCAAAGGAAAGAAGATGCATTCTTCAAGCTGGAACCAGTTAAAGTTGCTTTTCGTTGGTTCAGCGCCCTTTTTTTTTTACAACTGGGCCAATCAAGTGATTGAGCCTGGAAACTTTTAACTGGTTCGAAATGTAGCTGAAGAATCCAGCGCCCTGAGGAAATCCAGCTTGCTTCTCTTTTCAAAATGCAAGTTTCTAGTCTTTATGACTGCAAAGATACACTTGACAGGAACTCTCAGGAGCAAGACTGATGGCTGAAGTGGATTTCAGTGGTGCCGGGGTGGGGTGGGGTTGGGTTGGGTCCTCCCATGGCAACCAAAAGCAGAGGGGAAAAGGCCAAATAGCAAAAGTGGTGCCATTATGAAGGAACAGAGGAAATTCTGTGACTTTAAGCAAAGTAAAGAAGTTGAGCAGAGTGCAGGAGCCAGCTTTCGCTTTCTTTTCAAGCGGGGAGGGCCCACGGCCTCGTCCCTAATGCTTCCCCCACATCGTTTCCGTCCTTATCCCAAACGTACGTCCACAAGGGGCGTCTCCGGAGGCCTCTCCAATTTTTCATCGTTCGGTTTCTTTCCCTTCTTGCTCTGCCTTTTGTTGAGCTGGCTGCTTTCTTCTCCCAGCATCATCTCCCTGTGTGGGCCCAAACAGTGGAGCACAAAATGAGGGGAAGGTGCACGGGAGGGTAATAGGAAATAGATGGTGTTTGAGCTCAGCCTTTCCCAACCTTGTGGTTTCAACGTTTTGTGAGCCGCCCAGACAGCATCGGCTATTGGGCGGTATAGAAATGAAAGGAAGGAAGGAAGGAAGGAAGGAAGGAAGGAAGGAAGGAAGGAAGAAAGCTTGATGCTCTCCAGATGTGGAGATTGCAACCTATGGTCATTGTTAATGCGCTAACTCAATGTACAGCAGGCATGGACAGAAGGGGGGGTAAAGCTTCCCTTCCAAACTATCCCCCAAAAGAGAAAAAACAGCTGGGGAAAGCGGTACGGGGGGAGGGGGGTGGCAGGAGAAATGAGGAGGACTCAGCCTTTGCCTTTCCGACCGTGCTGTATTTTATTTATTCATTTATTCATTTCTATACCGTCCCACAGCCAAAGCTCTCTGGACAGTTTGCAAAAATCAAAAACGTCACAGGTACAGCATAAAGTATAAAATATGGAAGCTTAAAACCACAATGGAAAACCACATAAAATAAAAGTCGAACCAGAATAAAACTGCAGAAATTTAAAATACAGATTTAAAACAGCAGAAATGAAAGACTAGGATGATAAAATGTTAAAATACTGGGAAATTTTAAGTCACATCTTAACCAATCGGCAAGACCCACAGACAGCTTTTGCTATGCATTTTCAGAATTGTCCCACCCCCGTCCTCGATAGGGCACTCACTCTTGGAGAGAAAAAGACGCACTGGATTATAATGAGGTTTCTACCAAAATGACCACATTACTCTGTAAAGATCATGTCTGACTTCCCCCTTGATGTTTTAAAATGAAGCTCTACTCTGATGATTGCTTAAACGCGTCAGGCCAGAAGGCCCCCAGACACTGTTTGAAACAACATCTGAAGTAGAGAGGGAGATCAGAGAGGAAGCAGGGCCACTCCATCAGCCTACTTTATTTTTCTCCTCTTCCCTCCCCATCACTTCTTCCTTGCGTGTCATGCCTTTTAAGATTGTAAGCCTGTGGACTGGGAGAGTCCTGCTTTACTGATGGCATGTGAACCACTCAGGGAGCTGATGAAAATGCTTTAAATAAAGAAATGCTGACCTGTGGTTCCAGTAGAGCTGCTTGAAGTTCTCGTAGTACGGAATGTCGATCTCATCCATCTCCCAGGTGCACTGGTCATACGACAAGTCTTTCCACTTGATCAGATAATGAACCTCTCCCTTCTTGTCAAAGCTGGGAAGCAAAAGACCTGGTGAGTTTTATCACAACGTTGCCACAATGTTGTCGCACCAACACACACACAGAACACACGAAATGTTGCACATTAAGCTAAACATGGTGCCTGCTGGTGCCCCAGGCAGCCATTTTGGTTTTTTTTTTTAAAGCCTCCCAAAGTATTGTGGCCGGGAATCCCATTTCAAGGCTTGACGTGGAGCCGCCCTCACCTGTGGTTGAGTATCCGATGAATCATCATCCACTCAGGCTTGATCCCATAGCGATAAAATTTCTCTTCCATCTTGGCATACTGGGGGTCTTTGTTCTTCCTCTTCTCGATCTTGCTTTCCTCGTCACCAGAGCCGTAGTCGAAAGCCGGCGGGTCGTCCATGTCGTTCTTTCTTTGGTAGTTGCGGTACATCACGGTGTGGTAGAGCTCCAGCTGGAAGAGGCCACCGCAGAAAGAGAGAGTTCGAAGCCATTGGCTCTTGCTCGCTCACTCGCTCGCTTGCCCCACCTCCCGCCTCCTCACCCAAGGCGACCACCCCTCACCTGGAGTTCTTTGACCCAAGAGCAATGCCAGTAAGACAGCCCGGCCCATTTCACAAAGAATTCTCGCTCGGGGATCCCTTCCAGAGACTTGGGGGGTGGGACCACAAAATCGGGGTCTGTTGTGGGGATGGCAGCCACAATCGGGGTTGGGGGCTCCGTCCAACTCCAGTGGAGTACCCGCTGAACTTTCCCTTTCAATGGTGGACACTGAGGACAAAAGAGAGCAAAATACACTCACAACCTGGCACTGGCGTCGCCCGCGTCATTCCTACTGAATTCACCTTATTTTACTGCAGAATTAGATACTTCACTTGTTTCTAGTGCAGAGTACATCCAACCCTCAGTTTCTTGAGGAGATGGCAGTCCAGATCAGGGGTGGACAACTCTGGGATATCTGGGGTCCATTTTCACCCACTGCAGGCAAACCAAACATTAATTTATTTTTTTATTTTTCGAATTGCATCCCTGGCACTACAGAATGCTGAAATGTTCAAATTTAGCTCGTTTGCAATCTAAATTTGACCATTTCAGGGCTCCGTAGCAGGTATGGAGCCCTAAAAAGGCCAGATGTTGCTTATAAACAAGATAAATTTGGCCCTTTCGGCACTCCGTAGTGGTACAGATACTATTTTGTTCCTTTATTCTCTACTTCTTTGTGATGTGGGGATGCTGATGGTAGTTTATCCACCCCTGATCTAAATGATGGTGCTTCAAGATGAAGCTTTCACAATGCAGTTGCCCTGGCTCATGCGTGGAGTTTTTCAGGGAGTCCAGAGCATGGCGTCTTCCCTTTGTAACCCCCCATCTGGAAAAACCAAAAGAGGAGAGACCTTCTAGCCCACTTTGATGGGACTTCGCCGGCTGCAGCTGTCCCTTTTCTGTGCATAGGGACGGGAAGAAATGTGTTGGGCAAACATTTTAATGCAAGGTTACCCGATTCGAAACTCACAGGGCCCAAACGCAGTTTGCAGAAGGAAATCAACACACTTCTGGGTTTGCAATGCATTTCGCCAAACAAAACCAAAACTGCTTTCGGCAGCACTCCCGTATGAAGGCAGGGCAAGGGGAAGTGTGTACAACGTGCTTTTCTAAAACGCACATGAACACGCTTTAGACAACGGGTGGATGCATGCGCTAGAAAAATGCGCCCAAGAATACGTCCAAATTTGGGGTGGGGAAGGTCACACAGATCCGGGATGTAACGAGGTGGAAAACCACAAACCTGGAAAAGATCGAGCGTGATGGGTGTCCCCATTTCTGCCTGTGCATCTCCTCCCGCAAGGCTTTGGTTTTCCAATGTTGCAGGAACCAACTAACCCCCCCCCCCCCCAAAGCAGTTTCTGCCCCCTTGTGGTAACATTGGGAGTGGCCCCTGGTGGGATACGGGCGGTAGCAGCCAGGGACCCGAGGACTCTGTTAGTTCCGCCCCATAATTATCCAATATCTCTTGGGTTGCGCTCCGTCTGAATTCCCGCAAGAATACTGGTAACAGATTTTGCATGTGACCCATCTCAATGGTAATTGGAAGGCAGAATCCTGCACACTTTGCTGTCCTGTGGAAAACTGAGACACACGTACAAAACGCCAGCACAGGTTTGTTTGTTTTTAAAGCCCATGGGTTGGATCCAGATTTAGCCATTTTCAGAGCAGACCCAATGAAACCAACAGGACTTAAATTAGTCACTACTAACTTGACCTATTGATTTCAATGGGTCTCTTCTAAGGATGACTACGTCTGAATTCAACCCATTACTGCTATTATTATTTTATTATTATTATTAATTTATTTTAAAACCAATTATATAAACCAAATGTAAAAGAAATGCATCCCTCCTTTGAAGGGGAGGACTTCCTTTTTATACTTTAAATATATTTGATATGTTTTTGACTCTAAAAAGATTGGAAAGCCCTCCTTGGCTTGCAAAATTCCAGAAACATACCTCCAGAAGAATACTGTGTCCAACATTTTGGGTGGTGATCCAGCAAATGGATGCAGTAAAGGGGAAACTCAAGATGCAAGGCAAAATGACAGATTCTCTACGCACCCTTAGGAGTCATTTAACTTCAGAGGAGAGTGGCTGACTGCCCCAGGCCCACCTCTGAGGTCTTGAGTAGCCGGCGTCAAACCAGGACCGGCTGCAGGCGCAAGGGAGCAGGTGGCGCAAGGAAGGCTGGTAAACACTCACTGTACAACGGGGACAGAGCCATTCACCATTTGGTATTTCTGGCAGCGGTGGGTTCAGGCAGTGCAGGTGATAGGAGGACGGGCAGGTGTCGCAGCAAAGGAGCTCCCCTCCATCCTTGCAAACGCGGCAGAACTCCATGTGGTCATCCACCTCCTCGCCAACCTCTTCCTCCTCCTCTTCCTCATCCTTTGGCTCCCACTGGATGCCTTCCTTCTCCTAAGGAGGGGGGAGAAATTCATTCAGTTCGCATTTTCACACGGGTGTACCTCGTTTCGCACCCTTGACCTGGTGGGCTGAGTGAAACGCAGCTGTCCCTTCATGTCTCGGAATTTTGCAATGCTGTTCACTAATTTTAAAAAATGTGCCTATTAGTGAAAATAATAGCAAAGAACCATTATATTAGGAGAACTGCCTGCGAGAAATGCACAAAAATACAGGTATTAGGGAACATGTAAACACAACGTGCAGCGCATTTTCTAGCAAATTTCTTAACAAAAGATTCTCAGAGTTTGGGATGAACCGGATTTAAGACTGGAAAATGATGAAACAGAAATTGAAATTGCTCGGTTCATCCATCTCTACCTTCTCCTGACACAAAAGGAAGGCAGGGTTGGAACGTTTTGCTTGTAATCTCCTCTGCAAATTTTGTTACCAAAGCTGTCCCAATATTCTCTGAATATCTGCCCGATTTTTGATATCTGTATCTGATTTCCAGAAATGCTAGATTTTAATATTTCATATTCAGTACTGGACACTAGGACAGTTCCCACTCATCGTGCAGATTTGGAATTAACCTGGAAATTTATCAAGGAATTCAAACTCGACCTTTGGCCTGAAAAGCATTTTGCACCCATAGTACAGGCTACAGAGATCTTTATAGCCCCATTTCAGCATCTGCGTCCTTCATGCAGCATGTGAAAGCTGGCCCAAAAGGCACCCTCCTCCACTTAAATCCAGACTTGGTCCAGATCCGCCCCAGCGCTAGAGGAGACGACTCCAAAGTTTCCATTCTTGACTATGGAGATGCTCGTTCTTGCCCGGAAGGCATCAGAGAGACGGATGCCAAATTCCCCACTGGAAGAAGGCTGCTGGGCTAATTATAGGTGCACAAAAGGGGGAAATTTAGCAATTGCCATTTCTCCTGTCACAAAGTTCCACGTGATAAAAAGGCAGAAGTTGCCAACGTTTTCCCTTGGCTCTACCATTGGCCCAACAGCCTTGTCCGGGATGGAAGTTGTCAGCTTTCTAGAGGCGCATGGTGCGCACACGCCTGCCCAACACATGAGCTTGGTCTTCGTTCCACCCCAGGCTGACCCTCAACCGCCAAGACTCCTTACGCAGTGGGGGCAGCTCCATTTGCCCTCCGGCGCCTTCTCGAGCTCCGGGTCCAAACAGACAAGGTGGTAGGCCCGGGGACACGTGTCGCAGAGAATGATTTCCCCACCCTGCTGGCACACCTCACAGTAATCCTGGTGGTCCGTCTCGTATCCATCCCCTTCTTCGACTAGAAGGCAAAAAAAAGGCAAGAAACCATCATTCTCATGGAGGCAATAAATTCGGAAACAAAAAATCGGCGATTTTGGAAGTGGGTCTCCTAGGTGGCATATCAGGGATTCTTTAACTCTTTGAAGACGTGAATAAATTAAGCACTAAGGACAGACCAGCATCCCTGAGAGAACAGCCTTTCCCAATAAGTCCTACAACTCCCAGCATTCCCTAAACAACATGGCTGTCTGTGGGATGCTGGAGTTGTAGGCCTCATTTCTGTGTAAATATGCATAGGATTGCGCCCTTACTCACCTATATTTCAAAACTGTAAATCTTAGCAGTAGCCCTAGCTCCCACTGTCATTGGGATCAATGTCCCTGATCACTATGGTGCTTTATCCCCTCCCCCTCCTGCCTATGCAGAAAGAATGCTGGGACTTGTAGGGGAACCTTGGGGGTATATACTGTCAGTTCATGCAGATCAACCGTCACACACTGAGCGATATATCTCAAACTAGGAGTCAAGCCACTGGTCTTTCACTCTCAGACTGGCTCATTGAGGCTCCCAAGGATCTCATCTGTACTCATAGAATCATAGAATAGTAGAACTGGAAGGGGCCTGGAAGGCCATTGTGTCCAACTCCCTGCTCAATGCAGGAATCCACCTTAAAGCATCCCTGACAGATGGCTCTCCAGCTGCATCTTGAAGGCCTCTAGGGTGGGAGAGCCCATGACCTTCCTAGGTCATTGGTTCCATTGTCGTACTGTTCTAACAGTCAGGAAGTTTTTCCTGATGTCCAGCTGGAATCTGGCTTCCTGTCACTGGAGCCCATTATTCTATGTCCTGCACTCTGGAATGATCAAGAAGAGATCCTGGCCTTCCTCTGTGTGACAACCTTTCAAGTCCTTGAAGAGTGCTATCATGTTTCCCCTCAATCTTCTCTCCTCAAGGCTAAACATGCCCAGTTCTTTCAGTCTCTCTCATATTTGTTTCCAGACCCCTGATCATCCTCACTGCCCTTCTCTGAACCCCCCTCCAGCATGTCTGCATCCTTCTTGAAGTGTGATGCCCAGAACTGGACACAATACTCAAGATGAGGCCTACTCATAGGAACCCAGGAAGCTGCCTTATCCTGAGTCAGACCATTACTCTACCTAGGCCAGTATTGAAAAACACTGACTGGAAGCAATGCCTCTCCAGGGATACAGGTAGAATTCTTTAATATCCCTACCTGGAGTAGCCAGAAATTGAACTCACGACCTTCTGTGTGCAAACTAGGGCTCCATCACTGAGCTATGGCCCCTTTTTGTTTTAGTTTTAGTTTTAAACACTAGGTGCATATAGCCCTCGACCCGTCACTGCATGACCCCGTTGCCACAAAATGCCGCCCCAGCCAATAGGGTGCCTCTCCGTGCAGGAGGCCCACCCGATGCTCCCCGAGGAGAGCGCTGGGGTCCCCATGGCGTACTTCTCTTTTTCTTCTTCCTCTTCTTGCCCTTCTTGCCAACGCCGGCAGAGGACTCGGAGCGCACGGAAGAGCTGTTGATGCTGGTGCTGTCCAGGTCGGACTCCTCCCGTTCCTCCTCCTCGCTCTGCAAGAGAAACCAAACTGCACGTGGTTACCTTCACTGCCTCCAGGGATCGCTCCCAACCCCACTCGCCTCCCTCTGGTCTCAGAACAGGCAGATAGGATTAGAGCAGCCTTCCCCAACCTGGTGCCCACCAGGTGTGTTGGACTACAACTCCCACAATTCCAGGCTGGCGGGGTGATGGGAGTTGTAGTCTAACCCATCAGAGGATGCCAGGTCAAGGAAGGCTGGGTTAGCAAACAGGCATTAGGAACAGCCTTGCTGGATCCAATGAAATGTCCATCTAGTCCATCATCTTGCTTTGCTCAGACGCCTCTGGGGCATTTCGGCATGCAAACCAGGTGTTCCACCCCTAAATCAGGGGTGCTGAAACTCTTTCAGGCTGAGAGCCAAATTCTATTTTGGATAAGCTCTTGGGGGGTCGCATCCCGGGACCGAAATTATAGTCCTAACCATGGTGGCTACATAACCACGGTTTAAACGCTGCAAAAGGATTAGCAGCTTAACTGTGGTTTAGCGTGTTGTCTGAACAGTCCCTATGATGTCATAGGGGGTGGAGGGAAACACCCGAGGAGTCAGGACATAATATAGGTCTATAACCTTATGCATGGTGTGCATAAAGACATTGCGCACGGCGGGGAGAGAGAAAGCTGGGAGCCACTACCCTGTCCTGCTCTGGCCTCTAAATATGGAGGTTCCTTTCATCTGTCCTGAACATAGCTCCTGCTAGCCAGTCTCACAGGATGGCCCCCTTGGGGTTCCAGTGTTAGGAGAGACAGAGAAAAACATCTCCCTGTCCACGTCCTCCACACCGTGCCTAATTTTATAAACCTCCATCATCTCATAATATCACAACGATCTGTCACAATTGAATCAACCTCTATTGTAATGATCATAATGAATCTCTATCCTATCATTTGGTGACTCCAGATCTGTCAGAATGATCCATCCTGACTTTATAAGCTCTATCATAATTGTATAAACCTCTATCGTATCGCGTCCAATTCAAGCCCTATCTCTCCCCCCCCCCCCCAGGACAACAGAAGGCCTATAAAGAATAACTATCCGTGGTGTGGACATATATGTGTGTGGAGAGAGAGAGAAATAACCCCACTTTTAAATTGAAAGGAAAATTCCTCAAGCAAATGCTAAACTTTTTAGGACAGTTTCTACCACAGTTCAAAAGGAGCAGGAGGGTCCCTGAATTTCAGATCCTGATCTGCGTGGTTTGTGGTTCTCATGGCAGCACGGAAGGGAGTCTACTTACTGAGGAGCCCTTTTTCCTCTTGTTGGCGATCCCCCCGAAGCGGAACTTCAGGGCCCCCACCTTTCTCCCCTTCCCCTTCTTCTTGCTGTCTTTGGTGTTCTTGATTTTCTTTCTCACGCCGGGACCTGCGGAAGCAGAGAGGCATCATGATGGAGGCCGCACATCCTTCGCTTTCCCGGGATCCCGGCCGGCCTCCAATGATTGCCCTCATTTGAACATTTGGCCGACACCATCTGGCCATTCCTGGGGGTGCCCCTTTGCCAGCCCTTGTTGCCCATCTATAGTTCCCTGTAGCCCCCCACTCTCTGCAATCTTGTTATGGACTAGCATCAGCATTGCTCCAGGATTGTGAGGGCCCGTGGGCAAGACCTCTGCGGTGGGCCCCGTCCCACAGGGAGTCTGCTTTCTCACTGCCTTTGTTAGCTGCTCCTTCATCCTCTTCCTCATCATTGCTACCACTTACTTGACAGGCAAGAGAGCCCGGGAGCAAGGAGGCCACAATGGCGGCACCTGCTCCTCCTCCTTCTCACCACCACCATCCTCTGGGCCAGAGCGGGAGGCAGGCGAGCAAGCAGGCGGCCATGATGAAGAGGACAAGCAACTCCAAGGGGCCCTTGCCAGTGAGCCCCTGCTGGGGTGTGGGTCCTCAACAAGGGCCCCACCATGCCTACCCTTGGCGCACGCCCCAACCTGCAGCTTATTGACAAGGCTGAATGTCAGGGGCTGCTCATCCTCTACCGTCAGGAACACTAGCGATGTCCATCACAGAAAAATCCGTTAGGTGTTTTTGTTTTCGTTTCACTTGATGGAGGTGTGCGGTGTGTACGGCTCGATTTGTGTTTGCCGGCCAAGCTGCAGGTTTTTCCCTGAACTCCGGGAACTTTTTTTTTTTTTGCACATTTTGTTCCACAGGTTCCAGAATTTGTGTGAATTCCTGAGCAATTTGCACATCTTTCTGGGCAGTTTGTTCAAACGACGGCTGAATTTGCGCAAAATGTGCCTGGGTTTGCTCAAATCACTCAGAAATTTACACAAATTGTGGAACCTGCAAAAACAAAGCACAAAATGCCCGAACTGGCCTGATTCACTGCAGATGGAGTCTCATCCCACAGCAGGAACCGAAACGAAGTATAGGGAACCTAACCTAGGAAAATATGTTAAGCTCCACCACCCCACCAATGGATTTCTTCAACACCTCTAATGCTCACCCCCTCCACTTGAGGAGTCCTGCCTGCAGTCACATCCCCTGGACACAAAGAATACAGCTGATGGGAAACCCTGGCAGAAGGCCACCCTGGAAGGTGGAGGAAGAAATCCCACCCTAGTATTTTAAGGATCAAGACCTCCACTGGTGCAAGAAGGGTGGGGGCCTGCATGGTATGAAATCAAACCTGTCAGCTGTTACCTGGACGCTCATGGTGCATCTATGTGGCCTATATTCACCTCTCCCCAAGATGTTGTGGACTACAACTCCTATCAGCCGAGCATGCTCAATGGCTGGGGATGATGGGAGCTGATCTCTATGCTCACAGATTAACCATACCTGGCCACTGAGTTCGCTGAAGGCCCTTTTCCTGTAGATGTTAGGCCAAAAGGGCCCCGTCTGTCATTGTGCCCTGCTTGTAGGGTGCCCTACTTTAATATTTTGAGGAATCAGCAAAGGACAGTCCTCTATGGGAAGGTGTCCTCTATTTGAAGAGCTGTCCAGTCCAAGTCTGGTTGAAAGTCAAAGAACCTCAATGCAGAAGAGCCAGCAGAGGCTTTGAAGATGCACATCCACAGTTAACACCCGAACAGAAAGCTGAGCAGGCACACTGGTGACCTAGTCAGTCTTCTCCACTGTGGTAAGAAGTATTGTCTTTGTTTTTAAATCAGAGTTATCATTTCCAGATTTGTAGCTCTGTAGATCAATTTGCCTATGCAAATGCTATGCAAATTGCTGCTCTCTTCCCCCCCCCCTTTTTTTGGTGGCAACCTGCCCTGCAGCTTCCTGGTTCTCCTTTAGGGACCAGGCAAAACCTGTCCAGTGTGCTTGGGCTTTGGGTGGTTAATTTGGGTGGAGGAAGTGGCGCAGTAGGTAGGGAATCAGATTAAGATCAGGGAGAGCCATGTTCATGCCTTCCATTT
Organism: Anniella stebbinsi; assembly: GCA_029215795.1. NCBI lineage: Eukaryota > Metazoa > Chordata > Lepidosauria > Squamata > Anniellidae > Anniella > Anniella stebbinsi. The sequence goes on along the minus strand of JARDYH010000001.1, from coordinate 406,865,053 downwards.
CTATACTCCCCAATAGCTGGAGTTAATACAGAAACGAAGCTTATTAATATTCTGAAGATACAATGTGGGAAGGGGGATCTTATATACCAGCATGAAGGTGAGTTGCATGCTCTTAAAAACACTCACCCTGTGGGATCAGTTGTATCCCCCGAGATTTGGGGAGATCCCTGGGGAGATCCACCACCCTGGAGATTTTACCTTTGCCCTCCTTGGTCTTGGCTTTCCTGATGGCCGGTGGTGGTGGTGGCAGTTGAGGCGGGCTGGCCGGAAGCGGTGATGGAGCAACAGCTACTGTTTCCACAGCTGCAGCTATGGCGGCTGCAGCGGCCGCTGCTGAGCTCCCTTTGAAAGGGTTGTTGGCACTGAACTCTCGCCACTTGGCTCCCAGGACGGTCATCATCTTGGACATGGGGATTTTGGGGTTCCTCTTGGCAACTAGAGGCCTGGAGAAGAAGCAGAAAGGGAGAAGAGGGTGGTGTTATCAGTCTGAAGAGGACGGGAGTCATCTATTTCCCAGTGCCCGGGATCCATTCCACACTGTCTTAAGTGTCCCTTAGTGCCAGAGGGAGGTTTTTTCCATCAACCTAATTGCCATGCAGGGGTGGAATTTTGAAGGGGGATTGCAGCTGGAGAGGGAAGGGTTAACTCTGCCCTCCTCCCAAGCTGCAACTCCCCTGATCAAAACTAATCTTCTCCCGCATGGCAATTAAGTGCAGGAAACAAACTTTCCCCCATTGGTTTGGGATGATCTGGGTATGTGTAAAAAATCGATTTGAGATGATTTGGAAATTTGTTGGCTGCTTTCCCTCCTGTGAACAGTAAATAAATCCTAGTAATTGTTTCTAAATTTGCATATATAGATATAAGTGAGCAGACACAGATTTGGTTCAGATCCTACAGGACTGGGGCCTGTTTCTTCTAAGCACCCTGCAACATTCCAGGACCTCTCCCCTCCATGAGCATAAGAACATAAAAAGAGCCCTGCTGGATTAGACCGAGGGTCCATCTAGTCCAGCACTCTGTTCACACAGCGGCCAACCAGCTGTTGGCCAGGGACCCACAAAGCAGGACACAGGTGCAACAGCACCCTCCCACCCATGTTCCCCAGTAACTGGTGCACATAGGTTTACTGCTTCGGATACTGGAGGTAGCACTTAGCCATCAGAACTCGTAGCCATTGATAGCCTTCTTCTCCAGGAATTTTTCTATGCCATTTTTAAAGCCATCCAAATTGGTGGCCCTCACTCCATCTCAGGGAAGTGAATTCCACAGTTTAACTATGCACTGCCTAAAGAAAGGTTTCCTTTGATCTGTCCTGAATCTCCCACCAATCAGCTTCATGGGATGACTCCGTTGAGTTCTAATGAGAGAGGGAGAAAAATACCTTCCTCTCCACTATCTCTATGTCATGCGTAATTCTGTACACATCTATCGAAGTTGAACAATCCCAGCTGCTGCAACCTTCCCTCATAGGGGAGTAGCTCCATCCTCTGGATCATTTTAGTTGCCCTTTTCTGCACTTGTTTTCCCCAGCTCTACAATATCTTTTTTTAGGTGCAGTGTCCAGAACTGTACACTCCGTACATTTCTATAACAGGACTACGAAATTGGCAGAAGTCCTACACACCACACACACACACGCTCCCGGAGCAAGGGAGGCAACAGCATCACCTACCTAAGAAACTGGCTGAAGGCCTTGTAATTTGTCAGCATGTGATAGTCCTCTTCGGAGAAAGCGTAGTCTACATCGTCCAGCCCCCACTCCTCCATTAGCTGAGCTGAGGTTTTGGGCTCCTACGGGAGAAAAGAACAATGCTGAGGGATCCATATTTTCAACATTTGCTCCCAGGCAGAGCATGCTGAAACACTCTGTCAACAGACGTGGGATGCAGCCATCGCACTGCAAGAGAGGCTCCATAGCATCATAGAATAGCAGTGTTGGAAGGGGTCTCTAAGGCCATCGAGTCCAACCCTCTTCTCAGTGCAGGAATCCATCTTAAATCATCCCTGATGTATGGCTGTCCAGCCGCATCTTGAATGCCTCCAGTGTGGGAGAGGTCATTGGTTCCATCGTTGTACTGCTCTAACAGTCAGGAAGTTTTTCCTGATGTCCAACCGGAATCTGGCTTCTTGTAACTTGAGCCCATTATTTCGCATCCTGCACTCTGGGATGATAGAGAAGAGATCCTGGCCCTCCTCTGCATGACAACCTTTCAAGTATTTGAAGAGTGCTATCATGTCTCCCCTCAGTCATCTCTTCTCAAGGCTAAACATGCCCAGTTCTTTCAGTCTCTCCTCATAGGGCTTTGTTTCCAGACCCCTGATCATCCTCGTTGTCCTCCCTTGAACCCCCTCCAACAGAAGCACAGTGACATGGTCACAGGAAGTAATAGTCCAGCTCTAGTCCAGCTGCATCTGGAGGGCCGTGTCCAGCCCCGGGTACCACATTTTAAGGAGGACATTGACAGTGGGGGCTGGGGGCTGCGATGTCAGTGGGGCAGTGAATCCGCTCCTGGTTTCTTCACAATCCATCAGAACTCTAAAAGAGCTCTCTAAGGTGTAAAGCAAAATGAGTTCACCACCTTGGAGAGCTCCTTTAGAGTTTTGACTGCTTCTGACTGAAACCCGGAGCAGATTCACCGCCCCACTGATATCGCAGCCACCAGCCTACACTGGAGACAGGGTCTGGAAATTGCACAGAAGCAGATTTGGGGTAAACATTAGGCAAAACGTCCTACCAGTAAAAATTGTCTGCCAATGAACAGACTGCCTCAGGATGTGATGAGTTAAGCCTCCTAAAACAAGGCTGAGACGAGGAGAAATTTTGTTCTCTTGAGGATTGCAGAATTGCGAGATTGGCTCCTAGGGGCTTTATCAGTAAGGGGGTTTATCACACAGCCATATGCATTTCTGCTTGCCACAGGTACATCGTGGCCTGTGAGTCTGTCTGGCTACTGGAGTCTCTGGCAAGCTCGTCAGAAGCCGGATGGTGGATGCACATGGTTGACTCACCACGAAGCAGAGAGCCTGCAAAAAACGCCCCCCCAAGGCTATTCTCACGGCAATCACACACCCAGATGTTTGTGTGAATAGGCCCTGAGTCTGTACTATGGTGCAAATGCCCTTACTGTCATAGGAAGATGCTGGGTGCAATGGCCCAAGGCACCTGGAGTTGGGATACCTTTAAGCCTCCATCTTCAGTCTCCTCCTCCTCTTCATCTTTCTTTTTCCGTTTGGCTTTTTTCTCCTTCTTCTCTTTCAGTTTCTTCTTCTTCTTTTTGTTGGGGGAATAGTCACTGCCTTCGCTCTCCGATTTTCCTCCCGGTTCCTCCTCGTTCTCGGAGACCTCTTCATTGTGGCTCCCCTAAATTTCAACAAAAACAAACAGGCACGCACTAGAGAAAAGAGGCAGAAGGAAGAGAACGGTCAATGCTCCTGTACTCACCGGGAGGTCTTTCTTCTCTTTCTTAAGCCACAAAACCCCGCCTAGAAAGAAGGCTCCCAAGCCATGGCACAGATTGTTAAGCATGGAAAGGAACTTGAAAGACACCTATTCTGCCCCTCACCCTTTTAATGACACCTTAATTGCCACGTCCTCCAAACCATGTATGGTAAGGATTCGGCAGCATGTTGGAACTGGGTCAAAACTGCCCTCAGGGTGTTTAAAAAATATATGGCTTCAGTATATAAACATTGGCTTGTTTTTATATAAAATGGCAATTAAAATAAGAGACTCTTGTTTACAAAATGAAACCTCCATTTAATATATGAACATGTTAAGGCCAGCATGAGCAATCTCTGAAAACTGAATCTCAGATCATCTATCAAACATGTGGGGTTTGAACAGGGATCTGGAACATGTGGCTCTTGAGATGTTGTTGGACAACAGCTCCCATCATCCTTCACCATTGGCTATGCTGGCTATGGCTGCTGGGAGTTGCAGTGCAATCACCTCTAGAGAGCTACACATTCCCCACCCATGAGTTAAAGCCTGCTTTCCCTATGTAAAAAGAAAATAAATGCTCAATCTTATGCATGTTTGGACAGAAAAAAGTCCTACAACTCCCAGCATTCCCCAGCCAGCTGTGGTGGGAATAGAGATGCTGGAGAAATCCACTTGTGGGGGGTGGAGTTCAATGGGTTTTCCTAGGCTTGTCCTGGACTTCAGTTCGGTTCCCACTGTGGTGCCTGACTCAACAATCTGCAGCGAAACAGGCAAGTTCGCAGATTTTCCTGGAATTTTGCATGGATTTGCCGGGGGGGGGGGGGGGGGAGGGGGAAGGTGCTGAAATCTGCACAAGTTGAAGAACCTTCCAAACAATGCGCAAAGAAGTTTCCAGAGTTCAGGGAACAGCTCACAACTCAACTCACAGACACAAAGTGAGTCGCACACGCTGAGGAACTCTGTCAAGCCAAAAAGGAAGTGGATTTCCCAGCGACGTGCATCCCTGCCTAAAAGTGGAGAGAGAGGAAGAGCAAAGGGAATGCTTGGAGTTGTATGTCGTTTTCCTATCTAAACATGCCTAGGATTGTAGGACTTTTCCCTGTCTACACATGTCTAAGATTGCACCTTTAAAGAAAGCATTGGCTTAAATATATATCGGTTGCTAAGGACCTTCTCAACAAACCCTGGGACAGAGAAACCTTTACAGGGATAATGTTTCAGGACATTTCCTTCTGTACATTACGAGGGGGGTAAACACACCCTCTCCACGTCTCGAATGAACATCCACGCAGGCCAGCCCCACTCACTGCAAATGCCACACCCACCACCACCGCCAACAGAGTGGAAACAGCAGAGCATTATTTAAAATGATGCTGACCCTAAGTAGTCTGAACTCTCCTCTCTGCACAATATCCTGGGGTGTTGTTCTTTTAAAAGGGAAAATGCATCTCCCACACTCATGAGACTAGACCTCTTGGTCATCCAGTTAAATTGATTGCCACTAGATTCAGGACAGAGAAAAGAGAGTACTTCTTCACACATCACATAATTCACATATAGAATTAGCAGAGATAACTAATGCCTTTTAAAAAAAAAGAAAGAAAGAAAAGACAAATTTACCATTGGTCATTCCATGCCTTTTAGCCATGCCAGCCGCTGAATACCAGCAGCTGGAGACAGAGAACAGGGGAAACTCCTATAATTATCAGCTGAGGACTCTCACCTAGATGCCCTGTTTGTGGGCTTCCCAAACACATTGTGGGAACAGGATCCTGGACAAGATGTACCTTTCTCCTGATCCAGCAAGGCTCTTCATATGGCAAACAGGCGATAGCTTTCCACTACCTATCTTTGCCCCTCTCCGCATGAATACCCAGCCCCATAGCCATCATGAAGCCATGAATTTGCAAACACATTTCTTGCGTCCACACCTTACATTTGCCTAGGTCTGCATCAAAGGCCTTGTAACTGAATACTTTAAATGTAATGTGTAAACGGTCCCAAGCAGACGGCCAAACTGTGCTGCGGGTCTCCGTGAAGTTGGCCATACTTTAAAAACAACTGTTGGCACTTCCACATTTCTGCAGTCCCTTTTTTTTTCTCATCTGGCAATTTGCCACAATAGATGCTATCAAGGCCAGGCAGCAATAAAATGAATGAGATTTCAGCACCCTGGACAGAGTATGAGACAGAGTGCGTGCTCCCGAAACCACTGGATTGCTCCGCACTAAGTAACCCTCCGGCTGCTAAATTTTGAAGGATGCTCTGATATTCAACATGAAGAGTATCATCATTCTACATGAAGCCTGTGGTGAACCCCCAAAGACATATCTGGGTTTTTCATGTCCTGGCTCTCCGTCCATTCTTAATACTTCTTTCTGTCTTGGGGCATGATTTAAAGGCGGCATAGTTTGAGCTTTGTTGTTAGTTTTGGGCGCCAATCTCTTTGCCAGGACCCCAAAACTGACAGGGAACCTGGCAGGTTTCCCAATCCCTCTGGCGAGACCACATGCTGGCAAATGGACACGGGACACCCAAATCAGTGGGATTTCTTTATTGCCGGAAATCCCACAGCAAAAGCTGAATGGTTACACACTTCAGAAATCATATAGCTGATGATCAGTAGCTATAGGCTCCAAGAAATTCCAGAACAGTCAAAAGCTAATCACTACTGCCATGACGAGATCCCCATCAATCTGGTTTCCCTGTTGCCATGTTCATGGTTCCAGACACAAAGGGAAAGACAATCCGTACACAGGTTCCAAACCTGGACAACAGTGGGGGATAATTCCTGACAGTTGCATGAATTTGCTCTGTCAGGTTTCCCATGCCTTAATTATTATCTACTTATTTACTTTGTTTATTACATATCTAGACTGCCCAAAGCCGAAGTTCTAAATACCAAATAATCAATCTTTGTAAGAGCTGGTTTCCAAGTAGTACTGTGCCAAAAATTTTGATTATTCCATTTTCGGCATTTTATGGAGGGCGGGGGGGTGGGCGGGAAATGAAAACTCTGGCGAAAGAGGCTGGGTGAGGTGAGAATTTTGAAGGATTTTCTCCTTGGGGAGGGCAGATTGGGTTTCCACATCCCTTTTTAAGCATAGGCAGTTGTTGAGGGGGCTTCTTTCTAATGTTTTTGTTTCTTAAGAAACAGCCCCAGCACTCGCAGGAGCCCAGAAGTTCTTCCTGAATGCATATTGCAGAGGGCGAGGCCACATGATCTACAATAGGTATTTAGGAAGAACTGCCATGTTCCTCCACGTGCCAGGGGCGTGTTTTAAAATCTCTCTCTCTCTCTCTCTCTCTCTCTCTCTTTCAATATATATTAAAAGAGGGGCCCTCAACAAGTGGCTACACTTTAAAAAGTATGTGAAAATGCTGCCCCCCTCCCCAAGGAGAAAATTCTCTTAAATTCTCCCCCTCCCTGTGAAAGAGGCAGAAAAATCAATGCCTTTTTTTCAGGGAGAGAAAAGCTTTCCGAAAATAGGGGGCCAGGATTCGGCACAGCACTATTTCCATGCACCCCTTCGCTTCCTTCCAGCACATGAGGGGCTGCCTTCCTTTTGTGGGTGGGGGGGACACTGTTACGCTCAGGGCAATGCTAGCCCTACAGACCTGACTCTGGGCAGCCCAACCCTCATCAGCACTCACCTTTTTAGCTGCGCATGTGTGAGATTCCATGCGCCCCTCTTCAAAGTGTCTGTGCAATATACAACCACCGCACACACATACACACCAGCATGTCCCTTTTGGTAGTCGTTCTGTCGCAGTCGAGTGCAGGGATGAGGGACATGTGGCTCTCCAGATACGCTCTAGCGAGCATAGCCAAAGGTGAGGGATAATGGGAGTTGTAGTCCAACATGTAGAGAGCCAGATATCCCCTATAACATCTCTGTTGTAGTCTTTCCAAGCCTAGTACCCTCCATATGTTGGACTACAACTCCCATAATCCCCCAGCCAGCAGAGCTGGCTGGGGGCTTATGGGAGTTGTAATCCAACACAAATGGAGACTCCCAGGTTGATGAGGACTGCCCTATTGTGACCATCAGAGCCCAGAAAGGATATGCAAAGTAAGGAGCAGGGCACTAGAAATATGCATTGGCTCAATTCGGACGACACAATAAACAACTGGTGTGGGGAAAACAATCGTCAGTTGTTTTGACTATTGTGTCATCCGAATGCTGCCATAGTCAACTCAGCGCTGATCCTAATCCACACCACAGTTGATTATTTATCACCATGTTGTGTGGGGAGTACCCCCTAGTTGAACAACTGTAAAGTTGATTATTACTGCACCATTGACTATCGTGTCGTCCGAATTGAGCCATTGTCTCTCTTCCCATTAGCTGCTGCAGATTCAACGGACCTGGGTCCGATCCTGCAAGCCAGGCCTCACCTTCATAGCTGGGGGAAAGAGTCTGTCAACAAACCAAACTGCTTCCACTGCCCTTTAAATTGAACCGTTGTTTTCCCCGCTGTCCCTGATTTCTGCCCAGCCTCTCTGACCCGCCATATGGGGACATCCCAGGCCAGGTTGTATCACAGCCAGGTGTTTTTTCTCATTTGGTGGAAGCCCCAAATCCAAACTGCCTCACCACAAAGAGATGAGATAATATCGTTGTCCCCAGCAGCTGCTCATGGTTTTTTTGTCCTTCAAGTTTTCCATTTAAAAAAGGACAGTTTAGAAATAAAGGAAGGAAAGAAGGAAGAAATTGGACTTTTGCTTTTCACCGGTGATATAAACAGTAATAATTTAGGCCTGAATAATTGGTTACCATGGTAATTCCTGCAGAACTGGCTGAAATCCTATCTTTCCTTCTGCCTCTCTCTCTGACAAGGACTTTCATCTACATATGTTCAGACTTAAACAGCAGCCTGGTTGTTTTATGTAAATATCTCTCCCATGTTGCTTCTGCTATGGGGAGCCCGGCTGAATACAGCCAGTGAACGCATTTCACTGCCAAAACAGGAATTGCAGAAGCAATTTAAAATCCCATGATTTGGAATGAGGATTCAAGGCCAAAGAAATCCAGTAGCCCTGCCTCATCGACAGATGCCCAAAAATAAAAGTTCATTGGTTGTTGTTATTTTTTTTTTATTTTTTTTAAAGCAGAATGCAGAAGGTACAAGGTAGTGTCTTAAATGCAAAGCAGTCACGATTGCAGAGATGTACGTAGCAGGGAGAGCTCATACCAGAGCAGAACACCTGCTTTGCATGCTGACGTTCCGTTGCTGGCATCATCACTTGAAAGATAATAGGGGTAAACGCTGCTGCCAGCCAGCCCAAAGGGAGAATGAGGCAGCTTTCAACTGTATAGACCAGCCCTGTGTAGCATCAGCTCCTGTTGAAGGTGGGGGAAGTGATAGGAATATAGGAAGCTCCCTCTTCATAGGGAGCCAGCCAACTGGTCCATCTAGGTCAGTATTGCCTACACGGACTGGCAGCAACTCTAGAGGTTTCAGGCAGGCGCCTTTTCCAAACCCGCCTGGAGATGCCAGGGATCGAGCCTGGGACCTTCTGCATGTGAAGCAGGGGCTCTATCACTAAGCCGCGGCTTTTTCCCGAGCCCTACTTGGAGATGCAAAGTCTGGGCTGTACTGCTGAGCTACAGCTCCTACAAGAGGCATTTAAAGCTCTTTCAAGGCGCATTAAAAAAATTACCTCTACAAGAACGGAGCGCAAATCGGGCGTAGAGGCGCGCTATCCCTCCGATTATGCGCATTATCGAATGCGCGTTAAACAGCGAGTTTTATTTTGCCCCGACCGTTAAAGCGCATTTTGACTATGTGATCAAGCACTTATGCGTATTAACTACTTGTAAAGCGCATTTTGGTCATCCGTTAATGCGCTTCGCCGCCTCTTGCCGCCTCTCGTGCAGAGGGATTAGGCGTAAATGCGCTTCTGCGATTATGCGCATAATCGCCTAACCGGGCGCAAAAGTGAATCCTTGTAGAGGGGACGTAAGAGCAGAGCGCTCCAGTTTACCTTTGCAAAGAAGTTGGCAAAAGAGGCTAGGCGAGTTAATGCCTACCTCTTTCGGGCTATTCCTGTGCCCCAACCAAATGATGACTGCTGGCAGGTGATCCTCCCAAGGACATCTGGATGAACGCTATTGCAGGCAGAATACTGGGCTAGGTGGATGCTTGGTCCGATCCTAAAAGCTGCGGGAGGGTTGGAAGGTTGGTCCTCTCAACGCAATTTCAAAGCCTGCCCAAGCGTTCTTTTCTTCCCTTGGTTTGATGTAAGCCTTCCATTCTTTTACTGATGGCAAAGCCAGGGGCAGTGTGCATGCAGCATTCCACCCCATTGCTCACCTTCTTACCAAGGAACACAAAAGCAGGAGGACACGGGGAGAATTCTGCATGAAATGGTCTATTAATGTTTTGAATTTCACTATGTTGGACCACTATTATATTTAAAGTTCTGCACTGAATGATCACCGGTCCCCTCATTGTCCCACCTCCAGACATGCACACACAAATGTTTGAGTACAGCCAGGGGCATCGCAAGGCCTAGGCCCTGACTCTATTTCCCGCAGCCTGGATCTCTTCACCAGAGCCCTAAGTTAGGGTGACCAGATAAAATCCAGGTCAGGGCTCATGTAACTTTAACAGTTGTAGAGAAAAGGGAATTTCAGCCAGTGTCAATTGTATGCAATTAGTTCCTGGTGAAATTCCCTCTTCATCACAACTGTTAAAGTTGCAGGAGCCCTGCCTTCTTTTGTATATGGTCACTCTAGTATAGTACATGCACCTTTAACTGTTGTGATGAAGAGGCAATATCACCAGGAACTAATTGCATGCAAATGACATTGGTTTAAATTCCCTCTTCTCTACAACTGTTAAAGTTACATGAGCCCTGACCTGGATTTTATCTGGTCACCCTACCCTAAGTGGCCATTGGAGCAAATGGAAAGTTCCATTGCCACCCAGGGGGCAATTTCCAAGGGGGATTGGAGCAGGGGAGGGAGGGATTAGCCCTCCCACCTCCCATGCACTGTGGCCCCCAAAATCTCACCTCCACAGGGCAATTATGCTTAGAAAAAGTCTTTCCATTTGTGTGAGTGTAAAGATTGGGCCCTGAATTGGTTTAAGGGCCTAGCAGCAGCCCCAGGCAAAGGCCTGTCAGCTTGAGGATCAACAAGCACTGCAGCCCCTTTTCCCATCCTGTTCTGATGAAACCACAATAAGCCTTCCTCCAATGGAGGAACCCTGAGAGCATAGCAAGAAACCAAGATCTGCGACGGCCAACATGATCAATCCTTGCTCTGCTCATGCTGCTCCTTGCCTGCACTGGGTCTTAGTCATTCCGTTCCTCCCAAATAGTTTATCACCTCTTTTTAGTCTCAAAGGGCTGCCTCTTAGAAGGAGGGAGGAGACCAAATCCTTATTTGCCCCACAGTGAGAAGGCACAGTGGCAAATTAAAAGGCTGTAACAAGCACCTAGTACATCCTCTCCAACTACTAGGCAAAGCTACCCGACTTGGCTTCTACTGACCTTTTTCCTTTTGTTTTAAGCTAGTGTACTGCCTAAAACAATGTCCAGCTTTGCTAATATAAAAGCTGTCCAGATTTTCTCGACTTCTGTTTCCACCTGCTAAGGAACTCATGCATTTTGTCTAAGGATGGAGGTAGTTTTGACTAACAGCTGGATTTTATATTATCAGAATTGTTTGGTTGTTTCCCCCCAAATCCTGGACTCGGTACTGCTCCTGAGGATCAATATCAATCAGGATGGCAGCACAAAATCAACCCCAGTCCAATGCTCTTGTGCCACCATGCTCAACAAGGGAGATACGTTCTCGCATCCTTTGCAACGGACGGCGGAGCTTATGGCTGGCAACCATCATGATGCAAATCGCTGCCGAATTCAGGAGGCGGCGCGGCCAGGTGCAGAAGGAAATACTTTCCTTGGTGGATAAACACAGATGCTCTAACACCCAAACAACGGATGCGGTGCCCACATGCGCAAGTGATACCATGGCGCTCCAAAAACATGTGCCAGAGAGAATATATTTCTCTTCATCTTGGGTTTTTCTCTTTCATTTGCTTTTTTCCTTCATTTGCTTACAAGACCATAAACACCCAGTGTTCCATCTCTCTGTCATCTTCCAAATATGTTGGACTACAGCACCTACATAATGGGGGTCATCCACCTCATCTGGAGGGCATCGAATTGGGAAAGGCTAATGCACAACACACACTTGAGAGGTGGGGGGAGAAAATTAAAATTCAACACAAATTCAAGCTGAATTCCAAATTACGCATGGTACTGGTCCCCCTCTACTCGGCACTGGTCAGGCAACAACTTGAGTATTGCATCCAGTTCTGGGCACCACACTTCAAAAAGGATGCAAACAAGCTGGAGCGTGTTCAGAGGAGGGCAATGAGGATGATCAGGGGTCTGGAAATAAAGCCCTATGAGAGACTGAAAGAACTGGGCAGGTTTAGCCTGGAGAAGAGAAGACTGAGGGGAGACATGAGAGCACTCTTCAAATACTTGGAAGGTTGTCACACAGAGGAGGGCCAGGATCTCTCCGCGATCATCCCAGAGTGCAGGACATGGAATAATGGGCTCCAGTGACAGGAAGCCAGATTCCGGCTGGACATCAGGAAAAACTTCCTGACTGTTAGAGCAGTACAACGATGGAACTAATGACCTAGGGAGGTGGTGGGCTCTCCCACATTAGAGGCATTCAAGAGGCAGCTGGACAGCTTTAAGGTGGATTCCTGCATTGAGCAGGGGGTTGGGCTCAGTGGCCTTCTAGGCCCCTTCCAACTCTACTCTTCTAAGATTCTAGGATTGTATGACCTGTGTATGTAATGCAAATCAAGGACATTTGTTTTATATATTTTAAAATGATTTCATGGTTTAAATTTTTGTGAACCGCCCAGAGAGCTTCGGCTATGGGGCGGTATAAAAATGCAATAAATAAATAAATAAATTTGGCATCATTTTTTGCCTTTTGCCAGTGGCAAGGAGCTACAGAGGACCCGGAAGTCCCACCCTTTGACCACTGGAGTAGTAATTCCACAACTACCACCCTGGCTTCCAACATCTCCTCAGGCTTTGTCCACAAATTGATTGATCACTTTGATTTGATTTGCACCCTGCCTTTCTACAGAGAAAAAAGTCACACAAGGCAGCTTGCAGTCATAAATAAAACCGATTAAAACAATAATAAAACAAATGCATTCAAACACAATTCGAAAGACAACAAGAACAGAATAAAAATGGCAATTAATCTCTTAGATGTCAAAGGCCTGCTTGAATAAAAAATAAAAGCATCTCTTCACAGTCATAAGGACTAGAAACTTGCTCTTTATGGAATTAAAGCAGAGGTTCTCAGGAAGCTGAATTCAGTGCATGAAGTCGCCGAAAGCATGCAGTCTCCTTCCACCCCACCTCTTTCCAGAAAACATAGCCCAAGGCTGTCTCCTTCCCTTTGATGCACCATCCGTAGTCAGCCGGCGGTGGCACACCGCTTGCTGCCAAGATTTACTGCCAGTCACCGCGGGCAAACTGTAAATGAAGGCGCTGCATTGCAGCAGCGCACGGAAGTGGAGATGCCCAAAAGGAGTCTTTCAAGCACCAGCAGAGGGATACGAGGGGGACGGTCCCACCTTCATTGGGATCCAAGAGAGAATACCAGGCCCCTTTGCCCAAACTTTCCTTTTGCAAGTCAGTTGTGAGGTTGAGATCTCTGGGACAGAGGCAACCTCTCCTGGCTATCTGGAAATCCAAACTGCTGGCACCTCAGTATCCGGTTTGCAAAGGGCAAGTGTATGAAGTCTAGACAGCTCAGGGACAAGGACAGGCCAGGCTGTTATAAGCTCTGGACTGGGTCATTAACTGACTGATTTGATTTACACCCACCGCCTTTCCACCAAGGAAACAGCGCTCAAGTAATAGCAACCAATGTTTAAAATTAAAACTTCTTAAAAGAATCATAAAACAAACACATGAAAAAGAACACACACAAACACTAAAAAATAAAAACAGCACCCAAGCAAACAGATCAGCTTACATGCCTGGATAAAAATGTATCTGCCTGCCAGTGGAAGGGCAACAGGTTGTGTGCCAACCTAGCCTCCCCCAGCAGTGAGTTCCAAAGCTTGGGAGCAGCCACCAAAAAGGCACTTTCTCATGTTGCCACTAAACAGGCCTCTGATCTTGGCCATACTGAGAGAAGGACCTCCCCTGAAGTTGCTAAAATCAAGGCAGGCCCGACTTTAGTTTTTATTTATGTATTTACTATGTTTCTAATCTGCCCAATAACTAACATTTTCTGGGCAGATTACAAACAGTTTTAAAAAACCCTAAAATGGCAAAATAAGTTAAAATGTAAAATGCAATATGAATATTTTAAGGAATAAAATAAAACTTGATGCAAAAACAACAAACAGCACAGGAATTGCACAAACAGCCAATGTAATCTAGAACAAGGTCTCTACAACGCCTAGGAGAAAAGAGAGGTCTTTGCTTTGCACCGAAAAGATAACAACATAAACAAACTGCTGTGAGGGGGACATTTCATAAATAGAGATGCCACCACCGAAAAGTCCCTGTCTCTTGTAACCACCCACCTAGCTTCCTTTGGCAGTGGCACCCAGAGGAGGCCTCTGAAATGACCCAAGGGTCCAAGCAGGCTCAGGCAGTAGGAGACAGGTCTTTAGATACTCTGCTCCCAAGCCGTTTAGGGTTTTATAGGCCAAAAGCAACAGTTCAACTTGGGCTCAGAAATAAACTGGAAGCCAGAGCAGCTGACAAAGCCCTTGGCATCACATGACCAAATCGGCCAGTCCCAGTTGGAAACCTAGCAGCTCTATTTAGAACAAACTGAAGTTTGTCAAGGTAGCTCCACTACAAGGCATTGCAGTAATCCAACCGGGAGGTTCCCAGAGCATGGCTATCTCTGTCCAAATAGGGACGTGGCTGGTGCATCAACCGACGCTGATAAAAGGTGTTCCTGGCCACTGAGGTCACCTGAACCTCAAGTGACAATGAGAAGTCATTGGGGAGAGAAGGCACTCTTTCAAGCCCCCTGGTTCCAAGCCGTATTGCTCTACATATGGGGCCGCCCTTGAAGACAGCCTGGAAACATCAAATGGCTTAGAAGGTGAGGTGATGTTGCTAATTGAGACCTGCTGTTGTGAGGTTACACTGACTCCCAGTGAAAGCAACCAGGACTCTTAAAGACAAAGAAATAGATTGTGCCGCAGGTTTCATAGATCAGTGCACTTCATCAGATGCATGGAGTGTTATTCCCAGTTGGCAGGGATATTTATACATGGATGCAGAGCTGGTGCAGATGGTAAAAAGTGAGGTTCAGATGGCAATAAAGTGCCATTTGTGACAATTCCTTTAAAGCTCATGCATATGCAAAGTATTGTAATTCATATGAACAGTAACTGGTGAAAACACAAAAATCTGACTATTGCTACGAAAATTAACACCCAGAGTGGGACAGGAAACCATTTTTTCTCTTCATGCCCAAGCAATTAGAATCAAACTCCTTTATTAGTTCTAATTCCACTATTTCGCTTTGAAATTCTTCTGTTCAAGCATGGCAACTTTCACATCAGGCATCTCCCACACTGGAGGCCTTCAAGAGGCAGCCGGACAGCCATCTGTCAGCTATGCTTTAAGATGGATTCCTGCATTGAGCAACAGGTTGGACTAGATAGCCTTATGGGCCCTTCCAACTCTACTATTCTATGATTCTATGAAACAGAATGTCCAGGGAGATGCAAATGTTCTCCAACAAGTTGTCATTTCACATGTCTGATTTGTATCCACTGAAAGTATCTGGTGCAATGGACTCCAGTCCATGAACGTTTCTGCCACAATGAATGAGTTAGTCTTTCAGGAGTGATGCGACGCTTTGAAGTTTTTGTTACAACAAAGCCATGCCGTGCGAAACGGTGAAGCAGAATGCCACTTACGGCAACTCCCTGCTTGGACTGAGAAGGATGAGATATTTGGGGGCCCTTTGTCATGCTATCTATACTTGTTCGCCGGCTTGAAACAGGTAGCTGTATTTTATTGGGTTCCTTTCTTAATTGTTGCTTGCTACCAAAGGGACCCAAAACGGCTTGTTTTGGTGAGACAGAAATGTCAGCATGCATAGGTAAGGTAGGTCAGCTTTCCCGCAGCCTGTTGTATTTCTCTTTTTTTTAATGATTGTATTATATGGTTTTATGATTAGGTTTTAATTTAGTAGATGCACACGATATAAATCAGGAGCGTTTAACCTTAGGCCTTCTGGGCATTCTAACAAGGCCACACACACCCTTTCCCCTGACTCCACCTGCTTTCCCACAGTTGCCAGTCATTTGGTGATTTCCTGGGGTTTGCATGTTGTTTATTGTAAAAGGTTGAAATGCCTCCTCTAAGGTTTTGTTAAAGTTCAACACCCCTGATATAAATAAATAAATAAATCCCCCTGATACCAAAACTATTATTATTATTATTATTATTATTATTATTATTATTATTATTATCTTTTCTCGCTCGTGGAGGGTTTTTTTTGGCTCTGCCAAGTCATGCCGTCTTTTACTGATTCAGGAATCTCCTCACTATTGAGCATGTTTTAAATATGACCGTGGTTTCTGGATGTTGGTGTGGATGTATTTTGGTAGGCCCAGTTTCTGAAGGTTTTCTGTATAATGTTTTGATGTGATGTTGGTGACTGAGGTGACTAACGGAATAATTGTGACCTTTCCCTGTTGCCATAGTTCTTTAACTTCCATGGCCAGTGGTGTATATTTGTCTCTCTTTTCCTCTTCCCTTTTTGACCACATTTTTGTCATTAAGTCATTATCTTGTCTATTATTATTATTATTATCCCTCTGCCACCATTACCGCTGCTTCCATCTCCCCTTTTCCACCGACTCCCCAATATTTAAGCTGAAACTGTATAGCCCTCGGGGCAGGAACCTATCCACATCTATTTCGCAGTGCTTCACACCGCTGAAATAAGGGTCCACGGAGATTCGTCATGAATCCAACAAGACCCACACCTTGTCGGCACCACAACCTGACAATGCGCCGCTTTTCTAGACACATCCCTGGTGACACAATGAACCAGGGTGCTTGGCCCCAATCCTCGGGCCTTCCCTCCGACGCCCACCTCACGGGAAGCCCCAGTGAACCTACCTCCTTCTTCTTCCGCTTGACTTTGGAAGCCTTGTTCTCCTTCAGCTTCTTCGGCTTCTTCGGCTTCTTCTTCTGGGTGCTCACCTGCTCTTCAGGGTAGAACTCCTCCAGGCCTTCCAATACTCCGTCCTCATCTTCTAGACAAGGAAGGGAAAGAGATGAGTCAGGAAGCTGGGATCCGTGGATCTGCTTTTCAGTTTTACACCCAGTCCTGCCAGCCAGTTCTCCAGGGCCTCAGAGAGATGCTTTCCCCATCACCATGAAATATGGAATGCTCCACCAATTCGCATGTTGACCACCCCACACAGGGGCTGTGCTAATCTTCCTTGCATCATTCCAATATTAGCATATGAGCTGCCAAAGCGAGCACTACCGAATCCCCATTTTTAAACCGCTGACTCCAGGGACCAGCTGCATATACAGCAGGGGCTCTCGAAGGCGGCTACGTCCCTTGCTTTACAGAGGAACAGCATTTCTATTTAAATTATAGCCATTCTTTCCAAAATGGCATCTCAGCCAATAAATTACATGGAAATCTGCATTCTCTTTTGGGGCGACGCACTCCCTCATTTTGGTGACGCATCAATGGCCACTCTCAGTTTCTACCAAAAATCCAAATTATGTACTGTGGGAAATTAGTGAGCCAGCGTGGTGTAGTGGTTAATGCGCAGGACTGGGGAGACTCAGCGTTAGGG
Organism: Anniella stebbinsi; assembly: GCA_029215795.1. Classification (NCBI taxonomy): domain Eukaryota; kingdom Metazoa; phylum Chordata; class Lepidosauria; order Squamata; family Anniellidae; genus Anniella; species Anniella stebbinsi. The sequence continues at coordinate 406,847,751 of JARDYH010000001.1, read as the reverse complement.
CCAAGTCCCCACTTGGCCCTAATGCTTACAGAGTGACTTTGGGCTAGTCATTGACTCTCAGCCTAACCTACCTCACAGGGTTGTTGTTGCGTGGATAAGACAGAAAGGAGGAGCATGTACAGTGCCTTGTGCTCCTTGGAGGCAAGGCGGGATAGAAATGCAACAAATAAAATAAATAACAAATTAAAAATAATAACACCTCCAGGGGGCCTGCAGCGGAGGTTGCCCACTGTGTCTCTGCATGCTTCACAGCTCTCAACTTGCCTCCTTGCTCAATCTGCTTCCAGTATGCTGTAGATATTGTCTGAATCAGATGTGTTTTGGATCACTCAATCATTCCCAGGACAAATGCAACAGAGTAGAATGGTGACTCATGCAGAAGCACAGCAGGGCTCCTCCAAGAATCAGCCGTTCTCAACCTTGGGCTACTGTCTCGGAGACTCACTCCCACTATCCGGATTAGGGTGACTGACCTACCTTACAATGGTTGCTGAGGGAATATAAGTGAAGCCCTTTGAACACTCAAGATGCAAACTCCCTCTACCTTTTGCCCTCCAAGTGTGTTGGACTGCAGCTCCCATCATTCCCACAGCTGGGAATGATGGGGATTGTAGTCCAACATATCTCAAAGGTGCCATGTTGTGGGAGGTTGCTCTAAATGAGGGGTGGGTAAGTGACAAGCCTCTAGTACCATCTCAAAAGTATTTGTAGCGGGTGGTGGGGTAGGGAGCTGGAATCCCAGGCCAAACATGGCCACATCCAGCAGACGGACCCCCATACAGTGTAATGTCTTTCCTCATAAGTGGGGAAGCAGAATAAATCAGTGGGATAAGCAAAATAAGCAGAATCAGGACCACCTTGGCATAGCCAAAGAAACTGGAAAGTGGTTACTTTCCGCTTTTTTAGGCGGAACACCCCAAGGCCCAATGAAATGTGGGTTTTTTTAATTTCAATTATACAAAACAGGAGAGGGAAATGTAGCTACATTATATCGAGTCCAATGCATGCATATGAAATGTGTGTGTAAAAACAGCTTTCTAAGAATTATACGTAAACTTCAGTGAAATGTAGGACCATCCCAATTCGGCATCTTTTGGAGACCCAAACCGACAACGCCTTCAAAGTCGCAAGGCAAACCTCCGGGTTGAGCAACACGCCAGAGAGCTTCGGAGAACTTAATTGACGACTTGCTAATGAACCTCCAGCACGGCCCCCATCAGACAAGGCCCCCACCAGCCAGGGCGGGAGCAGCTGGCAAGTACCTCCAAAGACCCTCAAAAGGGATGAGACCTGGGGACTACAATGCCCAGCAGCCCACATCCTGGGAGGTGTAGCCCAACACATCTGGAGGGCCCCAGGTCGCGGGGCGGGCTGGACAAACGAATGGAGGGCGCAACTGGCGACGGAATAGAGCCTCCCGGGTCAGGGGCAGGATAGCCCAGCTGACCGACTGCTCGAGAACCACGGGTGGAAACGGAACCCCCGACTGGACCGGTACTGCTCGCCCTGCTCTCGCTCCAGGCGCTCTCCTCGGGTTCTGGGGAGCGCAACAGAGCCTCCCTGGGCCGCCGCAGTCTACCCCCTAACGCCAGGCGTGGCTTGGCGACTGGCACGGAGGGAAACGGCTGTGGGGCTACGGCCCCCGCCCTTGGGGTCAGCCCCTTCCCTCCCTGAGGGGGGACACATCCTGCAGGCCGCTGTTGGGAATCGGGGCCCTATCCTGGGCAGCGCCCATCTCCCCTCTTTGGACAGAGGCGGCCGCTCCTGGGAGAGGTGCCGACCCGGGCATGGATTCGGCGCGCTCCTGCCGAGCCCCACAGACCCCCGCCCCGCATCTCCCTCCCCCCCCACGCTGCCGCCGCGCCTACCTGACATGTCGTCGACGACCTGCGGCTCCTCCGCCCCCCGCATGCTCAGCGGGCCGGCGCGCACGTTGCGCTGCGGAGGGCGAGGCTGCGAAGATGGCCGCGGCGCAGACGGGCACGGGCGGGGTGGGGGGCGCGGGCGGGGAGGGGGCTGCGAGGGGCCCCTGGCCGCGCCTGCCGCTCGCCTGCCTGCCTGCCCGCCCCGACCGAGAGACGCCGCCGCCGCCGCCGCCTCGCCCCCGCCCGGAGCGGCCCCGCACATGCCCAGGCGCGCGCTGACGTCCGGTCTGGTTGTCTTGGCAACCGCATCCCATCGTTGGGGGACCAGCATCTCTCCCTCTCTCTCCCTCCTATTAGACGGGAGGCGCACATCGGAGGGACAGCGACGACCCCACCCCCTGCTTGGCCAAGGGCGCAACAGCCGAGAGAGATGCGTACTTTCGGTGGGGGGGGGGGGGGGAGATAAAGGGTAGAGGGGGTCCTGCAGAGACAATGTAAATCGAGACTGAACAAAGCATGCACAGATAGGTGGTGGTGTGTGTGCACGCGCGCGACAGAATCTAAGTTTCTAGTCCTTAGCAGTGGAAGCTGGTGACTCGGATTTCGGTGGGGCTGTAAATCCATTCTGGCTTTCAGGCGGGCCGCTCCTGGAGCTATCCAAAGTGCTGAATCTCATCCCAAACCATTCAGCACCTCGGATAGCTCCTTTAGAGCTCTGCCTGCTTCCGACTGAAACACGGATTGAATTCACATGTTCTGCTTTGGCTGTCGCATGCTCTGAGTGCCGTGGAGTCAGCAAACAGCCACGTCTACAGGTGGTTTGCTACAACAGAGGTGGACTCAACCCAGGCAGAAGTTCGAGCACAGGCAGACTAGAGGAACAGGCAATAATGGGAATGGTCAGGATAAGAGGCAAGAGGTCAAACGCAGGAAACCAGTCAGGTACTTTACATGGCCCAGCAGCAGGGCCATTAGGCAGTCCACATGGTCAGGAAGCAGAGCATCAATCACAGATACACAGCAAAGGCAGGATGGACTGAGTTGTTCCAATGCTGGCTGGGTTTCTAATGAAGGCTTTTAAGCCCAGAGCCTGCTGGGCCCCACCCAGAGCTCAGCTGCAGTCATCTGCTTGGACGAGTAAGGAAGACAACTTGTCCTCTTGATCCCTGTCCTTCTTGGCTGGTCACCCAGGGAGGAGATGCAGTTAGACTACAACTACAGAGTGGAGAGGAAAGGAAAGAGGCAGGCATGACATCGTAACCTTCCCCTCCCCCCACTCTCCTCCTGAGAAGCCCAGGCTGAACAGAGGCTGGAGTGAGAACACCGGAGCCAGCTGACCGGTGACTGGAATGTGTCTGGGAGTGGCAATATGGGTTGTGCAGGGCAGAGGGAGATAGGGTGTTGGCAAGGTGAAGTGCCGTTACAGGGGAAGGCGAGATGGATATTTAACACCCATCTTACCTTCCAGTCACCCTGCCACCCCAGGGAACTTGGAGAACAAACCAGGCCACCCACAGAACCTTTCTTTGCTCTTATGTAATGCCAGGTAGGTTAAAAATAAAACAAACATCATCCATGATCTTCTAGATGAGAAGGCCAACCTGGCATGTTTCACAGAAACCTGGCTGGAAGATGACAGTGGCCCGACATGGGCCCAGGCCCTCCCAGCTGGGTACTTTGTTAGCAAGTAAGAGAAAGTGGGTGGGGGGGGGGGGCGGAGAAGCTGTGGTCTACAAAGATAACCTTAACCTGACCAGACTTCCTGTTCGTGAATTGAATCACATCGAGTGTGTGCACCTGAGTCTGAAGACCAGGGATAGACTAGGGATTCTGTTAGTATACTGGTCACCCCGCTGCCTATCAGACTCCCTGGCCGAGCTCACAGAACTGGTCTCGAAGCTGGTGTTGGATTCGCCCAGGCTTTTGGTCCTGGGTGACTTCAACATCCCATTCGGGACAAGTTTGTCAGGTGCAGCTCGGGAGTTCATGGCATCCATGACAAACATGGGCCTATCCCAACTGGTCTCTGGACCTACACATTCAGCGGGTCACACCCTTGATGCTGTTTTCAGTTCCAAACAGACAGATCTGTGGACGGAGGTGATAAATACCTCCGTGTTGTCATGAACAGACCATTTTCTGGTCAGGGTTAGTATCACGGGTACTACCCGCCCCTGCAGGGGTGGCAGACTGATTAAGATGGTCTGCCCTCAAAGGCTGATGGATCCTCTTAGATTCCAGAAAGCTGTAGAGGGTGCTATGGCTGGTGTCTTCAACGATCCTGTAGAAGCCCTAGTTAATAGATGGAATCAAGACCTAACTAGGACTATCGGCACGATCACCCCCAAATGTCCTCTCCGACCCGCTTCTAATTGGGCACCTTGGTATACTGACGATCTTAGGGAGTTGAAGCGGGAAGAACGACAACTGGAGCGTCGATGGTGGAAAACTTGACTTGTATCCAACAAGACACGACGTTGGCTCAATTCAGACGACACAGTAAACAACTGGTGTGGGGAAAATAATCGTCAGTTGTTTTGACTATTGTGTCATCCAAATGCTGCCATAGTCAACTCAGCGCTGATCCTACTCCACACCACAGTTGATTATTTATTACCATGTTGAGTGGGGAGTTCCCCCTAGTTGAACAACTGTAAAGTTGATTATTACCCCACCATTGACTATCGTGTCATTAGAGAACATCTTCGTTCCTATGGAGTGCATGCATTGTGTCTGCAAACTCGCATCCAGCAGAACTGTTCAGGGTGGTGAGGGGTCTAACTCAGGCACCCTCCCCCCTGAACCCGATTTTAGAGCCTTCGGCAGTTCGCTGTGATGCCTTTAATGATCATTTCACAGATAAAATCTCTCGGAAAACAGCCAACTTAGACGCCGTCATTATAGCAGAAGCTGACAATGGAGTGTCCAGTAACTCCGTGAGTAGAATTACACGGGATCAGTTTCAGTTGGTGGGTACTAAGGACGTGGATAAGCTGCTTGGACAAGTGAAGAGGATGACTTGCCCTCTCAATCCCTGTCCTTCTTGGCTGGTCGTCCAGGGAGGAGATGCAGTTAGATCACATCTACAACATATTATTAATGCATCTCTCAGGGAGGAGAGTTTTCCAACGTGTTTAAAAGAGGCGATAGTACGGCCGCTTCTAAAAAAGTCCTCCCTGGACCTTAATAACTATAGGCCGGTATCAAATCTTCTGTTTTTGGGCAAAATGATCGAGAGGGTGGTTGCCTTCCAACTCCAAGCAGTTTTAGATGATACAGATTTTCTAGACCCATTTCAAACCAGCTTCAGGTCAGGATACGGAGTTTAGACCGCTATGGTCGCCTTAGTGGATGATCTACGCCTGAGTATTGACAGGGGGAGTGTGTCCCTGTTGGTACTCCTGGACCTCTCAGTGGCTTTCGATACCATCGACCATGGTATCCTTCTGGAATGCCTGAGGGGATTGGGAATCGGGGGCACTGTGCTTCAGTGGTTCCGGTCCTATCTCTCAGGGAGGTTCCAGATGGTGATGCTTGGGGATAGCTGCTCTTCAAAGAAGGAGCTGCCATGTGGTGTACCACAAGGTGCCATCCTTTCCCCAATGCTGTTTAACTTTTATATGAAACCGCTGGGAGAGATCATCCTGAGGCATGGGACAGGGTGCTATCAGTACGCTGATGACACCCAAATATATTTCTCTATGCCTTCGATAACAGCATCAGCTAAGGATAGCATGTCTCCTCTAAATAAATGCTTAGAGGCGGTAATGGGCTGGATGAGGGAAAACAAACTGAAGCTGAATTCAGACAAGACGGAGGTGCTTCCTGTCAAGGGCTCTGTCCTGGGTTTGGAGGTGTGTCGACCAGTTTTCGATGGGGCTGCACTCCCCCTGAAAGACTGTGTTCGCAGCTTGGGGGTGATCCTGGATCCATCACTCCAAATGACAGCCCAGATAGATGCGACAGCTGGGAGTGCCTGCTATCAGCTTTGGCTGATACGCCAGCTGTGCCCCTTCCTAGAGTTGGATGACCTAAAGACGGTAGTGCACGCACTGGTAACTTCAAGGCTCAACTTCTGCAATGCGCTGTACATAAGGCTACCTTTGTGCCTAGTCCGGAAACTTCAACTAGTTCAAAATATGGCAGCCAGGTTGGTCACCAGTACACCTAGGGGTGACCACATTACACCAGTTTTAAAATCCCTCCACTGGGTGCTAATTAGTTTCCAGGGGGGTATAAAGTGTTGGTTATTACCTTTAAAGCCCTACATGGTTTGGATCCAGGTTACCTGCAGGATCACCTTCTCCTGTTTAATCCGCCCTGCACACTCAGGTCCTCTGGGAAGAATTTACTTCAGTCAGCCAGAACTACGCTGATGAGTGTTGCCCAGAGGACCTTCTGTCACTCCCAGACTGTGGAGTCGCCTGCCGGGAGAGATTTGACAACTTAGCAGTCTTCTTGAATTTAAGAGAGCCGTGAAGACTGATCTCTTCCAGCAGGCTTACCTAGCTGAATTTTAAGATGTTATTAACGATGTATTAGTTTTATTTGTTTTTAATGTTCTATCTATTTTATAGTCTTTGTATTTATATTTATTGTTGTTCCCCGCCTCGATCCGGAGGGAGAGGTGGGTAAGAAATAAATACATTTATTATTATTATTCCTCCCTTTCCAGGGCTTTACTCCTGAGGAGACCTTTTCTGGAGGCAAGTACTGTTCACACAGAGCCCTACTAGCCTGGCTCTTGAGGCAACGACACTCCTGGGAGCCAGGGGGTTGCTCAGCCTCTGCCTCAGGGGCAGAGTCCCTTTCTCCTGGCAGGGATGGCCCTGCAACCACCTCGCCCGAGGGCTTAGGCTCCTGTGGGTCTGGTAGCAGTCCCTGGTCTGGGGTGCCCTGGGCTTCTGGGGTCTCTAGCTCTTCCTCTGAGGACTCCTCCAGTGGGGGGGCATAGCATCACTACCCTGCCAAAATCCAAGCCTCCACTGGACGGGATCATTGTTTTAAAGGCCCGGTTTGAAAGCGTGTACATTTTGGGGCGACCACTTGCTCTTCCTAGTAAAGGTGTTACACTAAGATGGATTTATGGGATATTTTATGGCCAACCTGGCTACTTTTCGCTATGATGGCTCCTTCTTCCTGAAGAGTTTAGACAACCCACCTCTTTATTATGTTTCGATATGGACAGGGGGACTGAAAGTCCTCTCTCTCCCACCAGGCATTTATTCCAGTTATTAAATATGCACTTTCTTTTTTAACATTGGGAAATAGTGTATCTGTGTCCTCTTTAGTTGTCCTCTTGCAGTCACAGAGATCTGGCACAGGTTGCCTTTACTGGACAGGTACTTGGTGGGAAAATGTTTGAGCAGCTTATCAGCTTCATATTGCAGGCGGAAGTTACCAAAGACCGGAAACAGTGGACACTTTCAAAAACGGCTCTGGACAATGAGCCGAAGTCCCACCGGAAGGTTAATCAGGTCTAAAGGCTTCTGTATAAGGCACATTGACCTGGGACTGCATAAGTGAGAGAAAGGATGACATTTTGGCTTCTGTGACTGGCCAAGGGGCTAGCTGGAATCCTTGCCAAACAATGCCCCCTCCCCAAAAGCTTCCCTTCCTTGCGATTTTTATATGCATCATTAAAAGATTGCTGTATTCCAGAGGACATGGAGATAATACTCAATATCCATACACCTCTTCCTCAGTGTGGACTTGTGATGTTGCCCTGAGTCCAAGTCCAGGTAGAAAGAGGAGTCCCTGCAAAATGTCACCTGGCTTTGTAAGGAGATATTTATGTCAGGAATCCACAGCAGAGAAGCAGAGGATCCTGTATTCCTTAGCAGGAAAAAAGGGGTCACCAAATATACAGGCCACCAACATCCCAATTTCAGCTATTTATGCATAGATGTTGATTTATTGTTTAAAAATGTACCCCATTACTCAGCCAGGAAGGCTCCAGGAGTGGCTTACAGATAAATCAATTTAAAAAGACCATCTCGGCCCACAAGCATACAATCTAAAAGGGCATAGCACACAAGGAAAAAGATGGGGAGGGAAGGGGGGGGGAAATTAAACAGCCTCACTTCCCCTCTGTACAACCTACTGGAACTAGGGATGTGCACAGACAGAAAAATTGGATTGGTATTGGGACTTCCTTTTTTGACCTGATTTGTATCTGGAAAAATCAGACATCCCTTGTATCACTTCAGATCCGATTCCGATACAAAAATCGGACCTCCGATTTTAATCGGACGCCATTTTGAATTATTTTCCCCATAGTCTAGTACAGTATTACAAAAATGCCTATATATTTTTTTTTATTTTTAAAGATAGAAGCATGAAACTTGGCCACTTTGGAGATGGGCTTGAGGTAGTGAGAAATTTCAGACAGATTGATGCAGGCATTTTGTGGCTATGAATTTTTTACTAACCAACCGGGAATGCCTATAACTTCTTTATTTTTAAAGATCCACACATGAAACTTTGCCACATTGCAGATGGTATGTTGCTACTCATGTGTGTGAAATTTCAGAAACATAGATGCTTGCCTTGGGTGGCAATTAAATTTTGAAGAATTGGTTGCATCGGGGGTAAAAAAATTAACGCTTTTCACTTTTTTATTTTTAATGATAGAAGCATGAAACTTGGCCACTTTTACTTTAAAAGTTCCATAACTTCCAATACGGTGGGTTTGACAGCTGACAGAGGGGGGAGAAGGCGGGGAGGGGGGTGCTGTTTGACAGCTGTCAAACCCACAGTTTTGTAAGTTATGGAACTTTTAAAGTAAAAGAATTCATAGCCACAAAACGCCTGCACCCATCTTTCTGAAATTTCTCACACATAAGTACCTCAAACCCATCTGCCATGTGGCAAAGTTTCATGCTTTTATCTTTAAAAATAAAAAGGTAAATGCGTTTCTTTCCTCATTTCTCCAAAAATACCTTGCCACTACACGCTTGAACCTGTTTCTGAAATTTCTCACACATCACTAACTACATGTCATCTCTAATGTAGCCAAGTTTCATGTTTCTATCACTAAAAATTAAAAAAGTTGAAGGCGTTAATTTTTTTACCCCCAACGCAACCAATTCTTCAAAAATTGCTACGCAAGGCAAGCACCTATGTTTCTGAAATTTCACACACGAGTAGCAACATACCACCTGAAATGTGGCAAAGTCTCATGCTTTTATCTTTAAAAATAATAAAAAGCTATAGGCATTTTTGTAACTCTATACTAGGCTATGGGGAAAATAATTCAAAATGGCGTCCGATCCTCCGATTTTCTCCAATTAAAATCGGAGAAAAAATTGCTTTGGAAAAAATCGGATGTCCATGGGAGTGCATCGGAATCGTGAATCGGATGTCCGATTTTCTCCAATTTTAATCGGTATCGGATATCAGATCCGATACACATCCCTAGCTGGAACGGCTTTGAGTCTATGAAAGGCAGAGCGCATGTTTGGGTGTGGATGCGTATGAGCTTGTTAAGAGTGAGCACTTCTTGCTTTTTGCTCCACCTACAGCTGACGTGCAACCCCCAGGGATGATGGGAGTTGCAGTCCAAGACATCTGGAGGGTGCCACGCTGGGGAAGGCCGGGCTAAGGAGAAAAAAGGCAACCCACAAGAGTTGGGAGACTACCAAACTATTGGAAGTTGGTGGGGAAAGCAGTGGGACCAGGGGAAGAGTGTTTTGCCATACTGGGAACACTGGAGATGCACTAGGATTTAGCCATGGTTCAGCATGGCTGTGATAGGAGGGCTGGTGTGAACAAGAGAGAAACGTTCAAGATGAAACTGGCAAGAGATAAAGGAGAGCAAAAAAGGAGCATTTCACACAACACACAATTAATTTATGTAATTCACTACCATGCCGACCACTGGCTTAAATGTCTTTTAAAGTGAGCAGGACGAATCCAAGGACGGTAGTTTATGGGCGGCTGTTAGCTTTAGGTAACAAGCGAAACCTCACTGTTCAGAGGCAGCGCAGCACGGAGAAACAACGGAGAAGGCCGTTGCATCTGGCCCCCGATGGTGGCCGACCAATGTTGGAAACTGAGCTAGATGGACCTTTGATCCGATCCACTGAGACTCTTAAGTTGTTCCTTAACTTCCCACAGCCTGTTCCCAAAAGGCAAAGGGGTCCTATCCCTGAAGCCAGGGTGGCGGGAAGGGAAATGACCCCATTCCACAGGGCTGTGGCAATGCAGCCATGTGGGAGTTCCTCCAGAGGCAAGTGGGGTTGGAGGGGAATAGCCTACGTCACCTAGGCACAGGGCTTCTGTGCTGCAGAAGACAGTGGAGAAGGTGGGACACGAAAGGGACATCTTGGCACCTGCGGGTTATAGTTAGGGAAGCCAAAGAGGGGCCCCGGAGGCTTGGGAAGGGAGAAGACTGAATTTTATGTATTGATCGAAACTTATTTGTTGAAAACTTGGTTGCCAGGCCACTAATACAAATCAAGTTGTCCTGACTCTTAAAACCACATATTTTACTCCTGATAGAAAAGCCCAAGCCTCAGTACTGACTACTTCTATATCCCCCTGAAAACCCAAAAGTAAAGCCTTCCATCCCGTATGTTACAGATACTTATTTTTTGCAAGTTATGGTTACCCATTACAGCATCCTCAACCAAGGTAAGGAGAGTAACCTTCCCCTAAACCAGCCTTCCCAATATTGGTGCCCTCCAGATGTGATGGGCATTGTAGTCCAATGCAACTGGAGGGCACCAGGTTTGGGAAGGCCGGGCTCTTGAAACCATTTAGGTCCTTGGCCCGGCTGGGCACGCTGCCCCTGTTGCAGTATTTCAAGGCCTCAAAACACGCACACAGAGGGGGGAAATGTTACAAGAACGTTTGCCATATTTTATTCAAGGAAAACTGAATGTACAAAATATCTCCAGATGACTTTGCATTTAATCTTCCTCCTCCTCCTCCTCTTCATCCTGGTTAATCTGGAAATACCGCAGTTCATAGCTCTCCTTGCTATTGGCAACCACACGCAGCCAGTCACGCAGGTTATTCTTTTTCAGGTACTTCTTGGTGAGGTACTTCAGGTACCTAGGGAAAAGAGAAACAAAGTACAACTGATAACCAAACCTCCTTCCCAGACCCGGCTCAAGTGATCTATGCAGCTTACCTGGGAGGGGGATGGATTTGCTCTGCCAAGCCCTGAGAGAGCTCGAACCAGGGAAGAGGGCTCATGCTCAACTTGCAGCAGGTGGGAGATGAGCCCTTTCTCAGCATCGGGGCAAAGGTCCGATGGGGAACTCCTGCAGGTTACATTCAGTCCACGAGGCAGAAGTTCCTCATGCGAGGTTTATAATTATTTCCTGTCTGGAGGCTTTAGGATTGGCCTGGGTAAAAACCCAATTTATTCATTAAGAGAATCTTCGCTAGAACTTTCCCCTTGTTGCAATACAGCTCTCCACACTGCTGCTTCAGTGCCCAAAGGAAGTGCTTCAGGCAAGAGCCTGCAATGCCAGGCTGCAAATTTCCCTGCTCGAGCGGAGTATCACTTCCTCCGCAGATGCTCTCTTGTGGAATCTTGCTACAAAAAACTCTTCGGGGAAAAACACACAATTTGCCTAAGGTTAATGTTTTGACAAGGGATTTGCACCAAGGAAAGGAAGGCGTCACATTTCTCATCCCAGTGGGGTAGGATTGAGAGGCCTCCTCATAAAAGTGGAAGCGAGAGACAAAAGCACAGGGAGGAGCTTCCTTCAGGGACACAGGCTAGAGGTGCACAAAATTTGACACAGTGTGGAGTGATGTGGGAAGAGGTCCTTCCTTTGATCTGTCCTGAATCTCGCACCATTCAGCTTCACGGGATGACGACCCCATAGGGTTCTGGTATCACGAGGGAGGAAAAGGTCTCCCCCACAAGCAGGAGGTGAAGGCAATAGCGCTCTATTGCCCCCAGCAACTCTGATCAAGGAGACAGCACGCAGCCATCATGACTAGTAGCCATGGTTAGACTGAGAATTTGTCCAAGCCCGCTTTAAACCACCTAGCCTAGTGGTCATCACCACCTCCTGCGTGAGTTCCACAGATTATGTGTGGAGTGAAGCAATAGGACCTTTTGGCTGTCCTGAATGTGCTGTTTATTTCATAGGATGACCCTCTCATCTGCCTGGCAGATTGCATAATACAGGGGAAGAAGGGAGGGGCTTCCTTCCCACATGTAAGTATCTCTTCTTTTGCACCTTGCAGACAAGTACAGGGCAGGAGAAGGAGAAACGGAGGCAGGTTGAAGCTCAGCGTGTGCCCTGCACCTCTGAAGGGAAGGGCCTTTCTGGCCAAAGCCTCCTGCCTGCCTTGTCGCCACTGCCGGCTCCTTACCTCTTGGAAAAAGGAACCTCCGAGGTCACAGTGATTTTGCTTTTGATTCTTTCGATGGTCACCACACCTCCACCGAGGTTCCCGGCTTTCCCATTCACTTTGATCCGCTCCTGCAGGAACTGCTCCTGCGGGGATTTGAAGAGGGGTTGTTAAAAGTTAATGGCAGAAACTTAAAATCGATTTTTAACAGCATTTGGGAGGTCCAGACTGATGTACTCTTCCGGTCCCATTTTATCCTTACAACAAGTCTGTGAAGGAGGTTAGGCTGAGAGAGTGGTCAGCTATGGGAGGTGAATGGATGCAGATTTCCGGAGTTAACCTCTGAGTAAATGTGAACAGGACTGGCCTGCATAGCTTGGAGTCATCACATAAAGTGCCATGCTGGATAGGGCTTGGGTTAGACATTCGAAGGACTGCCTAACTACCAAGGGAATGGGCAAGTGGACTCAATTGCCACGGAAAGATACTCACTCCTGCTCCATGTTGCCTTCTACAGAGAGACAGGACTCAAGTCAGCCTAGAGCTGCATCGATCAGAGCGGCACTTGCTTTAAAGCGGTTGCGTGTTGTAATTAGCCACTGCTAGGTACGAACAAACCCAGTGTCTCTGACGGAATCTCTTCCAATCAGGAGGAATTGGGGCGTGGCATGCAGAAACACAGGGAAGAGCTCCTCTTGAGGGCAGAAAATTCTTACTCTTACACTGTTAAGAGTAGACTTTTTCATGGGTAGGTATGAAGTGTGCTTTCAGTTTTAGTTTAGGCAAAAAGTGAATCTCGGCTGTTAAAACGTTTACGCCTTCAGTGTAGATCAGCCCACCCCAAACAAGGGCTCTCCGGGTGTTTTGGACTTCAACTCACATGAGCCCCAGTCAGCATGCCCAGTGGCTAGGGATGCTGGGAGTTGTAATCCAAAAGATGTGGAGAGCAACAGGTGTGGGGAAGGCCAGTGATCTGTGAAACGCAACACAGAGCAAGAGTCAGCACCTTCCCTTGGCAAGTTAGTTGATTAACCCACAATTTGCCAGGTTGCGGGCTGCGCACGAACCGCTTCCAATTTGAACATGCAATTTCCGATCGGCTCAATCATAGTTGCTTCAGACGCTCTGACTTGGTTTGCACGTCACAACAACCCGGAGTACGGGTTGACTATGGGTTGTCATTATGTGCGAACCCTGCAGCATGGTTACCGATGGGTTGTTAACCACAAAGAGACCAGGAAAAGCCATGGTTTGTTGTTCGGTTGTGAACTCTGGGTTAATAGAATAGGAAAAATCTGAGCGGACAAAATGTCTGTCCCTGGTGCCGAGAAGGGAGCAGTGATGGTATCAGAATAGGCACCCTGGGGAGGGAAGACCCAAAGCAGGGCACTACACTAGCAAGGCCTTATCCCTGGACATCTCCCACCTTACTGCTGATGGCAGGGAGACCCACAAGGGCCACAGAGGACAAGCATCTAGGCAGGTTCATGCAAGAGGAACACAAAACAGGAGCAGCATAAGCACCACCAGATTGGAGGTTGCATTTTTTTTGAGCTGCCGTGAGTCCGCTTTTGCAGATGCACAAGCCACAATTCTATACAGACAAAATGGGCTGCCACCCAATCGTAGTCCTGCAAGTGCCATGGAAGGCTCCACTGTTATCTACGCAGTCTCCCCCAGCCTGCAGTCTGAAGTGGCACAATCCAAGGAGGCTGCACGTGATGGGCCTTTGGGAGCGGAGGCTTGTCTATGTGGCTCACGCCATTCTGCAGCACAAAACAGAGGCAGCAGTTGCAAGGACCCAAGCGCAGCAATGCTAAACAGCACGCAACTGCACAAAACCTGATAACAGACAAAGACAGTGGGGTAAAGGGACTGAAATAATATGAATGAAAACATAACAATATTGTAATATGCAACAAGCTACAGAACAATCATGTCAGTATACATATATACACAGCAGTGTAACAGTTGCAAAAAACAGCTTCAGCTGTTCAAAACTCACCACACCTGTACATTTAAAAGAGGTTTTGGGGCAGAAATATAAGAATTTCCTCACCTTTCTCCCACGGCACAAGCTTATTAGTGATGTAACCATAGCGAGGTTCTGAGGAAGCTGCGGTGAAAGAGGCGTAAAATCCGGAGTCCTGTTAAGTTTTATCTCACTCAGCCAATTACTGCCAATTCATGAACCTGTTTTTTGTGACTATTACACTGCTCTGTATAAATGTATATTGAGGTTATTGTCTATAGATTGTTGCATATTTCAATCTTATTATAATTCCTTTCGTATTATATCACTCCTTTTACCCCACTGTCTTTGTCCGTTATCAGAGTTTGCGCAGGTGTGTGCTGTTTAGCATTGCTTTGCTGATGTAATTCTGTAACATACCAGGTAGACTGATGGCATGGTATAGACGATAATACAAGGAGTGCTGCAGCCTTTGATATCAGGATGTGAGTGCTGTTTGAATTTTTCCCTCAGTCTCTCTTGCTTGAAAAGAATACACAGTCCATAAGGAAAAGAAATGACACTGGTGTTCTCTGATTAGGGACAACATCCAGGGCCATTACGGGCCTGAGAGAAAGCCAATTGCAAGCACGGATACAGCCACTTCGCCCAGACTTTGTAGCAGAATGCACACACACAAAGGCTGAATTCGGACGATGCAATAAGCAACAGGGGGGGGGGGGGGACAATCATCAGTTGTATTGACTATCGTGTCGTCCGAATGCTGCTATAGTCAACTCAGTGCTGATCCTAATCCACACCACAGTTATTTATTACCATGTTGTGTGGGGAGCACCCCCTAGATGAACAACTGTAAAGTTGATTATTACCCCGCCATTGACTATCGTGTTGCCCGAATTCAGCCAAACACTCAAGGCATGCCTTTCCAAAGCAGACTGTTCACAACCAGAATCTATCATCACCTCTATCAGGGCCTAAAACCAGTTGCAATCAAATGACTGCACCCCCTTTAAATAGTATCAGCGTACTAGATGCAGGACAAGACACAGATGACCCAGTTAGCAGTGTTAGAATAAGGTTGCCTTATGAAAGAAACACATCCGTGCAAGTTTGCAAACATTGCCCATGAAATACACCCCAATACTACAAGCGAGAAGGATCTTGGAATTGTTGTAGATCACAAGCTGAATATGAGCCAACAGTGTGATGTGGCTGCAAAAAAGCAAATGCTATTTTGGGCTGCGTTAATAGAAGTATAGCTTCCAAATCGCGCGAGGTACTGGTTCCCCTCTATTCGGCACCAGTTAGGCCCCATCTTGAGTATTGCATCCAGTTCTGGGCACCACACTTCAAGGATGCAGACAAGCTGGAGCGTGTTCAGAGGAGGGCAACAAGGATGATCAGGGGCCTGGAAACAAAGCCCTATGAGGAGTCACTAAAAGAACTTGGCATGCTTGAGGAGGGAAGACTGAGGGGAGACATGATAGCACTCTTCAAATACTTGAGAGGTTGTCACACAGAGGAGGGCCAGGATCTCTTCTCGATCATCCCAGAGTGCAGGACACGGAATAATGGTTTCAAGGTACAGGAAGCCAGATTCCGGCTGGACATCAGGAAAAACTTCCTGACTGTTAGAGCAATACAACAATGGAACCAATGACCTAGGGAGCTGGTGGGCTCCCCACATTAGAAGCATTCCAGAGGCAGCTGGACAACCATCTGTCAGGGATGCTTTAAGGTGGATTCCTGCATTGAGCAGGGGGTTGGACTCAATGGCCTTATAGGCCCCTTCTAACTCTACTATCCTATGATTCTATGAAATCCCTGAAAGTCAGGGTAACAGTATTCCCAAGGTGACATCAGAGCAATCTCTTCTATATGCAATCTGCTGTGATGCTTTAATCCTCCCCCCCGCCCCCTGTCTGGCTCCTAATTCGGCCCAGGCCACCAAACTGGTGTGACCCAGAAAACAGAACATGCCTCCAAGTGCTCAGAACTTACAAAGTTGGCAGCATCCATAATACCATCTTCTACTGGGTGGGTACAGTCCAGAGTGAATTTCAAGACCTGCTTCTTCTTTTTGCCACCCTTCGTCGGCAGCTTTTTCTGCAGGGGAGAGCACGAGTGTCAGAGAAACGATGGCACATGCAACAGAGAGGGAACACAAACCATGCATTACACCAGCCTTTCCCTAGAGGCCTTCAAGAGGCAGCTGGACAGGCATCTGTCAGGGATGCTTTAAGGTGTATTCCTGCATTGAGCAGGGGGTTGGACTCGGTGCCCTTAGAGGCCCCTTCCAACCCTACACGTCTAGGATTCTATGCCTTCCAGGTGTGTTGGGACTGGAGCTCCCGTAATTTCCAGCTAGCACTGGCCTGGAATGGGATCTGCCACAAAACACAGCCCCGGGGCGGGGGAGCAGTTATCCAGCCCCAATCCCAGCCTTAGGATAATTTATCCTAAAATGTTACTTAAAATCCACGAAGTCATCATCATCATCTAGCATGAAATGCTCCCAGGCAGCCAGGTTTTGGAAAAGTTAGTTCCCTTTTCCTACCTGATCACAAATTTCTAATGTTGGGACGTGTGGACACACAGACTGATCACTTTTGGAAAGTCTACGAGGGGCTGACCTGTGGCTCAGGCCAGCATGTTTAGAGACAGCGGGGCAGCTGGACCTGGCAAAGCCATGGAGCCAGGACTCCTCTAGGGCTACACCTCCCCAACAGAGCAGGCTAGAGATGAAAAGCACATCAAGGAACTAGAGGAGGAGGACGGGGCTGAATTTGTACTCTTGACACACATCTAGCATAGACTTTCTCACACTGGACTTTGACCACTTGACCCAGCAAGCAAATTTCTTAGAAACTGGTTTTAAACAAAGCAAAATATGTTAGCCTATTAGCTACCAGGGCTGTGTTAACAACCGAGCCACGTCCAAGGTTATGTTATTATCCTACAAAGCCCCAAACAACTCGGGACCAGGATACCTAGCAGACCGCCTTCCCTTATATATACAAAGATGACATTTATGATCTTCGGAGGAGGACTGTAACTTACTTGGGTTTATATGGCATTTTTAACTTTTAAAGTCTTGAATTTATTCTGATTTGTTGCATTTCATGGTTGTGAGCTGCCCAGAAAGCCTTGGGTATTGAGTAGTATAAAAACTTAATAAATTAATAAATAAAATATGCATGGTATGTATTATTTAATTAGATTAAAATAAGCAAGTATTTATTTAAATTGTTTTTAGCTATTTACATTGTTTTAGTATTTCTATGTTAAAAACTTATATAGACTATTTTTATGATGTTGTATTTTTATGAATTTTTGTAAACCACTCAAAGAGCTTCAGCTATGGGGCAATATAGAAATGAAATGAATTATAATAATAAAAATAATAGTACATGCTGCTCAACCGCTCCCATTTAATTCCTCCTGCAAGCAGGAACAGCTAAACAAGCCATGGATCTCCCATCCATGGTTTATAGTGTCGTGCAAACTGGGAAGGCAAGAGTCATAAAAACCATGGCTTATTATTCTTTTAGGACTCTGGTTTGTGTGGGGAGAGACAAGCCAGAGTTCCCAGTACGCATGTCACAATAAATAAACCACAGCTGGAAGGTCCACAGTTTGTTTCATGACTCCCGCATGCAACATGCACCAGCACACTCGCTGCGTTCGGACAATACAATAGTTAATGGTGGGTTAAGTAGTCAACTGTTGGTTAAATAGTCAACAGTTGGCTATGGTGTTGTCTGTTGGGCAAAAACTACCCCACGGTTAACTATTACCTCAAAATAACCAACGGAGATAACTAAAGCTCTGCAGCGTAGACTATTAGCACAACTACTGGTTAGCATGTTGTCTGTCGGGTTCAGTGGACTATTTTGCAGGGTTGAGTTGACTATCTCGGCTGGCTACAGAGTTCCAAGGCAAGAGTGGCCAAAACCACACCGGCTGCTCTGCTACAGCTGGCACAACTCACAGAAGCTGCTGGGATAGAACCGGGAGCAATGAGGGTGGGTGGGGAGAGGGGTTGGGGCTGTGTCAGTCAAATGCCGAGTTGACTATTAGACCACTCCATGCCAGCCTCAACCGTTCCATGGGGGCGTGGCAACATGTTGTGTGGGGAGTACCCCCTCTATAATCAATGCTCAAGTTGACTATTAACCCACCATTGACTATTGTGTTGTCTGAACGCAGCCACTGACTTTGACATGTAGGCCTTCAAGAGACAGCTGGACAGATATCTGTCAGGGATGCTTTAAGGTGGATTCCTGCATTGAGCAGGGGGTTGGACTCGATGGCCTTATAGGCCCCTTCCAACTCTACCATTCTATGATTCTATGACACTGCAAACACAGCCATTGTAAGCTACTTTTATGTTCCAACCAAGAAGCAATGGAAAATAAATTTAAAATTTTGTAGCAGCCACTCTGAGCAACCTGGAGACAGGGTGCATATGAAATACACTAAATAAACCAGGGCTAGGGGATGTACGGCCTTCCACATGTTACAGGACTTGCAACTCCCATCAGCCTTTAGCAGCATAGCCGATAATAATAATTATTATTATTATTTATTTCTTACCCTCCTCTCCATTTGGATCGAGGCGGGGAACAACAATATGATAAAATACATAAAACTGATTAAAACATGACACACATTATTAAAACTGCATTAAAACATCCTAAAACATCCTAAAAAAATCTAAAATTAGATAGTAAAGCATGGTAGAAGTTGCATTCCCATAACAACCGGAAGGCCACGCATTCCCCATCCCTGAAATAAACAACCATTCCCCATCTCTGAAATAAACAACCCAAAGTTGTGTCACATTCTTGCATGGCCAAGAAATAGAACCCACGATGGGAGTATGGAGACTGGATTTCGAATCTCAGTGGCTGGGGTCATGGTCCAGGTTTAAAATTCTCCTGCCCTTGCTTTATCCCATATGAATGAATGGATACAACTCAGTTCCATGGGAGGAGAAAGCAATGGATTGGAAACATTGTGGGTGATGAATGCAAAAATCTGCCTCTGAAATTAAGGCAGGATCTGCTCTACTGCTTTACATCGGACTTGAAGTGCACTGACAATTGTTGGGGCCCATGACACATTCCACGTACCGTTTTCAAGCCACTTTCATGGTGTTATATCCTGCTTGGTATAGATCTGGCCTAAGGCTTTTACCAAAACACAGTCCTAGGCTGCCCACCAAGCAAGAGCTGGGAGGGAGCAGCAGGAAACCCTGGGCTAGCAAAGCTGCATAACACGTGTTTGCAAATAGATGGCCATTGCATCCACATTTTACATTCTTTAGGTCCGCACCTAGTGTGTTACTAGGCCCTCACTGAGAAGTATCATCGGGAGAGTTCAGAAATAATACATTTCTGCACAGGCCACAACACTCTGATCCTGGCCAGGATTGCAGGATCGAAATAACCCACCATGGCTTCAATAAGGATTTGGATGCAGCTTGTCATGTTGTGAGAACCTGGGTGGTGGGGGGGTGCGAGGGGTCAACAACCCTCGCTTAACCCATGGCCTGTTGTTGGGGACCAATACAGAGAAGGCTCCTCACCTGCATCTGCCCCCTCCCAACAGACCTCAAGGGGCACAACAGCCTTCTCCTCCCATCATGGGAGATGCTGCCGGGGATCGAAACTGGGACCTTCAGCATGCAAAGCTGCCACTCAGCCGGGACCCCTCCCCATTTGCATACAGGCAGATCCACCTGGTGAAAGAGCCATCAGTCCTTGAGATCCCCCCCCCTCCCCAGCTCCTGCTTGGCCTTATAAGGAGCACAGGAGCAAGCAAATAGACCATTCCCCAAAACCCCCCTCCTCCCTCCTCCCTCCCCAAGCCCAGATACCCAGGGCTGCAGTTGAGATGTTCTCCGCACATGCTCAGAGGGCCAAACGTGAGGCAACAGACTTAGAAGCCCTCCCCTTGTACGGGGAGGGGGGAGATAGCGCAGGGAGGCAAGGAGCGTTGGGGAGACCCCCTGGAAGGGAAATGGGGGGCAAAGGCGGGGGGTGATGTGGGGGCGGGGCATGAGGAAGGAGGGGGCTGAGGCCTGCTCGAGCCCCCCCACGGGAGCCCCCGCGCCCCCTATGACGTCACTCCCACCCCTTGTCCCTCATTGCATTGGCAGTGGGCCCCCCCCCCCCGCTCCCGGCCTCCCAACTTTCTGGGCCAGACCTGGCCGGAGACTCACCGCAGGAGCCATGGCGGCAGCAGCGAGGAGGTTGAGAAAGGAAGAACGCCAGCGCGCATGCCCCAACTAACCCCGCCTGCCCTTCCATTTCCGGGCTTGTGGTCAGATGGCTGCGTATGCGCATGCGCATTTCCTAAAAACATAGAGTAAAACAAAGGAAGTCCGCCCGCGCAGGGCTCAGCGTGCGAAATCTCCTCTTCCTGTTGCTCCGAGCGCCGAAAGTATCGATCGGCCGCCCTCTCCATCCACGCTTTCCCTCGTTAAGCTCTCAGCAGGCCGCTCGCGATAGTCGATGAGATCGATTGAACATGCCTGGCCCCGAGCCGGAAAAGATGCTTTGGCGCGGGGCACGCTGGGAGTTGTAGTGGTGTTTGCTTTTTTAACTGAGGGGAAATGGGGGAGACCGAGGCAAGGAAAGTGGGTGTGAAAGGGCAAGCAGAGGGAACCTTCAACCCCGGGATGTGCTTTTCAGGGGGCTCAAACCTAGATGTGGTGCACTACAACTCCCATCATCCCCCACTGTTCAGGGTGTAGTGTAGTCCAGCCATATCTGGAGGGTTCCCTGTCAGCGGCAGAGCGACCAAGAGCCTTTTAGCGCCTTGAAGCAGCCCTTTGCTCTCCACAAGGTGGCGCCCTCCGGATGAGGTGGACTACAACTCCCAGCATCCTTATGGCCAAACATGCTGGCTGGGGGAGATGGGAGTTGTAACAAATAACACGTAAAATATTTTGCAAACCGCCCTTGGTGATTCTCCCACAAACCTCCTGACTTTGATAAGCAAAGGCAGCGCCATAATAAACCACCCCGACAGACACACACCATGATCACGATTCAGGTCACGGGTGATACAACTGAATTTCCTGAATTGTCATTGAGCGGTTTTACGTGGAAGTTTACGTTTGAAGCCCCTTTGTTGGAGAATGGCATCTTGAAGGACAGCAATGTGAGCATCTTGGCCGGTTGGATCCGCTGGTTCCTGAACACTGCCCGCTTTGATGTCTCATTTGTATGCACTAAATTTTGTTATCCTTTTGTGTAGAGATTGGCCTGTTTGTTCAACGCAGAACACAGCAAGGGCACACCACACAGCAAGGGCACACCTCACATTGAAAGATCGGCAGGAGAATGACACCCTGAGATTGTGTAGTCTGAGGTTACTACTACTCTCATCTGCCCCAGCCAGCACGTAGCGAGAGTTCTAGCCCCAAATATCTGGTGGGCAACCATTCTGGGGAATGATAGGCCAAATTTTACTTATTTATTTATTGCATTTGTATACCGCGCCATAGCCGAAGCTCTCTGGGTGGTTTACATAAGATTAAAACACTTAAAAACAGTATACAAAAATTTAAACTGCAAAAAACAAACAATACCCACATACATATAAAACCACTATAACAATTTAAAAAGCTATGAGCCAAAAAATTAAATAAAAAAATCCTAGACCCAGGCTCATGAGATATTTCTAAATGCCTGAAAGCAGAGGAAAGTCTTGACCTGGCACCAAAAAGATAACAATGTTGGCAACAGGTGGGTCTTGTTGGGGAGATCATTCCACAATTGGGGGGCAACCACAGAGAAGGCCCTCTCCCTTGTTGCCGACTTCCGAGCTTCCCTCGGAGGAGGACCTTAGACGTTGAGTGTTCGGGTAGGTTCATGTCAGGTATTGTGGTCCTAAGCCGTGTAAATCATTTGCATCTTCTTGTAGATTCTGCCTTATTTTTCAAGGCACATGAAAAGCAAAGAGCACCCGCTTTGGGGGAGGCTGTTTTATCCATTAACGCCGAATCTGCAACCAGAGGACAATATTTTCTACCATTTTGAGAGTCCCATTCCCTCCACAACCACTTGGCAATACTACCAATTTGACTTCAATCGGCTTTTTAACCTAATATACTACCCAAATTTAATCTCTAGTTTTGTTAATACAAGGAGAGGCATGTTTTCTTCATTTCTGGACCTTGTCTCCCGAATCCCCATCCAACACGAACTGCTGTACCCGACTGGCTCTCTTTTTCTATTTATACTAATTCTTTCTAAATTTGCACCTAAAGGAGCACGTGCTAATTTTCTGCAAGCCTGTGTCCTCTTTTGACCCCTTCTTTTGGTGATGCATTTCCTCTTTTTTGGCAGCATGTAAAGCCGGACCAGTTTTAAGGCAGAATCAACGGTTAACTGGTTCATAGAGCTGTCTCCTCTGCATTTCCCATCATTAATTCCACGGATTATCCGTCCTTTCTAAATATCTGTGTCAGAGTTGCTTAATCATGGTGACTTTGAGGAAACATTCAGTTTTCACTCTTTTAACTGCCTCTCCACGCTGACTTGATCAGGAGTTAAATTTAAAAACTAATTACCAGGGGTTGGCCCAAAATGATCCTTCAAAGGATTTTTCTCCAAACTAAGGTTCCTTCTCCTAGTTTCTCAGAGGTTAACAGAAGTCTCTCATCAGATTGTAGTGGGGGAGCTGAAAGCCCCTCCAGTAGGGTGACCATATGAAAAGGAGGACAGGGCTCCCGTAGCTTTAACAGTTGCATAGAAAAGGGAATTTCAGCAGGTGTCCTTTGCATGCATGCAGTACCTGGTGAAATTCTCTCTTCATCCCAACAGTGAAAGCTGCAGGAGCTATACTAGAGTGGCCAGATGCAAAAGAGGGTAGGGCTCTTGCAATTTTCACTGTTGGGATGAAGAGGGAATTTCACCAGGTGCTTTATGCATACAAATGACACGTGCTGAAATTCCCTTTTCTCTACAACTGTTAAAGATTCAGGAGCCCTGTCCTCCTTTTCATATGGTCACCCTACCTCCAGTCCTAAGCAGAAATGCTTTGTTTTTATCTCATCAGTTGCATCATTAGCCGCACAAAAGCAGGCCGATGTTTCACAGTCCTCCCTGCAGGTTTGCTGCTGCAGATTCAACAGAGTCCCAACCGTGGCAGCCACATAGGAGCTCCCAACAGCAGGAAGGAACTAACAAAGAAACATAGACCCCACATTTTTTTCTAGCATCTTTTTGGATGGTGTTGTGGGTTCAGGTCTTTCCTGTTGCCAAATCTCATGTTGCAAACACAGCAATGCCGAGAGTGGGTTTCTTCATCATAGAAGGTGGCTGGATTCAGCATTGTCCCCCAGTGGACTTAACTAGGGTGACCAGATAAAATCCAGGTCAGGGCTCATGTAACTTTAACAGTTGTAGAGCAAAGGGAATTTCAGCCAGTGTCATTTGTATGCAATTAGTTCCTGGTGAAATTCCCTCTTCATCACAACAGTTAAAGTTGCAGAGGCCCTGCCTTCTTTTGTATATGGTCACTCTAGTATAGTGCATGCACCTTTAACTGTTGTGATGAAGAGGGAATATCACCAGGAACTAAGACACTGGCTGAAATTCCCTATTCTCTACAACTGTTAAAGTTACATGAGCCCTGACCTGGATTTTATCTGGTCAGCCTAATTAACAGCTGATTTCCAGACTGGGCCAGCCAACAGAACTCCAGTGTACAGGAACCAAACAAGAACCATGAAAGCAGAGAAACTACCCTAGTGGCTGGCATTTGACAGGACCAGTTTCTACCACAAAGGGGGTGAAGCAGGGATGTGTCCTGGCCCCCACTTTGTTTAACTTCTATATAAATTCGATGGTTAAGCATCTATCAAAGATACAGGCACAACCCACTAGTTTGGCAAACAGACTTATATCGATTCTACTGTATGCTGATGACGCAGTGATTTTGTCATTAACTAAAGTGGGTCTGAGGAAACTGCTGAGGGCCCTGGACAATTACTGTAAAGAGGAATTACTGCAGATAAATTATGATAAGACTAAGGTTGTAGTGTTTTCCAGAAGGAGGTCAAAGTATAGTTGGCAGATAAATCATCATCCAATAGAGCAGGTAACTACATATAAATATCTAGGAATGATATTCCATTCAACAGGTTCATGGAAAGATCATCAAAATAAGACCACTGCAGCCGCTCAAAGAAGTACTAGGGCACTCCTTTCTTTCTTCTATAATAAAGGAGGTCAGTATATTCCATCGGTACTACAGGTTTTTGAGGCAAAAGTTATTGCACAAATGCTCTATGGCTCTGAAATTTGTATGCACAAAAAATCTGTACAATGGGAGGCTGTTCACACTAAATTCTTAAGAGCAATTTTAGGGGTCCCAAGTTGTGTACCAAACTCAGTCTTAAGGTTAGAGGTAGGTCAGATTTCAATGGAAGCGCGTATATGGATACGTAAGCTAAATCTGTGGCTAAAAATGGTATATATGCCAGTTGGGTTGGCCCCATTAACTTTGAAGGACACCTTCCACTCAAGGTGGAAAATATCATTAAATATGAAGTTACAATCTCTGGGTTTTTCTATGGCTGCTGTCCAAAGTGTAGGATATGAAAAGGCAAAAGTGGATATAGTACAACGAATACGAGACATTGAGTTCCAAAATGATCTAAGTCAAGTAACTTTATATCCTGGTATCAGGGGCAATAGAGGCCCATTTACAACTGCAAACTACTTAATAAACGTAACTATTCCTAGGCTTAGAAAGGCCTATACATGGGCGAAGCTCAACGTTATGCCATCCGCATTGTTGGAGGGAAAATTCCAGAAAATACCTTATAATGAACGAGTATGCCCATGTGGGACAGGGGCAATAGAGACAATAAGCCATGTGTTGTTACAGTGCCAGTTCTATAAGGAGCTCAGGATCTCCCTGATTACACCGATTATAGATAAATTCCCAGGGAGATCGAATATATTTTACTTAGATTATCTGTTAATGGATCGGGATGCTCAAACTACATCAAAAGTAGCCAGATTTTGTGCAGCAGCTATCACGTGTCGTAGAAAAGTAGTAGGTAAATAATAGCAAGGCAGACAGATTTGATATATGTACCTACTTTGAATTGCATAAAATGAGACACTTATATGGTAAGGAATGATATGAATGTGGTAAAATCTAAAATTGAATGTGCAAATGTTGCTGGTCTATGATTGTAATAAAATTTTATACACATATAATCTAGCATGGTAGAGATTGTGGGCCATGTACTGTGGTATTGTTCCTTCTATTGTGATCTTCGGTACATTTTTATTATCTCTGTCTTACAATGTATGCCAGCCAGATCTGATGTGTTTTATACAGACTATCTCCTGGCCGACCAGAATTGTCAAATAACTCCCAAGGCGGCTAGATTCTGTGCTGTTGTAATTGCATGCCAGCGTGGGATATCATCGGACTGTGATAATGTTTTAATGTTTTAATTTTTAATGTTTTAAATCCTATATTATTATAAGCAGGATATGTACAATTCAATTAATTTTAATTTTTTTTTACTGTTTATCTGTATTTTTAATTAATTATTACTTTTTAAATATTATTGCACCTTACCTTGTTGGCCTTGTGAATATGACTGTGTTTATAGTGCTGCTCTACTTTGCTGGTCTTGCAACCGTAATAAATTCTATTCTATTCTATTCTACCCTAGTGGCTGCTTGTACACATTAAAAGGGGGCCTTTGTGCATCTTTCCCACCCATCACCCATCACCTAAACAAAGTAAAACAAGGGGGAAACATAACATTTTGACAAACACAATATTCGTTTGTTTGTTTGTTTAAAACATTTGTAGTCGGCCCTTTCAGGGCATGAGACCTCCAGGACAATTTACAATAATAAAACAGACTGCTGGCATCATAGGTTTATTTGGTGGTGACATGAAAAAGGGCCTTCTCAGTGGCCGCTCCCAGGCTGTGGTATTCCCACCCAAAGGAGGCCAGCTTCACTCCTCCTTCCCTGCTGTCCTTCTGCCAGCTTGTAAAGTCCGCTCTATCCAAGAAGGGCGGGTCTGATGGGTTGGGTGCTGTTTTTATGTTTTTATTCTGTATTGTTATATTTCATTGCATTTTAATATGTTTGATGGTCCTGGGGAATTTCAACTTCCATGCCGAGGCTCCTGCATCCGGAGCGGCTCAGGACTTCATGGCTGCCATGACAACCATGGGGCTGTCTCAACATGTCATCGGCCCAACGCATGCAAAAGGACACACGTTTGGCCTGGTCTTCTCAGCTGGACAGGAGGATGGTGATCTGAAAGTGGGGGAACTAACATCTACCCCCGTCATGGTCGGATCACTTTCTATTGAGGTTTAGACTCTCGGCATCCTTTCCTTGGTTGAGGAATTGCCTTGGTCGCCCTGTGGGATGACCTTTTCCGGGACAGGGACAGTGGGAGTGCGACCCTGTTGGTTCTTTTGGACCTCTCAGCGGCTTTCGATACCATCAACCATGGTTTCCTTCTGGATAGGTTGGGCTGGGAGTTGGAGGCATTGCGCTGCAGTGGTTCCGCTCCTACTTGGATGGCCGATTCCTAAACGGCTTGGGGCCAGGCTATCTAAAGGAATGTCTCCTCCCTTATATACTTGGCCGGACCCTAAGATAATCTACAGGGGTCCTTCTCCGTGAGCCCCTGCCAAAGGAAGTGAGGCAGGTGGCCACTAGGAGGAAGGCTTTCTGTACTGTGACACCCCGGCTGTGGAATGAGCTCCCCAGAGAGGCTCGCCTAGCGCCTACTTTGCACTCCTTTCGTCGCCAGGTGAAGACCTTTTTATTCTCCCAGCATTTTAACAGCTAAATTAACTCAATTTTAACCCGTGCTGTTTTAAATTTGTGTTTTAATCTGTATTAATCTCTGCTGCTTGGTTTTATCCTGGTTGTGTTTTTATATTGTATGTTATTTTGTGTTTTTAGATTGTGGTTTGTTTATATTTCTTTAAATGATTTTATGGTTTTAATTTTTGTGAATCGCCCAGAGAGCTTTGGCTATAGGGCGGTATAAAAATGCAATAAATAAATAAATGTTTTATTGTTTTGATCTATTTGTTTTTGTAAACCACCTTGAGTGTCATCTTTTGGTAGAAAGGTGGGACTTAAATAATTAAAAAATCAATCTATCAATCCATAATACCATTTTATGAAAACAACAATCTAAAAAACAATAATGAAAACGCATGCACATAATCAGGGGAAGGCCAAAGTGAACAGGTAGGTTTTTGGAGCTTTCCTGATGGGACCTGATGGACAGCATGTGTTAATTGGCTTCCGTAGTCCCAGGGCTTTCGTAGTATCAGCAGCAACTTTTCTGTGAATGACCACCATCACGGTCAAGTACTTCTGCATTCAAGTTCTTTAGACCTTACTGTTTACAATTCTCCCTTGCTCCTCCGCACACCACCACATAGGTACATGAAATCCTCAATAAAACTCCATGCATCTAATGACATTCCAGTTGGTCATAGAGTTCTCTGGCAGGACTGGCCAAAAAACCCTGGCCGCTCCTACACAGTCAGCAGAACTTGAGGTGCATGATGAGATAGGGCCGGGAGGTCTAAGGGAGGGGCACCAGCTGTCCAGGACGTGCAATGGGGGAGGGGCAATATGTCGTGTGTTGGGCACCGGGAAAATAATGCACGGTGAGTGTGCTATTCCTCCCTCCGTTGCCTAATATGACGTGCGAACTTTCCCTGTGAGTTGTTCCACGCCCCTCCTACTTCCTTGGTCCTCCAGAACATATCCCAGTGGACTTTGTGGCAGACCTTGTCTTGCCTGCCCTCTTCCCGCTCTGACTGAGAACCTGTTTTCATTCCCCATCTCATTTTTTATTATTGTTTTTCGGGCCCTGACATTTGTGCAAATTCGGCTTTATATCTAAATAATTTTTTCAGCCCCAGGAATTTGTGCAAATGTCTTTGTTAGTTTTCATTTTGGTGAGTTGGTTGTTGTTTTTTGCAGTTGCTCCTTGCCTTGTATGATTCAGCTGTCAAAGGCAAAGAACTGCAGTATGAAACATATAAGGTAGTTGATAAGATGAGACTGCAGATAGGATAGTTTGACACTGTTGAAAGGCTGGGGAAAGGAGTCTAGATTCGCAAGGAGATCCTTGAGGAATTAAGTGCCCTGCTTCCATTCCACACTTCCACAAATCTCCAGCAGTAACTAGAGTGGCAAATAAGGTGTGATGGGGTGTGAGGGAGAGGGTAGTTCTCCTTAAAAGGTCTTGCTGGAGACTCAGGGAACGTGTGCTGAGGCCACTGCCAAGGAAGAAGCTGGCAGGGAGACATCCATGGGCCCAGGAGACACCATGGAAGCATCTGCCATTGAGGGAGCCACTGGGGAAGCAGCCACTTTCAAGGGAGCTACTGGGAAGCACACTTCAACTCATACACCTCAACAGTTTGCTTTAGAATGTGGAAGAGGCAGAATTACCTGCTCTCAGAGGAGTGCTCCCCAGTCACAGACTGGAGGAACAACCACTCATGCAGAGACATAACAGAAGCCTCCCAATTATGTTGCACCTCTTTGCAGAGTGTGCTTGACTGACCCATCAAACTGGGAGATGGGGCACAGTGAGCTGCTTCCGGCAGAGGCTGACGGGAAAGAGGCAAAGCCAAAGCAGCGACTTAGGCAGAGGTGCAGTGAATAGCCTCCTGGGTGAGTGGTTGATCTGAGGTCACAGGAGCCTTTTGTTATTGCATCAATCTATTCCTTGTACCCTACTAGCAAATGGCCTGAGAAAGGAATTTGGAGAGGTGCAGCTCTATTCTGCCCAACAACGCATGAAACAGGAATGCCGTTTTTGGATCACGCACCAATCATTCCTAGGGTGTATTTGCATATCCCTGTGACTGATTTTGCTTCAGCACTCTTGTAAGGGATTTATTCCCCCCCTGCTAAGTACTCTAAGTGGAAAGTAATCGAATGGGATTTATTTCGAAGCAAGCATGTTTTGAATCAGATGGCCAATCTTAAATAAAACGAAAATTAACTCTAGGTCGGCAGCAATTAAAAAAAAGGGAGGGGGAAAAAGAATTGGTTCGTTGGGAAAAGAGCTCCAAGAAAGAACTCATTTCAGGCATTAAATAATTGATTCTGCCTAAAAATAGCACCGAGAGAGGAAGCCCTGCTAAGAGGCAAGATGGAGGGAGACTGCTGAGTCATGCCATCCCATAACAATCAGCATTAAAAAGATGGAGACAGACTGCTGAGTCATTCCTTTCCATACCACCCAGCATTTTTAAAAAATCAACTCAGTGAAGCAGGGCTAATCAAGGCATATAAAAAAAATAAAATTAAGCAGCATTTTATAGCAAGCAGCCATTTGTTTGAGGGCAGAATGGGTGGGGAGAAATCCTTGGAGAAACTGGAAATGTGTAGGATTTCCAGCTGCAAGGCTAATTTGCTCTAATTTCTGGTTCCAGACTATTAGTGTCTCAATTGTGTCCCTATTTTTGCCTCCTGGGGGACCCTTTGTTAAACATTGCGCTGCTGTGAGTTGCTAATGGGCTATTCTTCAGGGCACCCCTCCCTCTAGAAGAGCAGTCTTCCCCCAACCTGGTGCACTCCAGATGTTTTGGATTGCAACTCCCCAGCTGTCTGGGAATGATGGGGATTGCAGTCCAACACATCTGGAGGGGAACCAGGTTGGGGAAGACTGAGGGGAACCAGTGTGGTGTAGTGGTTGGACTGGGAGCCAGGAGATCCGGATTCTAGTCTCCACTCCACTCAGCCATGGAAACTTACTGGGTGACTTTCAGCCAGTCACAGACTCTAGGCCCAACCTACCTTACAGGGTTGGAGGATTATGTATCCTGCTTTGGGTTCCTTGGAGGAAAAAAGGCGGGATATAAATGTAATAATAAATAAATAAATAAATAAATGTAGAGTTAAGACAACTCTTCTAAATAGCCAGTGCACCATAGTGATAAGCCAGGTTCAAACCTGGCCAACTCTCTGGGTGGCCTTGAATGCGTCAGTCTAACCTTCCTCATAGGGGTCAGGGTAATAAATAACCTTATAAGTCACCTTGAGCTCCTGGGAGAGAATGTGGGAAATAAATGTAAAAATGCATCTTTGAGTCAGGAGGCTGATACAGGTTGTTTCTAGACCACATCCACATAAATGCATGAACTCTAAGGAACCATTCCACATGCTGCAACCGCTGGGGTATTTTGATCTGTTCGTCACCTAATGGAGGACGATTCTGTTTTCCAGATGTGTCCCATTGCTGAAGAACAAAGCTCTTTGGACCTCCTCCTCCTAAGTTGTCACATCCTACTTTATCGAGGACAGTCTGAAGGCATCCTAAAGAGAAGGAATCATATGAAGAATGTTGAGGAGGAGTCTTGAGGTTGCCCATCAACCTGGACAGCAGACTGAGCAGGCCTACAGGTTGCAGTCTCCTCCTGTGAAATGTATTTGCATCTATATCTATACATCTGCACACACAAATTTTGTACAAATCACTGTCCTCTTTTTTGGATTATGCATTTTCTCCTTTTGGAGGATACGTAAATAGCCATTGTACCCCCTCGTATCTCCTTCTGGACGGTGCTGTGGATTAGGATTAAAAGGAGAGGGAAAGCAAATGGATAGGAGTAACAGCAGCAGCAGTGGCAGGGGGCTCACATGGCACATTTGTCCTTTCCTTTGAGGCCAATGTAAAGCTTATTTTTCCCACCCTGGACTGGGTGCATGCTCATTTGTTTTGGAAGAGGATTACTCCTGGAGCAAGTGCAGTAAATACGAAAGACTCTTCAGTGATGCTGCGGTGGGGATGGAGGTTTTTGGCAAAATTAACGCCAAGACATTTTTGCCACCTGAAGCAAGGCAGCAAATGGCACATCCTGCCCCCAAGTCAAGGAACAAGTTATTTTGGAAACTGAGGCAGAACAATCCCACATGCGCCTCACCCTGGAAATAAAAAATACAGTAGTAGTAGTAATAATAATATTATTACTACTTTAACAAGCAATTTTCTGTCCTTCAATGACACCCAACACTAGCTGCACGAGGTGGCCACTTCATTCTACCTAAGTTCGTAGGTACACATTTTTTTTTTTAGCCTTTTGAAATGCGTGGCTTAAATATTTGGAGGTTTCTTTTTAATGCTTTAAGGTTTGTATTATTTTATATTGTTGTGCACACCTGGGTGGCTTTTTAGCAGATAAGGCAGCATAGAGATGTTAATGATAAATAAATAAATAAGTAAATAAATAAATAAATCAGAGGTTGATGTAGGCCGTCTTCCTCATCCGCTCCTGAAGTGGAAACTGTGACCGCAATGGAGGTTGATAGAACTAGGCCAAGAAGTTTCATGTTGATGTCATTTCCAAATTTGATATTAAATTCCATATAATAATAATAATAATAGTCTTGAGAGGTGGCTAAGAAATGCATTAAATCAATAACATGTCATCATCATCACTTCTATTATTGTTAGCCAAAGCGTAGCCATCTTTGCTTACACGTACAGAATGCTGGGAACCTTGTTCAAGGTTCAAGGAAAATTTAAAGTGCGTATGCAGCTGAAAAGGCCTTGCCACAAGCCCGGTTTCATCTGGTTGTAGCATTTGTCCTAATGCAAGGCCGTCAGCACATCTTATCAGAAGCTACAGAATCTACCCTAGTAACAATTGAAACATGCGCAGTAGCTTTCAACAGTGTGTCAAAGGGCAGTGACTCTCGTTGGAATGCAGGGGGTTTTGCTTGCGCTTGCGCTGTATAAAGCAATGACATAGATCTTATACTGTATAGTATAAAAGAGGGGGCTTGCGTGCCCCTAGGTGTGGCTCTGGTAGGCTGGCAGCTTGCTAGAGTACACCAGCTCAGCTGAACGTAATAAAAGTGCGTTGGACCAGATCTTTGGAGTCTGTGCTTCTTAGTGGGAATTGGCATATCTCCTAGGAAAATGAGCCTGTCACTTTTGGGCAACATTATGATGATGATGGTTTTGGAAATTTCTAATAAATCTGCAACTGTTACTGTATTTATTATATACCTTAATAATGCAAAATGGAGGAAGGGAGTCATGGCCGCTCTAGCTCCGCACCTCTCTATGGCGGCGCCTGCCTCTCGGGCCGCGTGTTCCGCTCGGGCCGGAAGTGGCTGCCGGCGCCGCGGTCTGTTTCCATGGTGCCGGCGACCACCTCCTCCTCCTCCTCTCCCCCCGCGCGCCCAGAGAGCGACGCGGCGGCAACGGCGCCTTTGTTGGTGTCACGTGGGCTCGGAGCCGGGCTCGGGCGTCGGAAGGGCGCTGGCCAATGGGGAGCGAGTTGGGAGGAGGGCGGGCGTACGGCCGGGCAGAGAAGCCCAGGCGGCGAGCCAATCCCAGGGGAGGTAGGCGTGGCGATCGCGAGAGGCCCCTCCCCCTCTTCAGTCAGTCAGTTCGTCGCTCTGTCAGCCGGGCGGCAACTGTCTTTGCCTGTTCCTCCTCCTCCTCTCCGGCCGCCGCCGCCCACCTTCGTCCCCGCCATGCAGCCCTCCGGGAGCCCCACCAGCGGGGAAACCGCCTCCCCTCCTTCCGCTGGGCCGGCCGCCATCCAGATCAGCAGGTACCGCTGCGCTCTTCCACAGGCGGCTCCGTGGCCAGGCTAGGGTGGCCGTGGGAGATGTCGAATGGACCGGCTGTGCCCCTGGGCATGTGCAGAGTAGCTCGGGGCGTGCCGCCAGCCGGGTGTGCCGCCGGCCGGGTGTGCCGCCTTGGGACGAAGGGCGTGCCACTGGGCATGTGTAAGAGTGCCTGGGGTGTCCCTCTGGGCAGGGGCAGAGGGGCCCTGGGGGAAAGAGAGCGTGCTTCTGGGTATTGGCAGAGTACCTGAGATGTCCCTCTGGGAATGTATAGAGTGTTTCTCTGAGCTTGGGCAGAGGGCCCTGGGGAAGGAGGGTGTGCCCCTGGGCGTTTGTAGAGTACCTGAGGTGTGCCTCTGGGTATGTGTGGAATGTTCCTCTGGGTCTGAGCAGAAAGCCATAGGGGAAAGAGGGTGTGCCTCTGGGCATGGACAGATTGCCTGGGGTGTTCCTTTGGGCATGTGCAGTGTATTTCTCTAGGCATGGGTCGAAGGCCATGAGTTAACAGCACATGCATCTGGGCATGGGCAGAGGTCCCTGGGGAGGAGGGCATGCCACTGGGTGTGTTGCAGTGCCTGGGCATGTGCAGAGTGTTCCTATGGGCAGAGGGCCCCTCAGAAGGAGGCTGCACTTCTGGACACAAGCAGAACACTTCTGGACACTTCTCCACAGGTTAATGAATGCATTTACCTGTTTTAAAATATTTATATCCTGCTGTTGGTGCCAGGTGACCATGCATGTTGGCTAACGATACGCAGTACGGAAATGATTTAGTAATAAACCCAAAGAGAAATAAATGGAGAAGAATCAGCAAGCAAGCACCCCACCCCCAGACAGCAGGAACAGTAAACTGAGGAGGAATTTAAACAATAGCACAAACCCCACAAAGCGGAAACCATGCAAAATCAGGAGCAGGAGCAGTGACGCTTCATCCCCAAAGCCCTCCCATGATGGCTAGGTTTTCCCCTAGAGCAGGGTTGTCCAATGGGACTCCCTGAAGAGGGCATTTCACAGCATTGATGCCATGCTAGAAAAGACCCTGCTAGATTTGCAGTGAGAGAAGCTGCTTTCTTGCGCTCAGAGGTGCTTTCATCCCATTGTTTAAGCCATTCCAAAGTTGTCCTTCAGGGCTCCACCTCTGGTGCCTGGCAATGGTGGTAGGGATGGGGAAAGGTCACGGGGGACAGATGAAGGCAAGGATGTTGTATGTGAAATGGGATATTGGGCGGATGGGGATGTAGAGATCTCACCTTGCATGCAGGATGGCAAAGTCAGTTATGAATGTTGACAATCCCAGATTAATTTTGTGAACACCCTAAATAACAGTATACTTCCTCGCTTTGGACATACACCACTGAATACTGACTATTATTATTATTTAAAGTATTTAGATACCGCTCAATTATCTTAACACAGATTCCAGAGCGGTGAACATAGGTATAAACTGTAAAAGAAAGAAGATTGTAAAAAAGCAAATTAAAATTGTTCAATGAAAAAACAAAGGAAACAGAAAAACAGTTGCTGGTTCTTGAAACAGAGTTCTCAATCATGTGAGACTTCTAACATTTCCTCCTCGTCAATATGTTGATATTGACCATACGTTAGAATTAATTGAAATATCTGTAATACATTGTGTTATTAACGTAATGGATGCTAAATAAAATAAAAAGAGAAGGAGAAGGATCTTCATGTTCATGAGGGTTTTTGGGTTGGGGGGAGGGAGAATTGTGATTTAGAGCATATGGCGATGGAAAGTAACATGCTGTGTGTGGAATAAAATGTGCCCTGTGGCAGTGTGAGAGTTTTGCCGGAATATGCTTGCTGAGCTCATGGAAGTGTTTTCACACATTGGGAGCAGTATAAATCCGGTTTAAGGAGTGTATTGGGGGAGAAGCTGGCCTCTTTTTGTAAGATAAAAGTGGGCTAGATATATATGTGTGTGCATAGAGGATGCTGGGGGAGTCTGATAGCACCTTAAACTCATAAGTTTATTGCTGTGAAAAATCCTGCTCCATCTGATCAAAAGTCCTTCATTTCTTGCCCTACAAACATAATGCATTGGTCATCTTAAGATGCCTTTGGGCTGCTTGCTGATCTCGCTACCATGGACTAATGTAGCTGTTTTGCATAGGCTGACCATCTGAAAAGGAGGACAGGGCTCATATAACTTTAACAGTTGTAGAGAAAAGAGAATTTCAGCAGGTGTCATTTGTATGCAATTAGTTCCTGGTGAAATTCCCTCTTCATCACAACAGTTAAAGGTGCAGGCACTATACTAGAGTGACCATATACAAAAGAAGGCAGGGCCCCTGCAACTTTAACTGTTGTGATGAAGAGGGAATTTCACCAGGAACTAATTGCAGACAAATGACACTGGTTGAAATTACCTTTTCTCTACAACTGTTAAAGTTATATGAGCCCTGTCCTCCTTTTCAGATGGTCAGCCTAGTTTTGCAGGATGCTAGGATGTTACATACATTGATACCTTATCCTGCATATATTTTGTAGTCTAGGTATGTTTGTGTCCAATAAAGTGAGACCAGGTGAGTGGGGAAAGGCCTGAGCGCAGAGGCTTCAACTGAAAAGCTGCGTATCTTTCTGTGCAAGTTAAAATTCTCTCCCTTGGCCATCTCAATGCTCCTGATAAAACAATGCTGTAGCATTGACCCATGGGGCCATCTCTTTGTTTGCAGAATTTTAAGCTGTTTTTTGGTTCATGGGGTTTAAAATCAGAAGAGGTTATACAGTGGTTATTGGGGTTAAATCCCCAGCCCCGGTACTGATGAGAGGCAACTCTATTCCCAGTCTTCTTTGAGTGTGATGACGGATGAACAGTTGGCTGGTGGATATTATTCCCTTTTGGGGGAAGGCTGAAGCCTGCTTTGCATGCAGAAGATCCTAAATTCAATCCCCATGATCTTCAGCATATAGCTGGGATAGATTCCTGTCTGAAACTCTGAAGAGCGGAATGTCAGTTTAGACTATATTCAGTTAGATGGACCGCTAGTCTCACTCGGTGTAAGGCAGCTTCTGGTATTCCTAACATGATGGGTGAGAGCCAGAACTCTCCCCAGTCATACACATCCCGATAACACCCAGATTAGATTATTGCAATGCACTCTAACTCTGAAGACTGCTTGGACACTAGTCATTTCAGAACACAGTTACTGGTTCTTACATCTTACCTGTCTGTTTCTGGGCTAAATTCAAAATGCTGGGGGGTTTTTTATACTCTAAAGTTTAAACGAAGCAGGCCTGGGGGGACTCAACAGACTCCCACACCCCCTCCCAACTACTAAGATCTTTGGAGGTCCTCCTCAGAGTGCTGCCAACTCATAAGGAGCAATGTGCATGTTCCTTGTTTTAGCTGATGTGCCTCTTCTCTG
This sequence comes from Anniella stebbinsi, assembly GCA_029215795.1. Taxonomy (NCBI): domain Eukaryota; kingdom Metazoa; phylum Chordata; class Lepidosauria; order Squamata; family Anniellidae; genus Anniella; species Anniella stebbinsi. The sequence continues at coordinate 406,811,582 of JARDYH010000001.1, read as the reverse complement.
GAATTGCCTCCCTGTCTTCATATGCCAGTGTCCTCGCTGATGGTTTTCAGGTGAAAGGTGAAGATACACATGTTAGCTGCCTTGGGAATAAATAAACGATTTAAATAAATGTAAACAGTATCAGTTCACTTCTGTCCCTCCCTCCGACCCCACCTTGCTTCACACCTGGTGTCACTGCTAGAACACCCAGCCCACTGTGTTTTACCGTCACGCAGGTGGTAAATGTGTTTTATGCAATGTTTCGTGACCTGAGGCGTCACTTGTTTGGTCTCTTAACAGCACTAACCTGTTTCCTCAAGGGTTGGGTTGTAGAGACAGGAAACCGTTTCCACCCCTTTTTAAAATTGTGAATAATAACAAAACTGAACAAAAAGGAATCGTGAGGGGGGAGAAGAAAAGAAAAAAAATATTACATACATAGGAATATTGTCATTTTTTCCCCATCAAGTGTACCATTAAGGAGAGACGTATACATAGGTTTCAAGAAAAGCAGACCAAAATATCCATATATTTAGCCACTTGCAAGTTGCTCCTCTATAACACCCGTTCAAATGTTGATAGCATTATTAAGTCCTCAGTCCATTGCATTATTGGAGATGAGCCTTTATCCTTCCAACGTGACAATATAAGTCTTTTGGCTGTAATTGTTGGCTTTGGAGATCCATTTGCGCTGACCTTGTGTTAACTTCCAAGAAGCCGGTAGGTAATTTAGGAGAACATGCACCTTGTTTCATATTATAGATTGTTTTAGAACAAAGTGTATCCTTATTATAACCTCCTCCCAAGAGGAGGCGACTACTGGAAATTGCAAAACTGTATGATTAAGGAAAGCATTAGGTGCATTGCATCTCCCAACAATTGTGCAAGTTAGACAAACCCTTATTAAAAAGGCGTTGTGGAGTCAATAAACCCGAAAGAAAAATGTTTGTGTAACCTGAGATCCATAGAAGCTTAAGATACAGATGCTGGGGTGACAGCCCATTGATCAGGCAGGGTAGGGCACTCCAATTCTCTATTCCAATCCTGTCTTAAACTATGGGTGTCATATTTATTTACTGCTACTAAATGCTTATATATATGGGTCATGGATCGACATATCTGTTCAGCTGCTATAAGGGATTCTACCAGGGCTGCAGACTCTGAGGCTGTAAAAGCAGCCAGACCAAACCTAGATTCCAGCATATGTTTCAGTTGCAAGTATTGCCAATCAGCTGTAGTAAGAAAATTATATTTAACACACAACTCAGAAAAGGACAGAAACTTGTTGTCTGGATCTATTAATTGATCCAAAGTAAAAATGATCTTATTCATCCATGTCCTCCACAAAAATGCTTTCTTTCCAATGCTTAGATCTGGATTTCCCCATAAGGTCAGTTTTGCATGAGAGAATGGATCAAATTGTGATTGACATGATCATAGAATAATAGAATAGTAAAGTTGGAAGGGGCCTATAAGGCCATCAAGTCCAACCTCTTGCTCAATGCAGGAATCTACATTAAAGGATCCCTGACAGATGGTTGTCCAGTTGCCTCTTGAATGCCTCTAGTGTGGGAGAGCCCACGACCTCCCTAGGTCATTGGTTCCATTGTTATATTGCTCTAACAGTCAGGAAGTTTTTCCTGATGTCCAGCTGGAATCTGGCTTCCTGTAACTTGAGCCCATTATTCCATGTCCTGCACTCTGGGATGATAGAGAAGAGATCCTGGCCCTCCTCTGTGTGACAACATTTCAAGTACGTGAAGAGCGCTATCATGTCTCCCGTCTATCTTCTCTTCTGGCTAAACCTGCCTAGTTCTTTCAGTCTCTCCTCATAGGGCTTTGTTTCCAGGCCCCTGATCATTCTTATTGTCTTCTGGTCTAGCTTGTCTGCATCCTTGAAGTGTGGTGCCCAGAACTGGATGCAACACTCAAGATGGGGCCTAACCAGTGCCAAATAGAGGGGAACCAGTACCTTGCGCAATTTGGAAGCTATACTTCTATTAATGCAGTCCAAAATAGCATTTGCTTTTTTTGCAGCAACATCACACTGTTGGCTCATATTCAGCTTGTGATCTACAACAATTCCAAGATCCTTCTCACTTGTCGTATTGCTTAGCCTAGTATCCCCCATCTTGTAACTATGCATTTGGTTTATTTTTCCTAGGTGTAGAACTTGGCATTTAGCCCTGTTAAATTTCATTTTTATTTTCAGTCCAGCACTCCAGCCTATCAAGATCACTTTGGAGTTTGTTACTGTATTCCAGGGTATTAGCGATCCCACCCAATTTTGTTTCCTCTGCAAATTTGATAAGCATTCCCTGCACCTCCTCATCCAGATCATTAATAAAAATTTTGAATGTCATGGGGCACTTTGTTAAAAACTTTGCTGAAGTCAAGATATACTATATCCACAGCATTCCCACAGTCCACAAGGGAGGTTACCCAATCAAAAAATGAGATCAGATTAGTCTGACAGGATTTGTTCTTGACAAATCCATGCTGGCTTCTAGTAATCACTGCATTTTTTTCAAGGTGTTTACAGATTGTCTCTTTATAATCTGCTCCAAATTTTTCCCAGGGATGGATGTCAGACTGACTGGTCTGTAGTTCCCAGGTTCCTCCTTTTTGCCCTTTTTGAAGATAGGAACAACATTAGCCCTCCTCCAGTCATCCGGCACTTCACCCATCTTCCATGATTTCGCAAAGACAATAGAGCGTGGTTCTGAGAGTTCTTCTGCCAGCTCCTTCATTACTCTAGGATGCAGTTCGTCGGGCCCTGAAGATTTGAACTCGTTCAAAGAAATTAGCTGTTCCTTGACCATTTGTTTATCAATCTCAAACTGCAGTCCTGCAGTTTACTGTACTTCACTTTTTCCAGGGTGGGGGTCATAGTCCTGCTTCTCATGAAGCAGTTGAACCACCATTTCTTTCTTCTGTCTTTTACTATATGCCACACCTCTCTAGCAGCCAAGATTGTAAGAGGAGGGTTACTTGTTCTAATATATCGAGAACCAAGTGCCATCCATTCGGGAAGAGGTTCTAGCCATAAGGCTTCCAAAACTGACCATGGTGGCCTATCTGAGCAAGCAGGAAAAGACCAAAACTTCGTACAAGCCAATAGATTGGCCCGATGATACAAAGCAAGGTCTGGAATGCCAAACCCACCTTCTTTAATTGGAAGCTGCATCCTTTTCAGAGATATTCGAGGTGGGGAAGAAGAATTGACAAAACAAAGCATTCAGTTGACCCAGGAAACTGGTTTGAATTTGACCTGGATCTAGAGGCCAACACACAGACCAGGGTTTTTATTTGTGCATTGATCCTGCAGGGTTGTGATGCACAGCTGTGGTCTTGCCTCTGTTCCAGTCCTGATCGTTTCTGAAAATGGACAAGCTCAGAGCTGCTGAATTTCAGTGTGACAGTAAGCTTCCATTGAACTTCTGTACTGCCAGAAGTCTTGTGGCTGTAAGGTCACACTTTTTCAAGTAGATTTAATGTGTTGTCAGTGTGGAGGGGTGGAATCTCTTGTTATACCCCATCAATGTATAACAATGATTGATAGAGCATGCAGCTGGAAATTACAAACTAGCTCCAGTTTTGTCTTCCCCTGGTGTGTTAGCATTAGGCATGTGAGAATAATTAGGTTCTCTGCACAGGCTGCTTTACTCTGTAGGGTATTCTAATCTTCATGCTCCCCTGGGTGGATTTTACACCAAAAGTACTTAAGAGGTCTAGGAGGAGCTGGCTGCTCCTTCTGTAAATCAGCTCCACTCTTTGTTGTGCTGACTCACTGGATTTTCATTGGCTTTGTGCTGTTGGATGGTTGTGCATTTGCAGGCTAAGTGTAAAATAAGTCCTTTGGGATTTGCATTCATAAACCTCTCTTTGGGCTTCTGGAGTTTTTAGTTTTGATAGCCTCTGGAAGCTGTTTTTTAGGCAATCAAGTGAAGATTGAATCTAACCGGTGTGTGGTCTCACGTCCTTGATTTGGTTTTCATGAGTACCGATTCCTGAACAAGCCTTCTTTTCTACCTCCAAACGAGTGCCGTGGCACACAACCGCCGTACTAGTGACTGTATGTCAGCAAATAAACATCATAGAATATATAGTCTCTTATGTTATATGAAACAATAATGTATGCTGTGATATATCTTTTACAATAGTAAGTTATTTAATCACATACATACTGTTAAATAAATTATCTGGGTGTATAATGCACACGCCAGTCTGAACACATTCAAGGTCACCTGTTGTAGATTACACCAATTAAACCTGCAATCACCAAACAAATAAATGCTCACAACTATATATATATATATATATATATATATATATTTATTACATTTGTATACCGCCCCATAGCCGAAGCTCTCTGGGCGGTTTACATAGGATTAAAAACAATATACAAAAATTAAAACAGCAAAAACATACAACATACACACAATCTGTACATTTAAAAACCACTTCAACGCTTCAAAAAACTACAAAAACAAAACAAAACAAACCCAGGCTCCTCAGATATTGCCAAATGCCTGAGAGTATGTCCCAATTGGGTTAACACCCGTAATATAACAAATGCTTCTAAGCTATTATCACTAATATAACAAATACTTCTAAGCTAGGGTGACCAGATAAAATCCAGGTCAGGGCTCATGTAACTTTAACAGTCGTAGAGAAAAGGGAATTTCAGCCAGTGTCATTTGTATGCAATTAGTTCCTGGTGTAATTCCCTCTTCATCACAACTGTTAAAGTTGCAGGGGCCCTGCCTTCTTTTGTATATAGTCACTCTAGTATAGTGCCTGCACCTTTAACTGTTGTGATGAAGAGGGAATATCACCAGGAACTAATTGCATACAAATAACACTGGCTGAAATTCCCTTTTCTCTACAACTGTTAGTTACATGAGCCCTGACCTGGATTTTATCTGGTCAGCCTATTCTAAGCTATTATTACAACAGGACTCCGGCTTAATACTCCTGTTTCAAGAGATCCTCTTCGTCAGGTATTATAATGCATCTTCTTCTGAAAAGGAACACACAGGGGCTTGACAATGCTCAATAAAAATTGTTGTGAAACAGAACTCAGTTTGGTTTTTCAAAACAACATAATTACTGTACACACAACTTTCTTCTCTACCTATGCCATCTCTTTGAAACCGCTTCACTGACTATGAAAAGCTGCCCAATAGCAGCGGAGCCAGAGGAAGTGAACATCTGGATTTGCACAATCTGGGTTCAAATTCTGACTTAGTCATGGGCAGTGTTTTCAGGTGTACTTGACAAAGTTGATACCTTGTGACATCAAGGTTGCTTCACATGCATTTTTGAGGGCGGAACTAGCTACAGTTCCCGTGTAAGGTGTGGCCGTTCTATCACCTATCAATTAAATGTGAGTGATTGTGGCTTCAACCCCCCCCCCCCCCCGGTGCCTAAAATATATAGTGCTAATAGAAAAGATGTTTGGCTCTTTCCACCCCTAGCCCCATTGCTTGCACAGGATTCAAATCTGTCTGATTTTGGTCCCTAAGAGATGAGTTTTAATGGCAAAAACTTCTGTGGGTTGGTAACTCGCTGAGTATTTTTGCACGGCTATTATTAGGTTCCATTGTGCAGCCTCCAGATGTGGTGGACTGCAACTCCCAACATCCCCAGGCAACAGTCCCAGGGCTATGCTGCCAGGGATTATGAAAGTTATAGTCCAAGGCGTCTGGAGGGCACCAGTTTGGGGAAGGCTGGTGTAATGGGTTTCTAGTAATGGCTCAGTATAGACCGAACGCTTCTTGATCTTGTCAGCGTGATGATAACACCCATTCCGGCTTCTTCATTTCCTTCCTTTCCAATTTCCTATTCCTCCCCAGCTCTGGCTTGTTCCTTCTTTCCCCTCTCATGCAAATTCTGGATATGGCCCCATCCACTGTTATAGGAATCCCCCGACACGTTTGTCTGGAACCAATTTGCCTCACGGGGCGGAGAAGGTTCCCCCACCCCTGATCTATAGTTAGGGTTATGTGTGTATCAGTTTGGATACTAGCTTTAAATGAAAGTTTGCAACTATGGTTAGAAGTGGGTCTCAGATTCTGGTTTATAGTTGACCATAGGACCAAAGTGGGGAGGAGGAGAGACCATGCGCAGTAAAAGCAAGGAGACATCCGGTGGGTTGGGAATCAGTTTACTGGTCAAGTATCGTCAATTGGCTGTTGTTTGACCATGGGCAAATGTTCTAAGATGCTGAGGATACTTGAAGAACTGGCCTGCCGCCTACGTAACATGTGTACCGTTAAATCAGTGGGGTGGGTTTTCCGGAAAAAAAGCTGGACTAATTTTTATAGAGACTTTTGCATCAGGAATAATTCAGTTTGCCTTGGAAAAGCTCTATAGAGTGATCTAATTTAGCATGTTTACTAAATGTATAAAAAAGTACCCCATGATAATTTTTCATCCTGGCACACCACAAGTATTTGACCTGAAATATTTGAGGATGGGACATGAAACCGCACTTAATGTGACTTAAATATTATTTTATGTAGGCGTATTTGTAAACAAAAGTCAAAAGCATGTTTAAATGGAAGAAAGAAGGTAAGGTACTGAAAATGGTTGGCACGCTAATTCGGCCTTTCCCAACCTGTGTTATATCCTGTGTTTTTTCCTCTTGCAAGGAACCCAAGGAAGCTAATATGGTATTCCTCCTCTCAATTTGATCCTCACAACAACCCTTTGAGGTAGTGTTGCCCAAAAGTTCCAGGCTCTTTTTCCTAGGAGATATGCCAATTCCCACTAAGAAACACAGACTCCAAAGATCCGATCCAACGCACTTTTATTACGTTCAGCTGAGCGGGTGCACTCTAGTAAGCTGCCAGCTCACCAGAGTCACATCTAGGAGTACCCAAGCCCCCCCCCATATACTTTTACAGCAAGCACCCTATGTCATTGCTTTATACAGCGCAAGCGCAAGCAAAACCCAATGCATTCCAACGAGAGAGTCACTGCCCTTTGACGCACTGTTGAAAGCCACTGCGCATGTTTCAATTGTTGCTGTGTTAAATTCTGTAGCTTCTGATAAGGTGCGCTGATGGCCTTGCATTAGGAGGCTCTTCAGACAAATGCTATAACCAGATGAAACCAGGCTTGTGGCAAGGCCTTATCTGCCGCATACGCATTTTGAATTTTCCTTCAGCCTTGAGCAAGTGTTCCCAGCATTCTGTACTTGTAAGCAAAGATGGCTACACTTTGGCTATCAATTCCCTCCCTTAAAAGCATTTTAAGATCTCTAATAATCTTCTACTTCTACTTTTTGGTACAACATTAGCATTTGGCGATGCAAAACAGCTTCTTGCATATGACGTATTAAAGCCATTAGACAAGGAAAACAGCAGATTATACATAGAAAAATCAGAATCACTCTTATTATTAGCACAACTATATTTTTAAGCCATCCAAAGTTGCATTAAATGCAAGTTCGAGTTCTCGGGATATATTTTTGATTGCCCATTCCAATTGGTCCACTCCTAGCCAGGGCAAAAAACAGCGGGCCCAAGAATGGAATCCACTGCTCTTTTTGACCAAAGGATTTTCCTCTTTTGAGGTATCCCGAAGTATTCGATGGCTGTAACTTCCCAGATTAAGCACATGCTTTGTAGTCAAATCTTGATGAATTTCAACCCGGGGAACTGCTAAAGCTAGGGTGCACCTCCCTTTCCATCCCTGAAGTAACACTTTGTAGGACTGTTGACCACATAGGGAGAACACACCAGGTTGATTTAAGATTAGATTCAAAAACTTCCGCTCATGCGCTTTCTATTTGATACAAGCCAGCTGAATCCACCCTGTGAGTTATGGGTGTGATTAAATCCTGCACATCCGGCTGTCTTGTTAGTCTCTGTCCATTTTTGAATAGTGGTGTTCCATTTAGAACTATTTTTGTAACCACAGAATATGGAAGCATGTATGTTTCTCAAGATTGCCCCTTGTACTATGTGGGGTCTAGAGGTGTTAGGACTAGGACATCTTTTTTCTTGTGTGTAGTTATATACTCCAGTCCATTCTCTGTGAAGAAATACAGGCTATTATTATACAGTCCTGTACTCTCATTCCTCCATTCACTGTTGGTAAAATTCAAATTCTCTAGAGTTAGGTTATTTAATTCATAGGGAGGTAGACCAGGGAATCCATATGGGCCAACACAATTAGTCACATTACCTCCCTCATTATACGTTTCTCCCCATGGTTCTATTCTTTTGTCCTCAGAATCAAAATGCAACACTTTTTCACAAGAGGATTCGGGGAGCCATCCCAAGTTTTTACCTGTTCTATTTGCATGTTCAAAACAAATGGGGTGTTTGACCTCGCATGGGTATGCCTGAAACTTGGGCAATCCATCTGCCAAGGGGTTTCGGTCCCACCCTCCTGGTTTTCTATTTGACCCTGTGGTGTCTCCCCACTGGTAGAAATGTGAGGCAAGCCATCCAAGCTGCCCTGACTGCACCCACAAATCTAAGGGCACAGGGATTGGGACAAGTTGTAAGTCTATTTCTGAAGATCCCAGTTGAGGACATATCCAACAGGAACTGAGATGGCCAATTGTGACTAGTTGCTGATATGCTTTGTGAAAGGGGTGGCCAATATTTAGTTTCTCTTTATTGTTAAAGCCTCCCACAGTAGGTTAGGCTGAAATTGTGGGACTGGCCTAAAGTCACCTAGTGAGCCTCACGGTGGGGACTACACTCCGGCTCTCCTGAGCCCCAGTGCAACACTTTAATCCTATACTACACTGACTCTCTCATATAGGTATTCTCTCAGATACAGATAAATCACCTGAGAACCATTAATTACAACTTTGAAACTGCCAGACTTGCCTGATGCTGTATTTGCAATTGGAATCCATTTCTTTTTACTAGTTCACTTATGAAATGGATTTTTTCCCCTGTGGGAAAAAATAAAGCACTGGAAAAATTTTCACCCCACTTCACTGCTTTAAATATCGCATGCTGCTTTCAATAACTGCTGATATTTTAATGTCATATTCTGCGTGCGCACAACATGTAAGCCAACATGGTTCCCAGGATAAAAGCTACGAATAAGATCGGATAATGTTATGTTGTCCATGTTTATAGAACTGTTACCTTCCGTGGTTAAAAGTCAAAATGATTCATTACATCCTATTGGCCATACCCTCTGATGGAATGGGAGAACTGAAATTAGGGTTTGTGCTTTGGAGGGGCAAATATTTTAGGCTCTCTGGGAAAAGAGGAGAATTATTATTATTTATTGCATTTGTATACCGCCCTATACTCTGGGCAGTTTACATAAGATTAAAACACTTAAAACAATATACAAAAATTAAAACTGGAAAAAATACAATATACGCATACATTTAAAACCACTAGAATAACTTAAAAAGCTGTAAGCCTAAAAAAACAAAACAGACCCAGGCTCATCAGATATTGCTAAATGCCTGAGAGAAGAGGAAAGTCTTGACCTGGCGCCGAAAAGATAACAATGTTGGCACCAGGCGGGCCTCGTTGGGGAGATCGTTCCACAATTGAGGGGCCACCACAGAGAAGGCCCTCTCCCTTGTTGCCAATCTCCGAGCTTCCCTCGGGGTAGGCACTCGGAGGAGGACCTTAGATGTTGAACGTTGTGTTTTGGTACATTCATGTCGGGAAAGGTGTTCCGTCAGGTATTGGGAAAAGAGTCTTGCTTACACTGCTCCTTTGTGGTTACAGCGTTAGCACTTTGTTTGTAGTTGTTGGCTTTAGCTTAGCTAGGGCACAATATGGCTGGCTGGGGAATGTTGGGAGCTGTAGAATTTTTTTGTCTGTCTAAACATTCATAGGATTGTGCTATAGCCAAGTTAAGGCAGGGTGGGCAGCTTGCAGCCTTCCAGATGTTTTGGCCTACCACTCCCATAATCCCTGTCTAGGGCGTACTGGTGCTGGTGATGAATGCCAGTTCAGCCGGTGGGAAGCTGATTGAGGAAGTCAAATAGTCTCCATGCCCATATCTGGAGGCTGCTGCCGAAGTCCGGAATCTGAGTTAGCGTTGCTTCGTTTCATTTTTAAAAAGGGTTTTCTAGCCACCATTTGGCAGGGATGGGTAAGTTGAGAGGATTCCATGCAGCACCAAAACAGTAGAAAGCTGCCTTGGGGAGGGGAGGGGTTGGTAAAAGCTCCCCTGCTTCCCCTGGGGAATGGGCCCTATTTGTGTGGGGCTTCCTTGTTAGGATGGCTTTCCAGTTAGGGTTGGAGCTGCACCTGAAAATGTTAAGGATTACTGACAGCTGGATCCTATACAGAACTTCTCGGAAGAATGTCTGAGAAGGAGCTGTTGTAGGGCATACCTCAAGGCGCCATCCTATTCCCAATGCTGTTTAACTTCTACTTGAATATATTTCTCTATGCCTTTGACAACAGCGTCAGCTAAGTGTGTCTCCTCTGAATGAATGTCTGGAGGCGGTAATGGGCTGGATGTAGAAAAACAAACTGAGGCTGAATCCAGACAAGACGGAGGTGCTTACTGTCAGAGGCCCCAATCTGGGTTTGGAGGTGTGTCAACCAGTTCTGGATGGGGTTACACTCCCCCTGAAAGGCTGTGTTCGCAGCTCGGGGGTGCTCCTGGATCCGTTGCTCCAACTGACAGCTCAGATAGATGCGACAGCCAGGAGTGCCTACTATCAGCTTCGGCTGATACGCCAGCTGCGCCACTTCCTAGAGTTGGAAGACCTAAAGATGGTAGTGCATGCGCTGGTAACTTTGAGGCTCGACTTCTGCAATTTGCTGTATATAGGGCTACCTCTGTGCCTAGTCCGGAAACTTCAACTACCGTATTTCACCGAATGTAAGACGCCATCAATTGTAAGATGCACCTAAATTTCAGGACCACCAACAGGGAAAAAGTTTTGCATCGATTCTAAGACGCACCTTAATTTCAGCACCCCTTCCCCCTCACCTCCATCACCATCGCCCGTTCTCATTGCAGCCGCCGCTGCTGCTCCACGCTGCCAGCGCTCGCCTCGGCCTGGCAAGGCCATGTTCCCAGTAATGAGGTGAGTGTTGCCAGTGGCACGGAGCGGCGGCAGCGAGGATGGGCGACGGCGATGGAGGGGGGTAGGGCCCCGTAAGTCCCCCCTCCCCTCTTACCCTGATCGCTGCTGCCTCGGCCTGGGAAGTCTTCAGTACTGGGAAGGAGGCCGAGATCCCGTGAGATTTCCTGAGATTGCGGCCTCTTTCCAGTACTGGAGCCTTCCCAGGCCAAGGCAGCAGCGATCAAGGGGAGGGGGGAGGGGGAGGGGGAGGGCCCCGCAAGTCCCCCCTCCCCCTGGGTAGGCTGCTGCCAGCGAGGAGCCGCTGCCACGGCAGCGAGGAATGGCCTTCCCCACTCATCGCCATCGCCGCCCTGGTCCTCGCCGCCAGTGCCGCTGGCAGCGGCCTACCCGGCCTGGAAACATGGCATTACTACAAAGTAGGCCACAATCCTGTGAGATTTCGCTTTCAAGATCTTGTGGGATCATGGCCTACTTCGTAGTAACACCGCGTTTCCAGACCGCGAGAGATCGTGGCCTACTTTGTAGTAATGCTGCGTTTCCAGACCGGGGCGGCGCTGGTGGCGAGGACCGGGGCGGTGCAGACCAGGGCGGCACTGGCGGCGCTGGAGGCCAAGGAGGTTGGTGCCAGCGGTGTGGAGTGGCGGTGATAGAGGCGAGTGGGGAAGGCAAAGTTACTTGGGGGGCATGCAGAGCCCCTTTATGAAGGCGCTGTGGGTGGGGGGGGGTGTATCTTCAACCCCATACCAGCGCTGGAAAATCCGACGATTCTTAGACGCCATCGATTCTACGACGCACTCCATTTTTACAGACGTAAATATGGGGGGAAAAGTGTTTCTTAGAATCGAGGAATATTCAAAATATGGCAGCCAGGTTAGTCACTGGTACACCTAGGGGTGACCATATCACAACAGCTTTAAAATCACTCCACTGGCTGCCAATTAGTTTCTGGGCAAAGTACAAAGTGTTGGTCATTAGCTTTAAAGCCCTACATGGTTTGGGTCCAGGCTACCTGCGGGATCGCCTTCTCCCATCCATTCTGTCCCCGCACGCTCAGGTCCTCTGGGAAGAATTTATTACAGTCAACCAAAACTAAGCTGACAACTGTTACCCAGAGGACCTTTTCTTCTGCCGCTCCCAGACTGTGGAATGGCCTGCCGGAGGAGATTCACCAACTTAACAGTCTTTTGGAATTTAAGAGAGCTATAAAGACTGATCTCTTCCGGCAGGCCTACCCAGTCGAATTTTAAGAGTTTTATTGATTTTAATAATGTATTAATTTTATATGATTTTAATTAGTTTTATTTATTTTATATTATTTGTATTGATATTATTCCCCGCCTCGATCTGGAGGGAGAGGCGGTAAGAAATAAATAAATATGTTGTTGTTGTTATTATTATTATTATTATTATTATTATTATTATGTCCTGCTTAGTTCAATGTAACTTGCTTCTGTGTAAATGTGCACAAGATTTGGGCCGAGATAGAATTCATTCCATTTATTGCATTTCTATGCCACCCAATAGCTGAAACTCCCTGGACAGTTTACAAAGATTGAAAGTCATGAAAATACAATATTGTAACGTAATGTAAAAGCCATTTGCATACGACATACGAAGACAGATACTCCCTGCCAGTTTGTATAAGCCAAGAGAGGCAGAGATCCAGTAGCTGTACAGAGGTGTCCAAGCACCTTGTCAATGTCCTTGAGCTGTACCAACTGAAACTCATTTCAGAAAACTAGACAAAACTGTGCTCCAGATACCTCACCTGGTTCACCTGCAGTTACATTGGAGTCTTAAGTCTCAGCAGATGCAAGAGATTTGGTCTTGGAAGTGCTTTGCAAACGTATCACAGCAGGCCTCTGATGGATCCCACTGTGTCCTTAGGAGCAGCCTGCAATAAGCCCCAGATGACCTTGAAAAGCTCCGCTGGGTGGAATGTAGAGGATTCGATAGAGATACTGTTTCTTTGCCAGCCCCGCTGAATATATCCAATCCTAGGAACACACCACAGAGTTCGATTGCATCTGTTAGGAGCTCCCCCCCCACCCCCTGTGCATTCAAACTGTCTCAGTTGTTAGTGCTGCTCAGAACAGACACCTACTGTTTCTTACCTGCCCAAAAATCTCCATGGAAGTGTAACCTTTGTGGTAGGGAATCCGTGCCACGAGGAAGGAGGACGAGCTCCTGCCCTCAGTAATGACTGGCGTGTGTGGATACGCTGCCGCCTTGGGTTGCAGCTCCCATTTGTCTGTCCGTGATATGGCTTGACACCGTCAAAATAGAACTTGATAACTTTAACTTGTATATTGACTTTTGAATGTTCAATCTTTTAATTTTTGTAAAACGCCCAGAGAGCTTCACCTATGGGGCGGTATATAAATGTAAATGTAAATAATAATAATAATAATAATAATGCAGTGCAGAGAACAAACCCACAAATGGGGGCATTTGGGTGCATGACTTTGTGGATGCCTGAGACCCTATGGTGTTTTCTGCCTTCTGTGGCCCAGCCAATTGGCATATTTCCCAACGCCAGTCAGCTAGCGAAGGAAAGTACACAGCTTCTTCAGTGGGGAGGATGTCGCAGGACGAAGACACTCCTCACGCGCCTCCCTCACTGTCCCAGTCACTCACCTTCTCAATTCGGACGACACGATAGTCAGTGGTGGGTTGACTAACCCTAATCCTCACGCTAACCCTAGGGGGCACTCCCCACACAACATGGTAATAAATAATCAGCTGTGGTGTGGATGAGGATCAGCGCTGAGTTGACTATGGCAGCATTCGGATGACACAATAGTCAAAACAACTGATGACTGTTTCCACCACACCAGTTGTTTATTGTGTCGTCCGAATTGAGCCACTCTCTGGCCAGCCTGCCAAAGCTGTTTGCTGGATTGGCCAGAGTGCCATATATGCTGATGAAGCCAATTTGCGAGACAGGGATTAAATATACCGGATGTCTGTTTAACTTAGTATGAATCGTTGCATGAATCGTTTATTATACTGAAGAAAGCAACTGTGTGTGTATTGTCTACAACACTGAAGAAACCTGTTCACCTCATATGAATTACTTGTAACTCTGAAGAAATCTGTTTAACTCTGTTAAAAAACCCCTTTTATTAGACTAAAAGAACTGGTCTCTGATATATAACATTTTGTTCACGCTCTGATTTCGGCCCTACAAAACCATTTAAACCAAAAGAGAGTAGGAAATAAATCTAACTCCCAGTTTAAATCTAAACAGTGGTTTGATATGGAATGTAAAACTATGAAACATATCTTGGTGGAAAAATATAGAGGGTATAGAAAGGAAAATTTGGTGGCTTTACCGCCTGAATGGTTTGAGTTGAAGAAGAGTTATAAAAAACTAATTAGGAGAAAAAAAACCCAAGCACAGAGAGAGGCATGGAGACATTTAATAACAGCATCTAGGGAGAAAAATTCAGCCTCTTTCTGGAAATTGGTGGCGAAGGGATGGCCAAATGCTATTACAAAAGCAGAGCTTCATATTTCGCCGAAGCTGTGGGAAGCCCACTATAACAATATCTATGGATTGGGGAGTATGGGCCACCCGAGAAACCAGGCCAACGTAGGCAACCTCCCAGAATGGCCTCCGGTTACTGCTTCGGAAATAAAATGCCTTATATCAAAACTTAGAACGGGCAAGGCACCGGGGAATGATAACATCCCCCCCGAAGTATTTAAATCAAACTTAGAATGGTGGGCCCCAGTGTTGGCGGCTCTATTTACGAGTATCGATCAATCAGCTCTTATGCCTGAAGATTGGGGCCTTGCTACTATCATCCCAATATATAAAAAAGGTGACAGATCAAATCCTGCAAATTATAGACCTATTAGCCTGTTGAATGTTGTTAGCAAAATGTATGCTTCTCATTTACTGGAAAAACTGCGGGATTGGCTAGAGCAGGAAAATCTCATAGAAGATGAGCAGGCTGGATTTAGAGCCAAGCGTTCCACAGTGGAGCATGGACTTATTATGCAACATCTAGTCAAAAAATACACATCCACCCCAGGGGGTGCCCTCTATGCGGCCTTCGTTGATCTAAGGTCAGCTTTTGACTTGGTCCCTAGAGACAAATTATGGGAAAAATTTGAAGATACCAATATAGATCGTCGATTATTGAGACTCATACGCACCCTGTATGAGAATACCAGTCTTCGGGTGAGATGTTCCTCTGCTGGACATTTGACCAGGCTGATTCCTACTGTCTTAGCCCCTACACTGTTCAACTTCTATATAAACTCTATGGTTAGGTGCCTAGCGGAGGTACGAGCACAACCCCCCAGCTTGTCAAACAGATTACTGACAGTTCTGCTTTATGCTGATGACGCAGTGATCTTGTCATTAACAAGAGCTGGATTGAGGAGACTTCTGAGGACTCTGGATACTTATTGTAAAACTGAAGGACTACAGATTAACTATGACAAAACCAAGGTCCTGGTGTTTTCTAGAAGTAAGTTAAAATGCAAATGGCAAATAAGTGATCACCTGATTGAACAAGTGTCTACTTATAGGTACTTGGGAATTACATTCCATGCAACTGGAACCTGGAGGCCTCACTTAAAAAATGCCATTGCAAATGTGCAAAGGAGCATTAAGGCACTCCTTTCCTTTTATTACAATAAAGGAGGACAGCACATTCCTTCCGCACTTCAAGTCTTTAATGCAAAGGTTTTAGCACAGATATTATATGGGATAGAAGTGTGTACTTTTGATAACATAGTACCAATGGAAGTGGTGCAGACGAAATTCTTAAGAGCAATTTTGGGTCTTCCAAATTGCATACCAAATACATTAGTAAGAATAGAGGCTGGCCAACCCACAATAGAAGCTCGTATGTGGCGACGTAAAATGCAGTTTTGGCTAAAAATGCTTTTTGTGCCTGTAGGTCTGGCTCCATTGACTCTGACAGACACATTCCACTCAAAGTGGAAAAAAACACTGTCTATGAAGCTCCAAAACCTTGGTTTCTCCTTGACAGCTATTCAGATCCTAGGGTACGAGAAAGCAAAAGCAGCTATCGCCCAACGTATCTATGATGTGGATCTACAAACCCACCTAAGCCAAGCAATCCTATATCATGGGTGTAGGGACTGTAGATCTCCACTGGGACATGCGAAACATCTAATAAATTTGACTGTGCCTGGACTTAGAAGAGCTTTTACACTGGCAAAGTTCAATGTTTTGCCATCGGCGTTGCTGGAGGGTAGATATAAAAAAATTCCCCACACTGAGAGGACCTGCCCTTGTGGGACAGGGGACATTGAGACAGCTGATCATGTTCTTTTACATTGTTGTTTCTATAAGGAACTCAGAACTATATGGATTGCCCCACTCATTAATAAAGTCCCAGGCAGACCGGATAAATTTTACCCGGACTATCTTCTGGCTGATCTGGACGACCAAGTTACATCTAAAGTCACCAAATTCTGTGCAGCAGCCATTCGTCGGCGTAGGGAAATATTAACACTATTGAACCCTATCTGATTGCCTCAAATTGAAGCCTGTATATTTTTACATGTATGATTTGTTCTCTTTGCTATGCTGGTTTTTTAACCGTAATAAAGTATTGTATAGCTTGTTGTTCCAAGTTATCTACTGGTTAACTGTTTGTGCAGTTATTTCCTATTCAGCTGTCTCAGCGTGTCAATAATAATTGTGTTTATGCAACAAGGAGTGCATTTCTGTATTTGCACTGTTTAGTGACAATGTTGAGTGTATATATGTATAATAACAATTAAAACGTAAGAATTGTTATATGCTATACAGAATTGCGTACCCCAGCTTCATATTCGATTGATATCTACATTAGTCGTTGCTTGCCTTATGTACTACCTATTTAATCCAGATTGTGCTCTGGTCAGCTCTCCAAACAGTAGCTTGGCTGGAGTGTGGTTGTGAAGGTGAGGCAGGCGTGTCGGGAGGGCATTCCTCTGCACCTCCTCCCCATCATGGTCCTGCTCCCTGCAGAGTGGCAGGCTTACAGGAGTGGTGGCAGAAGGGGAGGAGTGGAGGGGGTTAAGCATTCATGGCCAGCTGTAGTCAAAGCCTCCATGCTCGGATACCTGAAAACGCATGGTCCGTGGGCCGTAGCGACTGCAGTACTATCTTGTTAAGTCATTAACGAGGGTTGCTGAATCGATTGTGTTTTCACTGGTAGCTGGCTCCGTTACTAAGGCATGTGCACCCTATTCAATGGCCTGTCTAAAGAGTTTGTTGGAGAAGATTAATTTCTTCAGAGCAGGGTTGGTTGGAAGTTAAAGCAGTTTCTTGAACTGGGGAGACCAGATAGGCTTATTGTCAGCTGTCCCTGTTTCCTCAACAAAAGTTAAGTCTCTTTGGCGATTTAGAGTTTCTTGTTGTCTGGATTCAGAGGAATTCTTTTTCCTCCACATATTCTGTCAAGAGTTTTGAGAGCCTAAATGGATAGCTTGCGCAAATGTTTGTGTACTGCATTTCTGCATTTCCAGACAACTGTCTTACCACCCAGAGTGAGGGTAATAGGTCCCCACATGGCCCCCTCTTTTGTACTGGGGCAGTCACAGATCTGAAGGCAGCCATGCTGAAGGCATGGCGGCATCTGGACGCAAAGCTCTCTCAGGTTAGCGCCACTCTCAACAGGTAAGTGCTCAGGTGTGCAAACCTTCTGATTTGCATTTGAGTTTTGAATTCCAGCTTAGCTACAGGCTCATCGAGTCATCTTCAGACAATTACCCTCTCAGTTTCATTGTCAATTTCTGAGCTTTGCAAGAGTCTGAAAGTGGCAGATGTATAAGCTGCTGCGGCATTCTGGGGCTCTGGACTTCCATTTCTTTTCAGGGTATTGGTGGAGTTTCTATTTCTCTTCTCCTGTGAGCAGTTTGTGCTTAGACACCATTGAAGTGGGGCTCCGCTTAACCAGGAGGGGGTAGCAAAGCTGTTAGACCCGCTTAAAATCTCGTAGCTCCTGCCTCTCCATTTCCATGTGACGATGCCCGTTCATTTTAACAGCAGCCGCGTGAGAGCTGCTTAGGTTCATCCCACAGCGCTGCGGTCACAGCTGAAAGATCTGCCTCTACGTGGCCACAGCCAAACTCTGTCCATGCTTACCCCCCGGTTGTCGGTTCTGGTCCTGGATGGACAGTGATCAGCCTTGTTGCTAACAGCGGGCTGTGTGTGTGTGTGTGTGTGTGTGTGTGTGTACACACACACAAATACACGTTTTCAGTATCACTGTGCATAGATATAGGTAAACCGATGGTTAATATTTAGAATATGGGAATTGTGACTTTAAAGTCAGAGCTGTGCCTTGGATGGACCACAGAAGAGAGGCTCCCACGATACTGTTATGACGACTGCTGTCCAATCTCCCACTGCCAGCTCCAGCGTTTTGAGGTTCTCTCAGTGGGGGCCCTTTGGTGAGTCTGCTTTCTCACTGCCATTGTTACCAGCCACCACTTCTCCTCTTCCTCATCCTGGCTCCCACTTGCTCGCTTGACAGGCAAGAGAGCCCTGGAGCAAGGAGGCCGTGGCATCTCCTCCTCCTCCTCCTCCTCCTCCTCCTCCATCATCATCTGGGCCAGTGGGAGAGGCAAGTGAACAAGCAGGTTGCAATGGGGAAGAGGAGGAGCTAGTCCAGGGGACTCTTGCCAGTGGGGTTTTGTCCCACAGCAGCTGCCCAGCCGTGCCCACTCATGGCGCCAGCCCTGCCCGTTGCACCGTGAAAGCAAAGGTCTGTTCAGCTTTCATAACTGTACAATTTTGCATCTGCAGTACAGAATTCTAGGTAGAGCTGCCGGTTCTGTCCTCTGCCTCCCATCCCAGCTTTCCTGGGCCCCTGCATGTTGCAGTAGGTGAGGGTGGGAGGAGCTGCGGACAGCTCTTCTCCAGTGCATTTGGGATTTCAGGCTACTGGGCAGGTGCCTGGTTTGCAGCCTGCCAATCCCTTTTCCATAGCGTTTGATGGAAGGTCCCTGTGCCATCCTTAGGGCTGGCATTCTAGAGTGATGCATGGACTATCTCTCCTATTAGTCAACAGGGTTTCTATGGTGACTCATTTTTCAGCGAGCTGACTCGATTGGCTGGGTTGCTTCCTTTCTATTTTGAGGAAAGACAGGAAATCTTCCGAGAAGAAGGCCGGAGGAGTGGCATCAGGCCTGATGCAAAGAATGAAGTGGCAATACTGGTTTGCTCACAAACAAGGACTCTTCTCTCTGTCATCGGATGGCAGCTCTCCTGATACAGTAGGGCAACTTTATTCATTGACAGAGATGCTCTTGGAGATTCTGGTCAGGGGCTGGGCTGGGCTGGGCTGCAGAGGTAGGGCCTTATCTTTCCCCAAGCTGGTGCCTTTCAGTTGTTTTGAACTACAGCTCCCAGCATTCCTGTCTGTTAGCCATGCTGGCTGGGGCTGATGAAGTCCAAAGCATCTGGAGAGGGCGACATTTGGGAGGGCTGATGGAAGGCACAGTGGAGCAGTTAGGAGTCGGCATGTGACTGTCTGGCATCACAAACACAGGAATGAGAAGCTTCTCATTGATGATGCCATGCCTGGAGAGGCAGGGGAGTTGGGGGCTCCAAATACCGCAGGTGGAATTGGATGGATTTGGCTTCTGGAGCGGAGTCTGACGCTGGGCTTAAAAAAGCAAGCCCATATTTGTCTCTAAGGGTCGGGTCAGTGGGGAGGAGGGGAAATGCTCTAGCAGGTGGTAGAGGGTTGGGCAGTGACTCAGACAATAGCTTTCAGGTGCAGGACTGGGGAAACATTTCAGGTTTCTTGGAATCATCATCACATTTTCAAACTTCCCGTTAACCTGATAGCTGGGATTTCCCCCAGTCCTGGTGATACTGGTGGGACTTCCTATGGGACAGCAACAGACACTTCATTTTGGTTCAGTTCAGACAGTGCGGTAGCAATCCTGCAAACTAGGCAGCTGAGTCTCTCTAACATTTTCCAGTTGGCCTAGCCATAGTTTGCCATGATGTTTGAATTCTGTGCTTATTACTACCAATAATTTGCTTTCAAACCATGGGTTGGCAACTGACTTCATATTGTGGTTTGAAGTAAAAAAAAAAAAATAGTAGTAATCAGAGTTTGCCTTATTTGAATGGGGTTGAAAACTAGGGTAAGGCAAGGGGGATGGGGTGGAGTAGGGAAAGGTACCGGGTGTGAGACAAGATGAGTGAGCGAGCCTGTGACGCGTTCCCGATCTCCGAACGTGGAAGGTTAGAGGATTAAAAGTGTGAAATCTTATGCTTTCCTAACTCGGTCCCTGTTGCATGTTTATTGCTTGCCACATAGATCTTCTTTGTCTTTTGTCTTTTATTCTTCCTTTTGTCCTAATGCGAAACCAATAACCAAGCCTGAATGAATGAATGAAATATCTTCTAAATAATTTAATCTGCCTATTATGACTCAATCGTGGAATTTATTTATTTTTTTGCAGGTTTTGTTTTCCCTGTAGACATTTAGACTCCTGCTCTTTAAGGTAGATTGTTGCTATTAAATGCTCTAACCAAATGTCAGACCTAGAGAGGCCGCATAAATCATGACTTGTGTGAGTTGTGTTATGCAACGAAACACTATCATGGCCTTTACCTGACATCTGTAGTGTTGTAATGGCAGCTGGAATAGACTATAACATCTGGAATGTTAATCACGAAGATCAACATTCCAGATATGCAGATTCCTTGTTTACCTAGTTTTGTTATGGCGATGGTGTGTGTGCCATGAATGTGGAATTCCGTTTCCACATTTTCTTTTGTTAGCGGATTGGGTAGGACTGTGAGCTATGGAGCAAGTGGTCTGTGATCTGGGCCTTATGTTGAAGTTGCACGACCGGAACACTCCAGAAGGGCTGCAGGTCAGTGGTCAAGCGCATGTTTCATATGCAGATGGTTCAGTTCCTGGCATCTCCAGGTAGAGTTGGAAAGATGCCTCCTTGAAACCCTGGCGAGCCATTCCAGCCAATCAGCGTTGACGATACTGGGTGAGGTGGGCCGATGCTCTGACTCAGTATGAGGCAGCTTCCTTTGTTCCAGAAGCTCTGCTGTCTCTTCTCCTTCCTGAAGAGCTTGAAACCTGACAACTTACTTCGTGGTTATGAAGATGACCCCTTCTCCTCTAAGCTGCAGGCTGCTCGGGTTTCTAGGGCAGGGATCAGACTTCACATCAGCTCTTGGCAAGCAGAGCATGCTGTCTATGGCGTAGCAGTGTTTGTTCCTGGGCCAGATCACATCTCCATCCCATGTTACAAGATGCAACCTCAGCCATTGCAGTTCCTGATCGCTCTTACCTACTGTTCTTTGGAGTGGCAGTAATTCAAGGACAACTAGCATGGCTCCAGAGGATATATCTGTGTCCTCTCCTTCCAGGGTTCAGCCAGTGACCCAAATTGGGGGATGGCAGCTGCTTCGTCTCAGCCTTCCCTGACCTAATCCTTTTTTTCCCTCCTAAATCCAACAGCAAGCTAATCCACAATTAGGCCTTATAGGATTATTACGTGTTGCTCTTGAGAGTGATCAGTTGCACAAGGTGCTAGAAATCGGGGGAGAAAGATGGTACTTGGCATCTTCTTGGTAAGGTACCAGAAATGGCTGGTCTAGCTGGCTAATCCCTGTACTAATGAACTGTGTTGACCAGGAGACTTTGCGGGTTGCCTTCTCCTGTATGAAGCTGCCCACAGGTTCAGGTCATGGATGGAGGCCTGTGGGTGGTTGTTCCAAACAGGGCCATCACCGTGATGGCCTCACTTGTGGAAGTGGCTTCCGAGGGAGGCGCCTCTTGCCTCTTCTCTGGGTTTTTACGCTTTTTGTGGAAAGTTTTATTTCAGAGGGGTGTTTGGGCTTCCGTGAATGTGTGTTTCATTGCTGGTGCTTCCGTTTGCTCTTTTGGGGGTGGGTTAAGCATCTCGTCACTCTTTCTGTTTTTGTAAGAGTCGTCTTACGTTGAAAAGCAGGCTCAAAATGCCTGTTATGATATGGCGGAGGAGTCTGGCAGAAGTGCGTTGTGGCCTCGGCCGAATCCCCTGAGCAGGTGTGCCTTCTCTGGGCCAAGGTTGCATGGACTGGGAGTCACGCTTGCTGCCTCCTTTGGATGGTGGTCCCTGAAAGCCTCATGGCAGGTTGACGTAAAATGATTGGAGGCATCTGCTGCCTTGCGTTCGAGGTAGGACCTGGGTTAGGGAAAAAGGCTAAGAGTCTCCCTGAGGGGTGGCAATAGTCACAAGACCCACCTCAAAAGGAGGGTGTTGAATGAGAGGGGGGGGCGTGAGCCAGCCATCATTCATTGCCCAATGTGTTCACAGGTACACAAAGGCTGGGGACCCCTGCCTTAGCTCCTTTTCCTGGATGAAGAAACTCACGGGGTTTAGAAGCTTGCAGCAGTTTTAAAACAACTCCCTGGTTCAATCAGAGATCTCTTTACCTATTCTGTCTCCAGCCTGACCTAGATCTGACCCTCTCTTCTCTCTCTCCCCCCCAATCCTTTTCCCTCTGCAGGATCATGCGCCCAGATGATGCCAACATTGCTGGGAACGTCCACGGAGGGACCACCTTAAAAATGATAGAGGAGGCCGGGGCCATCATCAGCACACGCCATTGCAACTCTCAGTCTGGGGTATGTACTCTGCGCGTGACCAGGCAAGGAAACATTGCAGCCACCTAATACTGGAGTCCTCCAGGTACTTTGGCCCACAACTCCCATCATCCCTCACCATGGTCTAACCAGGCTCGGGCTGATGGGAGCTGAAGGCCAGAACCTCTGGAGGGCCATAGGTTGCTGACCCCTCAGCTAAAGAGTCCCACTGAGAGAGAGGGTGTTCCCCTTTGCATGTTTCATTGCCTGCCCTTTGTCTTTTCATGTGCATAGCAAAAGCTGCCAACTTCTCTCTCTTTTTCTTTACATATAGAAATGGCCATGCAGACAAGGAGAGGTTTAGTTTAAATGCTAGGGAGCCTATATAACATTAGGGTTGTCGGCCTTAAAGCGATTGATGAAGTCTGCATAAATTTGCATGTAGTTGAAAAGTATACTTAGTTTCACCACATTTGGCTTGCATTTCATTTCATATTAGTACTCTGATTTTTTCTCTCTCTGATAGGAAAGCCCGAAGTGGCTGAGGATAAGCGTAGAACAATACATAACGAAAAAGCAGAATTATAATTGATATGGACAAAATATTGATCTGAACAAGAAATAAAGCCAATTAATGCTATAGCAATTTTGTAATGGCAGATCAGCTAATAAATCAATGTACTTATCAAGATTTAACAAAAATATCACATGGGAGGAATCCAACAATCTACCATAATGCTAAATGCAAGAAACGTAGCACAGCAACAGGACAATACAGCACACCAAGATGAGCAAAGAGGTTTTTTCCAGAATAGCAGCAGCAGCAGCTGTTGTGGGAACAGGGCCTGATGCTAAAAAGTACAAAACGAAATGGGTGGAAGAGACCTGTTGCCTTCACTTCCTGCTTGTGGGCTGTGGCTTCAGTGGGAATTCCCACCTTGGTCTGGTCCAGCAGGGCTGCGTTTTGGTTCTTACGACAGTTTCCCCCCACGAGTTCCCACGCATCCTGAGGAGGGTATCCATTGATGCTTTGTGGTGAGAACTATAGGAAGCAAGATAGATTGGGACCCTTCCTTAAGGCATGTTAAAATGTATGGGCATCCAGTTAGCTCTAAGTTGACAGCCACATTGTGCATTGTTTGTTGGATGGACTGCTAAAAAGACCTGGATGTCTTAGTTACTAGCCTGCTAAGAGCCTCTAGAAGTCTGTGATTTTATGCTGGCTCCTCACCTCTTAACAAGGCTAATGCAAAGTGTTTGCCTTCTACCAAGCAGACTGGTGTGACCCGTCATTCCTCCGCCAGCCTCCTGTATTTCCGTGTGAGGTGTGGAGGACAAAAACCAAGCTGTGGCTGGCAGTGCAGGGAGGGAGCCATCCGCCCACCCTCAGCAAGCCTGTGCGCTTTGCCTGCACGGAGCTCCGTGGCTCCTGTAGCCACCAACTGAGCTGTTGATTACAAGGCTGCTGTATGGGTGTGTTTAGCCCTCCGGGCTACCGTAGGCAGGTTCCCTCCTGAGTATATCCAGATAGCTCAAAACCAGGGCTGATCATTAGCACTTGTACACTCTTTGGAGAAGTGGTGGGCAGATGTCATGTGACCACAGTCCATTTCTCGCCTAGGCTGGGACCCTCTCGCCCCATCCGCCTTCTGCTCCTGCTAGTGGCAGCCACAGCTTTAAGCAGTGACTACACAAAATCCTTGCTGCCGTGAATTTCTGATTAAGCTATCTAACCTGGGGCATTTAGGAATAGGAGGGGGCAGTATTCCACTTTCTCATGTTTTGCCTTCAGTGTAAAGGACAATAAAAGTGGATGCCCCCCCTCCTTTTAAGTTTCTTGCTTATGTCATGGTGAGCAGACGAACAGTTGCTTCATCTAGAATAAACGGGTCTAATCTTTATTTCTGTCAAGTGGTAGTGTCCAGAGAGGGAGGGTAGAAAAACATGGCCCAAGCTCTAGAGTGTGTTAGCAATTTCCCTCTCACCCCTTTCCCAGCTGGAGAGAAGCCTCCGGATTGGGGGGGGGGGGCTCTGGGGTGTCCTGCCTCAAGGAAGCCTCAAGGAAAAACAAGTCTTATTTCGGAGAAGTTTGGATCACCTCTGAAGCAGTACAAACTAATAGGGCCTTGTCCCGAAGCTTCACAGCCGCTTTGGTGGGTGGTTTTAGTTTCCTGTTAAGCCGAATTTGATGTGTTTTAATTTCCTCCAAACTCTTCGTCGGAAGGAAACACTAGGCAGGGGTAGGGTAGGGGCTGAGGAGGGCAGGTGTGTATGTGTGTGTGTTGGGGAGGGGGCAGCTTTATCATGGATAGCTCTAGCTTCCAATCAGGGAGGGACTTCTGGTGCTCTCTGGTCTCAGCGCATTTGGAAGGGATTTCGAAGCAACATGGCGGAAGCTATTCAGTCTTTCTCGCTGTGCGTTGTGAAATAGGAGCATAGGAAGCTGCCTTACACGGAGTCAAGCCCTGGATCCATCTAGCCCAGTATTGCTGACACGGACTGGCAGCAATGACTTTCCACGGTTTGAGGCAGGAGTTTTTCCAGCCCTCCCTGGAGATGCCGGGGATCGAACCTGGGGCCTTCTGCATGCGAAGCAGGGGCTCTACCCTCCCTTAAGTTGATTCTCTTGGGAGCAACGGCACTGAAAGAGTTTGCAGAGTGGAGTTGTGTCCTTTCCTAAAATCTCATCTCTTGCATCCTATTTTTTAATTTACCCTTTGCTGTTGTTTGTCTTGAATGTTAGTTGGTAAATCACTTCTCTTCATCCCATCTCACACACACACACACACACACACACACACCTTATAGTAACATTTGCTTTTGTCTGTGATGGTAAGTAAGAACGTAAGAGGGGCATTGCTGGATCAGACTGAGGGTCCATCTAGTCCAGCACTTTGTTCGAACAGTGGCCAACCAGCTGTCAACCAGGGACCCACAAGCAGGACACAGTGCAACAGCACCCTCCCACCCATGTTCCCCAGCAACTGGTGTATATAGGCTTACTGCCTCTGATACTGGAGGTAGCACAGAACCATCAGGACTAGTAGCCATTGATAGCCTTCTCCTCCTCTAGGAATTTACTCAACCCCTTTTTAAAGCCACCCAAATTGGTAGCCATCACTACATCTTGTGGCATTGAATTCCATAATTTTACTGCGCGTTGTGTGAAGAAGTCCTTCCTTTGATCTGTCCTGAATCCCCCACCAATCAGCTTCATGGGATGACCCCATTGAGTTCAGTATTATGGGAGAGGGAGAAAAATGGCTCCCTATCCACAGGATCTCTTCTCGATCACCCCAGAGTGCAGGACGCAGAATAATGGGCTCAAGTGACAGGAAGCCAGATTCCGACTGGACATCAGGAAAAACTTCCTGACTGTTAGAGCAGTACGACAATGGAACCAATGACCTAGGGAGGTCGTGGGCTCTCCCACCCTAGAGGCATTCAAGAGGCAGCTGGACAGCCATCTATCAGGGATGTTTTACGGTGGATTCCTGCATTGAGCAGGGGGTTGGACTCAATGGCCTTATAGGCCCCTTCCAACTCTACCATTCGATGATTCTCCACATCATGCATGATTTTGTCCACCTCTATCATGTCTCCCCTCAGCCTCCTTTTTCCAATCTAAACAATCCCAGCTGTTGTAACCTTCCCTCACAGGGGAGATGCTCTAGCCCCTTAATCATTTGAGTTGCCCTTTTCTGCCCTTTGTCCAGCTCTATAATATCTGTTTTGAGGTGTAGTGACCAGAACTGTCCACAGTATTCTAAGTGTGGTCGCACCATAGATTTGTATAAAGGCAGTATTATAACTGGCAGTTTTATTTTAGTATTAGTACAGTACAGCCTTCCCCAACCTGGAATCCTCCAGATGTGCTGGACTGCAACTCTCATCATTCCCAGCCAGCATGGTTTCAATACACTGTTATCCATCCACTCCATCAAGGCTAAAGCAAGGTGGCATCGGTGAGGAGCCGAGGCAACAGGGGTGGCCAGATCAATTCTCCCCTGTCCAAACTCAGATTTAAAGGTGCCCAGCACAAAAAACCCGTTCACCTATTTGTCTAAATCTGGCAGGCTTCATCCACTGAGCAGGCACCACTGGGACTGTAAATGCCGTCTAGTTCTGCCAAAACATTAAAAAGGAGTTCAAACTGTTTGCTGACATCCCCATTATAGTCAACGGGGAGGCATCCGGAGCTTCGGAAAACCGGACGAGGCGAGATTCTGCATTGGATCCGAACTCAAGCACAATGCCTCTCTGAGGCGCTGAGCTGAAGGCGCCCCCTGTCCCAGGTTCTGAAGCAGGTTCTGAAGCAGGTTCCAAACCGAATCCGCTCTTTCCTAATTGTCTCAGTGGAGCCTCGTGCCGGAAGACCAGGACTGGTGGATGTTCGTCCTGGTTTGCCGGTTTCCTTTAAAACCAAACCAAGCCAAAACCAATTTTTCATTAGCCAGTAGGTGGCAGTGGTGGATAAAAGACCCAAAGCGGTGGCTTCGTGCCTATCCAGCCTCCTTGGAAGCAGTGAAGATGGGGCTTGAGTTTGCAAAATGACTTACTTTTAAATTGTTCAAAGCTCCCTGTGATGCTAATGGCCCCAGCCTCTCTGGCTGTGTTTGGCATGGCAAAATCATGCCCCACTCATGCAGGTTCGTCCCCTTGTCCCTTAGGAGGACCCCCTCCTACTCTAAAACCTGGTGGCCAGTCACATGTCTGTTCCTAATTCCTTTACCATCTTTACTTCAAGGATACTTCTCTCTTTAATTCCCAGGCCAGCTCCATGAGCAATGGGGAAAGGCTGTAGCTCAGTGATGGGATTCATGTTTTGTATGCAAAAGGTTCCACGTTCGAAATACCTGCCATCTCCAGCTAATGGGGCTATGACTGAGCTTCTGGGAGGCTGCTGTCAGTCAGAGTAGAAATATTTACTGTTTCCAAGCCCTCCTGCTACATGCAAGACCATAGAGAGGTCTGCGAAGTAATCCACAAAACTTTATTCAGCAAATAAACATCCCTTCACACCTGAAGAAAGTTTAAACACTAGGAACTTTTCTCTAGGCTAAAACATGGCTAACTAAGCGAGACAGTTGTCCTTTCAACGAAAGGGAAGGTCTTTTCCCTGAGTCCCTTTAACTGAGTCCCTGAGTCTTTTCCCTGAGTCCCTCTGAAGAAGCCTTTGGCGAGAAGCTAGCCAAGCTGATCGCCTCTCGCCTTCTTCGAACTCCGCCTGTTTGAATCTGTGGCAGACTCTGGGATCGGTCAACTCTGAAGTCCCTTCCCTCTCTGAGGATTGCTGAATTCCCACAGACTCTGAGTTGTTAATGTTTCCACTGATAAGATCCAGCGAAGATTCATCCCTGGCTCCTGAAGAGCTTGGGAGAATCTCTGCCCCCACTTCCTGTGTTGGCTGATACATTTCTAGTCCTGTTTCCTCTGGTTCAGAATCTGATTCCGATTGATAGCTTGAAACTTCTTCCCCCACACTAAGGGGAACAGACCTGATCATGACAAAATATTGAGCTAGATGGACCCATGGTCGGACTCTATAGAAAGCAGCTTTGCATGACATTGGCCTGTGGTTGTTCCTATCCTACAGTAGGAAAAGCAAGGCCTCCGCATGTCGCCATTTTGAGTCATAACCTCGAGACGCTCCCCAAACCTTCGTGGTCTTGTTGACGTGTAACAAACTATTTGTTCCGCATCTCGCAAAGCCGCAGGGTTCATTTCCTGAAACCCAAAGCAGCGGTATCAAGGCAGGACAGTTGCAGCTGTGCAGGCCCTGCAACTAGGGTGACACAAATTCTGCAAACCCAACAGTTTCAAAACAGTCTGCGTACATTTATTGCATTTAAGAACATAAGACTGGATCAGAACAAGATGGGTCCACCTAGTTCAGCATCTGGTTTCCCACAGAGTCCAGGCAGATTGCCTCTGGGAAGCCAGGAAGCAGGATGTGAAGGCAATAGTGTTGTGTATTGGTTAGAGTGCTGGACTGGGACTCGGGGGATCTGGGTTCTAGTCTCCACTCGGCCCTGGGTGACTTTGGGCCAGTCAGTTGCTCTCAGCTTAACTTCCCTCACAGGGTTGTTGTGAAGATAAAATGGGGAGGAGGGTCATGTACCCCACCTAGGGTTCCTTGCAAGAGTGGAAAAATCAGGATATAAATATAATAATAAATGTAACAAAATAAGTAAAATAGCCCCCTCCCAATGTGGATTTCTAGCTATTGGCTTATTTATTTATTTATTTATTTTGGTGCTCAGATGCAAAATGTCTCTGTTCATGGCGTTTCCATATAGCCCGCATAGCAAATTGTCTTCGTTAGACGTCTCTGTCTCCATGAATTAGTTGAATTCCCCTGTAACCTAAGCCCGTGGCCATCACTATATCTTGTGGCAGTGAGTTCGATAAATTGATTGTTTGTATCTCTGCAGTTGCCTAAGCTGGGCTTTGCAGGATTTATGCTAATGGTTGCATTGGGAGCTTGGGTAGCAATCAGGGAAGGAGGTTTGTCGTGGTGAAAAATCAGGAACAGGATTGGTAAATAGTCAAGAGGGATCGAGCTAGGAAATGGAAGTGAAGCCTAACTGGAAAACGTCTCTGCTTTGTAATCCTTTAGTGCAAGCGTACACACACACACACACACACACACACACACGCCCCAGAATGATCTCCTTATCCCCCAGATAGATTCTGTAATAGCTCTTACATCTGTTTTGGGAGACTGCTTTCTGCTTTCCATGGGATGGTTGCAGTTCTACAGCTTTCTTTCAACACAGTGGGGAGGATGGGCAGAATGAAATAGGTGGCCTTTCTTATTCTGAAATCACAGTGAAGCCTTTCAGTGGAAACACAGGAAGTGATCTTAGGCAGAGTCAGTCGATTGGACCATCTATATTGTCAACTCTGGTTGGCAGTGTTTTCCAGAGTTTCAAGGAGGAGTCTCTCCTCGCCCCACTTGGAGAAGCTGGCGATTGAGCCCGGGACCTTCTGCATGCAAAGCAGGGCCTTGATCACACTGAGTTACAGCCCATGTGGGGCAGAACTGGACAGTGGATCTGTAGAGTTCAGTGGCCGCGCTTCCCCCCCTTCCACGCCTGTGTTCCTGTTTGAAGTCTCTGCTCACCTGGTTGCGTTTGTGTACGCTGCTTCCCTGAGCCACCTGGGTGTGTGTTGCATTAGCTAACTCTGCTTTTTGTGCCCTTCTAGGAGCGCTGCGTGGCTGCCCTGGCCCGTGTTGAACGCACTGATTTCCTTTCGCCAATGTGCATCGGAGACGTGGCTCATGTCAGCGCCGAGATCACCTACACGTCCAAGCACTCCGTAGAAGTCCAAGTGAACGTGGAATCGGAAAACATCCTCACAGGTAAACCCTGGCACCTTTGTGGTCACCTCCTGAACAGTCTTCACCATCTGAAGTTACGTCTCTCAGATGTTTTGTTTACCGGCATTTTATTGAGGGGAAAGATAGCTGCAATCTCTCTCTCTCTCTCTCTCTCTCTCTCATATTCTACTCAATTCGCTACTATTTAGTTCCACATTTACCCCCTCCACTTGAACTGGTGTATGACAGCTTCGGAGGGGGTGAGGTGTAAAATATATAAAATAAATACCACATATTATCACCACAAATGGCATAGATATCATAAATAAAAGAAGACCAAAAAAATGGAATTAAATTTATTGCCCTTCATATCAGATTAAGTGCAATGATAACAGTAATAATAATAATAAGAAGAAGAATTCATACGGACAAGACAATGCCTTGCAACCAACCAGACACTGTTCATAGATAAAAAAGAAAAACACACATACCTCATCAACATAGAAATACCGAATGACAAAAATGTTATTCAAGAAGAAGAAGAAAAGAGAGACAAAAAGCCTATCTACACTACTAGTTTAAAATGGCTTATAACGGTTTATAACAATTTTGAGAACTGTTGGGGCCCATGACACACTCCATATACAGTTTTCAAAACGCTTTCAAAGTGTTTTATCCTGCGTGTGTAGAATGGCCTCAAATATACACCACTGGCCATGGAAGTCAAAGAACTATGGCATCAGGAAAAGGTCACAATTATTCCGTTAGTCACCTCAGTCGCCGGTATCACATCAAAACACAATTCAGAAACTGGGCCTACCAGAATACATCCACACCAACATCCAGAAAGCAGTCATAATTAAAACATGCTCAATCGTCAGGAAATTCCTGAATCAATAAAAGACAGCGTGACTTGGCAAAGCCCGTCATGTCCGTCTAGAAAAACCGCCACTAGCGAGAAAGAGATGAAATAATAATAATGTTAATATCCAGACTGCATTTCCAGTACATAAAATGTAGAACAGGCAGGCAATTCTCATAAAGTTTTATTCAGTTCCCTCGTATTCCTTAATTCAATTTGTTCTGTCAGTTTTGCCGTTTCTGCACTGTGCCAAACCTTAAGTAGCCAGGACTTTGTAGAGGGAGCGTCTCTACTTTTTCATTTGACAGCTGCCATGATCTTTGTTGACAGCTCCAGTTACATTCAAGAAATTAGAAGCTTGAAGGCCCAGCTTTGCTCTAAGTATGTTCTTTGTCCCCTGCTCAAGATCTTAATGACTATTGGATTTGGTGTCGGAGGAAAAGTGGAGTTCCAGTCCTGAGTGAATAGTTGTGTTCAAGAAGAAAGATCAGAAGCTGCTTAATAACAAGCCAGTCTTTCTAACTCCGTACTGTGTTCGCTGATTTGCTGTGGCTCTCCAGGGTTTCAGGCAGAGGTCTTTTTCAACCCTACCTGGATTGAACCTGGACTGTCTTCATGCAAAGTAGATGCTCTACAATCGAGCTGCATTCCCTCTCATAAAGATAACGCAAGTGTCATAGTGATGAATATTTTTCAGTGTGTGCTATGAAGAGGTTTTCCGTTTCCTTGATGCTCCTCATCCTGATTGACGCTTTTTCTTTCACTGGCTGTTTTGCAAATAGCTATTCGGTTCTGAGCAGAAGCTGTCCCATCCTAGCTTCCTTTGCCCTGGAAGGAAAGGAAAACAAAGTATTCTTCATCTCAAATTCCTAGCCCTCAAGGTCGCAGAACTCACCCTACATCATTTGGTTCCATCCCCTTTTGTGTTCATCTCCGTGCTCCATCAGCTTGTCAAAAATTCCAGATCTTCTGAAAAATAATCCCTCAACACAGATATATAAAAAAATATTCATCATTGCATGTTTTTGTGTAGCACTTAGGTTTTCTGGGCTGGGGGAGTTTAACAAAGGACCTCCCGCCTCCTGCTTTAAGCCTCGCTTTTTGGCTTACAAAGCCAGCTTTTCCCCCTACATTGCTGTATTTCCTTCCTTGAGGTGAGATTCCCAGCAGAATCAAGCAATTACTTCATTGCTCATTCGATCAATGCAGATTGTTGTAAATCTGCAAGATTTGGCTTTCTTGGCCATAGATCTTTGTTCTGGACTTGCAATAAACCACCAAGGCTTGAAACGTTGGCGCTGATGTTTCAAAACTTGAATGGCATCGATATACCTGAGATACTAGCCATCATGTTGTGCCTTTAAGAATGCATCCTGTTTCTAGCCAGGTGCTCCTGGCAAGCCTTCAGTCATGAAGCCGTCCAGCATGAAGGTGACTTATGCATCTTATCTCACAGGAATAGTTAGTGGTAGAACCGTTAGGTGCCTTAGTCAGTTGGCTGAACTATCCAACATGGACTGACATGCTGATAATTCCTTTGAGATGCTTCTCCTGTAGATCTGCACTGGGGCAGAAGTTCCGCAAGCAATGACTATATGTCTTAACTCCTTCCGAAAGCAAGTTCATGAAACTAGTGTGCTCAGGGCAGGTGGGACACTGTTGGCTCTTATGGCGGCATCTCCTCTGTGTGATGTATCTTCAAGGAACTTTGAAAGAAATCTTGATACATGGTGGGGAAGAGGAGAAAAGCTTGATCACATAGAACCCTAGAAGCAGAGAAATGAGAAGATCCACGGAATCCTCCCATCCCTCTGTCCCCAATAGAGCCCTACGGTGCCTGTGAAACTGCCTGTCCAGCTGTCTCTTGAATCCTTCAAGCAAGCAAATCTTATGATCTCCATAAACAGCTTATTAGAACGGCTTAGGAATGGAACAATTGGGTTACCCAGCCTGATCTTAAGTTTGTTTTTCTACAGTTTAGAGCGGAGTGCTTGGAACCTGTTACATTCTCTCTTGCACCAAAGATCTGGAGCACAATCGGTTCCTTCAGCTTCTCTTTGTGGGGTGTTCCTCCTTGGACCAAATTTGCAAATTGCCAGTTACCTATGGTGGGAGAATTGCCTCCAGGGGACAGGCAGGGAGATTCTTCACCAAGGTTTTCTTTTAAACTACCAATGATACGTATAGGTGAGGGTATGGGGAGATGGCCTGTCATCAACATCAGAAGAGCTTTTTTTTGAAGGAACGTACAGCTGGACCTTTTACTATATTTCGGAACTGGAGTTATGTAGCAGGAAGACTCAACGCTGCTGCATAATTGCATGCGATTAACTTTGCCCCCTTGTCACATACAAAAGTTATGTGTGCGTGTAACGCAACATCCTTTCTGCACAAATACTTCTGAAGTTGTAGAGGATGCAGTCTCATTAATTACTCTTGTTAGCATCCCCTCTGTGTGTGTGGGGGGGGGGGGGGGGGAGTGTGTGTGTGCACACGCACTGCAGTCTTGGAAGTGAATTAAATTCCAGCACCTCTGTGCCAGATGCCCATGAAGATGACTGTTCCGTTTCATCCCGTTCCTTGTGATCTTGGAATGAAATGAGGGCAAGTTGACATGCTTTTTGCTGGTCAAAAGTGACATGTTGATGCCTTTCAGAAAGTCAGGCCTAAAATGGCCCTCGGGAATTCAATCCCTTCCCCAAATACTGCACATGTGGCGCTACAAGGATCCATGGCCTCCTTTTGCATCCCTCTTCCACTTTTCTCTCTCTGTCTCCCCACCCCACCAATATTTGGCACCAGCATCTCTTGGAATCTTTTCCGACAACAGAACACGAGAGTCTGGTTTGGACCACGGGACGTTGTGATTTTGTCAGCATAAAATGCTGGGTTTCGTAAAAACAAAGCAGGTGCAGGAGAAACCAGGTGTCTCGCTCCATGTTCTGGGCCCATGTGTGGGAGGATGAAAATGTGTTTCCATGGTTACTCTGCCATGAAAGAGAATATGCAGATCAAACTGGGAGCCAAGAGTTCATCCCGGTCGATGATCGACACCACTGATGAACTGCGGGCCGCTGCAAGCGCCAAGTGAATCCCTTGCCTCTTCTTTTATTCTCCTCCTCCTCCTCCTCCTCCTCCTCCTCCACCCCTCCCTGTGGCTGCTTTTAAAGATGCGTTGGTTCATTCCTGGAGAGAAGAGATGCGGAGTCTGCATGCACACACATGCGCAGTTCAGAGCAAGAGAAGAGCCCCCAGTGTGAATTGGGCCAATTGGGTGATTTGGTGTAAGGGGACGTAATAAAATGGGACTCTGGGGACGAGATTCTTCCCTCTTCCATTTCCCCCAAATTGCAGTTGTAATTTAAAACGAAGTCTGGTCACGACTTCAGATACACAGTGATTTTTCCAGTCAGAGGTCCCCTAGAGTGCTGGCAAGAATGCTAGCCAGGGAACGCGCCAAAAGAATGCCTGGGTGATGACAATTTTGGGGTGCTGTTTGCACCACCACCTTTCCCAGGACCAGCTTGGCTATTTACCATTACGGCAAAATGGAGCCTCCATCTTCAGAGGCAGTATGCTACGGAAGACCAATTCTGGGGGCTTCTCCCCCTAATATTTTGGGTGTCCTGGAGACAACTGGCTGGCCTCCATGGAAAGCAGGATCTTGGACTCAATAGGCCTTTGGTCTGACCAAGCAAGGCTCTTGTATATAAGGACAGCATACAGATCAGTTTGGACAATATACATGTTGTATATGACTCCTGTGGTGGTGGTGGTCATTGTTGTTCTTGGTGGCCCTCAAACGGCTGCTGCCAGGTTGCCAAAATGATATTATAGATAACTGCTGTGCAATAAATGTTGCATCGTTCCTTCCACTCCAACGTGAGCTAAGAACTGGTGCAGCTGCCAAGCTGTTGTTTCAAGTCACAATGTAGAATTGCCTCTTAACCTTACATGCCTTGCTTCACTGTGATCTCTTAGTACTCACGGGAGATAGCTAATTACGGTGTGTGACATCTTGAAAATGGATGTAGGCGTCAAGCTGGCATTTTGAACTTCAAACACAGGATGGTGTCCTGAACATGCACACCAATTTTTATTCTGGGGGATCAGTCATCGAGAGAGAGAGAACTGAAGATGTCACTTAGCTCGGCTAAGTGTATTCTGCCATGTTCTTTCCTTGACAAAGCCCTACTTTCAGTTTTAAAGAATCTCTAGCCTTTTTACTTGAGCAAAAATAATGAAAGGTGTGCAGGCAATATTCTACCCCATTGCTCACCAAGAAGTGATAGAGTTATGTAACTAACCCTCTTAGGTTATCTGTATTTATGTTCTGACTGTCAAGTCAGTTGTTCCCTGCCCACTTGCCACGAGATCTCTAAGTATGGGCTAGAAAATGGAAAACTACACCAAAAACTTGCAGAACTCATTCTTCGGTGCTTTCCCCAAGACAGAAATAATGTATGTTTGTACTGAGTGGAACAGGGATGCTTTTCAAAAATGCCCCCGCTGCTTGTAAAACCCTTGTGCCTGTTTTCACCCTCTGACAGAGCTGGCAGTGCTGCTAGTGGTCACATCACCCTCCCCATTAGGAACAAAACCAGACATTTATTTACACAAAATAGGCTAATCTGCACTATGGTTGGTTGATTTACGCACCAGCCTTTCATTAGGGCAGAAAAGACATTTACCTTCGCACATACAGGCCTGCCTCTGACCCGCTTCCAATCGCCAAAAGACTGCACTGTTTCCCTATGATCCTGCCTTCCTCCTCCACTACATGAAAATATATGTTTTCACGGAGCTTTGACTCGGAGTGGATGTGACAGCCTGCTTTTGGGAATAAGATTTACTGCTTACACGCGCAGCAAAAAAAATCAAAACCCCCTCCCCATTCTTACAAGCTGGTTGCTACAGCAACAACCATACCAAAAAAAAATAAAATTAAAAGGGTGTCTCGTTTTAAGGCCTCAAATGACACAGAACCGCTAATTTTTCCTGAATAAAATCCTGATGAAAAGCATGGCCATTCCCAAGGCTGCTGCTTTCAGAAGTCTTTGTGGCTGCACTTTGCCATCATTGCTGGTGTTTTCTTCTAATTTCTTCTAATTGCATCCAAGAGAAATTAACATTTAGACATTTGGAGCAGTGTCAGCAGCTCAGCTTGGCTGTGCTTGTTGGGCGCCAGGAAGCAGAAAAGAGGGCTGAGACGCTGCACTTAAAATGGGAAAGGTGTCTTTGGGATATCCTGCCTCACACATTAGAGGTCATAATTAGATTGCTCCCACACCTGAACTGAAGAGAAATCTGGAGTGCATTACAGCAGCGGTGGGCAGAAAGTAGTGGATCAGGACCTCCAAGAAGACCTCTGGGCTTCCAGCTGCCAAGGGCTTAATGACAACGACAACCAAAAGCCTGCTTTCCTCCTAAATGAGGCCTCTGAAATCAAGAAAGCTTGAGGCAAAGCAGGAGTTGATGCGTGTGTCAAAGGATCCATGTGCAAGTTCCAGTTGAGGGTGCGAAAGCAAATTCCGGGGCTGCTCATGTGCTTAGAGGCACCTTGGCCTGTAAGTCTCTGTCTGCCTTCCAGAGCCACTCTTTTTGGTTCGTTGGACCTGTGGGATGTAGTGGAAAAACCACAGTGGATCCCATGAGCCTAAAGTCCGTCTGCTCCTGCACCATGATGATAGGCTACAGCAACTGCTGGCCCATAAGGCACGCACTTTTTGCCGGAGGTTTCAGTAGCACCAAGCCCTGTTATATCCAACTTATATCATATCAAAGGTAATACAATCTTGCGAGCATCCCTTTTCAATGGTGGCTTAGAACGCGAGCCAAGCAGAAAACATGTTTCTCTGCCCCAGTGATCCTTTAATCGCCCCGAACTACAAACATTGCTGCTCTTCACAAGTCCTCACACTGAGGTCCCCTCTACAAGGATTCGCTTTTGCGTCCGGTTAGGCGATTATGCGCATAATTGCTGAAGCGCATTTACGCCTAATACCTCTGCACGAGAGGCGGCAAGAGGCGGCGAAGCGCATTAACGGATTACCAAAATGCGCTTTCCAAGTAGTTAATGCGCATAAGCGCTTGTTCACATAGTCAAAATGCGCTTTAACGGCCGGAGCAAAATAAAACTCGCGATTTAACGCGCATTCGATAATGCACATAATCGGAGAGATAACGCGCCTCTACGCCCGATTTGCGCTCCGTTCTTGTAGAGGTAAATTTTTTTAAGCGCCTTGAAAGAGCTTTAAACCTCTCTTGTAGAGGCAGCCTGATTCTCTGCCAGGCTCCATGTCACCCTTGATCCTGAGCAGCAAGCTCCCATATTCCATTCCGCCGAGGATTCCTCTGCTCTCTTTTCGCCCTTTACTCTTCATCTGTTTTCACCCCAGATGCAGCTGGATTATGCTGGCATTTTCCTCAGTACACAATTAAAGGGGAGATGTGTGCCCCTAAACACTTGGAAGCACTTCCTCGGGGGAGGGGGGGCAGCTGGCTGCAGCCCCTTGTTGCCCACCCACTGTGTTGATGCCCCCCTGGCCCTGCCAGGTAAACCAGATTTGGCCTGTTCTTCACTGCACTTGGGGAAAGTCACTTAGTGTGAAGTGAGCCACCTGCAGGTAATGCGGCCCTTATGAACTAAGGTGCTGTTGTGGATTCTCAGGTCAAACCCACAAACAGTTGGCAGAATGGCCCCATGGAACGTAAGAAGAACCCTGTTGGATCAGCTCAAAGGCCTGGCTAGTTGGCCATCCTGCTTCCTGCGGTAGCCAACCAGAGCCCTAAGGGAAGCCCACAAACAGGGCACGAAGGCAAAAGCTCTCCCGGATTCTGGAGATAGCACTTAGCAGTCATGGCTAGTAGCCCTTGAAAGCCTTATTCTTCTTCATGAGTGTGCCTAATCCCTCTTTTCCTCCGCAGCCCGTAAATCTCACTGCCTGCTTTTCTAAAATATAGCTGAGGTTGAGCCAAGGACAAAAATGAGCTTATGCTTTGAGCAGGGTACCCAGCCACGGGCCTATGGAATGCATCTGAGCTGCAGTCACAGGGAGATGCTGCTGAGTGATGTCTTGATGAATGTGGCAGCCCTTATCTTGGCCGCTTTGCTGAAACTATATACTTAATGGGTAAATGGGGGAACAGACAAGGGCTTTCTGGGCATGTTGAGAATGCCTCTCCTCAACCCTGAGTGGCCTTCTGATTGAGGAAATGGTGAACTTAATTCAACAAGGCAGTGCGGCTGCTTTTACAGTTCCTGAACTTGCCTAGAGTACACTCTCTTGGCTGTTAAGTGATCATTATCCACCTTCAGATTAATGGAATTTATTAAAATTCAGGATATGATTGTTGAAGCCAAGCCAATGGCTCCAAGAACCTGCTTTGACTTTTGCAAACGGGAATCATAGAATAGTAGAGTTGAAAGGGACCTATAGGGCCATCGAGTCCAACCCCCTGCTGAATGCAAGAATCCACCTTAAAGCATACCTGACAGATGGCTGTCTAGCTGCCTCTTGAATGCCTCTAGTGTGGGAGAGCCCACCACCTCCCTAGGGAGATGTAGGCAAGGACTTTTTTAATACAATTCTTCTTTAGGCTCAGTACCTCATCTGTAAAATGGGATTATGGACAGCCTATTTCACAAGGCTGTTGTGAAGAACGAGAAAAATGACCCAGAAACTTTTGCTCACTAAAGTGCTTCATTTTGTTCCAGAGTTTTATATTGCCTTCTGACTTAAAAACAAAACAAAAAACCCTTATTGCAACTTAGATGAATTATTTTAAAATGCAATTTGGAAAATTAAAAAAACAGACCTCAGTAAAATCAGTTCAAAACAGAGCAACAGAAAACAGCCCAAATACAACAGCAAAATAGTGGGCGAAGAAAGAAGTTAAAACCACATAAAAAGGATATTAAATCAAAATCAGAATAGTAGAGTTGGAAGGGGCCTGTAAGGCCATCCCTGACAGATGGTTGTCCAGCTGCCTTTTGAATGCCCCTAGTGTTGGAAAGCCCACGACCTCCCTAGGTCATGGGTTCCATTGTTGTGCTGCTCTAACAGGAAGTTTTTCCTTATGTTCAGCTGGAATTTGGCTTCCTGTCACTTGAGCCCATTATTCCACATCCTGCACTCAGGGATGATCGAGAAGAGATCCTGGCCTTCCTCTGTGTGACAACATTTCAAGTATTTGAAGAATGCTATCATGTCTCTCCTCAGTCTTCTCTTCTCCAGGCTAAACATGCCCAATTCTTTCAGTCTCTCATAAGGCTTTGTTTCCAGACTCCTCAAACACCACGGGCTTTGCCTAACACCTAAAAGCAGCAATAACAGTGTCTTGTGGCACCTTAAAAAGTAAAAAAAATGTATTGTGGGATAAGTGGCACATGAAACAGGGGGGTCATATGGCAATGAAATCCCCCCGTCCCAATGGTAACAGTTAAATTCAAGCTTGAACATGTCTGAAATAAGCACAGAGCTCATTCATGACATTGACATTTGATGATAATGCAATCGTCCTCGTGTTGCCGAGTGTGTTAATGATGGCACCAGTTAAACATGACTAAGAGTTGCAGCGTTTGGGTGCCACCACAGAAAAGGCTCCCACCTCTGCTCTGGATGCAGGGAACATAGAGAAAGGCCTCAGATGACATCACTTAATTTCGTGCCTGAGTTCCTGCATCCCAGGTGGTTTTCTGGGGTCTCTCCATTTACAGATTTTTCTTTCTTTCTCTAACTAGGTGCCAAGAGGGTCACCAATAAGGCTACCCTGTGGTATGTGCCCCTCTCTCTCCACAACGTCCACAAAGTTTTGGAAGTGCCCCCAATTCAGGTAAGGCGTGCTGGAACACTGACGGTTCAGTTGCCTCTAAGGAGACGGAGGAGCTGCATATACGCCCCTGACCCGGCTGTGATCCTGCAAACAAAAATGCTTGTGCATGTTTATGTCTATTAGCTTCATTGTGTGTTCTTCTTGGTTTTTTTGGTTCACATTGTAAACAGTTCGGGGTGGGTGAGATGCGATGAGAAAAGGGGCTTAGTGGCTTTACAATGAATGGCTCATCCCAAATAAAAACCAACGCTTGCTTTTTGCTCTCGATGCTTATAACCCGGTCAGGCCCTGCATCAGGGTTCTCCACCCGTTTTGAATCTGTGGGCAAATCCGGAACTTTGAGAAAAGTGTCATGAGCGCTCTCACAAAATGGCTGCTGCAGGGGGCGCCCTACCTGCTTGTAAAACGCCTATCCATAAATGCCTGTTCTTCTTTAATGGGCATGGCTGGTCACAGAAGACTCATTTCCCAGAAGCCGCACTGGCGAGACTGAAAGAAACGCGGCTTCCTCAGGACTTATGTACAAGGCCGAGGTGGGCTCCAGGCTCAAAACACAGAACCTCTCCTTTGAACCCAAATGCAGATGGTGCTAGAGGGCGGCACGTTGCTTTTCAGCAAGTCAGCATCCCAGGAGGGGCCGAGCAGTCAGTCTGGCGGGTGCCAGGAGAGAGGTGTCCGTGTGCACATGGGTACCACATGGCAGACTCCAGCCCTACATCAAGGGGAGGGTGTTACCCAAGGCAATCCTCACTTTTGGTATAATAGTTAAGTTAATTGCAAAGGGGCAATTTCTGTCCTTTTAAAGGGCTGTGCAGAAAACACCCTTTTAGACGGGGTCAGTTTAGTCGGGCGGCGCTTCGTAGCAATGCGGCCAATGGCAGAGCCAACCAAGCACCGACCCTTGGCCCTTTCCTCTTGGCTTGGCTTAACACCTGGGCTGAGCAGATGTCCCTTCTGTTTCCTGTCAGTTTGCTAGGAAGGAGCAGGAGGAGCAAGGGAGAAGACGCTACGAGGAGCAAAAGCTGGAACGATTGGAAACCAAGGAGAGGAACGGGGACGTCATCCTGCCAGTTATCAACCCAGGTAAAAAGCAGGCTTGAACCCAGCTGGACTTAACTCCACGTTGATGGGATTGTTTCGTTTGTTTTGTAACAAAAGCCAGATGCGGTAACTTTGGGTGTGGCTGTTTTGTAGGCTGACCAGATAAAATCCAGGTCAGGGCTCACGTAACTTTAATAGTTGTAGAGAAAAGGGAATTTCTGCCAGTGTCATTTGTATGCAATTAGTTCCTGGTGAAATTCCCTCTTCATCACAACAGTTAAAGGTGCAGGCACTATACTAGAGTGACCATATACAAAAGAAGGCAGGGCCCCTGCAACTTTAACTGTTGTGATGAAGAGGGAATTTCACCAGGAACTAATTGCATACAAATGACACTGGCTGAAATTCCCTTTGCTCTACAACTGTTAAAGTTACATGAGACCTGACCTGGATTTTATCTGGTCACCCTACTGTTTTGTGGGTAATTAACATTCCCATTTTTAATTCCAGGTGAGGTAATGGATTTGCAGAATGAGATACCTCATCATGAGCCACACTCCTGTGTTCATTGAAGTCTCTTCCCTCAGTGTCGGGTGGAACGAGAGCGCTTTGGGGTTGAGGGGAGAAGAGAAACGCTTCCTGTGAGATGTGCCTCTGAAGGGGTGTGGTCTGAATCCAGTCACATGGGTGGGAGAATCAGGGAGGAGCCAGGAAGGGACCATCCGGTTGGTGAAAGACCTGAGGGAGTCACCAGGCGGTTGAGCGGAGGTTGTCTGGGCCACACAACCTGGACTGCCTGTGGAGTCCCTACATCAGAGCCGATAAACGTGTACAGGTTGGGACATGGGCCAGAATTTGGTCTATTTTTTAAGTCCTGTTGTTTCAGCTAGATCCACGCAAGGCTGGTTTTGAAATGCAACGTCCCCCCTCCTTTTTACATCATGAAAACCCTTCCAAAATGGTGAGGGGAGGTAAATTTGTGGTTATCCTTCTTCTTAGTTTTCTTTTTGAGTTGACGTCCTTTAGATGGAAAGTATTATTTTCTGTAAAACACATCTAATTAACTTGGGTGAAGACCTAAAGGTATACAAAATCTGTGATAAATCAAAATTGGAGCACAATATCTGGTCCCTTAACAGTACACAAGTCAGAAGATAAAAAGGAAGACACCCATTCACCTGAATAA
Source organism: Anniella stebbinsi (assembly GCA_029215795.1). Lineage (NCBI taxonomy): Eukaryota > Metazoa > Chordata > Lepidosauria > Squamata > Anniellidae > Anniella > Anniella stebbinsi. The sequence continues at coordinate 406,769,732 of JARDYH010000001.1, read as the reverse complement.
TCATCCCAGCAGAGTCTTTGGTTGCCTTCTATCCAAGGATGGGATAGTACATCAGCTTAGTTTAATCGTAGACTTTAGGTTCAGTTTTTAAAGGACAGAAATGGATTGATGATGATTGCAATCTCCTAACGGTGCTGGAGTAGTCAGATAAAATGTCCAGTGCAGAAAGGCAAACATAATCTATACTGCTAGTGCCTCTTGGAGAAAAATAGTCACCACTGATATCACCAGGCAATCTCCTATTAGTATGTAGTTGATTTTATACGAAAACATTATCCTCTGGGAGGCAAGAAGTAATCCTCCTCCTCTTCTATCCCCATAGTAACTGTCAAGACCTTGTCATTATTACCTATCCTTGCCTTAAGATCCCCGACTAAAATTACGACCCCGTGGGGATGAGACGCTTCTAGTGACTCAACCAGAGTAGAAAGAGGATCCCAACAGGAAGCCTCTTGTGGTACTCAACCATTCTTAGTGGGGTGTGCAGTTTGGCTGCGGTTGCAATTAGTCTATTATCTGCTGTAATTCTAAACCAAAAGGCTGGGATCCTCCCCCATAACATTCAAACACTCATCCTGTCATTCTCATTTTAAAGTGAGAAAACTTGCAAAGCCTCAAATTGGCCTACTTTTATGTTCTAAAAGTATAGCAGGTAGGAGCCAGATGTTTAAACTAGGATTAACAAGTCACCCATTTCCTTCTTGGTAATCCAGGTCTCTGGTATGCAAATAATATGCTCATTCCTCAATGCCAGGGGCTGGGGTGGGGGGGCGGGGACTATCATCTCCCTTGTAAGATTCCAAACTGCAATGATCCGGGACAGAATGGCGAAGTGGAGCTGCGTTGGCGAGGGAGAAATGGATCAGTTATTTGTCCTCTGTTTATCAAAACCACAGGAAACAGGTGGGGATTGGTTTTCGGTGGGTCTTGAGACAATTCAGACAAGACTCTGTGTCTGGTGGAATCATTATTTGGAACGCATTTTTTTGCTTCCGATTGTCTGGAACTCAGAACAAGGATTTGACCTGTCTAGCCCCTGTGGCACGCCGAGCGGGAGGAGGCGGGGCAGCAGTTTGCAGGGGGTGGAGCCGAGTGCTTCTCTCGGATTTGTGTGCATTTCCCTTAAGACAGGAGTGTCGCGTGTGGCTCTCTTGGGGCCGCTAAACAATCGAGTGCATTGGCCTTGCTTCAGTCCTCTACTGAAGGTGAGCCCTGCCAGGGACTCCATCTTTTCTCGACATGTCTTTGCTCCTTCATTTTGAAAACAAATCAAAGGGAGAACAAGAGGGGAGAAGAAAAGGACGAACATGTACAGAGGGAGGCTATTGTTGTTTTCAAATGTGTTCTTGCGCGTAGGGAGTTTGGGGTCAATGGAGGCTCCTGTCCGGAAAGGTTGCCTACAGATCTGGAAGCGCTTATGATCTTTTCCACTGTGGATGAGTTGCATAGAGACCAAAGCGACAATTCCTGTAGAGCCTCATGCTTCCCTGGCATCCCTCCCAGGGACCTTTAAGGACCCCTCTTCCCTTCTGGCCTGCTCTCCCAAGCTCTGTGGCAGACAGTCTGAAGGCCCAAGAAGAGCAACTGACGCATGAGGGACGGTGTGGCTGGCATTAGAGTTTTAACTTCCCTGAAGCTTCCAGAGGATCATCGGACCATGACTTAGCAGGTGGCTACGGGGATGGGATTCCTATTGAATTTCCTGGTGTGGAGCATTCATGTTGCATTTATTGATAACTCTGCCATCTTGAAGTGAACCCAAGGCTGCCTGGCAGCTGCTGATACCCTGAGATGGTCCAGATCTCTCATTTGGCGTGTGGTAGCTGGCCAAGAAGCCCGCTTTATCTGGTCTGGAGTTCCAGGCTTTCCGCTGCACCCTCTCTGCACCTGTGTCGGGGGCGCTGTCTCATCTACACCCACCCCGCCCCCTGTGTAGAGTGATTGTTCTCGGTCTAAGCAGCACCCAAAGCCTGCCTTTGGGGGAACGAAGAGGCCAAAACCGCGTCACGTGCCTGCGGCAAGAGCTGTCCTACTAAATTGGATGCTCCAGAGATACTTCTCCCTTGCCACCAGGAAGAGAGTGGGGTTCAACTCCAGCTATTTTAGCTCACAGACTGTCTGCACTCTGGTATTTATAGCTCGCGTCGACCGGGAATGTGCAGCGCCCCCAACCCTCACCATGGATTCTAAGAGACCGAAGCTCGGCAGGTTTCTTTCCAGAGCAGCAAACGCCTGCGCTCAGCAGCAGCATCTCCCGAGGTTGAGAGCGCTGCCAGAGCGTGTGACCAAATGAACTTGCAGCCTTCCCGAGGTGACCCACCGGCTATTTTTGTCCATCTGAACAGAAACACCCCCCCTCCCCAGCTTAATTTTAAGGTGTTTTTTGGAGCATGGAAGAGCAGGCGGCATTTGTGCCGCAGTTGCTTGGCGATCTGTTACAAAAGGCGAGTCAGCTCCTCTTTGGATCTCTTTGTAATGTCCAGGAGGCTTTTTAAATGAATGTTTATGGAGCATGGCAGTGTCTCCCCTCGCCCCCCTTCGTTGGAGGGGTTAAGATGGGATCCAGCCCTCTGCCTCCACCAGGCGCCCGTGGTTCTTGTGCCTGTAATTTGTGTGAAATAGGCCGTACGTTCTTTGTAAAGGTTGTTTTGTGCTGCTCTCTCCGGTTGGCAGCATTTAGAAAGTGGCACGTTCCCGACGAAGGTGTATTGGGAACGCCTGCGGCTGAGATGAGGCCGTTGCGGCCTTTAGCACGGTGTGCTCCGATCCCTTGTATAGTTGAGGTCTCCAACATGTGGTGCCCATGCCCACTGAAGTATCTGCAGACCCAAACCTCGGCACTTGCTAGGCTACCTGTCCCTTCCGAGTTTTATTTTACTACTTAAGATTTTTGTAAAATTTTAGAAAAGGTTTTTTTTTTTTAAAAGCTGGGAGTCCGGCATGTTGCAAAGGGAAGTGCTGTTCTCCAGCGCCATCTTTCTTTCAGTTCAAAAGAGGGGTTTTGTATGTTGATGCTCAGACTCCCTTATAGTCTACTTTGCACTAAAGGTTCTTGGACAAGTACCCTTCCCCCCTTTCTAAGTTGCATCAGTTTGCTTTCTGTGAAATAAGTGTTTTGTCACTGCCTGCGCCCACCTTGGCAACCATTTTATGAATGGGCAAGCCCCGTGGCAGCCATTCTGGGAGAGTGCCCCCGTGGCACTCTTTCAAATTCCAAATGTGCCCAGCAAACTGAAAAGGTTGGGGGACTCCTGCTCTATAGAGGCTGAAGGGAATGAGGAGAGGGCGCCATATCTCCATTTGTAGGGATTGCTCCTTAGAACTTCCTGGTTTTGCCTGGGCAGGTCCTTCTGCCTGGTGCATTTTGGGCTTCAGCTCAGCTCCTCTGTTCCAGCCACCGACGGCAGGGGCCCTGGGTTGGAAACTCCTCCTCCCCGTGCCTGGATTTGGGTAGGTACGGCTACTGATGGGGGGGGGGGGGGGCTGGGCCTGGCTAAGTATTATTTGCTGATGCGGAAAGAGAGACAACCTCGCGTCATGAGTTGGAGTGTTTTTGAGAGCGCCCTAAAGGAAAAGCTGTAACAAGAACTTTGTCGTTTCCGTTACGTATTTTAACAACTCGTGTTTTCCTTCAGCTCCTGAAGAGGGATTTTATCTGAAACGTGTTGAGCTAATTAAAGAAGAATTTATGAAAAGAAAAGATTGTTTTTTATCAGCACCAGAGCTTCTCTCTCTGCATCTGTATTGTGGTGCTTTTCCCCCCCTTTTCCCCACTTACGAGTTATTTGCACCACTTGCAAAATGCCCTGAGATTTATTATTTTTCAATGTCAGAATCTGCACGACTCCAAGTAATCTACCTGGGGCGGTTTAAATATACTTTTTTTTAAGTACAGGCGTTTGGGCAAAGGGGAGTCAATGCCTTCTTGTTCTCGGGCCAGGTTGGAAGCTCCAGTTTCTTCGCTGTGGATGTGTGCCAGCGATGGGAAACTTCAGCACAAACGCCCAGCCCCCCAGTTCAGGCTGTGTTCGCGTTGTGTAGCCCAGGTAATGAGGGCACGCAAAAGATGAGGAACTGAGCTGAGAGCAGCGTGAAATGTCTCGGTTCTCTGGAAGGCAGAGGGGGAGGAAAGGACACGCTTCCTGACCCAATCATGGCATTTTTTTAATTATTATTTTTTGAAAAGGGGTTCATATAAATGGGATTTGAATATTGAGCCTTCAGTTTCTGATCTCTAATTTTAGGTCGTCCACAGTTGGATTTCCTTGGGTTCACAACAGGGATTTGCCTTTCCCAAGGCCCCTCTTTTCCCACAGCTGGTCCTGGTGCTAATTTTGCTCTTTCCCTTAGCTTGTGGCCTATGACTTAGCGTGGATGATGGGTGTTAATCCGTGCATGTGAGCGAGAGGATTGGCAGTGGCTGCTTGGGGGGAGATGGGTGGGTTGTGGGGAGATGTAGCCTGAAGGCAGATAGGTTAGGCTGGCTGCCTTCGTGGCCCGTCTGTAGCCCATCACACCTGATCGGTCTGCAACTAATGTGTGTGGCTTATCCGTCTTTCTGTCTGTTTCTTTTGCTCTCCCTGCTTCGCAGATAGGCAAAGAAAAGGTAAGAAGCTTTTGACTAATTAACACCGCTAGGTGGGGAGGCTATTAAATGTCTGGCGGAGAGAAGATAGCCGCCTTGCTGTCTTTTGTGATGGAAGGCCTTCTAATAATAGTAGTAATAAATGACTAATAACTCTTGATTGGTAGCTGTGGGAGCAGGATTATTATTTATTATTATTTATTATTATTATTTATTATTTATTATTTATTTATTATTATTTATTATTATTATTATTATTATAGCTACCTTCTTATGGGCTGAAGGAAGAGAAGTGTCATCTGAGTGTTTTAATAACGAATGTGGACAACTTGCTTTAACTACCGCGCCACAGAAATTTCCGTGGCACGGGGGCTCGAACAGCTTTGGGTTGGAGGAGGCCGTTGATGTGCAGAAGGTTAATTTCTCGACGTTAAGAGCTGGGGGACTTTACTGGGCCAGGTGCCGTCCTCTTACCGAAAGAGATAGGATCTAGCAGCCAGACCCAAGTAGAAGGCTGTTCAACACTCTGGGCATAGGTGCTAAAATGGCTGCCTCTTCAGATGTGTGGGGGAGGGGCGCTTTGTGTGTATAGCTTCTCTGACCATGTATGCAATGCACAGCACTACAACCCTATTAAGCCGGAAAAGGAAAGTGGCAGGACATCCTCCACCATTTCACAATCTGTGGTTTTCCCCTCCTTGCAGAACCGTACACAGTTGGCTACAGCCAGTCCAGCCTGATCCACCTGGTGGGACCATCTGACTGCACCATGCATGGATTCGTACATGGAGGTAAGCCCTGTTGTCGTGTCCCGGTTGGCCTTGAGGTGCCATTTTGGTGCTGAGTTGTGGGCTCTGTAAGATGTCTCGCCGTTCAGTAGCAAGGGGAGCCCCGGATTAGCTATTCCTCCAGCTTGTCTTGGATGTTTGATGCTGGGCTTCAGCAGCTGTGTCGTCCTTCCTTGACCCCTGCCTGATGCCTCTTTGTTCCGTCTGACTTGGATTGTGGGTTCACTGGGACAGAGACTGTCTCTTCTTTAGAGCAACGATTACAAGAGCACTGTAGGGATCTCTGACAGCAGGACCGAAGCCTGCCGAGGAGTTCGGAGGGCTTGAACTGGGAACCTCGGGTTAGTTAAGCTAGGACTATGTCAGTTAGGCAGGACTATGTACACTCGGCTTTCAGAATGGTCATCTGTGGGCATAGAAGGCAGCAGGAGTGTGCTGCATCGGTCCCTGCCATTGGCAGACTACAAGCAAAGCCCTGTGAGGAGCGACTGGAAGGACTGGACCTGTTTAGCCTTGAGAAGGGAAGACTGAGGGGAGACATGACAGCACTCTTCAAATACTTGAAAGGTTGTCACACCGAGGAGGGCCAGGATCTCTTCTCAATCAACCCAGAGTGCAGGACACGGAATAATGGGCTCAAGTGACAGGGAACCAGATTCCGGCTGGACATCAGGAAAAACTTCCTGACTGTTAGAGCAGTACGACAATGGAACCAATGACCTAGGGGTTGAAGTGGCCTCTCCCACCCTAGAGGCCTTCAAGAGGCAGCCAGACAGCCCTCTGTCAGGGATGCTTTAAGGTGGATCCCTGCATTGAGCAGGGGGTTGGACTTGATGACCTCATAGGCCCTTTCCAGCTCTACTATTCTGATTCTGTGTGATGCCTCTCGATGGGCCAGGCAAGACTGTGGATACAGAGAGTCTGCCCCTTTGTCAGATCCACTAGAACGGTATAGTGTGCATCACTTCAGGCTCCACTTTTTCTATTTTCCGACCCTAGCAACTGGTCGGGGGGGGGGGGGGTTGAATGGGAGGGGATTTCCTTCTGGTTTGGATCCGAGTGCAGCTCTCCTTTGCCCCTGTGGAGCCAAGGGAAGTCCCTTTTTAATGACCCAATAGTTCCCAGGTTGTTCTGGATGTAGACTTTTATTTCCGCTGACGGTAGAATCGTGCGGCTTCTCTTTTGGCGTTGGTTCCTTTGCGTTGCCGGGATGGATCCATTGCATTAAAGTGGCTGCTCAGCCGAAAGCAAAAACCCAAACAAAACAAATCAGTCTAGCAAATGCGTTGAGAGGCCGAATTGTTCTCAGTAAAAAGGCAACATCTGTCAACTCATGCAGAAAGCCTCCGTTGGCACGGGCTCGGTTTTCGGCTGCAGCTTAGTGTCTCATTGGCCGCCACGTCGAGAGAGTGTGCGGTCCTCTCTGCTGTGTGTGTCTTTGCAGCTCCCAAACGGTGCATAATACCACCGGGTAGAATCGCCCACGCTTGTGGCGACCAGTTTGCCTCCCGTGGGGAGGGGGCTCGAGAGGAGGAACGGGATGAATAACCCAAAGTCTGGGAAGTAGCGCCGTTTTCTCATTTGCTTCCGATGAGGGGCGTCTGCAGGCGTGGGGGGCGAAACGGTTTACTGTCGATTGAGGTGGTAATAAATAACTGCTGGTGCTTTGGACGCTTCTCAGCAGCCGTGCCGCTCCTAAAATACCGCACCTGCGGCTGACTATTCAGCCAGCAAGATTGCTTTTCTTTTGAGTGCATAAATGCCAGCAGCTGGGGGCTTGCGTTTGCCATGGATTTTCAGAAACTGTCGTAGCCATGTCATTGGGGTGGGGGTGGGGGACGTTTTTGGCCCAGTCTGAGCTAGGGCCGTGGTGACCAGGAGGCAAAGCACATAGGGGGAGGTGTTTGGGGCCGCAAGGCTTTTCAGCAGAGCTGGGAAACCTCTTCCCAGTGGGGGAGGCCGAAGGGACAGTGCCAGAAATGCCCCCAAATGCCAGCATGAAAGCTCGTACTGTCGGTAACTCAGCCTTCGGAGAGGCATTTCTACCTTTTAGGATTTGGGAAACCCTGCACAGAAGTTGGGAAGCCACCCAGTGACCTGTGGATGGGCCAGAGATAGCGGTGTGTGGCCATCTAGGGAAACCCCGAGGGCTGGATTGCAACCCTGGGAGACCCGGCTTTGGCCTCCGGGTTGGAGGTTCCCCACCTCTGCTTATAAGGGAAAATGTCCCTCCCGGAAAGGGCCGAGCGGGAGCATTTCAAGGCTGGGTTCACACAATACCCTGTGATTGACCTTGGGGGCTGTTGCAACGCCTCCTTCTCAGCAGTTGATTGCACTGATAGAAAGCGACTACAGCAACCTTCCCCAGCATGGCACCGTTCAGATGTGACTACAACCCCCATAATCCACCAGGGGATTGTGGGAGTTCTAGTCCAACACATCTGGAGGGCTCCGCGTTGGCGCAATTTGGCCAATGCGGAGGCAGGGTGACTGGCATGGGGAAGCCCCAGAGTTTGATGGCTTAAGTTGAATTGCTCATACTGCAAAAGCCAGCTGTCCATTTGTACTTTCGGCTGAGCTGCCTGCCTTTCTTCGAGGCAGGAAGAGCTCTCGTTTGTGGGGCCGGTTGGCTTGTCGCTGTCTTGCAAATTGCCTTCGTATATACAGAGCCGTAGGCAAGGGAGATGTCCTCTCCACTTGGGCAGGGAATGCGTCCACATTGCGAGCAATTAGGCCATTATCCTTTTCAGACAGGCAGTTCTGTAGTGCGGGGGTGGAATGCTGGATTTGTTACGTGTGTCAAAAGCACCCTTTGTTGCTCACCCCTGCCCAGAAGCTGCAGGTCTCTGAAACTGGAAGACCTGCACCTTAATCCAGAACTAGGTATTTTGTAGCAGTGGTGAATATAATCTTTCAGGTTTGGGTATTTGGTAATATTGTCCCAGGTCTGCCTTTATACCAATCTATGGTACGACCACACTTAGAATACTGTGTACAGTTCTGGTCACCACAGCTAAAAAAAGATATTATAGAGCTGGAAAAAGTGTAGAAAATGGCAACTAAAATTGTCAAGGGGCTGGAACATCTCCCCTATGAGGGAAGGTTACAACACCTGGGATTGTTCAGGTTGGAAAAAGGAGGCTGGGGAGACATGTTAGAGGTATACAAAATTATGCCTGGTGTGAAGAATGTGGATAGGGAGACATTTTTCTCCCTCTCTCATATCACTAGAACCCAATGGGGTCATCCCATGGACTGATTGGTGGGTGATTCAGGACAGATAAAAGGAAGGACTTCTTTAAACAATGCATAGTTAAACTATGGAATTCACTATCACAAGATGTGGTGATGGCCACCAATTTGGATGGTTTCAAAAGGGGGTTAGATAAATTCCTGGAGGAGAAGGCTATCAAGGGCCACTAGTCCTGATGGCTAAGTGCAACCTCCAGTATCAGAGACAGTAATCCTATATACACTAGTTGCTGGGGAACATGGGCAGTAGGGTGCTGTTGCTCCCGTGTCCTGCTTGTGGGTCCCTGGTCGATAGCTGGTTGGTCACTGTGTGAACAGGGGGCTGGACTAGATGAACCCTCTGTCTAAACCAGCATGGCTCTTCTTACGTTCTTATGCCTTCCTCAGCTTTTCTGATGGCAATAAGATCTGCTCTTGTATGCGCATGCATACTCATATTGAATACCTCTGTATATTCTGCTGGTTTGGAGGAATCTTTCTATTTATAGACATAAAGACAAGTCGCTTCTGCTTGAACTAAGTATTGTAAATTGAAGGCCAGAATTAGCAGATGCCAAAGAAGCGACTGAGGATGGGTAATGTGTTGCATTCAGAAACGTTAATAAGAGTTGTGCATAATTCCAGCAGCAAACCAAGAAGGATGCTGTCGTTTCTAACATGAATTGGTGTAATATTAAAACATAAATTAAACAATCGGGACTGTGTCAGCCATTTATCTATTTTTACTAGTGTGCCGTCCATTGATTCATTCATTTCATTTCTATATCAACCTACAGCCAAAGCTGTCTGGGCAGTTAACAAAGATTAAAACAATAAAAATACAAAACCATAGGAGTACAATAAAATACGTAATATAAACCAATTATATACAAACATATAAAATAATTTTACACAATCAACAACAAAAAACCCTGGACTATTAAAAACCTTATCATATGCTGACCCTGTTCAGACGACACACTAAGCCACGGTGGATAAGCATTTTGAGATAAACATTATGGTTTAGCGTATCATGTAAACCATTCCTAACCATAGTGGCTATATAACCATGGTTTAAACACGCTCACTAACCATTTGCTGCAAAAGGATTAGCGGCTCAACCATGGCTTAGCGTGTTGTCTGAACAGGCCTACTGTCAAATGTCTGGGAGTAGAGGAAGGTCTTAATCTGGCACCAAAAAGATGGGGAGAGCATTCCACAATTGGAGCCACCACTGAGAAAGCCCCCTTCCTTGTTGACATCCTCTGAACCTCCCTCTGAAAAGGAGGAGGGTCTCAGATGATGATTGTGGTATATGGGTAGGTTCGTACTCCACCCACATTTACCCAGGGTGCTTTCAGCATTCAGCTCCATAAAAATTTGAATGTCTCCCCGCACCTGCCATGATTTAAACCCTTGGGAAAATGCTGGGATTGCTCAAGACTGGGAGACGTTGGCACATATAAAGGTTAAGGCTCCGATCCCATCCCCTCTTACCTGGGAGTAAGCCCCATTGAACTCAGTGGGACTGACTTCTGAGTAGAGATGTTTAGGATTGCACAGTGAATCTACGGTGTTGACGCCCTCTGCCAGAGTCATTGTAGCAGCTCTATTAGGGACTCGGATGGATTGGGTCCTCAACTTGGAACCTAATAAAATCAGAAATACGTCTGTGCCAGGCCAATCCGTTAGGCCTAATCTTCCGGCTTGACACCAGTTTAGAAAGCCAGTGTGGATAAAATGCAGTTTTATGCAGTGCCATTGAGTTTCTCTGAAACCATGTCTGATTCATAGGCAAGCGGGAATAAGGTTGCCACATGGATGCCCCCAAGGTTCTTGCTAGCCAGATGGCAAGTGCACGGCTTCCCCATCACCCAGGTTGAACAGTTGGAGGAAGGATGTAATTGAGGCTGCAATCTGACTTGGTCAAGTGAACCCCCTGGTGTACTTGATGCTATTTGTAGCACCTACAGCGTCATTAGAGTAACGTTAGGTGTGCAGCTCCCCCACTTCCCCACTTCACAAACATCAAACTGGGATATCAGCAGAAATCTAGGTGTCGTTAGCAGCTGGGATCAGCCAAAGGCCACAGATGCAGCATCAAGCGAAGCCCTTCCTGCCTCGCCGGTCTATTTTTAAAACGTAGTGCAAATCACAAGGTCTGCGAAAGAGTCCGCCAAGGTCTTGAGGTGTATGAAAAGCTGTTGGAGGCACCGGGTGAGAAGCGTGTCCTAAATTCCAACAGCTGGCTTGGCTTCTGAGCAATGGAGGGGGGGTTGCAGCAGCTGGGGGGGGGGGTTCCGCTTTCACGCATTCACGCAAGGATCAATCCCCAGCAGGAGCAAAGGGTGTTGAAGGGCCCTCTTTGCAAGGAGTGTTTGAGATCGCCCATCTGATTGGTTTAAGTAGAGAAACATGCGAGGGGAGCCAAGATCAGTTCTGCTTGCACATCTGGCTTTTCCCGTCTCAAAAAAAAAAAGGATATTGTAGAGCTGCAAAATATGCAGACAAAATGAGAAAAGATCAAAGCGTGTTTTTGTTTAGTTTGGTTTAAGGCACAGGAGAAGGCAGCCTTCCTCAACCCGGCGCCTTCCAAGTGTGTTGGACTACAACCCCCATCATTCCTAGCCACCATGCTAGCTGGGAGTGATAGGTGTCGCAGTCTAATAGCAGCCGAAGGGTATGGAATCCTGCACGAAGTGGGGAAAAGCGGTGAGCGTTTTACTCCCTGGATACTCAAGCGATGAGCCACTGATTGGCAGGAGCGTCAGAGCAGACAGATGAAGCGCTTTTTGGAACTGTGCCCGGTTACCTTTTGGAATTCATTGCCATGCGATGAAGCGATGGATGCTGGCTTAGCCCATTTTGGAAGAAGGGTTCAAGTCATGGAGGGGGAGTAGTGTACACAACCGTGGAAGAGCAGCGCAAAAGTAAACCAATGAGTGATGGCTGAATAAAACATCCTTGTCCAGAGTCAGTGGACCTCTTGAGCTGGAGACAAAACAGCAGGGCAGGAACCGCTGCCTTCTTTTCCTGCTTTGTGGGCTCCCCAGAGGCATCTGGTTGTCTGCTGTGGGCTGCAGAATCCTCCTGCAAGGCTGTTCCTGTGTTCTGAAGGTCAAAGCTGCAGCAGAATGAACGGGAGGAGGACATGGGAAGAGGCTGCTACCTGTCTGCATATGGCTTGCAAAAGCAGCACCTCTGTTTCCCAGAGGTCGAAGAGGAGGGGGCCAGCTGGATAGAGGAAGGTGGCTTGTGCTCCTTCAGTCTTGAGTTCAAATCTCGCTGCTGCTGCTGCTGCTGCTGCTGCTGCTGCTGCTGCTGCTGCTGCTGCTGGAGGTCCTGGCCCCTTCCTGCGTATAAACCCGGTTGGAAACGGTGTAGCAGTAAGGTGATCTAGATGGGGCATGGCAGCACCTCTGTTCACCAAAGAGAAAAAAGTAAATATCCTGCTTGAAAGCAGATTGAGCTGGTGTCACCAATGGTGCTAGCCAAAGGAGCGGTTGCCATAGTAGCTCCGCATTACCAAGAAACTCCTTGGTAATCTAGGCCTGTGTAATGAAATGCACTCTTTGGAGAAGGAGGGAGCCCTTAACGGAAACAGAGTACTAAGAATTAAGAAGAGGGTTTTTTCCCCCCACGGCAGGATTACGCCTGGAGGCAGAATTTGTCCTGCTAAAACTCCCATTCCATGCTTTTTTAAAAAAAAAAATGCAGGTTTGTATGACTGGTACCTCTGGGCCTTTAGCCAATGTGTCGTAAGGCTGGCAAACCCGACTGAATGGCTTTGGGTCACTAGCGTTTTAAGTGCTGGTTCGCAAGGTGGGCGGAATGCATGAAATAACATTTGGGGAAGGGATGCGCGCACACGCCGTCGCCAGCGCTCACAGTTCTCCTTACCTACCAAATCCCGTGCTACAAGCAACCCTGCTGGATGAAACCAACGTGGGTCCATCTTTCCCAGCGACCCATTTCCCACAGTGGCCAGCCAGCTGCTTTGAGGTGCCCCATAAGTAGGGCTGCAAGACCGTAGCCCTTGTCCACAGTGGCCCCCCGGCAACTGGTATTTCACTGCCACTGAGCACAGAAGTCCCACTTCACCATCATAGCTAAGAGCTGCAGCTCGACAAACTGATGGAGCGTCCGTGTGTGGACCAGCATTGCCCTGGGATGCCCCTCCATTGTGTCTGAGGCCTATTTGGGCTCAAGCCGTGGCACTAAACTCTTTGGGTTGCTGCTGCCTTATGTGGTGTTGCTAGGCATTTGAAACGTAATCAGTCCCTAGGCCCATAGGACACAAATCTGCATGAAGTTTGCACTTGTTGATTTATTTCTATACATGAACTGACCTGTAAGCTACACTTAACATCTAAGCCCTCCTCTAGGGTGCCTCCTCTGAGGGAAGCTCAGAGGGTAGCAACAAGAAAAAATGCCTTCTTGGTGGTGGCCCCTCAGTTACGGAATGATCTCCCTGACAAGGCTGGCCTGGCGCCAGTTAAAATGGGGTTCTTCTCTCAAGCATTTGGCACCATACAATGAGTTTGCTTTAGTTCTTGGATCGTCTTGGTTTAATAAATAATTCTTTGTTACGTGTTTTCTGCGGATATATATATATACACACACACACACACACACACACGCCTTTCTCTTTGTATTTTGTGCAACGTATCTTTAATAGTTTTAATTTTCGTAAGCTGCCCAGAGAGCTTCGGCTGTGGGGTGGCATGAAAATGCAGGGAATGAAATGAAATACGTAACTGTAGAAAGGATGGCTGGGATTCATTTAAATTTTGCAGCTGGCAAAGCAAGCCCGAATTTCTCCTCCAAATAATTCCAAAAAGGAAGGAAGAAATTCTACAGTGAATTTGCACTCTGCTCCAGATTATCCCAAGCCGATGGGGAAAACCGTATAAGCTTAATTGCCAAGCAGGGGGAGATTTTATTTTTGGGTGGGTGGTGCAGGGTGGTGGGAGTGAACCCTCCCCTCCCCTCCCCCGCTGCACCCACCCTGCATAGCAGTTTAGGTGAGAAAAAGATCTGTTGGCACCAATAGACACGCAGGGCTCTGGGGGAATACATCCAGGGGTCTAGGAAATAGATTTGGGTCTGGGGTCCCATGGGACCATGCCTAGCAATACCCTTGGTCTCCAGGAGTCGGCCTAGATTTCTTGATGTGGCTAGGCCTTGTTGTTACCCCGCTGTCTCCCTTTACCTGCTCCTCCACAGCCCCATCCATCCTACTCACGCCTAGCTTGGTCAGAACTCTGCACAAGGTTTTGTGCAAGGTTTTGTTCGCTGTCCATTTTTGCCTTTCACAGGAGGCTGCAGAATCTCTCCCCCGTGTTGTTAATTTAGCTACCGACCCAGGGCTATCACCACGGCGGTCTTTGTCTCATTGTTTTTGCTGTAGGATCGGGGAGAGGCCCCTGTTACTAACCGGCTCTTGCGATGCACGGAGGGCCAGCGGATCCCCAGGGTGGTGTGATTAATTGGCCGTTGCAAGCGGGGGGGGGGGGGGAGAATGGATGCTGTGTTTGAAGACCCCCCTCTGTAAATCGGGGTTAATGCATTTTCATTTGTCTCTGACAAGCTAGCACTAATGGGACAATGGGCGACGCCATCTCCCGAGCGCGTCGGGAGCAGATCCTTCCCTTGTCCGTTGGGTCATTGTACACAGAGTACAAAGCCCCCTCTTGGGTTAGCAAATAGTTCCTTTTAATAAAGGTCAGGGAACGAGGCGAGCAGGAGTTGCTCCCCTCTCGCTTGTGGTCTCTCTGTTGCCTGCGCTGTCAGGAGTACTTTCGGTTTTTCTAAGAAAAGGGCAGATCAGGAAAGAAATCGAGAAGGAGTCGCGGCACAGTGGCTGAGCACTTGCTTTGCATGGAGGGAGGTCACAGCTTTCATCCCTGACATTTCCAGCAGAAGAATTCCGAGGCGGGAGGGTCCGTGTCTCCGCCTGATACCCTGGAGAGCTTCCACTGGTCGGAGTAGGCAACATGAGGGTTGGTGGACCAAAGGTCTGGAACGGTGATCCAGTTTGCATGAGCAGTGGTTAGCAAGCTACTGTGGCTTGTTAATCACCCTGTGCATGCTGGCTGATTTGCATAATTAACCTCGCTGGGTGAGGCTCCTCGTGTCGTCCGAACCCAGCAAGAGTGGACTGTTGGGGTAGTTGACAAACCAGCCAGAATCCACGGCCTGTTGTTCGGCTGTAGGATGATTGGTTAACCATTCCACAGCTGCACAACAGGCCCAACAATCCGCCCTCGCCAGGTTCGGACGACATAAGAAACCACGGCTGGAGTGGCTTTGATTGGCATCTTCGCACCCGCGGGCAGCACCGTCAGCTGCTGCGATCGCGCCGACCAGGTCAGCTCCAACCAAGGGTTACTGGTGAAATCAGCTGACACAAACCCAGCACACGGTGGGGGTGGTTAAGCCACGCTGGCATTTCAAACACCCTCGTGTCGTGTGAACCAGCTCGATATAAGACAGCCTAGTATGTCTTCAAGACAGGGTGGCCCCAAGAATACAGCTGTTCTAACAGTGAGACTCTACAGACTCCCTACATGGCTTCTAATAAAGTTTAGCAGACTGTCTCACAGAGCCTTGTAGGCAGACAGCCCCAGGCTAGTGGAAAGACCTCTGTCTGAATCCTTGGAGAGCTGCTGCCGGTTGCAGTGGAGGATTTGGGGCTTGACAGACCAGCGTCACCTTAGGTTCAAATAATAAATAACATCAACGCTGTATTTTCAACTGGATTCGCAGTTTGAGCTTCTGACTCTCTTCATTCAGGGATCACCTGTGTGGCTTGAATTCTCGGTGATTATGGTGGTGGTACAAAGTGAGAGGACTCACCACTGTTAAACTGTTAAGCCTGCTTGTGGAGTGGAGCTGCATCTGTGACCTGCTTGTGGGTCCCTGGTCGGCAGCTGGTTGCCCACTGTGCGAACGGAGTGCTGGGCTAGATGGGCCCTTGGTCTGATCCAGCATCAGGGCCCTTCTTTTGTAGTCTGTCCCTCCCTCAAAACTCCGGTGGGAATTGCTCCATAGGTTTACATGGAGGAGGAAGGTGACCAATTCTTTGGGGTACATTTATGCTCCAAAGGAATGTTAGGGGATAGAGGATGAGATGCTTCAAGCAAGGCAAACATCGCTAGTTTTCCTTTGGCTGGATTCGTTCATATTTTGTGGTAGGGAGGTGTGTCCTTCCTTCTTGCCTGGTGCAGTTTGGCAGAGGATCACCATTCCAAACTAACTCTGTGATGGCTCCCTGTTGCTGGACTGTGTACAAGGTCAGGCTGGTGCAAAACCTGTTTGGTGGGATCTGCTCTGTTTCGAAACAAAAGAACTCTGGGCTGCTGTTTTGTGTGCCTTCACAGGCAAGTAAAGGTTGAGGATGGAGTGGCGTGTGTGTGTGTGTGTGTGTGTGTGTATGCACATGCGCAGCTTGCATTACAAAAAACAAAACCCAACCAAAAACCTGGAGTAGCTTTCCTGCCAAATGGATATCCTACAATTTGGTTGTCATCTGTGAAATGACAAATCTCATCTTTTGATACTGAACACAAAATTACTGGGAAATGCCTGGGTAATTATCCTTCCGCTTTAGGTAACAGCTTGAATGGCGTGGCTGCAAACATTGGGAAAAGAGAGGGATTAGAAAGGTGGAAAGTTGTAGACGTTAACACATCCTGCTTAAAAGTTGTTCCCGTTGACCTTGGGCCAGACTTTTGGCTGTTAAATGTTTTTTTCTTCTACTGGAATGGATGAATGGCTGAGTTTACCCCTCAGGCCTACCTGTGTTGGGATCACGAAAACACCTTTATATGAATTGCAGTTCACTGGTGAGGAAACTTGGCTCCGGGGTGTCAGGAAAAATTCAGAGAGGCTTGTGTTTGAAAAGACCAAGATGAAAAGGTTTATTTCCATTTAGATTCTGCCTTTCTGAATATAGAACCCAAAGTGGCTAACGGCAGTAGTAATAAATAGACAATAAATTTATTTTTTGCTTGGCATAGAGCCATGATGGACAAAGCTTCACGTGATGCCTTTCCCTGGATGGGTTTAAAGGCATAAGAGCAGGGGCAATTTTTAAAAGTGGCAACCCGCCTCCTTCTTTTTCAGTAACCTACATCCAGCCCCTTTGCCTACATGATTCATGTGCTTCTAGAAAGCCTGCTGCGCATCCCCGGCTTTATCAAAAATTATAATATGCCCCACTTTTCAGTCCCAAATGTGCCCCGCAATGGCTTACAACAGTCAAACTGAAAACACATCAAAGCCAATTACATGGAAAAATCCACCCCCCCCCCAAAAAAAAAACCAACACACACACACAAAGCCAAAGACAAATTAATAGCAAAAGCATGAAAGAGCAAAATAGGATAGCAGGAGGGAACAAAAATGAACCCAACCCCGCCGTGTGTTGAGAAACAAGCCAGGTTCAAATTGGCCACAAGGAGCCTCCCGGGATGAAGAGTTTCACAACCAGTGGGGCCGCAGCCAATAAGGCCACATTTAGGTCTCCTGCACCTCTGACAACAGGGAGATGTGGAGCAGCCGCCTCTGTTAATGACCTAAGTGGGTGAGTAGAGCCATGCAGAGCAGGTCGCCGTTTAAATAAACGGACCAGCCCTTTGGGGCTTTAATGGAGATCACCAGCACTTTCAATTGTGCTTGGAAACAGGTAGGAAGCTTTAAAAAGACCAATTACTCTCAAAGTCAGTGCTCTGAAGGACCCTCCACACACACACACACCGACTAAATCTCTAGCTATGGCATTTTGTATTCGTGGAAGTTTCCAAATAAAGGCAGCACACAGAAGTAGCCTGGACAAGCTCAAGGCAGGCCCTGCAGTGACCGGATCTGTTTTCTCCAGGAATGGGTAGGAACTGCACAGCTTCAGCTTGTGTGCCAAAGCATTCCTGGCCACAGCTTCCGACTGACAGTTCAGGAGCCGGGCTGGATCTAGGCATTCCCCCAAGCTGCAAGCTTGACCCTTCAAGGGAGTGTGCAGTTCCCCCTAGAACAGGCTGTCTCCCTAACTCCGGGTCAGCTGTCCTACTGAGTGACAGTACTTTGTTCTTCTCTGCCTGTTCGTTAGCCCACATCCGGCTCATCCCTGAGCTCCACAGCAGCTCCCGAATGAGATGGAAAGGAGAAAAGACTGCTGGATTCCCTATGGTTCCTCCTCTTTCTGCCCAACGTGGCTTCGATGCTGGAGCAGTTTTGCAAACCATGGCTGCAAAGATCAGAACATCCTAAGAACACCAGTGCCAGGGGCAACTGGTGTTGCCCCTGGCACTGTTTTGAAAGCTGACATTGTTCCCTGAGCTGTGCTTAGGGCAGACGCCACCCCCCACCCCACCCCCACCCCGCCGCCATTATGCAGGATAGACAGCAGCCACTTGCAACAGCCGCCCCTGTGTCACATTCCCCACCCACCCCGCGTGTGAGATCCCTTTCCCTCATGCCCTGACCTTCCCCTGCCACACGCCATTGTGCAGCGGCATCATGGCATGGGGCGCCGATTGTCCACGTTGCGGGAAGACGGCACCTCCTGATCCTCTTGCTTTAACAGCTGCCAAAGGAGCTAGCAAGGCAGTCACGGTTCCTGGGAACGTGCGCTCGCCAGGGTATTTTTAGGCACGGTGAGCTTTTCTGCCGGTTGAAGCAACGTTGCCCTGCTTCGGGGTTGGGGGGGAGAGGCTAGATCTCGAGGGAAGACGCTGAAAGCAATGTAGTATAATAAATAGTACTCAGCAGTCGTCCTCTGTGTGTCTGTTTCTTTCTCTGCTCAGCCTGTACACTTTTTTGTTTCACCGTGTGTTGTGGCAGGCAGGGGAAGCATCCGGCAGCAGTCGCTGGTTCTGGGGCAGGAAGGAGCCATGTGGGCTCTCCCCCTTCCCCAGATGGCTCTTGCCAGAGGCTAGAATTTAAATAAGACTGAGGCCCCAAGCAGCCATTCGGGCGAGAGGGAGAGAAGGGGTGGACCACCGCCCATCACCAGCATGCAGCTGGTCCTCAAAGGAATGCAGGAAAAAAAGGCTCCCCGTCTCTATTCTAGGGGGGTAGGAACAGGTCAACCTGACCCCATGGCCCTGCTCTGCAAAGCTTGGTATATGCCTGCAGCAGAAAGAAGTGGCATACAGCTGGGTTCACACAACGCGCTAACCCACCAGGGGTTATTGTGTTGTCTGAACGTAGCGTGTTTTCTGCAGGGTGGGTTATCATGTCTGAAGCAGCACGTTTTCCACAGGGTTGCTTGTTAACCATGCAGTGTGGTTTATTGTTCTCGAACATTCCAACTTGAGAGCCCATGGTTTGTGGTTGGATTGTTCAGAGTGGTTAAGAAGCCACACGGCATGGTTAACGAGCAACCCTACGGAAAACAGGCTGTCTTCAGACAACACGAGAACCCACGGTTCAGCAACAACCCACGCTGGATGGGTTAGCGTGTTGTGTGAACTCAGTAGTCTTTCAGACAACTGGTGTGGATTCAAAGACATATGCTTTAACAATTCTCTTAAATGATCTTTTGCCAGCCACAGAGGAAGCAAGGCGTTAGTTGTTAAGTTTATGTTGGAAGCAAAAACAAAACAAAAGCTCCCTGCAACTAAAAAATACTTGAGCATCCGGAAAATGTCCCCTGCCCAACGCATTTTGCCCCACCAAGGCCTTCAAGACTTTTCTCTCAGCAGCCCTTTCTTTGCCCTCCTTGCTGCTTGCTTGGCCACCTGTCTCCCCTTTGCGACGTCGATTGCGAGGCCTGTGTCAGTTTTGTGTGCAGCACCTAGCACCCCTTTGGGGCTAACAGGAGGAGGAGCTGTTCCTGAACAGAGTGAGGCTCGTAGGTGACTCTCACGGTCTCTGTCCCAGAAGGAGCCCTCCATGCTTGGATCCAGCCTTCCTCCAAAGAGAATCCCAAGAGCAAACCTCTTGGAAGGGACGTTGGCTGGACAGGTTGTGACTGGCTGAGCAGGGCTTCAAATTCGGGCCTCTGCTCCTGGCCCAGCGCTAGAACCGTTAAATCACCTGGGGGAAAGAGTTGCTTCTGAAAACCCGTTCCTCTGGTTGCTCAGCTGGGCCATCTCAGCCCCTCCTGGGACCTCTGACTCAGTTATTCCATCTTGTGATCTAACAGGCAAGTGTGGGAATCTTGAATCTCTAATGTTTTGTTCGAGATGTGGTCTCTGCTTGTGCCTTGGCTTAAAAAGCACTTCCTTGCCTGGGTCCCTCCTGCACACTCCCCCATCATCCCCAGCCAGTGTGGCGAATGGCTACGAATCTTTGGAGTTCTAGTCCAACACATCTGGAGGGCACAACAACCCTGTGAAGTAGGTTGGGTTGTGAGAGCAGGCTTGGCCCCGGTTCAGCCAGTGAGCTTCAAGCCTTAGCCAGGACCTGAACCCAGGTCTCCCGAGTCCTAGCCTAACCCTTCAATGCAGCCTTCCTCCAGGTGTTTTGGACTACGACCCCCAGCTTTCCTGAACGTTGATCAACCTGACTGGAGCTCATAGGAGTTGGTCCAAAATACCTGGAGGCACCAATTTTGGGGAGAGGTGCTTTAACCACTGTACCACGTTGCTTTACAGGGCTTCATCTGTAGTAGAGATGTTAAGGGGGGATGCGTAGCTGGATGCAACCTGAGATACGATTAATTGCCATTTCGTAGAATGTTCCCATTGGATGCTAGAGAGCAGCAAATGTCTGGCACATCCAAACTCTCCTTTGTGTTGGAATGTGCAGTCCAATTTGGCCCCCAGTTTATTCAGGGCAGGATACAGAGACGGACGGAGACACGGCTGCTTGCACTCCAAGCCATCTTTTGCCACCGTCATGGTTCGCTTTTCTCACCCTCTGATTCTGAGCTCCAGGCGGCAGTACAGGAAACATGGACAAGCGCTGCATCTCCTCGCTTCACCGTTTTGTTCGTCCCAGTGTCTGAAGGGCTTAAACGTCCATCACAACAGAGCAGAGCTGGGTGGTTGACTGGTGTGAGAATACCGTTTGGGTCACCATCTTCCATTTTCGCTGGCGCTGCCCTTTCCCTCGCCTCCTCCTATTTTCCTGTGCCTGGGCACAAATAGCTTTGCTCAGTTTGCAGCATAATGACTGGGCTCTCCTTTGATGATCTGCAAACCTTTCAGCGAGTGGAAATTAACTAAAGCCTGGAGGAAGAATGCAGGTTTCCTTTTGATCAGAGACCATACCAAAAGAGCGGCGGAATCCTCCAAGTCCTTGATATTTCATTGCCTTTGATGCTTCTTTGAAAAGCCAGCTACAGTTTCTCTGAAAGATTCATGGCTGGGTTAAACTGCCAGATTGTTTATTTTTGAAAACATTTATGTCCCTTTCCATGTCGTTCAAGGCATCTAACAAAGACAAAGAAAGATGATCTGTACCAATAAGTATGATCAAACCGCAATGATTGTTTTTAAATTTTGTATATTAAGATTTTGTATTACGCCTTTATCTCGTCGTATTTGGCTGTTGGGCGGAAATGAAATAAGTGAAGCAAAATTAAATTAAATAAATGGAATGAAATCAACAACCGTAGACCTTCTTTAAAAAGGAAGGTCTCCAGACAGTGGCGGAGGACCACCAGAGAAGGGGGTGAGGCGTCTCTCTTTGGGCTCATCTATCACCCCCCCCCCCCAATCAACCATGATTTTGGGACACACATGAGAACCTCTGTTGACTCCCTTAATACTTCACGTTACAATTTCGGAGTGTTTCCTTGAAGCTAGTTGTGGGCGTATTTGCAGAGAGCTCCTCTCTGTCCTTGTTGGTATCATGCAGCTGGTCCCGAAGATATCTGTGTGGTGTTCACGTTTGCTGGGAAGATGCTGCCCTTGAAGCCCTGTCTGGTCGATCCCCTGAGCTCCGGTGTGAGGATGGACTCAGGGAGGCTTCCTCATTCATGAGGCTACTGATCCCAGTCCAAATTCTTGGACTCTTTGGGAAGAAGCTTTACCTCTGACGGCTCCAACTCCTGCTCAACCTCTCTTTGGCATCGGAGACTTTGCCAGATGCTTTTGAGACCACTTTTACATTTCAGGAGCTAGAAACAAACTTTTTACAGACGTAAGAATATAAGAAGAGCCCTGGTGCTGGATCAGACCAAGGGTTCATCTGGTCCTGCACACTATTCCCACAATGGCCAACGAGCTGTTGACCAGGGACCCACAAGCAGGACATGGGTGCACCAGCACACTCCCACCCATGTTCCTCAGCAACTAATGTATACAGGTTTACTGCCTCTGATGCTGGAGGTTACACTTAACCATCAGGACTAGTAGCCTTTGATAGCCTTCTCCTGCAGGAATTTATCCAACCCCTTTTTACAGTCATCCAAATTGGTGGCTTCAGAGAGAGTTGTGTTTCTAGTCCTTACCCAAGAATGCCTGAAAACATCTTTGCAGGTTGTGGTAAATTTTGTTTTCAAACCAGAGTTCAACTCTGCTGTTTTAGTTATTGATGGTTAGTTTTGGTTCTTTGTGTTTCACTGCTGGTTTTAGCCCCCCCCCCCCCCGATTTTGTTTTGTTGAAATTTCACAGTAAGAAATTAATTAAAAATAAATCTTGTTTTATGGATTGGTTCTTGCTTTTCTTTTGTAAGCTGTTTTGAGCTATTCTTTTTTTCTGGAGGGGAAAGGTGGGGGATATACATTTCTTAAATAACATTAAAGATAAAAAAGGTGTGGATGGAATATGATTCCCATCAGCCCCAGCTATTGGCCATGCTGACTAGGGCAGATGGGAGTTGGAGTTCAGTAACATCTGGGAGTCCACAATTTCCCCACCAGAGGAGAACTGAGAGGGGAACCTCGTGGTGAGGGAGCCAGGACTTTACAGCTCTAGTCACGCTTGCCCCGGGGAGCAGCCCGGTGACCTACCTCCGTGAATAACGGGCTGTTCTTTTCTTCCCCCCCACCCCACTTGCAGGTGTTACTATGAAGCTGATGGACGAGGTGGCTGGAATTGTCGCTGCCCGCCATTGCAAGACCAACATCGTGACCGCGTCTGTGGATGCCATCAATTTCCACGAGAAGATAAAAAAAGGTAAGGGGCCAAGTACTGCAGCCCCCCGGGGGTAAGTAGCCCGTCCGGCCTCTGCCTCTCAGATGTCTCTGTGGCCCGTTCCCTTGCTCAGAGGTAGGGTCCAGAGGCTCAGAAGACAGAGACGACTGGATCCCTGAACTTCTGCAGGGGGGAGTCAGCAAAGGGGCTGCCCTGTCTGGGGCATGCAGGGGTGAGGAATACCCAAAGTGTTATAAACCGAGTGGTCCTTCTAGCTCAGGCTTGTCTACGTTGGCTGGCATCAGCTCTCCGGGGGTTTCAGGCAGGAGTCTTAACCAGCTGTACTGAGAGATGCCAGGGATTGGACCTGGGTCCTTTTGCATGCAGAGCAAGTGGTTTATCACTCAGTGAGGAGCGCCAGGGGACAAGGAGACCTCCATCGCCTTCTCCTGACAAAGTAACTCTGTCCCCTACGCCTCCCCTGAAACACTGTAGGAACACTACAACAAGCCCAGAGGTTGCAGGAAGCATCCTGGAGTGCTGAGCAGGCTTCGCTCCTGGAAGCTAGATTACCCTCCCCCATAGATTACCCCCCCCCCCAATCTCTTTCTCTAGTACCCTTTAAACTTGAGTTGGCTGCAGACCAGCAACACTCCACGCTCCCTGCTTGCCAAGACATCCTGATTGTGCATCTAGCCCCATCGGGAACTCTCCAAGGTCCTGACCACGTACTGCCCATCTTTTACCTTTTCCGTGCTTAGCCGCAACACTCCCGGAAGAACACTGCGCCTTCGCTTGGTTGTTTCCTGCTCCGGAGGGATAGTCATGCTCGCCTGCTGTAGCAAAACCGACACAGCCTTGCGGCACCTTAAACACTAACACATTTGTCGTGGATGTGGGCCTTTGTGAGCTCCAGGCCATGGCATCAGATGTGTTTTGATTTGCCTGCCATGACAAGCGGCAAGGAAATTCTGGGCAGCATCAGAGGTCTAGATTCCGCTCTTAATTTCTGCTCTCCCTTCTCACCTCTCAGCAAAGCAAGGTGATCCCAACATGGCTCTTTGAAAGCAGCTGCAGGCCGTCTCAAAGTGGGGCGGCAGGAACATGGGCACCAATTTTGCAACACCGGCACAGGTTCTCAGTGGTCTTCTAGCAGAGCTGTGTTTACTTAACACTGAGCCCCAGGACCCCCGAACTTCTCACACCCTGGTAATCCAAATTCTGTGCCCAGAAAAGCTAAACCTAATTCGCTTTGGACGGTTCTGTTCTGGTTTTGGAAGAAGGTGGAGGGGAAAAGTTGAGTTGGAAGGGGCCTATAAGACCATCGAGTCCAACCCCCTTGCTCAATGCAGGAATCCACCTTAAAGCATCCCTGACAGATGGCGGTCCAGCTGCCTCTTGAAGGCCAGATTGACTGGGCCCTGAAATCACATTCTCCAGCCACTTTCAGGCATTGCTGTCCATGCTTTAGGCTGCATGCTTCCTCCCCTGCATATTGCATGCCCACCCATCCCCTGGCCATCCACACGTCGATTGAGCTGTCTGCACGGGGGAACATGATCTAGAACCCTGATTGCCCAGGGTTCCTGAATGCATGTAAACCTGGGTGTGTTCACCTGTTCGCTTCCTCTTTGCAGGCGTCATGCTCAACACTGTGGACGGCCAGGATGGTGAGGTCATATGCCACGTCAGGGCTCAGGCCCACGGTCCCACTCCCCTCTGTGCATTTCTCCCCTGTGTGTGGATGGCAATGCTTAAAGAGGCCTGTGGCTATTTGTCTGGCTGTTGCCCACCCACTATCAAGCTTATCTTCACCTCCGTGACATCTAGAAAATTTGATTTGAAATGAAAGCTTGTGAAAAGTTGAGTTCTCCACCCAGTGCCCCACTCTGTGCTTTTCCCTATGCCCCCCTGTCATACGAAGGCTCTTAGCTTCCAGGACCAGTGCAGTGGCATCTCTCCTCATGTGAACTCCCTGCCTTTGGAGACTCGTGGGAGAGCCCATGCCGGGAGAGTAACTTGGGTATGGACAGAGCCTTTTCTGCTACTGCCTCAAGACTCTGGAATGGACTCCTGCCGGAAATTTACAAGATTATTTGGGAGCATATAAGATTAGCTTGCTGCAGAATCAGCAAAGTCTTTAACAAGTTTCGCATGTCTCTGAAAGCTCCCTTAAGTTTGCTGGTCTGGTTGACCGTAATAAAATATTTACTTACTTACTGCTCCCTTAAGCGTTGCTGGAGAAGTTAATGAAGAACCAGGTCTACGTTTCTCTCTGTGATACAGCATCTAGCTTTCTGAAAGGCAGTAGGATAGTTAGAGCCATTGGCGCTATGTGGAATGGAGTCATCCTGGGGACATGGGCACTCATGAGCGTAATTATGAGGCCGAATCCCCACAACATGCAGAAATAGGTGTTGCTGTATCTCCACTCATCTCTCCTGACAAAGGATAGTTTCTGTTCATACCTTTCCCTGTAGGCTCGCAGGGTCACACTGGAGGTCTGTCCACAGTTTTAATTTTAAGACTGTCAAGCCAGGTTTATATTTGTTTGGAAGATCTATATGCCGGCCTTTTGACAGAATGATCCTCAAGGTGGCTATCAATAGATTGTAGCTGTGTATGCGTGCACATGTGCGCACCCATCTCACAAGCCAGCAGCCCTTAATTCCTGATCCATGGGTGGGGCTGGAGTGCATCTCCCATCAGCTCAGCCCTCTCAGGGCAACTGGTCCTGTGTTCCTGCTAACAAGGAGGAGGAAAGCTGCCGCTGCTCCTTCTGTGGCCGGTGGCCACGTGGGCCTGCTGCTTGCCGTCATGTTCTTCTGGGGGGTGGGGGAGAATGCAGCCTCCCAGTGTCCTTTGGTCCCCTGACTGACGCCAGAGGCCGTAGGGTGCTTCCTTTCAGCTCTGCCGTCCCACGGCTACTAGCCAGACGCCCCTGTAGGCTCACATGCCAGGCAAAGGTGGCTTCTTCCTTTCTGTTTGAATAGCAGTGCTTGAGGTCATAGGGACGTTGCCTCTGGATCGTGCAGTGCTGCAACAGGCAACCTCCTCCGCGGGCAAGTACTGTTAGCTCACCAGGAGCCTGCAGTTACGTACTTATTTCTCTCTGCATGCTAGCATGCCCCTGGGAAACAGTTTGGGAAGTTCTGGGACCATGAAAACCTTGCGATGGGGGAATCCTCGGTTCAGCTTTGTACAGCTGGGCAGCGAGATGTGAAGCCCGGGAGGGAGGCCTGTTCTGGCCGCGTTGGTCGCAGCGCCGTCTTTTGAACATGTTTGCTTCGAAAGATTGGACTGGATTGAATTGGCTTTTAAAATCTTGGCCGGAGAGAATGTGGGCCAGAGCTCCCCACCCCCACCCCACCCGGAGTGGAAAGAGCCTTGTCTTCCTAGAAACTGACTTTTCCAGCGGAATGCCCAGGCTCTGATTATGATGGGAAAATGCCGTGAAATTCAGCAGCAGTTCAAGGAAGGCCCCTCTTTTCTTTCTTTTTTCCTGGGCCGCATTGAAGCTACCCGAAGATCTGTCATGCACTCCGTAGACCTGCCACTGTAAGCCTTTCTTACAGCTGGAACTGAGCCCAGAACTTCCTGCAAGCAAACCGTGGCACTCCTGCACCCGAGCACTTTGCCCTGCCCGGCCTCACTCAGAGGCAACAGTTTGAGCCGTCAAGCCTGGTACTGCTGACCCTGACTGGCAGCAGCTCTCTCCCCAGGGTCCGTCCCAGCCCTGCTGCCTGCGAGAGACACACAGAGCATGTGCGCTTTCAGGGTGATTGCCCAGCGCCCTGCTTGTGGCGTTGCCTTCGGAAGCGGCCTCATGCAGCATGGCCGGGAAAGACTCCAGCCAGAGAGCTGGCAAAGACCAGGGAGGGGGCCCGAGTATGCGTTGGGCAAGTTCGGTCTAGCTGTCTGGTGCGGCGCTGGTGGACCTCTGCCCATCGTTCTGTGCCGTCTGCTGCCTCAAGATTCAGGGCAACTGAAAAGATTGCGGTCCTGCCGACAGTGGCGCATCTGCATCTTGTGGAGCTCTTGTCTGAAATGGGCCCATCCTTGTGTCGCTGACAAGGAAAGCTTTTAGGCCCACTCTGTCCGGGCCGAAATTCAAGAGCCGCAATCCGTGATAAGGTAAACTGGTGCGGAGGAGCAGCACGCTCTCGCCTCGGGTGAATCCTCAAAGGCAAGTGATCGGACCCGGACGAATAGGAGAAGACGCGGGTGGGCAAAGGTTTGGAGACTTTCATGCCTGGAGCAGAGCGGATGATGCAGCCTGAACGTTGGATAGAGGTGATCCAAGCAGCCACATGCTGTGAAGGAGGAGCGGAGGTGGGTGCAACGTAGAGGTTTCCAAGAACTTTGTGCCCGTTAAGAAAAATGACGGGAGTGTAAATCTAACCGAAAGGCACAAGATTCTGAATGGGGAGGGAACGTTGTCTAAAATCATTTTAGTCAACTCAGGGGGGAGAACCAATTGGGTTGTGGAGTGGAGGTCTTTAAGACAGGGTAGTTCTTGCATAGCATAGAGGTGGGTAATACCTTGAGCGTTGGGGCCAGATTATTCCTGCCCAAGCTGCTCCAGGCCTGGATCCCAGGGAATTGAAGTCATCCATGTCCCCCCAGCTGCCGCCACACACACTTCCAGAGGTTGCCAGAGAAGGGTGCTTACAAGATTAGAGAGGGCAGGACGTTTTTCCCTTCCTCACCAGTTGACAATGCCTCGTTTAGACCCTTCATGCTTTGTGGGCTGTGAGATAAGGTTGCAAGCTGGCAGTTCATGGGGCGTGTGTGACCCCCCCCCCCCAATCCCAAAGCAGGAATGGAGAGCCTCCAGCCCACGGGCTGGATGTGGGGAAAGGAATCCCTGCTGTTACCACTGATCAGTGATTGGGGATACCGGCGGGGATTCCCCTGGCTGCTGCGAAGTGCTTTGTGGCCCCATCTCCTCCCCAATTGGGGAAGATGTGGGGCAGTGAAGCTCGGTCCCCAACCAAGGTGCCGTCTGGAGGAGCGCTCCTCCACCCAGTGCCTTGGTTGGGGGCCCAACTTAGCTGTGCTGCTTCTGTCAACAGGCCCCTTTACGGTGCTGCCTTCTCTGGAACCCTGTCTTAACTGTTGGGGTAAAAAGACGACAAGCCAGCCTGGCCTCTCTCTCACGGCTTTGCACTGGCTTCAGAGCAGCTGGACAAGGAAGAGAGGCGGAAGGTCTCACTGGAGCTGCCTCTCCTCTGTGCTCCTGCATATGCAGAGTTGTGCTCAGAGTTTTGTGAACAGCCTTTTACAGTTCACAAAGAAACTTCCAGCCACGAGACTTGCTCTCTGGCCACACACCGTTCCCTTTCCATGGACCCAAGAGGTTTCCCCGCTGCATCCGAATGTTTGCGGCCGTTTGCATGCAGATGCAAACGGGATGCCTTGTAACCCACTGCTTCACCCCGCGGACCATTTTCCCTCGCCTCGTGTCCCTCCCTTTTCACCCAGCGCCAGGAGGCCGGCCGGCCCCTTCTGCCTCGATAGAACGGGGCGTGCTTTGCTGAACCAAACATCGTGGACGTCCTTTCTTTCTCCCGGGTAAACGTGGGAAAGAAGGCAGCTCCCTTTCTCTGCCGCCCCCGCACCAGGGCATTTGGGAAATGATAATTGCTGCTTGTCTGTCCCTTTCCCGAGGCGAATCCATACCAGAACTGACAGCGCACCAGCTGCATGTCGCTGGGCTGGACTTGCTTTCACAGCCGGCTTTAAAAATTTCATGAACCCCGGGACCTGCCTCTTCCTTCATCAAGAGCTTTTTCCTTTCTTTTACCGTAATGATTTTCTCTGTATTGGGCATTTGGGCAGGGAAGAGGGATGCTTGAGAACCGCTGCAGTCAGCTGGACAGCGATCCAGGGGAATATTTTTGTGCTGTCTTCACGTTCATGCCTGTGCCATAGTGACACACTATACGGGACAGAAGGGGAGAGGAGCTGGGGGCGATGGCGCCTATTTCTTCCTTGGCATTTTTATCTGGAGTCGTTCCATTGGTATTAACTCCGAGGTGTTGAACTTCTTTTTGCTCGAGGCCAAATTCCCTTTCAGACGAGCCCAGGGGGCCACATTCCACTGGTGGGCAGGGCCGGAGGCAGAAGAGGAGTTCCACAAATGATTGGTGGTTGGAATAAAGAGGGTGGGGCCAGGAGAAAGGGTGTGGCTATTAGTGGAATCCCCGAGGGCCTGATAGGCCTTCTGGGATTCTACCAATGGCCACGCCCCCTCTCAGGCCTGAGGTTGTGCACTCCTGGTACAACTTGGTACTCCACAATTTTGTTTTTATTATTATTATTATTATTATTATTATTATTATTATGGCAACCATATATGGTAGTACAGAAAACAACGTGCGGTGGTACTCTAAGCGAGATTGGACAAAGAAAAACGATGGTAACAAAGAATAATGCTAATGGAAGCAACAGTAAAAGAAAGGAAAACACTGCATTCCAACCAAATGTATGCTAGCTCATCCCCCAAAGGGAATCCGGCTGAAGTATGTCTTGAACTCCCTGGTTCCAATGTATGATGAAGAGATGCCGCTTTTCTATAAATTGACCCTGTCTATTCACCTCCCTTCTCTAGCTCTTCGTAGGTTTGTCCATTCGGTTATAAAGGCTGTATCCCAGATCCTAGCGTAGCCAACATCCGTTGTGAAGATCAGGAAAGTCCTGCTGGATCAGACCAAAGGCCTGTCTAGTTCAGCATTCTGTTTCCAGATTGGACAGCCCCATTCCCAATGGGAAGAAGCCAAAATCTCATATATTTGTAGGGAATACTGTGAACAGTTCTGATCCCTCCATCTCATAAAGGATATGCTAGAACTAGGAAAAGGCCCCTTTCCTTTGAAGAACGATTAGGTATTTGGGTATTTTTTTGCTTAGAGGGGGGAAATGGGTTAGGTTTTTAAAAATGTCTTGGGGGGAGAAAGTAGACAGAGAAGTCTCTTCTCCATTGCTCAGAGAACTAGCAATGGGGGTCACTCAATGAAATTGGGGCAGTTGATTCAGGGCACGACCAATAGTCTCTTTACAGGAGGAGCTTATGGAACTCTTAGCCACAAGATATGGGGGCTGCTGGTTTAGATGGCTTTAAAGGAGGATTGGATAAATTCATGGAGGGTGCTTATTATGGTTGTCAGCTGTAATCGATGAATGGAACTACCATATTCAGGGGCAGTATGCTGCTGCATGCCAACAGTGAAAGGAGGTTTTCCATAAGTATGGGGGAAACGAGGTACCATCTGCACCAGATGGACATGCCTTGGTCTGATGTGGCAAAGCAGTTATGTTCTTCTATTGTCTATCTCAGCTTACCCCAATCGGTTGCCCTTTAAATGCGTTGGGCTACAGCTCCCATCATTCCCAGCAGCACAGCCTTGTTGCCTGATGGGAGTTGCAGTCCAACAGATCAGGAGGGCACCAGGTTGGGGAAGATTGGTTGAGTTTGTCCTCTCAGCTCATCTTTTTTCTATTATTTCAGGCCCTTCTGCGGTTCATGGCTATTTGAAAGAGTCTGTCAGCCAATTTGAGAGTAATCCTCTGCTTTTTACAAAATTGATTCATTGATCAGTGAATTGGCTGCCGTTAACTTACCAAAGCCTCAGTGGAGGCCAGGTTGCTGAGTGACGTGGGATTTTTGGAAAATTTTGAATTGGAAAAATTTCCGGGAAATTTTCTTATGCGAATTAGGAAAAATTCTGATGCTCTATAAAGAGCGGTCTAATTTAGCAGGTTTACTTTTCTTGTAATAAGTAAATTATTATTATTATATTTGACCCAGAACACCCCAAGTCTTTGACCTGAAATATTTGAGGGGGGGGGGGGAGTAAAGCACACTTAATGTGATTTCAGTGTCATATGCATGTAGAAATTTGTATTGGAACACTTGGTAAAAGTAAAAGTCCATAGCATGTACTTACATTGTTTACATTGGTAGGGGGGAACCAAAGGCATTGAAAACTCTTGATATACTGCGAAGGGGACTGTGCATGACGGCTACTCGTGTATTTGAACAGACCTTCCACTCTCTTCCACCGAGATTGTTGGGGCGCCTTCAGTTTCATTGTCACTAGTTACTAATTCCATTTCTCTCAGACACAGATGCATTTCAGTGACATATATGTTTTCTCTCCTATATATTTGCTAGGGAGAATCATGTTGAAACTGTCAAGCTTGCTGAATATTGTATTTGCAACTGACATCCATTTGTTACTCATAAAACAGGGCTGCTTCCCCCCCCCCCCCCATCCTTGAGGGCTGGTAAAGAGGCACTCACCTGGTTCTCACACATCAAGAGAGGTTCACCTCTGGTGGCAGGACAATGGAAGCTTTACAAATATTTGGGGAGGGGTCGCCCCCCTGCATCACAGGCCACATGGGACAAATGTGGGTATGTCAGTAGACAGGCTAGTCAAGAAACGGAGGGATGATAACTTGCATGTGTGAATGGTCCATTGTACAGAGATCTTGCATGTTGTCTCAAACTCCGTGTCTATTCAATGGAGTGTGCTTGCATGTTCAGTTATCACTTGCCCAAAGATGTACGTGTATGTCTGGTCCAGGCCGTATCCTCCTATTGGACTTCACTGATGTGTTGAGCTTACACATCCTTCTTAACAGCTGGGAAGCTGGAATTCTGTACCAGGGGAGGGGAATATCTGGCCTGGGCTGCATTTTTCCTTTCCACCAGATGCCAGAGAAGGCGGAGTGGGCGGGGGGGGGGGGGGAACGACTCTTTGTTTTGGGGCTCAGCCTTGTTTTCTTTCCATGCTAAGGAATCCATTTCCTTTCCTTCGCATCACAAAAGAGGCTTGAAATTATAGATAATCGCAGACGGAACCTACTGTTTCTCTTCTAAATGTCCAAACTGATTAGGTGGTCTCATTCCATCACAGAGATGTGGAAAAACCACCTGACTTGACTGTTCTCCCCCAACCCGCCCCTTTTAAAATAATCTGTTCTGTATCATCTCCAACATACTTACACTGTCCCTGGCACATGCGTACAGTTGCAGAGTAGGCTGCTCTTTGCATGAATAAAATAGAGCAGATTGAGTCAGTTAACCTAAAAAGGGAAAAGTCCCCAGCTCAGCCTTCAATAATTGAGAAGCAGACACTGCGTTTGCAGCCTGTTCGGCGAATGCAGAAAGGGTGGTGAGAGGTAGCAAAAGCACAAGTACTGTGATGAGCAGGCCAAGATGTCCCCAGGTTTTGACAAGTTTGTGTGGCTTGGATTTTGTGGCACATGGGAGGGGTTCTGCTGGGGCCTCTGCCTGTTGGAAACCCAGGCTGAATGCTTCATGCCACTATTATGTAATGTGCACGGGACTTAATTTGGGCTGAGCCCAGAGCCTGTCCTAAAACGTTTCACTCTACAAAAAGACCTACCGTTGTCTCTCAACAAGCCTGTGAGGTACGTTGAACAGAGAGCCACGGACACAAGAAGAGCCATGCTTCCGACACACTTCCCCATACCCTCTCTCAGCAAAAGCCAGGTTTTTTTTTCCAAAACCATTCTTGAAACCAGATTTTAATGGATCCAGAAAATTGGTTTCATCCAAGGGTGCGTGGTGTTGATGGATGTCCACTCACATCCTTGCCCATATCTGGCAATTGGCCTATGGTTGAGTTGAAGTTTGGCTTCCAAGTTTGGTTTCTTCAGGAGCAGTCTGCTCACCACCTTTTTCAAAGACGCTGGTGTTGCCTCCTCTCTAAAAAAGAAATTCATGACTTTAAGGACCCAGCCGGACAACCCCTCCCTATTAAATGCAAGACATCAAATGGGACAACCGTACAGGCAGTGGACTTGATTTGTTTAAGCTCCTTATTCACATCCTCCAGTCTCAATGACTGGAATTCTTATGTAAACCGCCCAGAGAGCTTTGGCTATGGGGCAGTATACAAATGTAACTAGATAGATAGATAGATAGATAGATAGATAGATAGATAGATAGATAGATAGATAGATGATAGATAGATGATAGATAGATGATAGATAGATGATAGATAGATAGATAGATAGATAGATAGATAGATAGATAGATTCCTCCAAGAAAACTGGACCAGGCGGTGTTCTGTGCACCTCCATTAAAAGATCTTCAGTAACTGTGAATCTTAAGTTGTGACGGATGCACGGAACTTCAACTCTGTCCTACTTGTGAGTTCCTGGTCAACAGCTGGTTGGCCACTGTGTGAGCAGAATGCTGGAGTAGATGGACTCCTGGTCTGATCCAGAAGGGCTCGTCTTACATCCTTATGTTCTTATCTCCAAAGTGTCTCGCAAGCTTTTTACAGCATAATAGTACCAAGGGTTCCACCATCTCTCTCCCAGAGCCAGATTACAACAGGCTTCTAAACTTTTGGAAAAGTTCCATTGGATGACAATGAGATGTTGCAACAACCTTTTCTTTGACACCTTTACCCACCCTGTTTCACCAATGTACAATTTGCATGTCAGTTGAGGCTCTTGATAGCATAGCAAGTTGATTCCTGGGGTAGCAATTCAGTGGCATTGTGATACCCTATGAGTTTTATGGATGGGATACAATAAACAATAATGCAATAAATAAATGCAATTAATAATAATAATAATAATAATAATAATAATAATGTGGGGAGAGAGAGAAGTTCGCTCCCATAATGCTAGAACTTGGAGTCGCCCATTGAAATTGATTGGCAGTAGACTCAGGAACACACAAGATCACACCAATCATAACCAATGTCTGGAGTTTGTTGCCGCAAGGTGTGGTGATGGTCGCTAGTATGGCTGGCTTTTAAGGAGGAGGAGGAGGAGGAGGAGGAAGAGAGACGCTATATTCAGACTCCAGGTGCCTCTGAAAACGGATTGCTAAACAATAATGGTGGGGAAGAGATGTTGCCTTCAAAACTCTTGTGGCCTTCACTGGGACACCTCATTAGTCACTGTGTCAGATGAGATCAGCCCTGGCCAAATTTGAGCCTCTCCTGGCTGGGGGATGCTTAGAGTTGTAGTCCCAACACATCTGGAGAGCTACCAGCGTGGGAAAGGCTGAACTTAGATGGTCCGATCCAGTAGGGCTCTTACACTCCCATGAATCAAGTCTACGCCAGCTTTCGATAATCGGTAGGACGCTCACTAAAGATGAATAAGGCGTTAAATTAGAGGCCGGAACTCACAGCTCTTCTGGGGGGAAAAAACAGTGGCTTTGTGATCATTTGCACACACATACACACACACACACACACACCCAAATGAGATCAATGCAAATGATTGGGTGGTGGTGATGGGAAACAGCGCTGTGCAGAAAGTTATCGCTGATGCATTTTTGGCTTTATTTATTTAGGGGGAACATTTGCCCTACTTTTTTTGTTTCCATTTTTTAAAAAAAGGAAACGCTCAAGGCATACCCACTGACATACCTAATATCTACATCTTGAGGGGAAAAAAAAGAAATGGCATGCCCAGAGGGGGCATGGCAGATGAAACAAATATTCATCAAGAGAATCTGTAGAGGAGGCAGAGATTCTGCGTGTGCGTGAGAGAGAGAGAGAGAGAGAGAGAGAGGTGGGGAGCCCTGAAATCGGGGGAGAGGGGAGGGATTTGGGGAGATGGGACCCCAAGTGTCAGGGACATGCCTCCAGTTTTGCAGCAGGGCTTTGGCGATGCCTTCTAAACTTCAATTGGTTTGTTTTTTGCCACTGCTGTAGGCATAAGAATGCAAAGAGAGCCATGCTGGTTGAGACCCAAAGTCCACCTAGTCCACACAGTGGCCAACCAGCTGTCGACCAGGGAGCCACAAGAGAACATGAGTGCAACAGCACCCTCCCACCCATGTTCCCCAGTAAATACTGAAGGTTGCGCATAGCCGTCAGCACTAGTAGCCATCACTATGCCTTGTGGTTGTGATTTCCATAGTTCAACTGTAGTTCCATAGTTCAAGTAT